>CM038796.1:245820015-247020015 GCA_021764765.1 Vicia sativa | reverse complement strand
CGTGTTCATACCTTCTAGATTGAAGGAGAAAAATGAGTTTGAAGTTGGAAGGTTCTTGCTGGAATTTGGAGAAAAGTGACTACGGGATTCATGGTGATGAAAGCCAAAGTTTGAGAAAGATAATGATGCTATGGCAACAAGAATAACCTCCTTAGATGCAAGGTGAGTCTCAAGTTAGAGACCTTGGTGAAAAATGCGTTTTGGGAAAATTGGGGATTTTGGGGATTTGAGATGAATGATGATGCCTGTATGTTGTTAATGGTGAGTTACTATGTTTTTCGTATTATTCTAATGTGGGATGATGATGCAAGTGAAGAAAATTAAGTTTGGAGCCCCCAAGACAGAACTGTCTTCGTTTTGATTTTTCTGCAGAATGCAGACCGCGCTCAGCGGTCGGGGTCGCGCTCAGCGCACTCCACTAAACGTTGAAAGTTTAGAATTCGCAGGATCCCGCGTGATCCCGCTAAGCGCGCCCTCCTGGGCAGAATTGAATTATTCCTTTCCCCAAATGCAAATTAGTTCCAAATTCAGGAACAAGTTGCTTTAATGGTTGTTAATCGATGCTATGCATAATTAAGTGACTAAATATACTTAAATAATCGCTTAGGTCGATTATGTTTAGTATGATCTGTGCTCAATATATTATTAAGTTACATGTGAGGAGTATGTACCAATGACATGATAATTGTATGATTAATTCTGTCTAAAATGTAATGCCCGAATTTAGTTAATTGGTTAGTTAAATTATTTAAGGATTTGATTATTGGATTTACTCGAAGTTCGAGAATCAATCGGGTTTGTCGGTATTATTTTGGGAAACATATTTGGATTATTAAGTTGAAGTCGAATTTTATTCGGTTAGTCGGAGAATTAATAAAGTTGGTTACGTTGAAGAAATAATATTATTATCAATAATGGACTATGTTAATTAAATTAGTTGGGCTAAGTTGTAAGTGAGAAATAGCAAATAGGGGGTGCTATTTGTTAGGCCCATTAAGATAAGTTAGTAAGTTATATAAATTAAATAAGTAGTAGTAGTTACTAGTGGCATAAAGAAAAGGAAAGTCATTATAAAAGAAGAGAAAGTGAGTCATTAGAGGAGAAGAGAAAGAGGATTAGGGTTTTTGGAGAAGGAGGCAAGAGCAAAGGAAGTGCTAGAGCCAAGGTTCCAGAAATCCGATCAAGGTTTAGAGCTGCCATCAAAGAGGTAAGGGTGAGGTTCTAACTCTATAACGGGATACATGATGGATGATACGTGAGATGAGGTTTATAGATTTGCCTTATTTTGGTGTTTTGTTGTTGTTGTTGTTGAAAGTTCAAATTGAAGCTTGAAAATCCATGAAACTTGTTGAATGATTTGGTAAATGTTGTCTTTGTTTGATTCCCCGTGTTGCTAGTACCTTAGGCTAATTCGTTTTGGTTTGTGGGTGTGTTGGATGCCAAGAATTGGGAAAAATGGCATGAGGAAGATGTTGGAAGTGCTGAAAAACCCTTTATGTTTCGTTAAGTTCGCGGCGCCAACGGGTTGACGCGGCGCGAACTTAGTCCCTGCTAAAGTCGTGGCGCGAAGGTGGGTTCGCGGCGCGTACTGTGTAATTTTGGACATATTTTCTGATTTGTGAGTTCTGCCCAATTTAAGTACTTGAACTGGAGAACTTTGAGTAGGCTTTCATGAGTAAATTAATACTAGTGATTAGTAAGGAATGATACCAGAATTGATTACAAATTTTGATTAGTATGTGTTGGTAGTTGTAAGCGGTATAGCCAATTAACCAGAATTTGAAGGAATTGAAATAGTATGTTATTAGAATCAACTAAGATAAGTGATTAAAATTGGTAGAAGATTATTAATAAAGTGATAATACGGTTGAATGGTGTTCAATTGAATTAAGTTGGTTTAGTTGGATTATGTAGATTATATGAATACTGACAAGAGCAAAATGGTTGAAGATAACGGACAGTGTTTTGGTTAGCCAAAGTATTGTGGTAGTGTTGAAATAGTAGAAGTCGGCTAGTTGCAGTATTGTGGAATAGTAGTATACTTAATAACCATAATCAATATACTAATTCGATAGTGAATGAACAGTAGCGGAATGGTTGTTGATAGCCGTGCAGGATCGAAATACTACCAATCCTAACTGATAAGCAGCTAACTCGAATTAGATAAAACAATCTGAATGATTGTAGGTTGAAATGTAGAATAAGTTACTAATAGATTAATGTAGTAACTAGTAGTGGGTTATAAAGTGGATGAAAGTAATATATGTTGATATTAAGTTTTAGGATTTTTAGCCAGTGATGAGTTGTTGTTAATTACGTTGATTACGTTGTAGGCCTAAGGTCAGTGTTGAATTAGAATTACATTGATATGTTGATTACGTTTTAGGCTTTTAGCCAATGTTGAATTGTACTGAGTTGTAGGCCTATGACCAATATTGAATTGCAGTCGACTAGTTGCTATGTTGTCGTTGTCGTGTGTTGTTGTTGCATTGTCGTGATTTTGTTGATTGAGGTTGAGGTCGCATGACATACATTGCATTATTAAGTTGGCCTGGATTGACACCACGTTGGCCTGGATTGGCAATTTTTATGTTGGAGCGAATGCTCACCATGTTGGTCTGGATTGGCAAAATATTAAGTTTAAGGCTTATGCCTTGTTGATGCCTCGGTAAACTGACAAATTTCCAAGTTGGGAGTTTTACTCCAATGGTACCACATGCATGTGCACAGTTGAGTTGCATTTGAGGTCGCATAATTATAGTTGTTATGTTGATGTGTCAATTTATTTAAATTTTTATTGTTATTCACAAGTTGTGAAATAGTTGTTATGTTGTGTTGGAAATGTTGTTGTGATATGATTGTTATAATTGTTGTCGTTGCTAATTGTTAGTATATATGTTGCTGTAATCGTTGTTGGTATTGTCGATATAACTGTTGTTTGGATTATGCGAAGTGGTGAATTATATGATCTACATTCTAATATATTATTTATCATGAATTCAATTCTATTGGTATATATCTCACCCTTTCATTTGTTTCGCCGTTGCCTTTATACTGGTAACGTGCAGGTATTCGAGAATGAAGAATTTAGTTGTTGCTAGTCCAAATCGGTTTAGTTGCTCTGATACATAGCACTCGGGGGGATGTTTAGTTTATGTCGTTTACATTATTGACTCTTGTTGTTCTTATTGTGTTGTTAAAAACTAATTCATGTTGTTGAACAAATATGGTTAGTTATTTTGAAATTGAATATACGTTGTAAATGATATATGAAGTTAAGATAATGATTCCGCTGCATATTAAATAAAAGGTTGTTTTATTTTAAAAGATGAGGCAAGAGTTATGTGATCCCCTGATAATAAAGGTGTTATGTATCTGATATATTTGTGTTGTTAAAGTTGAAATGTGGCATCCCATGTGCTGTATGAAAAATTAAAAATACTGTGATTTTCTTTATATTTTTCGGGTAGAATTTGGGGTGTTACATAAAACGTATGTACATATGAAACTTTGTGAATTATTTTCCCGTCGTTCCGGTTGAAAGTTCAGATGATTGTGTTTGTATGCGCTTGCCACCAAATTACTGACAGGGAAAACTGGGATAAGGCATTTGGTATAGGCAAATCCTGTGTACTTATGGTAGGGTACTGGCAGGGAAAACCTGGGTATGACGCTCAGTTTAGGAAAATCTTGTGTACTCTGTATGTGTGTTATATGCTTGAATCAGAGTAGAACCGTACTACTAGGTGATAATTCTTGTTTTCACTTGATGTGAATGCACCATTGGTAGCCCGTGGGCGGTTTTATGTTATATACCTTGGTTGCTTCTGGCTATATGCCTGTTATTTTTGCGTTACTTGAGCTACCATTGTGATGTGCTTGTGGGGGTATTTTATGGCGTTTCCCCTCCTGTTATACTCATTGGTGTGATTGGTATTGGTAAGTGTGAGATGCCATGTAGGAAATGTCATTGTAGATTACTTGTCACCTAGTGACGCCAAATAGGCAATGTCACTAGGATTTCGCCCAGTGGGCTTGCGCGTTAAGAAGGCGTATTGCACATGTTATACTCACCGGCATATAGAAAATGAATGTCATTGCGATGTGCTTGTGGGGGTCTTTCATGGTGTCTCCCCGCCTTTTATATTCATCGGCGTGCTTGGTGATGGGGTTGTGATGCCACTTAGGCAATGTCACAACAGTAATCCATCTCGGGTGGAATTCCATGTATGGATGATCCGGATTCATCAAGTGGTATGTTTGTGCAAGTCTCTTGACATATATGCGCTTGGATACTCACCAAGGGTACGTGGCAGTGGTAGCCTAGTTAGATGGGTATAACTCCTGGATTCCTCGCACACGGGTGCCTGTCTGCATATTGTTGTGTTTGATGCTTTGTGTTATTACCTCATTGGTTAGTTATGGGGGTACCAATGGTGGTGTCACCCCTTTTGTGTACTTGTACTGAGCCGTGAGGAAAAAACCTGGATTCTAGGTGAATCTGTTTTGATGTATGTACCCTGTAGAACCGAGTGAACCCCTGAGATATGGAGGCTCGTTGAGATTTAGTAATCTTACCCCAATCCTCTTATTTTTTTCAGGAACAGATCATAATGGTAGAATTTCTAGATGGTCACTTTCGAGAACTGCAAATGAGCAGAAGGAAGGAAGACCTCTGTAGATGTATCTTTCCATTGTGTGATGTTGAAGACAAGCTTCTTGGATAAATTATGATTAAGATTTGTATTGTATTCAGTTTTAAATTCTTGCATTTTTCATCTATTTATATGTTTCTTATGCCATTTATAGCATCACTACATATTATTCTAGACATATATGTATGGGGTGTTATGGTTGGTATCATAGCAGGTCGATTCTTGTCCATGCCATGAAACATCAGTAGCAATTCTCTTCTCCCTCATATGTGTATGTTGCTAGTCTGATTTCTACAATTGTAGTATTCAGTTATTGAGCCTGATCACCTCAGTGACTGTATATGTGATGGATAGAATCATGGTGAAGCCTCCACGAGGATACGTAAGATCCGAAGTAACTCAATTGAAGTGGTGGAAACCTATTAAATTGGGAGAGTATTGTGATTTTTGAGTATGAATTGAGCGTTTGACATGGAATAGTTGACGACCGAACTATTGTGGTAAGATTTGAAACAATGGAATTTTCCAAGTTTCGATTGGGCGAAGTGAGACCTTATGTGGATCCTGGTAGTAGTGGAATAAATTTCATGAGGAACTTGAGTAGGATTATAATAAGGAATTCTGAGATGGAACGGAATATGAGACCATTAGAAATTCACTGTTCAATCCTGGTGCCAGTGGCGGGAATGACTTGAAAATTTGTCAGGCGAAAGACTTTTGGGACTTTTGGGAGTTTCGGTGAAGAAGTCAAAACCTTTTGGTTACCGTGATGTGGAAAATACTTGGATGAACAAGGTATTCCACTCTGAATCATTTTGGTATGTTGTAGGATGTGTGTGGATTACTCAGTAAAGGGTGGATAAGAGGAGTAGAAGTGGTGATCTCTAATTGGGAAAACATTGGACACTCGATTAGGGGAAGGGCTACTGTATTTTCGTCCTTGCCTATCTGTGATTAAGTCCTAGAACTACGCTAGGCGACAACTTAAGCAAGTGATACTGGGAAATGTTGTAGCCTAAATTTCTTGCTAGTTATGATTCGTTTAACCCCAAGTGATGCCATAGAACTACGCTTGGTGTTGGGTGATTAGATGAATGGAAACTAGTGTCTTTCCAAAGCATCCACGAGATGATCGAAATTGTATCAACTAATTAGAACAGTGGTAATCTTATATGAAGAATTATCCTTGGAATTTCTTATGCATGCACTATGCAAGTGGGTACGCGCATGGAATAGCGATTCGAACCGAATTCTTAACCGTTATGGTCTAGATTATTATTCTTAGTAAGTAAACCCTGAGTGTGGCACTCTTAGGTTTTAGCATCCTAAGGAGTGTAGTTGGAAGGCTTTGAATAGCGATGACCTCAAAGGAGACTTGTTTAGGCATTTGCGGACTGTGACTATACGATATGGTGAAGATCACTATACGCTATTGGGTAGGTTACGTGAGTACATGGCCTCGGAGTTGGACCACCATTTTAGTACTACCAGACAGGTATAGCACCACAGTATCACTATCGTGCACGAGATCTGACTGATTTGGGACAGCGTTGATCCAAAGCTTAAGGTAAATTTCTGATGGGTATTCTTGAGATACGGACTAGAACTCTCATGGGTAGGTTTAATAAGGATCCATATGCCGTGCTAGGTAATAGTGAACTATCAGGAAATAGTGAGATGGATCAAGTTCTGATACTACATTTATGAGGATCCCAAGTGGTCATAACCGCGCGAATGATATCAGATAATACCTTATCAATGTTTCTTGTTTCATGGAATGGTAAGAGATAAGTGTGCATGAATGCCAGAGGCGAAGCATATGTGAAATTGTTATATCTCGGCCGACGTGTTGTGTGGATAGTTTTTACCATTGGTCATCAGTGTTGGAATAGATGAAACATATTTTAGTTTAGCCGATGTGAGATGTATCTAAGGGAATATCTATAGACTCTCAGGAGTGAAGCAATGTCAGTCTCGGTAAGCAGAGACACATTGGAGTTAGAGTGTTGAGAAATTCAAAAGGGGTATGTTTGAAGCACAAGGTATGATTTCTTGTATGGTAGTCAAGCTCAAGACATTAGAAACACTGTGCTTTGGAGCGCAAACGAAGAAGGAAGTTTGGTAATAGTTTCAAAAATAATGAAGCATGACGATGAGACAATCCTAGAAACTTTAAGTGGGAAATGGGATTCCATCAAATACGAGAATAATCCTAAGGTTGTGCAACTATGGGACTGCATGGTTAAAGGAGGTCATATGAGGATTAGAATTGGTGGTAAGTTGGTCAGTGGTCCCAAAGGTAATCTAAAATATTTGGAACAGTGTAAGTCTATTACTTGGGTGCAGTGTAATTGCAAAAGGATTATTGCACCGGTTAAGTCACATGAGTTAACAAGGTATTGTCACGCTAATAATTTGAAGTTATGTGGTTAGAGAGGAACTATGGGAAAAATTTGGCAGTATTATCGTAATTATCATATGATGTGGAAGTCGGTAGGGTAAAATGAACTTGTATTCAATAAGCATTTGACTTTAGATATTCCGGAACCTAAGTGAGTAACTAAGTTGTACTCGTGGACCTAGCCAAGACTGAGGAAGTCAGTAGTGATCTTGTTTTGGAATTACTCGACCTCGAGGAGTGATCTTTGTTAAGTGTGTTTAAGACTCTAGCTAGTATCGTGATTGGGCGAAATTAGAGGAAACTGTTGTTATTTAAGGGATCGAGCAAGGTGTAGTAGAGTAATGGAATCAAGGGTGATATGGAGAAAGTGTGACTCGCTAAGTTTTGAGAAATGTGTATGGCTGATTAAGATCAGAGTATCGCAACAGATGAACGGAGAATCTAATAAGCTTGTAGTAGGTGTGAATGGAGTACCTATCACAAGTGTTGAATGGAATAACCTTCCTAAGGAAAAACTCTATGAGAAATGTTTTGTTCATCCCAGTCTCTCAAGGATCCACCATAATCCAGAGAGATACTATTGATGGATTAACATAGATGAGACTGTGTGGTTCTTATGAGGTAAGATATTTCGGAGACAGTGGTTGTACTGGTGAGTATTAAGAATTAAGCGAGGAAATGTTTTTAGCTTGAAGTGGACTTTTCGTTGTTGTGTCATGTGCAAATTTGGGCGTGCACGAAGACTTAGACAATGGTTGTAGATCAACTGTTAGAATTGGATTTTGTCGGCAGGACTTTGTGTGGAGTGTTTGAATACAAAGAGTATAGTTACGGGATTCTACATCCTCGTGGTTTCCAGTAGATATGTTTCGTCTAAAGTTGAAGTATGAATAGAAGTAAGAGGCTTTGTAGTGCAATGAAGATGAGTCAAAGCAAGCCGATTTGAGCGTCAGAGACTTAGAGGTCAGGATCGAAGAACTGATGAGCGGTTATGTTACCTTGTTTCGACGCATGTGGAAGTAAATTCGAATAATGTCATTAGAGAGATGTTGCAGCAGATATATAAATTCGAGTAATGCAAGCCAACAGAGAGGAAGTGAAGTCATATATCACAAGTTATGCAAGGATGAGCTTGGAGAACATTGAGGATGGGATGTCCGACCATAATGGACTTCCAGGGAGTCTGGAGCTATGCAAACTCAAGGTGAGTGAGTTCTGGTTAGAAACCTTGAGATAATCAATTTCCAAGCAAGTTTGAATGAATTATCGAGAGAATATGTTGTGAGACGACTAACACTTATTATCAGGTCTGTTAAGGACGCGAGCTTAGCAGAAAGTGGTGTTTTCTTGAATTGAGCAACTTTCAAACAAAGTCGTAGAGTTTAACCAAAGGAGAATGTGAGGAACATTCATCCCCTCATTGGAAGAAGGTGTGACGAACTTGTGGTCATAGTGATTGGAAGAAATTCGAGGGTGAATTCTATTTAAGGGGGTAGGATGTAATATCTCTATTTTCATATTATAAGAATTGTGTATATATTTATATATTGAATTGTTAAGGGAAAGTAAGTGGTTTGGTTAAAAATGGACAGGATGGCAAACTAGTAATCTGAACACAGTTGGAGGGAATTTTAGGCACTAAACACAAATTGCATGGAGTCTAAGGCATGTTTGGTAGATGACATAACCAAAATTCAGATTTTTATATGAAGAAAGAAGGAAAGTTATGTTCTCTCATTCTTCCAACCTCATTTTCATACTCTTTGGTGCAGCTCCATGAAACCGACCATATCTCCTAGCTCACAACTCGAATTGAGGTAACTCCAGACTTTTTGTAAAGCTTACAAAATTCTCTTCAATTGGATATATTAATTTGTGTTCATAGATTCTGAATAGAATGAGAAAAATGAGTTTGAAGTTAGAAGATTCTTGTTGGAATTTGGAGAAAAGTGGCTACGGGATTCATGGTGATGGAAGCCAAAGTTTGAGCAAGATAATAATGTTATGGCAGCAAGAATATCATCCTAACCTCCTTAAATGCAAGGTGAGTCTCTAGTTAGAGACCTTGGGGAAAATGGGTTTTTGGAAAATTGGGGATCTTGGGGTTTTGAGATGAATGATGATGCATGCATGTTGTTAATGGTGAGTTACTATGTTTTTCATATTATTCTAATGTGGGATGATGATGCAAGTAAAGAAAATTAAGTTTGGAACCCCCAAGATAGAACTGTCTTCGTTCTAATTTTTCTATAGAACGTAGATCGCGCTAAGCGGTCGGGGTCGCACCAAGGCACACCACTAAACATTGAAAGTTCAGAATTCACAAGATCCCGCTCAGCGGCGTGATCTTGCTCAGCGCCCCTTCCTGGGTAGAATTGAATTCTTCCTTCCCCCAAATGCAGATTGGTTCCAAATTAAGGAACCAGTTGCTTTAATGGTTGTTCATCGATGTTATACATAATTAAGTGACTAAATGTACTTTAATAATCGCTTGGGTCGATTATGTTTAATATGTTTCATGCTCAATATATGATTAAGTTACATGTGATGAGTATGTACCAATGACATGATAATTGTATGATTAATTCTGTCTATAACGTATGACATATGATACTTTGTGATTTTTTTCCCCTTCGTTTTGGTTGAACATTTGGATGATTGTGTTTGTATGCACTTGACACCAAAGTACTGACTGGGAAAACCTGGATATGGCATCTGGTATAGGCAAATCATGTGTTCTTATGGTAGGGTACTGTCAGGGAAAACCTGGGCATGACGCTCAATTTAGGCAAATCCTGTGTACTCTGCATGTGTGTTATATGCTTGAATCGGAGTAGAACCGTCCTACTAGGTGGTAATTCCTGTTTTTACTTGATGTGAATGCACCATTGGTAGCCCGTGGGGCGGTTTTATGTTATATACCTTGGTTGCTTTTTGGCTATATGCCTGTTATTTTTGCGTTACCTGAGCTACCATTGGGATGTGCTTGTGGTAGTCTTTCATGGCATTTCCCCGCCTGTTATACTCATTAGTGTGACTGGTATTGATAAGTCTGTTACACCATGTAGACAATGTCATAGTGGATTATTTGCGATCTAGTGACGCCAAATAGGCAATGTCACTAGGCTTTCGCCCTATGGACTTGCGCGTCAAGATGACGTATTGCACCTGTTATACTCACCGACATATAGAAGATGAATGTCATTGTTATGTGCTTGTAGGGGTCTTTCATGAAATCTCCCTGCCTGTTATACTCATCGGTGTGCTTGGTAATGGGGTTGTGATGCCACTTAGGCAATGTCACAACGGTAACCCATCTTGGATGGAATTCCATATAGGGAAGATCCGGATTCATCAAGTGGTGTGCCTGTGCAAGTCTCTTGACATATATGCGCTTGGATACTCACCAAGGGTACGTGGTAGAGGTAGCCTAGTAGGATAGGTATAACCCCTAGATTCCTCGCACACAGGTGCGAGTCTGCATATTGTTGTGTTTGATGCTTTGTGTTATTACCTCATTGGTTAGTTATGGGACTACCAATGGTGGTCTCATCCCTTTTGTGTACTTGTACCGAGCCATGAGATAAAAACCCAGATTCTAGGTGAGTCCGTTTTGATATATGCACCCTGTAGAACCGAACGAACCCCTAAGATAGGGAGGCCCACTGAGATTTAGTAATCTCACCCCAATACTCTTATTATTTTTCAGGAACAAATCATAGTGGTAGAATTGCTAGATGGTCAGTTTCGAGAAATGTAGATGAGCAGAAGGCAGGAAGGCCTCTGTAGATGTATCTTTCCACTGTGTGATGTTGAAGACAAGATTCTTGGGTACATTATGATTAATATTTGTATTGTATTCAGTTTTAAATTCTTGTCTTCTTCGTCTAGTTGTATGTTTCTTGTGCTATTTATAGCATCACTGTATATTATTCTAGATATATATATATGTGTGGGGTGTTACAGTATACGCGATATTCACCTTCTCCGTTCTATACGCATGTGTGATGTATGAGGTCTGCATGGGCATATCGTAGAAGATATCGGACATCAGAAACCATTTTAATATTTGGACAATCTTTATTTTAATGTTTAAGTAATTTCTATTTTATTTATTTTTTAATTATGTTTTCGATTAAAGGCCCATAAGGCACAACCCATTAGGATTTCTTTGTTTTCTCTATTTAAAGACCTTTGGTGGTTGCCATGAGGATCAACTTTCATTATAATAAAACCCAAAGTTTTCTTTATTTCTGGTGCACTGCAGAGCTTATCTGACAGGTTTTGCATTTGCAACCCTGTTTTCAATCTAGGTTTAGCGTTTGATATTCCCTAGGGCTTCCGACTGCGTCAGTTGGTATCAGAGTCGGTTTTCTCCTGTTCTCTTTGTAGCTTGACAATTATGGAGGATCAACCGGTTAACAAAGCTAATCTTGAGGAAATTACCATGACTTTTACCGCGGCTCTGAGTTCCTTAACTTAACAGATGGAGAATTTAGCAAATCAGGTGAACAACAACAAGAATCAACAAAGAGAAAAGGGAAGATAACATGTTAGGGTTCCATGACGTGGAAATAATCATCGAGCTATTATTATTGAAAATTTGAGTTTCAAAGAAGAAGAACCCTACGAGGAAGAAGTTGTTGATCATGGGAATCAACATAACCATGATTATCAAGTGAAGACTAATATTCGATTATTCTATGGAAAGATGCGAATGGAATAGTTTCCAGATCGGTAGATCGAAGTTAACAGGTTCTTCGATGTTAAATGTGTCCCTGATAATAAGAAAATTAAGATAGTTGCAATCATGCTTAAAACTATTGCATCTGTCTGGTCGGATAAACTTGTTGTTCAAAGGCAGAGGCAAAGGAAGGCATCAATCAGAACTTGGTGAATAATGAAACAATTGATGCTAGATCAGTTTTTACCAGAGGATTATGAACAAAGTCTTTATAAGATGTGCATCGAGTGTGTTCAGGGCAAGTGAATTGTGACTGGATACACAACTTATAAGTCCTACAATTTTTTGAGTGCATTCAACTGGTATAATCATAGAGCTAGAAAGTGGCTCGATACATCAGAGGCCTAAAGTGATCCTTGGATGAGAAGATGAGTTTACCGATTGTGTGAATCATGGCTGAGGAATTCATTACAGCTTTGAAGGAATATTTAATAAAGAAACCCCCTCTAAATTTCTCGTCTTTTAGGTATTCATCCCATAATAACTTTGAATCAGAGAGCGACAAGGAAAATAGTGCAAAAACTCGGGATTCCAATCCTAAGAATAAGGGGACTATAAACCCTAGCAGTGTGCAACCGGGTAAAGCACCAATCCAGAGGCAGAATAATCTATATGCTAAACCCATTATAGACACGTGTTATTGTTGTAATAGAAGAGGCCATCAATCAAATTTTTGTTTGACAAGGAGACACATTGCTATTATGGAACAAAAGGAGGAAGATGGAGAACAAGAATATCTTACAGTTGAGAACGATGAATATGCATGGGTTGGGTTTTCTGAGGAATAATTTGATGAGAATGTAAATTTTGTGCTTTAAAGAATTTTATCAACATCTAAAGATCAAGGGCATCGCAAGATTTTGTTTAAAAAGCATTATTCTATCAAGAATAAGGTCTGTAATTTGATTGTGGATAGTGGCAACATGAAAAATCTAGTCTAATGGAAATTGGTAGATTATTTGTTGTCTATAAAATCCCATAATAAGCCACATTCCCTCAGTTGGGTAATTAAGGGATCCCAAATTCGAGTAACTTTATCATGCATAGTTCTTATCTCCATTGGAAAGCATTACTGAGAACAGGTACTTTGTGATGTTCTTGATATGGATGTTTATCATGATTTACTAGGTAGGCCTTGATAATTTGATAATGAAACCACTTATCGAGGAAGGGATACCATGATGATGTTTACATGGGGTACACATAAAATTACTATTACTCATGTTTTGCCCTTTGACAAGAACTTGTGAGGAAATAAGTCTAGTTTCCTGGTGATGACACATAGTGAAAATAAGAGTGATGAGACTATTAAAGAAACTAAAATTTTATGCCCAATATTGACTAAAGAGGTTATGAGTGATGTAAAGGAGAAAACAACAATTCCAATAGAATTGCTAGGGGTCCTAAAGGATTTCAAGAAGTTTACCGCTGATGATTTACCAAAATACTTTCCTCTTATGCGAGATAAACAAATGGAAGTTAAAGTTTTCAATATGGGAGAAGATGAGATGGTGTTTCTGCATAATAAAAGGTTTTCAGTTGGTACTTACAACAAATTGCAGCCATATGAAGCTCTTTATAAAGAAGAGAACTCGAGGTCGAGTTTTTCATAAGTGAAGGAGTATGATGTAGGAGGTTTGTCTAAGCACATCGAAGAATATATCAGACGTCGAAAAGGATTTTAATATTTAATCAATTTCTATTTTATTTCTTTTATTTAATTATGTTTTGGATTAAAGGTCCATAAGGTGCAACCCATTAGGATTTCTTTGTTTTCTTTATTTAAAGACCTTTGGCGATTTCCATGAGGATTATCTTTCATTATAAAAATCTAAATTTTTCTTTATTCCTGGTGGACTTTAGAGCTTATTTGACAGGTTTTACGCTTGCAACCCTGTTTTCAATCTAGGTTTAACGCTTGTTATTCCCTAGGACTTTCGACTGCATAAATACGGTACCAAGGTTTTTTGAGATATTAAAAGTATGTTATTGATTTATCCACCCATCACTGGTTCCACCTCTAAAAGTTTACACTTGATATCAGAAGGTTAGAAAGGGATTTGAAATCTTAACAAATAGAACACAATAAAACACACACCAATTACCATGTTTCACACCTCAAACACACGTCAAAATCATTTTGTAACAAGAACAAAAAATATTTATAAAATATATATAAAAATTAATGAATAGAACAGCAACACGAAGAAGGAGACCATAATATATCAGAACGGTAGTAGAGAGAGCAACAATTATTATGGGCAACAAGAGTAGCAGTTTAGTGAAAGAAAGTTTTTGTGACTTATAGTTTCTACTTGGAGTTTTGTTCTAGATTCGTGTTTTACTAAAAGGAAAGAATGTAAACAAATATGGATAATGATTTGACATATAAAAAATTTGAGCTTAATGATGGATAAAATAAAATGTTTAGAGTTGTTGGAAAATGTCTTAAAATCTTTGTTGATGAAGAGAAAGAAAACATGTTTCGAGATTGCCAAAAATAAAAAAATTGGAAAATAGCAGGCCCGGTCGGTTCGGCTCATTGATCCATTCATTAATATTAGAATATTTTATATTATTTTGGAGATCATATAAATTAATATAAAAAAATATTATAAGATATATATTTATAATCATCTAAGAGATATTATAAGATATTCATAATATTTGAGAGATATTATAAGATTATAATAATATATTTTTTTCTAACAATTAAGGAGATGTGTTTTTGGATTTGTTATTGATTTGTTGGATTTTGACTATTATAAATATGTATCTTTTCTCTTATTACAATGCGACAATCTTAGAGCTTACACCAAAAGGGAGAATAAGGGTTTGAAGGCATAGCATATGGTTTTTGGCTATTCTCAAGGGAAATCTTCGAAAGGCAAAGGTTTTGGAAACATTTGAAATTATCTAAGGTTATTGGGAATTGGGAATTGAGAAAGACTTGTTTACACCATGGGTTTGAGTTATTCATATATTGAAGGTTGGAGAGGTTGGGAAACACTTCAGTAGAAAATGAGATAATTCTTGGGCACCTTCAAGGTGGTTCTTGGGAACCTAAAGGCGAAATCTATTTTCTTGTAACTCATTTGTAATCTCTTGTAACAAATTTCTGAGTATAGTGAATTGGAGATTTGCTCTCTCCCCCAGAGTAGATCATTTGATCGAACTGGATAAATAAACCTTTGTCTTTTTTCGCCTTATTCTATTATATGATTTGTGTACAAATTATTATTGTTGAAGACCATTTATTTTGGTTGCTACTGTTCTTTGCCCCACAAATTGATATTGAATTTTATCATAATTAACAACAACATTCATAACAAGCGATGCAGTGAACGTGGAGCAAAGCGGTTGAGCACAATGGGCAGATGAGAGATCGGTAAAATTTCCAGTAACAACAACTTCGAATTGTAGAAAATTAAGATGCAAGCAATTTTAACTAAAGAGAAGTGTATCGGTGCTTTGAAGAGTGAAGCATTGATGTCTGTGTGGCTTACACAGGTACAGAAGACCGAGATGGTGGATAAGGTCAGAAGTGTCATTATCTTGTGCCTCAGGGATAAAATTCTAAGAGAGTTACCTAGGGAGCAAACTGCGGTTGCTACATGGGAATATTTGAATGATTATATATGACTAAGTCTGTAGCTCACCGGTTGTGTCTGAAACAACAAATTTATTCATTTTGAATGCTGTAGCATAAATCCATAACTCAGTAGCTTACAGAATTTCACAAGATTATTGATGATCTTGAGAATAATGAACTGAAGATTGATGATGAGGACATGGATTTACTACTTTTGAGTTCAATAGCTAGATCCTTTGAGCACTTTAAGGATGCCCTTATTTATGGTAAGAAATGTACTATTACTTTGGATGAAGACCAGACGACGGGGAAATCCAAAGAGTTTTTTCAAAGTCGAAAGATTTGAAGATTGAAGATAGTGGTGAAGGCTTAAATGTGCCAAGAAGAGGAGGTGAGCGTAAAGGGATGTCCAAATCAAAAAGGTCTGACAATTCAGGTAAAATGTTTTAATTGTCATAAAATCGGTCACTTTAAAAGGGATTGTCCTGAGAGAAAGGTCAATGAAGATTTTGTTCAAGCTAAAATTTCCTTGGGTGAGGAAAGTTACGAGTATGCCGAAGCACTAGTAGTATCGAGTTTGGAAACTGTTACCCTGAAAATTCTTAAGGCATGTAAAGACACATGTTAGGTATATTGGCCTTAATTAGGGTTGACATTTAAAGAGAGTTTCCTGAAAAGTCGAAATCTATGACCAGAAGGAAAACGGGGCCAAGACAAATTGTGTCGAAACAAAAAAAAAGCTATATCGACCGAATAGATAAGATAAATAATGGTGACTGATTCGACAAACTGTGGAGTAGGAAAGCGAAATCAGTCGAAGATTTAGAAACTATTGAAAATGGAGTCTTTTGGAACTTAGAGATATTTCATTCTCTGAGGTGTATCAAATCTAGGAGTGGTTAGACCTTTGTAATCACGAGCGGGAAAAATCAAACTTTGAAGATCATAGGCAGTTACTTCATGAGACTGTGTATTCTAGGCGCCAAGTAGATGGCGAAATCCTATGAAGCAGTTACTTTTAGTTTAAATTTCATCTGTAGATTTCCTTAGGCAGTTATCTTGTAAATTACTATAAATAAGTCATTTTACTATAATTTTGTGTGTGTTCACTTGTACGCTCAAATCGCTTGCCAAAACTCTGCCCAATTCCGCGCGTAAGGAAGAAAAAGTTGTTAAGATTTTGATGTACGTGAATCACCACCTTTATTTCAATACAATCAGTTTATCTTTTCATGTTATCTTTTGAATGTCTTTACTGTTTTATATTCACCTTCTATCAAAACCTTTACGTTTTCGTCTACTTCGCGTGAAATTTTCAATACTGCTTGTCGGTCACGAGTCACCAACTAGTTAGTTTGTTGAGTCTTATTTCATCCAGAACCTGCTGTTGGTCACGAATTACCATTCAGTCGGTCGAATCTCTGTATGGAAATTCGTTTTACTTGTTCCCTTGGTCTTAGAAAATCCTTTCTTGGCTGGGGTATAATTCGACAGAACTAGTACAATATCAAAAATCTTAGCACGTGTCTTAAGAACAACTGGTCGATCTTGCGAGTAACCCTTAGTTTTAGAACATAGGGAGGACCAACGTTTGTTTACCATTTTCCACAGTAAATAGAAACTGAAGATAGTTGGGTCATTGACTCAGGTTACTCTTATCAATGTGTCCAAGAATAGAATAATTTCAAACTTTGAAGATGGTTCAAGGTGGAGTTGTTCTCCTTGGTGATAACAAGGCTTGTAAGGTTCATGATATTGGTATGGTCATACTTTAAATGTTTGATGATCGTGAACTTCTTATTCACGATGTGAGGTATGTTCCATAACTCAAATGAAATTTGTTATCTATAAGTATGTTTGATGATCTAGGCTATTGTACTAGAGTTGAACATGGCGTTTTGAAGATTTAACATGGTGAATTGATTATTGTTAAAGGGTCTAAAATATGTGGTCTATATATTTTATAAGGTTTAAATGTTGTTATTAAATCATCAATTATTAGTGGAGGCTTTCATGACAAGGAAGAACTATGTGATTTGGGTTTAAGGTGTTAGGAATGTCTTGAGAAAGTTTCGTACGAGTATAATGAATTTTGCAGGAATCAAGGGATAAAAATGCATGTTACCGCTAAGTTGTTATTGAGATTTTGGGGAAGAGTGGAGGTTAAAATAACTTACTTGGTTGGTAGAGAATTTCTTCAAAAGAAGAATAGTGAAAACCACAGGAGAATAGATCTCTAATTATCATTTGGCTCATGATAAGGTAATGAGGTTTATTGTAGCATCTCAAAGGGTCAGTTATGCTAGCCTTGGATATCATATTTTTAATATGGCCAAAGGACTGCAAAATAAAAGAAAAAAAACTTCAGGGGGCATTTGAAAATATGTGGAGTCAAGGATGGTTGAAAAATCATACTTGTAGGCTTGTTAAATTACCTAGGTAGAAAAGTTAATTGGAAACAAGTGGATGCAAGTGATGAGATCAAGATTAAAGTGCTGTTTGAATTTGATCAAGGTTATTGATTAGAGTTTCAACCTGGTAGAGAGAAGCAATATTATTGATGGTTAAATTGATATCAACACAGTTTAAAGTCAAGGTGGAGATTGTTGGAATATGTCTTAAAACCTTTGTTGATGAAGAGAACGAAAACATGTTTCGAGGTTGTCAAAAATCATAAAGCCGAAAAATATCAGGTATGGTCGGTTCAATTTATTGATCCATTCATTAATGTTAGAATATTTTATATTATTTTGAAAATCACATAAATTAATATAAAAATATATTATAAGATATTGATAATATTCTAAAAGATATTATAAGATATATATTTATAATAGTTTAAGAGATATTATAAGATATTTATAATATATGAGAGATATTATAAGATTATATTAATATCTTTTATTCTAACAATTAAGGAGATATGATTTTGGATTTGTTATGGATTTGTTGGATTTTGGCTATTATAAATATGTATATCTTCTGTTATTACAGTGTGACAATCTTAAGACTTACACCAAAAGGGAGAATAAGAGTTTGAAGGCATATCATGTGATTTTTGGCTATTCTCAAGGGAAATCTTAAAAAGGCCAAGATTTTGGAAACCTTTCTGAGTATAGTGAATTGGAGAGTTGCTCTCTCCCACCATATTAGATCGTTTGATCGAACTGGGTAAACAAACCTTCGTCTTTTTCTCGCCTTATTCTGTTATATTATTTGTGTACAAATTATTATTGATGAAGACTATTTATACTGGTTGCTACTATTATTTGTCCCACAAATTGATATTGAATTTTGTCGTAATTAAAAACAAGATTCACAACAAGAGCGTAATTATATCCATTGATTCGGTTCATCGGTTTGGTGGTTCCTAAAATCTAAAACTGAGAACTAGATCAAAACACATCAGTTTTCATTGGTTCAGTTTGTTAAAGGGAAATCTTTCCTTTTCTAACTAATCTGGGACATCTTCCTCACACTTGATTGTTGCACCTCAATTTCCCCCCCTAATATTCACTCATACTCCCTATCATTGCATGGCACAAAGATCACAATTTGAATCCACCTCTCTCTCCTATCTTTGGCTTTGCCCTTAGGAGATCACCAAGCACCTAGTGTATGTGTTTATTTCTTGTGTGTGATTATTGATACTTGGCTAACAATGATATGTGTACACTTTGCTTGCTAAATTTTGTAGGTGAATGATGCACAAGTTTCTTATTCAAGGAGTCAATAGGTTCATGTGTTTATTTTCATGCCTTCTCTCCTCAATTCTCAAGATTTCAAAAGTATTGTCTCTCATTGAAGACTCTTCTTGTCATAAACCATGGTCTCTTATCTTGAGTATATGCTTCATATTTGAAAGAGATCATCAAATTCAAAGAATTCTCCATCCTATGGTCATCTATCCTGAAATTAGGGTTTTGGACTTCTGAGGATCATATATTGATGTTTGTATGAAGTCTGTGGATGATTCCAAAGTAATTTGATTCTCAATAGGACTTCTAATATGAATATGATTGGATCCAAGGATTTTTATTTATGAAAAGATTGTTTTAGAGGTCTATGATTGTCCACTCTCTAGATTGATGCTTCATTCATCTTGTATGACTTCAAAGGATCATAACTTGGTCATCCCTTGTCTCCTTGAGCTCATTTTTATTTCACAATGAACCTAAGGATGTCTAATACAACTTAGTTTAATTGGCGAGAAGATAAAATGCATGGAAGCTGGCTTATGAAGTCAAAAGATTACAAGTCCTTGATGAACTTCTCAATTGTTGGACAATCAACTTCAAACGATCATATCTTGATAATCACTTATCACCTTGAGGTCATTATTTTTGCACAACAATCTTGAATATGTGAACTTTATCTCCATATAACTTTTGAAGATTGAAAGTGTTTGGAAGTTGCTTGAAGAAGTCATAAGATTATAGGTCACTTCACAAATTTTCATCATATTCACAAGATCATAAATTTCTCAAATTTTGGAATTTTTAAGTGATTCTTTTTTACAAATGTTCATTTAGAGGTCTACTTCATATCATTTTTGAAAATCAAGAGCAAATTTTGAGTGGAAGGGAAATTTTGAAGAAGAAACATTATAGCTCATTTTTAGAAAGTGGCATGCTTGGCCAAGGCCTGGCCAGAAAAATCAATGATTTTTCAAGAATCCTAAATGATCGATCACTCAAACATCCATGTGATTTGATTATTTTTGAATTGTGTTCTACTCTTTGAATACTTCCTTTGGCTCAAGGAAAATCAAGAAACGCACGAGGGAACTAGATTTGGCCTCAGTTCAAAGTTTGAGCCAAAACCTGTTTTACACTCACCATCAGTTTGTGCATTTGCGCATATAATTTGTTTTTAAGCCAAGCTAAGCCTTGTTTTCGTGACTAATTGTGATAAGAAACTTCTCAGAATTAATTAGCACATCAAAACGCAAGGAATGATTGAATTTTTATGCACATGAAGTCACACTTTCTTCATGACCACAGGTGTGCATGATTTGCTCCAAATTGCACCATTCACCCTCCCTTTTGATCTCATTCACTTCTCCTATAAATAAGGGACATATTCGATTAATTTCCTCAAGCTTTGATAGCCAGAAAAACCCTGCCAATCTCTCTCTCGAACCAAATTTTCTAGAATTTCGTTTTCACTCTCAGAGCCATTCCAATTTGAAATTAACCATTCATTCTTCTTCCTTGAACCTCACTGAAGCTAACAGAACAAGAATCGTGCCTTGAAGCTTCTTAAATCGTGTTATCCAAGTCCACTTTCAGACCTCTGAAAGTGAACTTCGTTCAGGTAGGAATCTCCATCAAACCTTGCAAAATAAAACATCATTGCACTCTCCTCATCTCCCTGATCCTTGTGATCTTCACCATTTGCATTTTCATCAAGTATTGACTGAGAACTTCATCAAAATCCTATTTGCTATTATTTAAGTTTTTTCCAAAATTCTCTTCACTCAGTGTAAATAAATTTTTCGCGAGCATGTGGTTGAGATCGTTTGAAGAGACGAATCCAATGATACCACCCATTGCTATTGATTTTAGAGTTTGAGGAACTCCAATTTTGGGAGGCTGGAGGTTGAAGACGATGACATGGACGTCTTCAACCAATGAAAGTGTGCCGTGTAATACTTTTGAATTGGATCCTGTGATAACGTTTTACCATACGCGCGTCTCTGGAGCCCTTGGATCTGATTACTTTTGTGAGTCAGACTCGATCCAATGCGTAACATTATTTTTTATTTTATTTTTTAAAACTTAATTTAATTGGTAATCTCGTGTGAAAAGCAATGAGGTCCATATCAAGCACAACACGCCATGTCCATTGGATGTGATTACTAACGCGTTTTGACTAAGATCAGATGGTCCACATTTTTTGGCTTTTATTTATATTTTTTGATTTTATATTTTAAGTGTTTTAAACTTCAAAAAATCATATAAAATTCATTTATAGTCCCAAAATTATGAAAAAATTAAAAATAATATTTTAAAATATTATCTTTCTGAATTTTATTTTTTCATAATTTTATTTTCAGATTTGATATTTTTTATGATTTTCTCTTTTATTTGATGTTTTTAATTGTTTTAAAATAATTTTTGACATTTTAAAATTCTGGAAAAATTATGGAAGGATCCAATGGTCATTTGACAAATATTGATGACCTCATTTTATTTATATTTTTTATTTTACCAGTTTTTGCCATTTTTAATTTATTTCACCCTTTATTTTATCTTCTAAAAATATTTTCTGACTTTAAAAAATTCTCAAAAAAAATTTCAACACTTGTTGACCTCTGTTTGACTTTGGGTAATTTTTTTGGAATTTTATTTTGATGAAAAAATACTATTTATGTATTTCGTCAATAAAATCTAATTAAATAACCTAATTTCAAAATTATTTTTAATCTTCTTATTTGATTTGATTTTCATTTTTATTTAGCTGACTTTTGAATTTATTTTAGAGTCACAAATTTCATCAACATCAATGGAATTTGGGTGTTGATAGGTCTCTTGACCAAATCCACCAAGTTGATTGATTTTGACGAAGTTAGACCGAATAAATTCATCTAACGCAAAATAAAAATTGAATATCATTTCTTCTTCTTCATCATCTTTTTTTCCTTTTGTCCCGATTCAGAGAAAGAGATCAATTGGTGGCATGAACTTCAATGTTCTAACATAAGTCCCAAAAGATGACTTGAGCTTTAATCTTGGTTCAACACTTGTGGCGCTTGTCGTGTGGTCGCGTTGATTTCTAATCAAGCTTCTGGCAAGTTTCCACTAACCTTGTCCATTTGAAATTCTCAATCATCTATGATCAACTGATGTGATAATTCCAAACCAGTGATATACTTGACAAAAAACAATTGAAACTTGTCGTGTGGTCGCGTTGATTCTATCAAGCTTCTGGAAAATCTTCATGCGTAAGTTTCAAGATGGTCACCTTGCTGACGACTAACAATTAACAATTCGATGATATACTTGACAAATTTCAAGATGATTATCTTGCTAACCTTTACTAATTGCCTTTTTATTTTCCGCTCTTTACTTTTCGCATTTACTTTTATGCTCTTTATTTTTATGCACTTTATTTTTAGCATTTACATTTCATGCCATTTTTTCTTTGCTCACTTGAGAATTTTATTTTCTATGTCATTTTTCCTTTGCTCACTTGAACATTTTATTTTCTTGCCATTTTGAATTTGCTCACTTGAGCTTGATTTTTCCTTTTCTAAAATACCTAATAATCCAACTTAAACATAAAAAACTTTTGATTGGACTTGGTTACTATCCTTGTACTTGGAGCTTGATCTTTGGACTTAGGATTAGGACATCTACCTCAGTTTGGAGACTTATGTGCCCTTTGTGTTATTCTGTCTTGTCTGGTTATTATCTTTGTATGCAGTTTACACCGTTATACTCAATTAAGAGTGAATTTCCTCATAATACAGCCGTTACTCTGCCCGTTTTTCTTGAGACAAGAGAGTTTATTTGAGGCATTGACTTATCTGAAGCTTAGTTTTTTTGTTTGGTTATTTGTTGTTTATGTGGTAATCCAAAGGATGAGATATGATATTGGATCTTGATGTCAAGTACTAGTCTTCTCACCTGGTTAGATTTTTCTTTACCCTTACGTTTTACTTTACGCACTTAGGTTAGCCTCTTCATCTCCTCCCCATTCTTTAATTTTCAAAATCTTCCCTCTTTTTCAAAGGATTCTTGTTTTCAAAACTCGAACTGCTTTCATTAAAAAACTTGGACTTAGGTCCATGAATTTTTCAAATTTCTTTTCTTAATAACCTCTCAATTCATTTAATAATACTTTGACTTTTCTTTTCATAAGACTAAAAAGCACCTAACCTCATTCAAACATTTTTGAGCTCTTCGTGGCTTTTCTAAACTAACATTTTCTTAAAATCAACCAACACACAAATTTGGTCTTTTTTAGCCGAACTACTTGATTTTGATTTCAACATTGCACATTGTTGGTATGTAGGCCTGAAACTCATTGAAAGTTCTATCAAACCAAAAATTATAAAAAATACTTATTTTCTCCCTCCACCATCCATTTTGTACATATACTTTTTTTTAGCACACATATACAAATTTTCAAAAAGGTTTTTGCGGAGTACCGTAGATTCTTTGGGTGCCTAACACCTTCCATTTGCATAACTAACCCCCGGTCTCAGATCTCTGATATTTTTTTTAGGATTTTATTCGTTCTTTTTCCTAGTCCTTTGGATAAAATAAAAGCGCGGTGGCGACTCTTATACAATTGTTAGAGGGAATTCCGAGGAGGGAGCATTTTTACTTTGAGACGCACCTTTGTGAGAGGCACATTACATATCCACCTAAAACCTTAAGGTGATAGGTGTGTGGGTTCTCTCAGTTATATAGTGTTCAATCTTTTTTTTCTAAGCAATGTGGGATTTCTTCCTCACACTTGATTCTCAACACGGCTTAGTTTTAGAATCGAACTAGAAACAATCGATTTTATTTCGATTTGATTGAGTTTGGATTATCAATTTAATTTATTTTTCTGATCCGATTACATCTCTAAACTTCATTTTTTGTTGGCATTCTAATAGAAATCCACAGGTTGAATTTGGAATTGGTTTCTTGACTAACTTTATTGTTGAACACTATCACATACTAATCCAAATAGGTCCTTTAACCTAGTGTGTTTTGATAAAGATTAAATGTTTCTTTTAACGCCTTGTCTTTTTCCTTCTTTTCTCTACAAAAGATAAGACAGTCACTAGCAAAGAAAATATGAGCAATGGCAAAGGAATTTTTGCTATGGAAAAACCATGGATATTTCTCATATTTTGGCTATTGGTAGTAAGCCAGATAGCACTTAGCATATAAGATGATCAGGTAGAGAGATATGGGATCTCGTTGTCATATACCAATAGCAAAATTGAACCAATTAGATCTACTTCCATTATGAAAATAGAAAAAGAAACAATAGTCATATATTTTATAATATGGTGTTAATTATATTATTGAAAAAGCATGTATCATTTAAAATGTTCTCAATGAAAGACCATTCATTTCTATCATAGGCTTTTGTCATGTGAAGCTTTAGTCCTATATAAAATTTCTCGATGTTCTTGAAAAAATTTATAGGCCAAGATGATATTGTCAATTATAAGTCTCCCAATAATGGTGTAGACAGATTTTCTACTGTAACTTTGGTATGGAGTACTCTTGGTACTCTATTGAAATTTAAATATATATAGCATTGTTTATAAAAATAAAAATAAAGTCTCCCAATAATGAATGAATGAACGCACTTTGAAAAATGTTAATAATGGTGTTGAGATGAGATTTCGTTTTTTCTTTTTCTCTTTTTAAAATTTTTGTATTTGACTTTGTGATAAATTGATTCAAAGGGACAATCCCACTGTCCATTTGTAAATGTCTTCATATGAATTTAATCTAACACAAAAATTATTAGTACCTAACAAAATTTGAATCTGACACCTTAAGAGGAACACATTCTCAAAACTTCTGTCTTCACCACTATGTCAAACCCTAATGGTTAGATGAGATTTAATTCTATTTGCAATAATTTTGGTTATAATCTTTATGGTGACACCGCATAGTATATCAAAAGTTGGCAGGGCTGTTAATTTTGGAATGAGATAGATAAAATGTTGATTAAGTTTAGAGATGTTGGGGGAAATTCTGAGGAGGGAGCATATTTCCGGAAAACACCTTTGTGAGAGGCACACCATATATCTACCTATAACATTAAGGTGATAGGTGTGTGGGTTCTCTTACTCATATAGTGTTCAATCTTTCATTTTTTAACCAATGTGAGACTTCTTCCTCACACTTGATTCTCAACACTCACTCTCAAGTGTGAGTCACAATGCTCCCCCTCATGTGAAAACTTCTCTTCCACATACACTTGTATCACCGTTGACACTCTCGATGAGACATTCTTTGTGAGAGGCACATCATATATCCACCTAAAACCTTAAGATTTTAGGTGGATATGTGGTGTGTCTCTCACAAAAAGTGTCTCATGTATTATGCTCCCTCCTCGAAATTTCCCCAACAAGAGACATTATCATTACCATTATTGTTGAGAATGTTGAGAAAAATATTAGTGGTGTCATTATCTACAATGTCCCAATAATGTTGATAGAAATAGACTGAGCCCAAGAAACATAACCTTTCATTTGAAAAATAAAGTTTCTAACCTCATCAACAGTAAACTATTTTTTCATCTCTTCCCTCGTATTAGAGTCTAATCTGTTTTTCAATACCTTATGGATGTTTTAGTGGTCTAGAGTGTGATTGGATTAAAAATATTTTGAAAATGGTTTGTGAACCCTTAAAAAAATATTCTTTTATTTAAGTGGAGGATACCATATAAACTTTTGGCTTAATAGTAGACTTTTTATTTGGTTTATTTTTTACCTTTTTTTTCTTTTGGCTAGCTCTTTGATGAAAATATTTTGTATTTTTATTTCCTTGTATCACAATTTTGCATGTCTCCTTATATCATAATTTTGCCCAAGTCACGTCTAACATATGCAGAGTACAAAAATATTGACTAATATAATTTGCAGAAACCAATAACCAGTTATGTACCGGCAGTAACTAGAGGTTCATTGTAAAATTAACTTGCCACCCCCTATGGCTTCCTCCCAAATGCTATGAAAAGACTAAATAGTCCATACCTAAATTATTGACTACAAATTTTAAATTTACAGAAACAATTGGATTTTTTAAATTTTGGGCGATATCGAAAATTTCGTGAACAAACAAGAATTTACGATAGATTTGTGAAATTTCCGATATTTTGTACCGAAAATTTTAAAAAATCTTGTATTTTTATATCAGAAATTTCAAAATATTTGGTAATTTCATTTACCATTAATACGGAAATTTTGAAATTTTCGGTGCGTCACATGATACCAGAAATTTTAAAATTTCTGGGTTGCTCAATTTTAAAATAAAAAATATCGAAAATTTAGAAATTTTCGGTATTTTATATTTTTCTAATATTTTTTAATTTGCAGTGAGGATCAGAAGTAGAGATGATTCTATTGCAGGACGGACCACTGATAGAGATGATATTGAAACCCGGGCTGACGAGGCGCGGGCTTCAGATCTACGGGTTGGACGCCATCCTCCAACCGATTCTCATCAGAAACGGATGGTTGAGCAGCAGACGTAGTTCCGCGCACCCCGTCATTGGGGGTGTTAGAGTATCGACTGTTGAGGAGGTACGGACTCCTGCTGAAGAGGTACATGCTCTTGTTCCTATTGTGGAGCCAGTAGTTTATGAGCACATTGTAGAGCCTATGTTGCAGGAGGTTGTTGTTAAGTGAGTTAATGAGGTGTCACTCGTTGATATAGACATCACGACTCGTGCGTCTATAGATCCATCTATACACATTGATGTAGGTTTTCCTGGAGGACCTTCAGACAGGTCCGTGCTGACAGGATATGCGGACCATGTCGCTTATAGGCTATGGAAGGGCGAGGTATGTATTCTAGGTTTTGTTTAATTGCATAATTTTTATTTTTGCTTACAAGATTTGATTTATAATAATTTGTTTTAATTGCATAATTTTTTACAGGAGCGTTTGGTGTTGAAGGTCCTTCTCATGGTTCGAAGTTGAAGAAATTTCTTGAGAGTCTCATGCTTGAGGAGGTGAGGAGGATAGTTAGAGAGTCTCATATCCTGGACTTTGTTGATTGCCCCTTGACCATGTTGGACACCTCTCTGTTATCAGCTTTTGTTGAGAGGTGACACCTAGAGACATCACCTCACATCTTCCATTTGGGAGATGGCGGTGACTTTAGATTATGTGGACGCCCTTTTTCACATTCTAATTGCTAGTACATTTTTTACACTCAATTATAGGGACCAGGTGACGGCGGTGCCCATGATTATGGAGGATTTTGAGGTTTCTGAGATGGGGGTGCTAGAGGAGTTTGGTGAGACTCAGGGATTTCACTTTTAAATGTCTTGGTTGAGGAGGTTGTATGGGGAGCTTGTGGAGGCACAGAGATACCATGTTGCGGCTAGGGTGTACATGCTACATCTGGTGGCATACACCCTCTTTGAGGGCAAGTCTGAAGTTTATATTGATGTTCGATACTTGTCTCTCTTCAGTGCACTTGAGACTTCATGTTGGGCTTGGGGAGTGGCGGTCTTGACAATGTTGTACACGACACTTGACGTTGCTTTTCGTCTGGACACCATATACATCTAGCGATGGCAAAAAAAACTGTACCCGTGGATACCCGCGGGTAAAACCCGTCACGGATATGGATATGATGGCTTAATGGATATCCACGGGTAAAATACGGATATTTGATTACCCGATTATTTACGGATACGGATATGGATTTGATGGTACCCGTACCCGCGAATATCCATATCCGGTAATAATTAGAAAAAAATACTTAAACGTTAATTTGTTTGATTAAAATTATTATTGTTATTTTCTTAAATATGATATTATTATTACTATTATTATTATTTGGATAAAAGAAGAAATAAAATGAAAGTGATTTATTTTTATTAATATTTATTATGTGTTAACTTTGAAAATATTTTTTTGACTTTAAAAGAGATTAAAAAATAGTTATTTAAATATACATATTTTTAAAATATATTTAAGTAATAGTATTCATGGATACCCGTTAATACCCGCAGATATCTCAAAATTCACGGATACCCATCTAACGGGTACCCGCACGGATATGGGGAGGGTACGGATATCATATTTACTAAACGGGGCGGGTAGCGGAAGACTACTACTTGTGCCTATGGGTACCCATTGTCATCCCTAATAATACATCTCATCGCCCTCATCGTGCATTTGAGATATCTACTTTATATTCATGACATATTAGATGGGATAACTATGTGGCTAGACATTTGCTTGAGAGGTGTCTATACCAGTTTGGTTATATATATCTCCCTTGTCTGGTTGCAGATTCTCCATCTGATGACATTGATAGATGGTTTCAGAGTCACATCCTCAGCTCTCCTGTGAGATATTGGATACAGTCGTTGAGGTTCGGTAGCTTGGGCAGTGCGAGGATGGATACCTTGAGTGATTTCACAACGTGTCACACCCTTGACCATGCCACCGGCTGCATCATTTGATGTTCAGGAGCCTTCAGGTACTAGGGATTCCTCTAATCCACCACCACCACCTCCATCTCCCACAGGTGACCAGGACAGACGCCTACAGTTCATTGTCGTTCATTTAGATATCCTCATGGGGTTGGTAAACCATGATGGTGAAGTTTATACTAGTTTAGTTAGGTTGGCCGACGTTGCCCGTGGAGGACCTAAGTATATTTATTTTATTATGATTGTATTATATGTATATTTTGTGACAAACAGACATCTTGTTGATTGCTAATCTTTTTCCGATTACATGTTTCTGTTCGATGAAGAAAATAACATAACATAATACAACAAACATAATTAACAAACATAAATAACAAACAACAAACATAAATAGTACTCCTAAACATGAAAACATATGCACTATCAGATGACTCTGGACGCTTCAACATCTTCATTATATCGTCGACGAATCTTCGGATCTTCACACGAAATGATTTTCACATGGCCTTCACATCTTCATCATTTTTTCAACTCGATTAAGTTGTATTTCACTCTTCCATTTGTATCAATTCAATCCTCCCGAAACTCGACGTTTGTCACTCTTCTGTTATCAAAATCAATTCAATATTTCTTTCAAGGTGGCAAAGGATTCATAGTCATTTGGAAGCTTGAATTCAATGGGAGGGTTGTTGCTGTTGTAATACATTTCTGCCTTAATCAAAAATTGAGGAAGAAATATTTTTTTAAGATATCTTACCCTATAATTTGATACCCTTATTTATACAAATGGTGATGCATTCTAGACCACACAAATGTATCAGTGCAATCAAAACCCTCCAATTATATCGACAAAATCTTAATCGTTGAAAAAACATAAAATTAAACCCTATCGGAAATTTCAGTAAAACTGAAATTTCCAGTACTAGCACGGGAATTTGAATTTTCCGGATCACCGAAATTTTTAAATGCACCACCAAAAATTTATTCTTACCAAAAATTTGACAGAAATCTACCGAAAATTTCATCTATATCCGAAATTTCAACCCTTCTACCAGAAAAATTTCTTTGTATCTCATAAGGATGAAAATTGAAGGAATTTCTGAGGTTCATTGAGCAAGAATAAATAAAATAAAATAAAATAAAAAAGAGAAACTCTAACACTCTTTTCAATACTATTTTTAACACTCACTTTTCATTTGGTAAAACACATAAATCCAACTACTTTATATGAAATCCAATGAGATACTCACACGTATTTGTCTCAATAAAAGAGTAATGTAATAACAGAGCGTTAAAAAAAGTGTTCCTAACACTCCTCATCAAAAAATAAAGGATCAATTTTTCTTTTGAAGTCGAGATATCAATCACAAGAGAAAAAACTGTAATACTTTCTTTCCAATGGATTTTTTAAAAATAAAAAATAAAAACAGAAAGTAATAATAATTGTAGTAAGACATCATATCCCCAAAGAAAAGAAATACGCTCCTAATTGTTAAATCAACCGGTTATCAAGTTATGGAATAGGTCAATTTTTATTTGGTTCAGTTCTGTACCAAATTTTATAGGCAAGTGAGGATTCTCTCCCGTGAGAATTTTATCGAAGGAAGTCAAGTGTTCATCTTTAATGTTCAATCAGTTTTAATATATCAAGTGCAATTAAGAAAAATCAACTGCTATCAAAGGTTGTCACTCGATAAAATGCAATCTCTAAATTTGGAGAAGTAACATCCAGCTTCATCAACCACCATTGTCATGTACTAGTACTATACTATGGTTAACTATGAGCAAATACCTCATATAAACCCCATTTAGCTCAATTACACAAAACAAATTTAAGACAAATTTTTCTTTCGAAAAAACTACTCTATGAATAGGGGTCAAGAAATGAACTTACAAAATAAAACCGGGAGCGACAAAAACATAATAACAATCGTTGACCAACATCCATATAGTTAATCTTTGAACACAAAAAACGGAATAAAATAGGAGCCCGAATAACAATAATCATCATATCGTCATAGTGAAAGTGATACCAATATATGCATGCCGACCTTCCTTCTCAACTGACCAACCAATCTTAAATATCTACCCCATTGCAGCCTGCATCTTCAGCTTCAGCTACCTCCAGATTTGAGTGTATTGCTCAACCTACATATCAACATTGCGCAAGACATGGCCCCGTGAGTAACTAAAAGATGGTATATCAAACTTGCAGCTGGAAACAGTGTAACTAAACATCTCGAAAAGGGATATATTTCAACATTGGTAAAATACCTATTACCTAACTGAATTGATGATCAATGAGTTTTATAACATTGGAAAAATATCCTCAAAAAACTTGTAAAAAATGAAAAAGAATAACTTAACAATGAAAAAATATTATTGTTTATGATATTTGATACCCTAACAACCTTGAAATATCCTTCCATTTGAATAGACTTACCAGTCAAGGCCCTCAAAAAGTCCTTCGCCTTTGATGGCAGAAGTTTTAAAAATAGACCATTGGCGATTTTTAATCTTGTGCAACTCGAGAGACTCCGTCACAGCAGCATCATCAAGAGCACCGGGAAGGTCCTGTATAATGGGGAATGAGACACGCATGAGACAAATTAATAAATAAACTTCAAAATTTTATGTTCACTATGTGCTTGCCGTATAATCTATGTGCATGTGCATAGATTATATACAAATTGAAGATGTTTTTAGCATTATGCCAGTTAACATAGACTTCTCCAAAATAATATCAGCTTCGTAACTCTTTTATATTCAGTGCTTAATTCTGACCCCCCTAGGGAAACTACAGAGAATCCAATAAATATAAATAAAATTCTGACCTGTTTGTTTGCAAATATGAGAACAACTGCGCCTTTTAGTTCTTCTTCCTAACAAAAGATTCAGAGAAAATAATTAGTGTTACCTTTATTTTGTATAACTGAAATCACAATCAGATGAGACAACACAACCATAGCCAAAGGGGAATAGGAAACAAAAAAAATCTAGCCAAATGAGAATAAGAAATAAATAAAAATCGATTAGCCATCAAATTTATTTTTATGTACCAAAAAAAAAAAATAATTAGATTAAAATCACATAAAAAATGAAACTGACAATCAAGCTAGTGCATATTTTTTAATCAAATTTAGGATTCATGAAACACCTCCACAATTATAGCGCAATTGCTAAGGTTTTGTTTTGTTTGAGAAAATGCTTTTTGGTACAGTTTTTATTGATAATTACAAAAATGCAACCGTAGTTTTAATTTGTTTCCTGCTATCAAGGAGCTCCTGACATGATGAAAACATGAAAAATGGTGTAGTCAGTCACCATTTTCTAAGCAAATCCTTAAAAACAGTAAACTACTTAAAACAAAGTAGCAGCACTTCTATAATTACATTAACCAAAGAAAATAAGTAGAAAAGTATTTTGCAAACAAAACAGACTCTAACTAAACCTTCAACAACAACAATCAAAAAGCCTAATCAACTAGGATGAATCAAACCACAGCTAAATTCCGTTAAAAACTAACTCCTCAAAGAGGCTGCTCTTAATTATTTCACCACTAGTTCAAGTTTCGCATAATCTATATACTTTTGAAATACAACTTAGATCCCTCAATCCCTAGTAATAGAAGCTACACAGAATTTTAAGAGTAACAAACGGAATACTTGTACCAAAGTTTTAAATGAAGTGTGTGTATCAAGAACATATACCTCCAGAATAGCATGGAACTCCTCCCTAGCGATCACAAGCCTATCGGTGTCACTTGAATCCACAACATAGATTATTGCTTGAGTATTTGGAAAGTAACACCTCCAATATGGCCTAAGGACAAAAATTATAATCAAACCCACTAAAAGGTTAGAGAAAGTATAGAGATTGCATATTTATTAGGAACAAAGTTAATTTCCCATCTTGTGGTTTGGTCCACCTGGTTTTCAATTTGCCACTTATTTGTTCTTTTAATCATGCTACCACCATATAATTTATTTCCCCATCTATATGTGAAAAGGCAAGTGTGAACTAAGTAATTCATGGACAAAATGAGGTTATTTATACGTGACTTCAAAAGTAATTATGATTAAAATGAAATATTTTTAACGATCTGACAGTTATGATTGATTGCTAGTGAAAAAAATCCTTACATTGACAATGTAAGTGAATGAGAGTCTTAGAAATTTTCTCAATCCACCCCTAAAATGAGATGAGTTTACCATAAACATGTTTTTGGTAGTGTGTTTTGATAGAAAATACATTACCGGAAGGATCCTTCCGGTAGTGTATTTTGGCATATTTGAACATATAAAGGGGTGGATTGAAAAACTCTTAATTGTTATTAGAAACCTACACATCCATACACACAGAAAGGGGTGGATTGAGAAACTCTTATTTCTTATTCAAAAATGCATGACAAGTAGCAACAATTGAATTATATCCTAAAATCAACTATAGGAGAGTAAAAGTATATTGTGACACTGTAGCACATCAAATATCACCAGTTATTTGCTGTTAAAGTAAATTTATTTAAAAATTAAACATGTTTCATCAGTCAAAAGAAGCAAGAAAGAAACCAAAAGGCTTACCTGATACTTGTTTGCCCACCTGTATAACCAAAAGTTGGATATCAGAAATTGAAATAAGCCATCCTATGTTTCATAATATTAAGTCTCGTGCCACTAAAAGCTCACATGACTATAAATAAGTAACAAACTATATTTATGGTTTGACGTGTGTTTATTTTCTTTCATGCGTCTAAAGAAAAAATAACAGTTATATTGTCAAAGGTTTCAGAATATTCCCTTGCACTATATCAAAATTCAAAACTACAAAAAGAAGAAAAAAAATGCTATCAGCCAGAAGAGGACAAAAAATATCTAAAATTGCTTTGTTACATGTTGCACTTATCACTGCAGTAACCAGAAATGAATCTAGCAAATCTCAAGTTTAAAATATGGGCCCATGTAAGTTTACTGGTATCTAACATGAGACAAAATGTCACAACAGTTGATATACAGTCCTGTGTGTAGGGATGGTGATAAATCAAGCCAGGTTCCCAAGTTGATTTAAATTACGGAGTACAAGATTTTAGTGGGGAAAAAATGCTTGTTGTTGAATAGGATTTGGGCCAGACTCATCAAGCTAGGGCAACTTGTTGTGAGCAAGTTATCTGAGCATGAGCAAAAAAGGGGCTCATATTCTTAACAAGTACTGCTGGTTCATGTCTAGCCAAATTTGAGCTAGGCTGGCTCAAATTTCATTCCTACCTCTAAGAAAAATGGCCTTGGTCTGTCTGTGAAATACTTACAAAATTTAAATTAGTGCAACATCAAACTCTTTGTTTTGTTTGCAACCCATAAGTCTTTAAGATATGTAAGCTACCTACTCTACATAAGGGATGGAAATTGGACCTAAGGCTAGAGTAGACACACTAGGGTACCAACAATAATTGTCCACTATAAATATAACCTACAAAAAAATTAATGGTGATAGTAATGTGGTGCTCAATTCAGCTAGCCATACCCACACTATATTTATCTATTATGTTTAATACTTAGGATTTTCGAGACCTTTTAAAAAAAAAAGTATAATCTTTATTGCTGATTTTTTAAACTTTAGATTAAAATAGTACTTTTATTTTACAACTTTGAAACAAAAAATAAATAAACAGGACAAAATAAAGGGAAAACATATTTCACTATTTATTTAAAAGCCACACTGGTTTGTTCTATGTAAGGATCTTCTAATAAATGCATGTTAGCCTGTACAAGCGCAAGCTCTTTAGTACTTTACTCAGTATCATCCCTATAATAAATTATGATCAAAAGATGCAAAATTTGTAAATATATAACATGGTCATCTATGACTCTAGTAGGTTTCAAATATGTTTAACAGTATTTTACACATATACCATAAAACATACATAAAATTAAAACAAGCTGATTAAAGTCATTACCTAAATCCCAGACTTGAAATTTAATGTTGTTATACTGCACAGTTTCAACATTAAACCCGATCGCTGGATCAAATAATCAAATAAACAAATCAGATACTGTGTAAAATGAGAAACGGTTCGGCAAAAATATCATCAAATCATGCAAGTATTTATAAACTTACAAGCATATGGCGGGTTACAATATTCATATATACTGTTCTGTCTAAATTATATTCCTTGGAATACGTAGTGGGTCAACATATGTAATTTTATATAATACATACAGTTGAGTAAATGGAAAAGTTTTGTACAATAACAAATACTTTAAAATTGTATGAATGCATATAAGTGTAAGAAAGATGGGTAGCTAATTCCAAAACAACGCTTTCATCGTTGACCTCACAAGCATATTATCAAGCACCATTTCTATTTGGTGCCAACTCTGTAACAATTCTTTTAAACCAAATAGCATTGCTTCTAAGTTTAACTTGAATTCAAAATCTAAATGCACACATTAAGATTTAGGTTAAAATAAACGCAAAACGAGATCGAGTACCAACTTGGAATGGTAGAGACAACTTCCCCCATCTGAAGCCGATCTGAAAAGCAAAATCAAAAAATTCACCAAAGCAACACAAAAATCACGGAATCGACTTGATAAATTGCGTAGAGATAACGAAAACATACAGAGAATAGTAGTTTTGCCGGCATTATCGAGACCGAGAACAAGAATCCGAGCTTCCTTGTTCCCAAAAACAGACGAAAACAATCTGGTAAACACTAATCCCATCTTCCGATTCGGCAGAGGGAAATTCACGGTGTAGTTACGGTTAGAACATGAATCAGCAACGATTCTTACCGAGGATTCGTTTTCTGAGAAGTTGAAATCGGATCGGATCTTGGAGGAGGAGGAGGTGCATGCAAGATGAATCTGATCTGTGAATGGGGATGGAGGATTGTTAGGTTTCGTGAGGTTTTCTGATGGATGAAACGAAATCGAGAATGGTGATGGTGAAAATGAGGATGGAGGTGGTGGTGATGATGATTTCGATTCCCCTCACCTTTCAGTTTTGGGATCTAGAGGATTTTGTTTGACACCCCGTAAATTATAACGACAACCCCATTTTTATATTTTCAAAAAGAAATTGTTATTATTTACCATTAAAAAGTTTTACTATCGGTCAAGGAGTGAAAATTACCATAACAAATTTTTCGAAATTAAATAGTGTGTTTTATCGAAAATTATTTGCATTTTCAAAAAAATTTATGGTGACTTATTGAAAAATTTTAATTTCTGATGGCAATTTACTAGAAATTTCGGGTGAATATCAAGAAACTAAATCAACGTATTGGAAGTTTCTAAAATTTTCGAGACGAAACATATTTATCGAAATTTTCAAATTTCTAAAATATCGGAAATTTTGCATAAACTTGTAATTTTCGGTATGACAGCAGATAAAAAAAATTATTTGTGTGGTCCAGAGTCTGTAGTTTCTTCTATGGATTCATATACATATTTTACGAAGTTCTTCACCACAAATATCGTATGTTTCCTATTGAAATAATGATGTTTTAATTGTTTTCCATCCTTTATGAAATTGATGTTTAATAATTATATGTTGTAATTGACAAATTTTTAACTCCAAGTTTTAGCATAGGCACAGTCTACCGGTAAACAACATGGTATTGTTATTGTCACTATTCATTATGACTCTGCTAATAGAATGTGAGAGAGGTTGAATAAATTCATTATGGGTTGGTTGTGAGAGAGGAGGAAATTACAAAAGAAAAAATGCATCTGAAAGCACGAATTCCTCTTATGGCATTTATAGTATGAAGGTTAAATGTTCGTTTAGGTTAATATCTATTCCAAGTGGCATCGATTGGAAGGTGATGGTTAAATGTGGGATGCACAATCATACGATAATTAGGGATTTTGAAGGTTATGACATATTGGATCGTCTAAAAGATCATGAAATAAAGTTTTTAAATGTACAATATGGCTCCAAGGTACGTAGTTTCTGCTTTGAAAAACAAAGACCCAAAAAAACTCACGAGTATTATCTAGGGGTATATTGACAGAAATGCAAATGTTATTGGGCCTCATTCATAAAGAGAAATACATGTGTTGGACTAGAAATATGAACAACTCGAATATTGTAGTTGATATCTTCTGGACAGATCCTGATTATGTGAAGTTGTTGGATATGTTTCATCTAGTGTTGATTTTTGATTGCACGTACAAGACAAATAGGTAAGAATTTTCCTTTTCACATCCTAAAATTTATTGTACATGTTGAGTGATTTGTTTGGTTATGTACATTTTGATTATGCAGGTATCGGACACCACTAATTGAGATTGTGGGTGTTACGTCAATGAAGTTGACGTTCTGAATTGTCTTTGCATATTTGGAACATGAAAGGGAGGACAATATTACATGGGCACTGGAAAAGATCAAAGAATTGTTCTCTTCAGATTCGTTCTCATTGGAGACTAAATAACATGTTGCCTACAAGTCGGGGTGATTTATGTCGAAGTTGGGATACTGTGAACACCATGTTGAAGTTGCATCTTGTAACACCCCTTCTAAAATACCCCACGAATTAATTATTAAATCAGAGTTAACACGTAAAACAAGGGATGTCACAATTCATAATTAATATAAAACTTCAAAAACAGTAATCATGCTTCACTTAAGGACTTATTAAAATAAATCAATCAAATTAATATCATGTTCTACACAGCGGAAAAATATCATCAAAACCGGAATAACTTTAATTCATAAGTATTCCCAACATAAATTAAAAACAATGGAGTATAAAAATGAAACTCTCATCAAAACGTTCCCCCAGTGTTACAACTACCAGAGCATGACACTGACACGCGGACGACAAAATGACACAGCTCTATAAGCCATTCTCACCACTCCTGAGCTGCTAACTTTAATCTGAAATCATTAAAATAAGGGTGAGACCTCATTGCAATATAAAATGCATTATACGTTTTTAAATACAACAGAACAATTCGATACATTAGTTCACTCTCAATAGCATAATTAGATTTCAGTTTGCAAATGCATTTCACACACTTCATTATGCAAATAATAACAATCAATGAAATTATAACACTGGAAATCATCCTAACATGTTATAATTCCATATGCAATGTAGACTCTATGCATGTGGTACCAAACGTGAACTAAATTCACACCATGTTCCGTTTACACCTCGGAAATAACGTTAATCAACGATTCTCCCATACACCATTGGGACACGAATCTAGCCTCACCACCACTAACCACTGGGTACGGATATTGGCTCTGCATGTCCAATTCCTCACAATGGGTATTAACCATAACCGGAATGCATATGCGTGCACATCAAAAGCATGCAACATCCAAATACGGAATATGATAACACAACATTATTCCACACATAGCCAACACCAACATATCACATGATAACAGCACAATCATAATGAATAACAGGAACAGCACATAAGCATTAGTTCTCATCCACTCTATCGGAACAAATCCCAAAGCAATTCTTCACCATTTCCAAACTACCAAAGTTTACAAAAATCAGGAATTCGACTCTTTTTAAAATAGATTCTATGAAATAATATTTTCTTTATTTTATAAGATAGTGTTTTTAATTTAAGAAATACTGCCAAAAACAACACTCGAATCGGAGTTACGGTTTAGAAAATATGAGTTTTTAAAGTTTTAAACATTTTGGAAATTAACACAGTGGTAACCGGTTCCTCCCAGGGAGAACCCGGTTCCCACATTTCTCAAAAACACGCTCTCTGGAATTTACTATCGGGAACTCAGTTCCTCCATACTGGGAACCGGTTCCCACTAAAAAATGTGATTTCTTTGCAAATTTTGAACTGGGAACCCGGTTCCTCCCCAGGAGTAACCGATTCCCAACAACCCATAATTCCATCTCCTTGGTTTTTGTACCAGGAACCCAGTTCCTCCCACCTAGGAACCGGTTCCTGCGACCTGCAGAACCAAAAATGTGCAGTTTTGACAGCAGCTTGTTCCCAATCCATTCCTTTCCAAACCAATTACGAACCAATGCATCAGAACACCCAAAATCATCCAAAACACACAAACATAATGTTGTACATAAGAATTCATTCATTCCCCCAATGATCCCATAGTAAGCTAACGGTTCAATTTCACAAAATCCGACACATTTTGGGATAATTCACAAAACCTAAATTATCTAATTTCAAATTTCCTAACATACTAATCATTCAATTGGATTCTAAAACCCATAAGGCATAATAATCGAATGAAATCACCCCTTACCTCGCGATGATTCTTCGAATTCCCGACGTTTGGCTTTTTTCCTCCTTCTCTTCTCTTCTCCAATTTCACGTATGATGCAAATTCTCAATTGACTTCTCTTTTCCTTCTTTTCTTATTATTATTCCTTTTATTATTCCAATAAATAAAATAAAATAATAATTAGTATGAGTAGAGTATTTTACTCCTCACACCCCCACATTACTCCTCACACCACCAACTATTCCATTCATTTAATTAATTAATTAAATTCCGATAATTCAAAAATGCCGATAATTAAACTTCTAATTTAAATTAATAATTAAAATTCTAATTATTTAATAATTGAATTATTTGGGGTGTCACACATCTAGGTTCAATCGGAGTGTCATTTCAAAAAAAGTATTGTTAATATTGAGCATCGGTATAACACTCAATTCTATGCTAAGTTGCACAGGTTTGTCACAAGACAATGTATACAACTCATTGGAAAGGAACTAGAAAGGGGAAAACTTGTTGGCTCTAGGGATGGCAACGGGGCGGGTCGGGGACGGTTATTACCTCCCCCAAACCCAAATCCCCAAACAATCCTCGTTCTCCGCCCCATACCCAAATGGGAATGGAGAATGAAAATTCAAACTCGACCCAAACGGGTTCAGGTATCCCCGCCCCGCCGCCATCCATTTAGTGAAATCAATTTTTTTAATAAAAATATTTTTTTTTGCAAAATCAAATTACATTATGAATAATAAAATAAAATAATTTCAAAAAACTCCATTCATACATTTTAAATATTTTAAATATTTTAAATAATAAATACAAATCAAAATAACAAACCATTGGCCACATGTTTAGTATTTTAAATTATAAAAAATAAAAAATAATGTACATAATAAAATAATCAGGGCGGGTTTGGGGTGGGTACTTGTATCCCTGTTATCCGTCCCGTCCCCATATTTTGTAATTAGGGAAAATCCAAACCTGAACCCAAACCTAGTCAAAGCGGGTTTTCCCCTTCAACTTAAGGGGGGGTTCGGGTGGGTACCCGCGGGTATGGGGTTTGTTTTCATCCCTAGTTGGTTCGAGCCAAGAGATATGTGGTTGTTTCATTAGAACAACACATGGGTTACCGTGTGTAGAGCTGTCAAATAGGTCGGCTCGGCCCAATTTGCTTCGGTCTGGTGGGCCAAAATGTTTAAATGGGTCGGTCCAGCCCAACCCAATTGCTTAATGGGCTATAGAAAATGAACTCGACCCCATTTTCAAAGGCATGTGAAACCCGATGGGTCAGCCCTGGTCTTATTTCAATATTATAGTTTTAATTTTATAAAAAGAGATGTAATGGATAAAAGGTACATAACATAAGTAGAGAGTCATCATAAACTTGGTTAAGTGATGTTTAAAGTATTCGTCAAATCAACATCCATATATATATATATATATATATATATCTGTGTGTGTGTGTGTGAATATCACAAAAACATTCATGTAAAAGTACATAGTAACTTAATATTATCACTAATACTTATCAAATTTTATCTTCATCTCACAACCATTTCCTTGATCACATCATCTTAAAAATATATCATTATCCTCATTAACTTTTCTTTATCACTTGAAAGCACACTTATGCAATCATATCTTACCTCAAATTTTTCTTAAAATTTACCAAAATCTTTTTTTAATGGGCCAGCCCGAAGCCCGCTTGGCCCGGGCCGACCCATGGAAAGCAGAGGCTCGGTGGGTTGGGGCAAAAAGATTGCGTCTAGTTTTTTAAGCTATTTTGTGGTCTGGCCTGCACTAATTTAATGGGCTTATGGGCCGAGCCCATTTTAACATCTCTAATTGTGTGGGTGTCAGCTTGTTAGTTTCCAAATTCTAGGCAGCCATGTTCTTTTAGATTCAATTCATGTATTCTGGACAAAATTGCACATTGCAGAACATAAGGTTAGTCGTGATGAGAGTAGTACAAGGTGGAATTTAGAAGAAAGGTGTGAAGAGTTGAAAAGATATTTCAGTACTTTGGATATTGTAGGTCAGAGAATGTTAAAGAAAAAAATTTTGATCTAACATATTCATTCACAACTTTAATGTGTCAACTGCCGGAGAAGAACAAGGCAAAGAAGGGAGTTAAGAAGAGTAGGAAGTGTCAAGATGGTGATGTGCATCGTGATCCTAGCCAATAAGAGTATGTTAAGGCTTCGTAGGGGAGACAAACTACAAAGAGATTATGCACAAATCTAAATGGAATTCAACCGTCAAGTATGCCAATTGGTAGCCAACCGTCCACCAAATCTTCAATACATGTTTACCTGTCACAGTTTTCCGCTTTCTTACATTCATACACCGATGACATTATTGATGTTGATAACGATGAAAATTGTGGTTTCCATTATATTTCATATTTATTAGGATGAGACGAAGAGTTATGATCTTTGAGGGTGCAGTTAGACACTCAAGTTCATCAACACTCTTAGTTGTTTTTCAAGTTGTTCTTTGATACTGTCTCTAGAATTAGGAATATGTTACAAGTAGAACACTTGAGTGTGCGAGGTAGTGGAAAATGGATGACGATTCCTAATATGTGTTACCTTACTTCTTCTAGATACAATATTGTATTTGTTTCTCTTTCCATGAGACATAACTTATGTATACGAGCATCCATAGAATCGTTGTTGTTGGTTTTATTAACAATAATCATTGAGTTCAGGTAAAGTTGAAACTTGATTGCTTATTGCCTCCCATCACTGACCATTGGAGACAAAATTGTACTAATGATGCAAAATCACGGGAATCAGCATATGTGGATCACTTTAGACACTAGGAAGACATGTGTAGAAAGTCATTGTAGTTTATTTTTTATTCATATATGTATGACAATTATTATATGTATATATTAAGTTGGGTAGTATTTTTACCAATTCAGTTTTTCAAGAAAAAATAATGGAAAAAAGAGGGGAAAATTGAATCGCAGGAATACCAGTAATTTGAAATTTTTGGAACTTTTTAGTAGTTATTGGAAATTTCAAAATATCCAGTCAATTTTAACTATTCCCCAAAAATTTAGAATTTTTCAGTACCAGAATTTTAGATTTCTTGTACCGGAAATTTAAAAATTCAGGTAACCCCCAACCAACAGTGGTAAAAATCTATAATTTTAATAAATTTTTGATCTCGTGGCTTTTAAGAGTTTTTTTACTTGCACCACAATATTTACACTCATACCTCTATAATTTTAAAATCTCAATTTCAATATTTATATAAATGATTTTTTTAAATCTTTTTTTGCATACTATAAGACTAGTCTACAAACCTCTATCAATGTTAAAATACACTTACAAGAAATTAGATTAAAAAAAATACCCCTTCATCATACATTCTATTTTTTAAATAGTTTTTATTGTCTTGATTTTTGTGCAATAATATTTCTTTTTGTTAAAATTTTGGTGTAACATACTAGTGTAACAAATCTAGTGTATAAATTTTTTACATTCTTCCAAAGTTTTGTCTTGAACTAGGATTTGAACCTAGGACATATTTGTTGCCACACAACATGCTTATGATTGGGCCAATTTATCTTGTGTTGATTTATTTTATCAATGATATATATTTACATTTCATCTTTTGTTTAAATCTTAGTCTATACTGAGTATCATTTTAAGTTGTGAGGGGTATCTTAAGGTTAATAATACATGGATATTTTATGTGTTTTGTGGTATGCATAATTATGATTTATGTTATAAGTTAGTCGGTCATTCCATTGCATGTCGCCTTAATTCTGAAGAGAATGATATTGTTTTTGACATGACATTGAATATTGTGTTGTCCAAAAATATACTTGCAACATTGAAACGGAAAACACCTCAAAATGTCTCAAATATTAAGAAAATATATAATGTCAATGCCTAAAACAACAAGGCTGTTTTAGATGATGATCATTATGTATCTAGGTACAAAATGTTCAAGGATGGAGAAATCATTCGCGATATATTTTAAATTCATCATAATTTTATTAAGTTGTTCAACCATTGTACTGATAATTGATTCAACATATAAGTCTCACAAGTACAGACTTCCACTTTTGGAAATTATTGGTGTTACTTCTACAAAAATGACGATTTTTTAGTTGAGTTTGTATTTTTGAAAAGTGAAAAAGAGGACAATATTACCTGGGATTTGAATGTCATCGATTGCGATACCGCACTGATAGATTCGATTGCAAATATTTTTCATACAAAATGGATGAGTTTCTCTAAAATGAGTCATTTTATTGCAAGTCTATATAATAAGGTGCATATCGATCTTACAAGATATGATGTTTTGAAAATATTTTTTTCTCTTCGTAGTGCCTCACCTCAAAATCCAACCGAACGCATCATGTGTATTAGGTGACTTTCAAAATCATAATATTTTATTCAAAGTTATTTGAATTTGGGATGGCATATACCACAAAAGTTCATGTAATGTGCAACTCATTCCACAAAAGAAGTTGAAACTTGGTCAGATAACTTTATTGATTGGATGGAAGAGTTCACCAAATTCAAAGAGATTGAAAGAGACTCAAATTAACATATATATATATATATATATATATATATATATATATATATATATATATATATATATATATATATATATATATATATATATATATATATATATATATATATATATATATATATATATATATATATATATATATATATATAGGAGGATCAAATTACAAATCACTTGATTAATATTTTTAAAATCAACCGTTGAATTGAAACATATCATCATATAGATCATACCTATAATGTTTGAGTAATCTATAATGATTTACTATACGATCAAGTTATCCAAAGATTAACGTCAAAATGGCTTTCATATAACGTTAATTTTGATGTAGTTTAATTACATAGTAAATCATTATAGATTAATCTCAAACTTTATAGGTATGATCTATATGATGGTATGTTTCAATCCAACGGTTGATTTTAAAAAATATTAATCCGAAGTGACATTTTTGAGTGAGTGTAACTCATTGGTGTAACTCTTCGAATGTAATTTGATCTCTCTCTCTCTCTCTCTCTCTCTCTCTCTCTCTATATATATATATATATATATATATATATATATATATATATATATATATATATATATATATATATATATATATATATATATATATATATATTTAGGTGGTTATATATCTTTTGATACATTTTAATTCTATCTTACAATGTATTTAGGTGGTGACTCATTTTTTGTATGTAATGTTAGATTGTAATTTTTCAACAATGTAATCTGAAAACATTTCCACGTGTTTTAATGTATATCTAACATTATTTTTATAAATATTAAACTTAAATTTTTTACGTCAAAAAACATGCTCGATTTGTGACGGGTCAAAAACACTTCCAATTTGTGACGGTTGTGTCTGTGAGTAGTGAATCCAAATTTTAAACTCTGAACACACCTATAAGCGTTAAAATAGTGAATATGAATTTCAATACTTAGACTATTTCTTAAAAAAAGATTGAATTTCTAAGGTCGATATAAAACTTATATAAATAGGTGTGTCCCTCGTGTTGTAAACAAAAACACCACATAATATCTCTATATTCGTATCTCGCATTTGTCTACTTCAACGACAAAAGACCCTCTTAAATTTAAGTTCACATAGATCACATCTCTTATTATTTGAAATTTAAATTAGAGAATCTGTTACAATGCTTAAACAATTGAATAGTTGTAAAGCTCAATTATGTTCACTCTCAATTGTCAACAAAAAGAAGATACTGTTTAACAAATTTGAACCGAAAACAAATGAAGATTTAATAATTATTGTTGTACATTTCTTGATAGTGAAATGTAATATTAAGCGTATTTTATGTTTGTCTAATGAAAGATTTTATGTTAGTTTATATTATTCTTCATTTCTACATTTGCTTTTGTTAGTAGTAATAAAGAAAATTTCGAATTTTAATAACCAGAGTTAGATATTTAAACCAACTCTGAACATTATTTATGGTTTTTTATGTGTTTTAGTTTGTCATAAAACAAAAAGAAAAAAAATTAAAATATTGAACTAATTATGAAAATTTGAGTTTGAGAATGAGTTTAGTTTGGGTGAACCCCAATTTTAAGTAGATTTTTTAACCCATCTCATGGTTTTCTTGTGCAGCGCGTGAAATTTCATTTTTGTTTTCGGAAAATTGGAAATAAACTTCCGATTAGCATCTTATACTATACAATTTAGGTTGGGTGCAAACCAGAAATTTACTTACGGCATGCTATTGAAAGTATATTTCCGGTATCTGCATGCACTTAATCGCGCCAGAACCTTTCTCCTCCCCATAACAACAACATTTTCAAAACTCTCTCAAACTATCTCTTTCAACCCTTCTCACCAAAGTCAATTTTTTTCTCAAACAATCAATACGAATTATCAAGCATTGGTTAAATACAACAAGTAACGGAATCAATCAAGCAACAACCAACTCTCAATCAATCAAGTAAGTAATTTACACATTTATAAAGTTTATGTAAAATCGATTGAAATTAGTGAAATAGGGCTTTAAATGTAATGTTTTTTTTTAGTTTACATCATTATGAGCCATTAGAATACTATTTATAAACTGTTTATGACGATCAATCCGTGTATTTTGAGGCATTTGAGATTTTGGGGTGACATTGTCCGTTGTTCTGTTTCGCAGAGGAAACCAGAAGTTTATTTTCGGTTTCATGGGATGAACAAAACCGAAAATAAATTTTTGGTATTTGAATGCATAATTTTTTTCATTTTTTCCTCTATGAGCCATATGATAACGTCTCGTTCTTGCTTCTACAAGAGACATGTCTGAGCGAGAGTCATGTTTAAGACATGGTCGGGTTACACATCATGCTTTTTGCGGAGAAATAGGAGTCAGGCCACACAAGCTCCGAGGACTCAGGCCACACAGGTTCCTTCGACATCCGGACAAGCTATGTACGGGGCACATTCTGCTCCTTCCAATTCTACACCTTCTACTTCTTCCTCCCGTAGAAGACGGGAGTCTCCAGTCTATCCATCACCGCCTCCGTCCTTCCGCAGACACACATCATCACCATCTTCACCACCTCAGATTTTTTAAACGAAATCCACATGGTACCAGGGCCACCCGAGGTACCGGTGGGACCAGAGGCACCAATGCCAGCAGAGGCACCGACGACAAAGGCAACACCGACAGCAGAGACGACACCGACGACACCACAGGTTCCTCAGGCCTTTGGAGGGGACATTCTGACTTATCTGTGCTCGCGCTTTATTCCACCCATGAGGCTAGACATTTATGAGATGGAGAGGTACAAAAATTAACTTTTATGTTTCACTTATTAATTATGTTATATTATAAATAATATTATGAATTATAACATTGAATATTTTTGTGCTGGATCGTGATACACTAAAGGTCATCAACCATGGGAGGAAGATCAACAAGTTAACTCCCCCTCGCGATCCATGGTTTAATGATCTACTAGACATTACAGGGTTGAGAGATTTGACCTTCTGTGAATATAGCATGGTCAATTGCACACGTGTCAACCACGTGAGATATAGCTGGTTGAAGACTATTTTTGATCAGGAGGTCTAGTTCGATTTAAAAATTGCATGATTGTAATTTGAATAACAAATATAAATTCTAAAGTCATTGCTTATAGTTAGTTTTTTCTGCTAATTGTCATACCCAAAACCGAATTTATATTTCCAGTAAAGAACCGGAGATATACTTCCGATTTCACTCAAAAATTTGAGAAAATAGTGCGAACCGGAAATAAATTTTCAGTTTTATGAAGGACATTTTAAAATTTTCATGGGGTGCGCCCCACCCTTATGAGGTGGGTTAAGAAATCCACAATTTTAATATGAGAAAACTTGGCATACCCGGGACATTAAAATCCAAATTTTAGTGGTATTATTTAATTTTCACCTTGGCGGGTGAGCAACACATCGTTGGAATCAGTAGCAAATAAAGAAAAATGTAAAAAATTAAAAGAAAATGTAGAAATACAAGTATTAATTCTGCATGAAAACTGTCATTTATAGCCAGAGAAGGAATGCGACACATCAATTTTATACAAAACTTAACATGCACTTCACCTGGCTTTGAATACACAGGGGAACGCCACGCATTATTTATCACAAACAAAAATAAGAAGCTTAATATAATAAGTTAATCTAGATTTCCCTTTATTATACTACCAAAACTAATACTATAACAGTAAACTGTTCCTAACAAAAAGGACAAGAAATACAACTTCCACGCAGAGGTAGATGCTGCTCTCTACATAGCAGACTGGAAGATCATCTCAGCAAGCTCCTGTAACATAGTTAGACATATTTATTAGAATACTGAGGGGACTAAACTTCAATAGGTATAAAAATGCAATAACAACTTGGTAAATGTCCTCATGATTCATGAAATTATACTTCAGGCCCAAAAAAAGCAACATGTTTCTTTTACGATCTTGCTTCAAAAAGCTAGATCTTGACCACACCAGCAATGAAAACGATCTTTCAATGATCGTAGCATTCTCAGGCATCCTTGTCAATTGTCAGGTAAGATCTTACAATTTACTACCCAACACTCGATCATGACTATACCGGACTGGATCCCGGAGTCATACATCTAAATTTGCCCTTGGGTTGGGGAAGTGAACATTCATTCATCTTCATCTTTTGAACATTACAAGGTATTGCTACCCCTTATTGTTTACGGAGATTTTAAGTTTTAGTTAGTTACCTGTTTTGCAGAAGCAACCTTTGGCTCTCCCCATTCCTTGATCTTCTTCTCAAGGAAATCAAAGTCAGCTTTTCCAGCCTATAGCAACATACATTTCCAATCAAATAAAACACAAAAAGTCAGCTTTTCCAGCCTATGGCAACATACATTTCCAATGAAAAGAGAATGTATGGATAGTATTACCTCTATTTGAGACCCAATTTCTGTATCAAAACTTTGATATCTCTTGCGGACAAGCTCGGCCAGAGAACCGTCCTTTTGGGTCAAACATAATGAGAAATGATTAGTTTGTTTGTCAGGAGAGATTGAAAAAATATAAGCTTTCAGATTTGACATTACAGATATGAATTATTATGAGGATAAAAGTTGATGCAAGGGAGGATAGAATGTATCAATCACCTGAACTAGCTTGGCAGCATTTCTGAGGCCTCGGGCCATTGTATCCATTCCAACAATATGAGCTATGAACAGGTCTTCCACATCTGTGCTCTCTCTCCGCCTAAAATGTCACTTGGTAAGTAAATTGTAAAGGTGGAAAAAGGGATAAGAGTACAAAAATATAGTGAAGGACTCACAATTTGGCATCAAAGTTGAATCCACCTGGTGCAATTCCATTCTAGAAAAATCAAGAAAAAGAAAAGAATAATCCCGTCAGATGATATTGTGTTTCTAAGGTGAGGAGTGTTGAACTTCAAGAAACGAGTCAAGAAACAAGTAATGTCATACATTTCTGATAACGCTGAGCATAACCATTGTTGCCTCTTGGATATCTACGAGAAACTGATCTGTGTCCCAACCTGAAATTGTAATAAAAGGTTCATATTACAACTTCATATAAGACATTGTGACAAGTTAACACTCAGTCTTCCATGTTGGAACTTAATTATTTTTATTTGTTACATAGTAGAGAATTTGAACGTACCAACTTGAGGATCACCAGTATTTGCATCAATATTACCCAACAATCCATTAATCCTTGCAGTTTCAAGCTCGTGATGACAGCTATGAGAGGCATTGGAAAGTACAACAAACATGTCAAGATTCAGTAATGAACAGCAAAATTAAAATAGAAAGTATGATCAGAATTTCACACGTGAGCACAATGTACAATGAAAGATTCACCTGTGACCAGATAGGGTGGCATGGTTGCACTCAATGTTAATTTTGAATTCCCCTACAGAAGGAGCAAAATTGAGGAGGTGAGAAATTTGTGCAAGTGATTTAACACAATTCTTCTTGACGGAATTCAGAGAAACCTTAAATCTATCCAAGCAATGAAGAGATTTGTACCACTTTTGTTGGGGTACAATTTCAGCTATATTCATACATATTAGGGATAATGAGGCCATTAAATTCAAGTATATAGAAAATTTTCGATCAGCATTTATATTTTAGGGAAAAGTAGTATACAGGACTTTCGATCAGCATTTATATTTTAGGGAAAAGTAGTATACAGGACTTTCGATCAGCATTTATATTTTAGGGAAAAGTAAATTACTGATTTAGAAGATAAAGAACAACAGGAAATTATATACAGTTCAAAATCTTACTGGTGTACTATTTGACAATATAAAAATTTCATTATAGAAAGACATCACACGCCATTTTTTGGTTCTTGGGAGACATTTGAATGACAAATACAAGCAAATATTACCTATAAGTCCATATTTTCGCAAGAAATTAGCTGTAGTTGCAGCATCCCAATCATACCTGGAGGAATACAAATTAGTGATGTGCATAATAGGCACTGTGGAATTGTTGATTGAATAGGTAGGATACGTACTGGTGTTTTGTAGGCTCTTGTGGCTTTGGTTCAATTAAAAGTGTCCCTGAAAATATAGCAGAAAAAAAAAACATAAGAAAATTCATTTTATTAAGAAAAAAAAACACTATGGTGTATAGTCCGTATAGAGATAAAATTATAGTTGTGCTATACTCCTCATCTCCTCCTATGTTTCATAATTCATAACATAGTGCTATACAATGATCCAGCTAGTTAGTATTTCAGGGAATATTTACCATTGAATCCGATCTTCTTTTTGTGCTTAACAGCAGCTTCAAAAAATCTAGCCTGTAACAAGGTAAATATACAGAAGCATTGTTTTAAGAAGATACAACACATTGCAAAAACAACACAAAAGCTAGAATGTCTCATTATTTTTATCTGCTTCAAGGATAGATAGATTCACACACCAAGTGATCAAGCTCCCGTTCCATATCTGTGTTCAAAAGAGATTGGTAACCCTCGCGACCGCCCCAAAACACATAATTTTCTCCTCCCAAATAATGTGTCACCTGAAATATATTTTTATCATCACCAAAACTGAACAAAGGTTCTGAAAATACAATCAACCTTGTTACTATTATTGTACTATATCTATATGAATGTACCTCCATAGCTTTCTTCACTTGAGCAGCAGCATATGCATACACCTTTAACTCAGAGCTATGAAGAATTTCACATTGTGAGTCACAAGGACTGTATAGACAAGCTAGGGGATAATGGTATACAGTGTTACCTAGTAGCAGCACCATGCATATAGCGAGGATGCATGAACAACTGAGCTGTTCCCCACAAAACGCTCTTTTTATCCTATATATGAAAAGGCGGAAAACAATTGTGATATTGATATCAACATTTCAAAACCATAATTCACTAAAAAAATCTTAAAGTTCATAACATATATTTGAATTGAAGCATAATTACTGGAACTATGTATTGATTTGAATACGAAAAATACATCTTTTCCTACTTTAAGCTTATTATCCGAAAACAACTATTATACATTAAAAGTCATTCATGTCAAATTACCTTAGTCTGAAGCTCTTGAGCAAGAGCCACCACTTCATCCAGGTTTGCATTTGTTTCCTAAGACAAAGGCAACAAGTACAATCCAATAGCTCAGAAAGAGTATACAACCATAGTGAATGTAGTAGCAATGCATTATTCACGAAAACACATTCCATCAACTACATCTAAGACCAGAGTTCAATAATCAATGAGTAAGTATTTGCACTTTCTCATACTTTGATCCTCTCTAAGAATGCAACTAAGTAAAGCTGATAAATTTTAAAGATTGACTCACCTCAAGAGTATCCGCATCAGGTGCTATATCCCTATCGTGAAAGCACCAAAAGTCGACACCAAGTTTGTTTATGAACTCAAAATTTGCTCTCACTGTGATAATTAACATTATATTCTATAATCTATATATATCACATTATAATCTATATCTATATATCAAATGCGAGAGTGAAGAATGAACATACTCCTTCTTTTAGCCATGTTTAATGAATTGGTACCATCTTCCCATGGCCAATATTTGGTAGGAGCACCAAATGGGTCACCACCTGTTCCACGGAATGTATGCCAAAATGCAACACTAAATCTGAGCCAATCCTAAAGTCACATAGAGCAAATTCAAATCAAAATCCAAGACTAAGTCCAATAATTAAAAAAAAACACCAAGATCATTTATATATGAAAACCAACCTTCATCTTCTTCCCAAGAATTTCCTCTTCTGCATTATACCATTTAAATGAAAGTGGATTCTTACTCGAAGGCCCCTGAAAATCAAACGAATTCACTAATAAATAAACACGCAAACACGTTAGTATACAGATGAAATTACTAGATCAGAAAAAAAGTGAACCTCATATTTAATTTTGTAAATGCCAGGGAAAAACTCCCCAACCCAATTATCCGGATCACCGCATTTAGCAACATTACTGGCAGGACAAGTCTCCGGCACAGCAATCTAACATCCATCAACCAAAACAAATCTCAAAAAATTCAACAACAACATGTACACTCAAATACATAACAAAATAGCTACCAATACATTACCACTGCATAACAGAAAACACTTAAACTAATAAGCAACGATAATTTCCCGAATTTCATCGTCATAGATTCACAAAACTCCTGCAAAATAGAGAATAACAAAATCGATCATGGATTAACATAATCAGAAAAAAAAGAAGAAAAAAAAAGGTCAAGAGTGGAACCGTGTGAGGTGGACGGATTCAGCGATTCAGCGATTCTTGAATTTGGTTATTGAGATAGGGAATATATTTATAGCGAAAATCACGTACGTTTAAATATAGAAAATGAGGAATTTGAGTTCTTGATTGCTACGATGTATGGTCTAGTTGGATAAGAACGATATCAATTGTGTAGTGGTGTATCACGTGTGAGTGTGTCACGAAATGGATATTGCATGAGTTTTTTTTTTTTGTTTTGGAATATTTGGAATAAAGATTTATAATAGTACTCTCTGGGTTTCTCAAAATAAACTATCCGTTTTTTTAAATAAAAAATTAAATAGATCACACAATTTAAGATGTTAGTTATGAACATGTGGCCAAGTTTGAGAATTTGACTCGATTTTTGAGGAGATGCAGTAATGCTACAATAAATGGTTTTAAATTTTAAACAAAGATGGACAGTGGGTCTGTTTGAATTAAAATTGGGTCAAAAATTTAAATAATTAAGATATGTTTGGTTTAAATTTATGTATATTTGATTATCAAAAAATAATTACGAACTTTTCAACTTTGAAAATCATATTATAAGGATAAAAATATAAATAAAATCTCTTCCATTTTCGTGTGAACCAAATATATTTTTTATAAAATTTCATCTCTTCCCCCTCCCCTCCTCTTTATTGAATCAAACTTATATATAATTATTAAAATTCTCTCACCTCTCTTCCTATTTCCTTCCTTCTATTAAAATCTCTCTCCTCTCATTTATTTGAATCAAACAAGGGAAGAGGAAATGAAGGAATTTTAATAATTACATATATATATATATATATATATATGTTTGGTTCAATAGAGAGGAGGGGAAGAAGAGAGAGATTTTAATTAAAAATATATTTGGTTCATAACAGGAGGAGGAGAAAGATTTTATTAATAATTTGCATTTTTATACTCATGATCTTATATATGTCATATGATATTCAAAATTGAAAAATTCGTAAACAATTTTTGCTAATAAAATATGCATAAATAATAAAACTCAATTTCTAATGCTGATTAATTAAAATAGTTACTAACGCAACATTAAAAATGGTGTATATTTGATTCAGATTATAATTCTTCGACACAAATTAAAATATATGTTGATAATAAATTTTAAATAAAAATATACATAAATATTCATAAATAAAAAAATTAAAAAGTGTAGTGATCATAATGTATATTAAGTATATAATTTATTTTATAATGAATAGATGTAAGCAACCGACGAAATTACATAAAATAGAAGTTACACGGAATAAAACAAATAACTTTGAGATAATAAAATAAAATTGAAGATATTTTAGTAAATGTAAAATAAATTTAAATAATAGAAGTCATATTACATCCCCTCCCCTCCAAATTCCTCTGATTTGAAGGGATGAAAAATATCTGTTTTAGAAGGAATTTACTCCCCTCCCCTCCAAATTCCTCTGATCTGAAGGGATGAAAAATATCTGTTTTAGAAGGAATTTACTCCCCTCCCCTACTATTCTCTCTTAAAATTTGAATCAAACAAATTTTTCCATTTTCTTCTCTCCCTTTCATCTACCTCAAACCAAACACACTCTTAAATTATTTGTACATCCAAATGGAACACCTATACCATATATTAATACGGTTTCATTTTTTTTCTCATTATTTTCTCTTTCCTTCTATCAAATCAAAAGAAAAGGGACGGTGTTCAGTATAGGTGCTGTTTTTTGATGTGCATATAACATCACTCAAATTTAAATTCGACACAAATTAAAATTTTATTATTAAGGCTCAATTTTTTCAGAGGATTTGTTTTAATTGATTTGGCAAATAAATTAAATTATAACGTGATAATTACGTTTTTTAATAATAAATAATAGTTATTCTTTGAGTTATTCTTAAAATTTGGATAGATTAAAATTAAAAATGTGAATTTTATACAAATAAGTGTTTTTATAGATTTTTTTAATAAATATTAAATCGATCAAATCCACAAATTAAATAACACTTAAAATTTTATATTATATATTTTGTTTTTGTACACAATGCCACCATTAAATTATAAAAAGGATAATAATTTAACCATATTATAAATTTATTTTTATAATAGTTTGACTTTATAGTAATAAAATATATAGAAAATAAATATTATTTAAGTTCGGTTGAGTTAGTTTATGACCGATTTAAAAAATTATCTAAGTCCGACTCAATCAACTTTATAGTATCCAAATTAAATAATTAGATCAACCTGATTCCTAATCCGATTCATTTAAAAAAAATCATTCGATTTTGATTGGCCATTCAAATTTGTCCACCCCTAATTTTAAATAAGATCTTACTATATATTTTGTTAGCATAGAAAAACTTAAACACATGAATAATAGGAAGTGGACACACAAACTGGCACAAAGTTAGCAAATACTCACATTGTTTGTGATTTGTAATGAGAATGAATGAGAAAGAGATGAGAGATTGAGACGGAAGAGTAATTCCATTCACTTGTTACTCAATGATCATACAAGTGTTTATATAGCTATGATGTTGATCTTGAATTTCATCAATTACATTTACCAGCCATATAGCAATGCAAGCACACTGTGATGCTGCAATGTTTTTTTTGCTTCGCATGAGAATAAGTCCAACATTAGTTCCTTCCTTGATTTCCAAGATACTAGTGCACCACCCAACAAAGTCACATATTTTACTATTGATTTTTTATCATCATAAATTAATTAATGCTTTTCAAAAACAAAAAAAATATAATAATCTATTTATTTTTGAAGATTTATTATAATATTGTTATTGTTGTTATTATAATGAAATAGGAAATAGGAAATACTCATTATCATTAATTAGGCTTAGTAATTAGGCTTAGGCGGGATATATACATGTAATATTTAATTTGAAGATTTATTATAAATGTTTTTACCGTGCACAGTAATTATACTGTGAAAAATAACTTTTTGATAATGATTTTGCAAAAAAATTAAATGTTGAATCATATTATTAGATGTAAACCATTTGACTACTTATTTTTAAAATAAACAAAAAATACACTAATTTTAAAATATATTCAATTTCAACTTAAATTTTTTAAAACAGTTCCTAATTCTTATTATTTAAAAATGAAATATTTTATATTTTTACTAAAAATATTTCAATCAGTTTTTAGTTTTTTTTTTGTGTAAGTAAGATATATTAATGGGAGAACTCAGGATTCTCTAACCTGAATACACAAAGAAATATCGTCTATAAATATCCGACAAAAAAGAAATAAATTATTTACCAATTACAGTTTCGAAAGAAAAAGCAAATGATATTTGCTAAAATCATAAAAACTATAATTTGAGTGAATAATATCTCCTATACATGACCACCTCCAAATCAAAAAATTTATACTTCAAACCGTATTATCCACATTCCACTCATCTTCCCAAAAACAAATACCATTTCTTACAAATCAAACTGAGCACAAATATATAGTATTAACAATTTTTAGTATATATTATTCAATTATAAATTTAATAAATATTATTACTTCTGAGTCACAAATTAATTGAAAACATAATGAATATAATTAAATAACAAAAATATTGATAATAGTATAGTTTTTGTTATTCAAATAAAAATTCAATAAATATTATCGCATGATTATTGAGTCATAAATTAATTAAAAATATAATAAATATAATGAAATAATAAATATATCGGTATATAATTAAATTATAATTTTATATTGTTATCAATTAATTAATGTTTTTCAAAAAAATTATACAATAACCTATTTATTTTGAAAATTTATTATGATGTTGTTATTGTTGTTGTTATCATATCATGTTATATTATAATTTTAGAACTTCTTCCCACCAATTTCCCGAAAAAACTTATAATAAATTACTTAAATAAAAAATAAATTATTAATTAATAAATAATAAATAAATAAATACGACTCACTCACTTATTGCTTTTTCTCTTTAAATTAATTAAAAAATATGTTTAATAAATAAATAAACATCACTCAATCACTTACTAGATTTTTTTTTTTTTAATAATTAAGTTTTTAAAAAAAAATAAAAAAATAACCAAGTTTTTTAGAAAAATTCCACATATGACCGATTTTCACTCAAAAAACACTATGTCGTCACTCCAAGTGGCGACTTCTTTGAAAAATTATTTTTTTTTGCTTTTTTAATAAAATTATTTATATACTATATTATTACTTTTTATTTAATTATTAATAGTATTTAAATTATATTTAAAATTATATTATTTAATTATTTAAGTATTTAATTATTGAATTAATAAAAAAATAAACACATAATAAATTATTTATTTATTGCATAAACAACAAAAAAAGTACAATTTACAGTCAACAATATATTTTACATATTTGGGGGCCTTGGAGGCCTTTGGTACGACCCGCAAGACGAAGGTCTAACTACTTGTGTAGATGGCTCACGAGGTGGTGGTAATATCTTAGTCGTACCCCTAGTCCTACATCGTCCCCTTATTTGTTTTTGTTGTGTTTGGATCGACGTCCCTTCAATGCACTCTGGGTCTACAAAATCTGTCAGCCGACCTTGACCTCTAGAATTTCCGCTGTAGGATAGGCGGGTGCCCTCTACATCCTTAAATCTTTGTCTTGGTGGGACAAAGTGGCTCCTGCTTGGTGCGCCCTCGAAATGTGGTCTTTGGTAGTTGGAGGTTGAACGTGGTTGGTTAAAAAACAAGATTTGTTGCGGTGTGTTAAAGTATGGTTGATCATCTTCAGGTATGCCAGTGTCAGGGCTAAGTGGTGATATGGATGGGCCTGCAACACCAGGATCTTGGTATTGGGGTTGAGTTTGTGGATTGTAGTGTTGGTATGGTTGGGGTAGACATATGTTGGTATGGTTGGGGGGTGGACATGTGTTGGGGGTTGGACATGTGTTGGTATGGTTGGGGGGTGGTCATGTGTTGGTATGGTTGGGGGATGGACATGTGTTGGGGGCTGGTCATGTGTTGGTATGGTTGGGGGTGTTGTTCTTGATAATATTGTGGTTGTTGTGGTGGTGGGTAATTTGGTGGTTGTTGTTCGTAATGTTGTTGTGGTGGTTGTGGTGGTGGGTAATTTGGTGGCTGGTGTTGTTGGAAATATGGTTGTTGCTAACGGGGGTCGTGCAAATAGAATGGGTCAGACACAATCATTTCTGGATTGGTAGTTGATCTGTACCAATCCACATATTCCGCTGTCGGTTTCATTTCGTTGGGTGCAACCGGGAAGTCAAGGATATAGTGGGCACGCTCTTTCCACATTCTACGAAACTCTGGGGCGTAAGCCTTCTAATTCTTTTGATACCACTGGTAGCTAACTTTTTTAAGATGCCAGAGATCCAAACACATCGGGGGCATGAGATTTCTTGATGCATGCCGAATTGCAATTTCACACGGTCACTGTGGTGCATCTCTACAGTGGTGAACCGTATGATAGGCGTTTTTATTGTCCAAACAACTGCATCTTCGAGATTTGGTACATGTTCCAATCCCAAATATGGTCTCTAAATAAACTGCAAAGGAAAAGATAAATATATTATTTAGAGAGAATGCTTTATAATAAAATTTAAGTTCGAAGAAGAATAGTTTAGTGGTAATACATCTTCTGCTCGAAGACGACCCAAAAGTTGGCGATATAAGATTACATTGTTTTTTGGAGTTCCACTATAATCCATTCCAGTAGTTGCACTGAACCTAAACACAAAAAATGAGAAAAAAAATTATTTATCGTATTTTAAGGAATAAATATAATGCATGAAATGGGGTAAAGAATAATATTATTTAAAGAATAAATATGAACCTAAACACAAAAAAAGAATAAATAATATTATTCAAAAACTTACTTAGTTGCGTAGGGGACGAAGTAGACGTGCGGGTTCTTGGGGGCTATCCTCGGAAGTCTCCAGAATGCCCAGTCTTGGATTAAAAATGCACATCCATAAAATGTACATGTATTGTTTTCAGCATTTTTACACAACGAGCTATAAAGGTACGCCAATACTGCAGAACCCTAACTATACTTCTCAATGTTATCTATGTCCTCAAGCAAAGTCAAATACATAAAATTGATGTTATTTCCTGTGCCTTTGAGAAATAGCATGTTTCCAAATAATAACATAATATATAATCTATTTTTTATTATTTTTTGTTCCTCAAACGAATACTCGTTCAAAATAAGAGTGTCATAACAGAATTTAAGGGCCGATAGTTTAATACCTTGGCCCCTACCTTTCGCAGCTTCTGTTCCCTCGATGAGATCTACGCCTAACATTTGAAGACATAGGTCGTTGGGTTGTTGAACATCTCCGTTCACGGGCTTACTATTAATTGGGAGACCTAAAAACATGTACACGTTCTCAAGTGTGACGGTACATTCACCAGTTGATAGATGAAATGTGTGTGTCTCGAGTCTCCAATGTTCACATAATGCAAGTATGAACTTCGTATCAATAGATGCATTTACGATATGCATCACATTCCGAAGCCGACACACTCAACTAAAGGGATAATCCACGGGTCGGGAGATTCCATAGGATGTGTACGAATCCTAAACTTTTTGACATCCTATAAAAATAATATAGACAATAATTAAAATAGAGTATGAAAAATAAATGAATTAATATAAAATTAAATATAAAGCATAAATGTAAAATAATATATATTAGAAGAAAAACTTACAAACGCGGCAACATTCCTCCTAGTTCCTCGGTGGGATTCACCCATGGTGAGAAGAGACATGACTGAAATTATGAAAGTAAGAAATTCTCTCTACAAAAGGTGTGTATTGCACTGATGAAAAGTGTTTCTGGATGATGGAAATGAAGTGAAAGTGCTTGGTATTTATAGACTTTTCCCAACACCTAATTTCCACTCCCCATTGACACGACCCTTGCATGCATTGGAGGAATTATGAGGTGGCAGCAAGTCGCCACTCACCATGGCGGCATAGTACAAAAATAAAGTGTAGTCGCCACTCCAAGAGGCGACTTGCTTTGGTACCATAATTCTGAAAAATTCAGTCCTTGTAGTGGCATGCGTGGGAGATTCTTCAAGTGGCATGCATAAGTTAAGCCTAGCCCTATGTGTTATAGCTAGGCAATATTATATTTTCTTGTCAATGTCTCTTACATGCATGCATTCAATAATATTTGACCATATATTTTAGGTAGTTTAGTGAATTAAGAATATAGTTTCTGTTGGATCTATTGGACAATAGTATGATTTTGTGACAATAGGACTATTTTAAATTGTAACTAGTGTACTAATTTTAATTAGTGTATATTAGTGTATTAAATATTACTAATTTAAATTATAATTAGTGTACTAATTGTAACTAGTGTGTTAAATTGTATATTAGTGTACTAAATATTACTAATTTATAGTGAATATCTTTTAATAATTTATTGTGAATTTTATTGCGAATATCTTTTGTCATTACTTGCAATCTATAAAAATAAATTCAAATTTTAAGAAGGTATAATTGATCAGACTTGGGAAGGTGTGCATGAGAGAGAGAGGGGCATGTATGAGAGATTCTTCAAACATAATGACATGCATAAGTTAAGCCTAGCTTTATGTGTTATAGATAGGCAATGTTGTATTGTCTTGTCTTGTCAATGTCTCTTACATGCATGCATTCAATGATATTTGACCATATGTTTTAGGTAGTTTAGTCAATTAAGAGTATAGTTTTGGTTGGATCCATTTGACAATAGTATGATTTTGTGACAATAGGACTATTTTAAATTGTAATTAGTTACTAAATTAGTGTGTTAAATTGTATATTAGTGTACTAAATATACAATTTTATACTTGCAATCTATAAAAATAAATTCAAATTTTAAGAAGGTATAATTGATCAGACTTAGGAAGATGTGCGTGAGAGAGAGGCATGCATGAGGCTATGTGTAATAACTAGGCTAGTGTTAGAGGCATGCAATCATCTTGTCAATGTTTCTCACATGCATACAGTATTATGTTGTCTTGTCTTGTTTCCTTTTGTTTTTGCATGCATTACATGATCTTGTTCTTGCTATTTATGCAACTATGTTTCTTTGTAATTCATTCACACTACTACTCACATTCATTCACACTTCTACTCTCAAAAAATCAATCCTCAATATCCACAATACTCACATATCATGGCATCCTCAACACAATACAAAATCAATGCTCACACAAATGATGAAATTTACGAATGTGATCAAGCCAGATTTCTATTTAGAAACACTGATTCCACTAGATTTTGTCTAAATAGAAAAGCTGATTTTTCGTATTTGAAAAAAAAAATGAGTCCAAACTTAGACAACCTGTAGCCCAAATTTTCTACCAACATCCCAATTTTCTTGATAATAACTCAGTCAAGTTTTATCAGTCATATATCCAAAAATTATATTGAGGTTCAAAACATGTTTCGCAACCACGAGTATTTTGGTTACGATTATATTGAGTTGTACATTATGCTGGAACAATTTCAACCGTCCCAGAACATGCAGTCGCAGGTTATTGATCCCGTTGCTGATGACGAACAAGATCCAGAAAATCAAGTTGAAGAAGATATGGTTGATGATGTAGAAGATGTGGTTGATGAATTGGTTAACCGTGATTCTGAAGATGAAGAGCACGTTCAAATACCAGAGGTGAAACGATACTCACCACCTGCCCACTTCACAACCCTTAACTTGGGCGAGGATGAGCCTTCGTCGGACATGTTCTACAACCCCTATATGAGGACCGACGAGTAGTTAAAAAAAGGTGACAAGTTTCATACGATGGGAGATTGTATGCTAGCAATAAAAAATTGGCACTTATCAAACAGTGTTGATTTTAAAGTTGATCGGTTGAATCCAAAAAGGTACGTCATTTTATGCAAAAACCCAGAGTGTGGCTACAGGCTGATGACATCATTTAAGAAGAAACATAATGCCTGGGTGATAGGATCCATTAGTCAAGCCCACACTTGTGTTAACACAAACATGGCGCAAGATCATGGCAAACTAAGCCATGATATGATATGTTGCAACAATTTTCCTCTCGTAGAAGCTGACCCGTCACTTAAGATCAAGACGATTATCTTCCCTTGCGTTTTTGTGTTCAAATATAGATCGTCTTACAGAAAGGATTGGTTAGCGAAAACCAAGGCTATTGAAGTGGTCTACGGTAATTGGGAGGAATCCTACAAACAACCTTCGCACTACTTGGATGCACTAAAATTATATTCACCTAGGACAATTGTTATAATGGAGACCTTGCCGACAAAATCCCCAGACGGAACCCCTCTCGAAGGTAATGCAATATTCCATAGACTTTTTTGGGCATTTCGTCCTTGCATCATCAGATTTGCTTTTTGCAAACCGATTATTCAGATTGATGGAACTTGGTTGTACGGAAAATACAAGGGAACGTTACTGATGGTAGTCGCATAAGATGAAAATAATAATATTTTCCCCATAGCCTTTGCTCTGGTAGAAGGGGAAACAACTGCTGCTTGGAGTTTCTTTCTCAAAAATCTTCAAACTTATGTGGCTCCACAGCCTGGACTCTGTTTGATTTCTGACAGACACGCTTCCATTATAAGTGCATATAATAATCCAGCAAATGGTTGGCACGACTCCCCATCTACGCATGTCTACTGCGTTAGGCATATTGCTCAAAATTTTATGCGGGAGATCAAAGATAAATTTTTGAAGATCAAGCTCATGGACACGGGGTATGCATTAAACCAACCAGGATTCCACTACTACCGCCATGAAATATTTGAGTTAAATCTAGATGCAGAGAGGTGGATTGATAATCTTGATAGAGAGAAGTGGACTAGATCGTACGACAGTGGGGTGAGGTGAGGCCACATGACAGCAAATCTTGTGGAATCAATGAACAACGTCTTCAAGGGCCTACGAAACATGCCTATAACCGCTATGGTGAACGCAACCTATTTTCGGATGGCAACATTATTCGCAACAAGAGGTAAACATTGGAATGTAGTGTTACAGACACAACAGGTGTACAACGATTATGTGCATGAAATTTTTGCAGTAGGAATATGCCAAAGCCAACAACCATCGGGTTACAGAATTTGACCGCCATGGCCACACTTTCAATGTCAAAGAAACAATTGACCACAACCAGGGGCTGGCAAGGCAAGAGTGTCGGGTCCTAATACTTGATCGTTGGTGCGACTGCGACCAATTTTAAGCCTACCGTATGCCTTGCTCCCATGTCATTGCAGCATGTTCACATTCCCACTTTGATGCATTTTCACTAGTATCTCCTATATACAAGGTTGAAACATTATTCAATGTATACAACAACAACTTTCCAGTGGCAGCAATGGAGGCATATTAGAGTATGTCGGGGAAATTGTTTGGCACAATGATTTGATGCGGAGGAAATGGATGCCACTGATAAAATGCAGAGGAAGTGTAGCGTATGTCATCAGGTAGGGCATAATAAAAACAAGTGCCCACACAGTGGCTCTAGTTCCACTACATAGATTTAAGATTAACAACTCTTTGTAATTTTTTTCATCAATGAAAAATACTTTTTATTCCAAATATCAAATGAGTTACAACATCGCAGACGCCTACAATAGTTAAACAACAACAACACGAACAAGACTAAAATATAAGAAGAACAAAATTACAACAACACAAATACTAAAAAAATAACACAAACAACCATTAAAACCTACGAAATTACAACAGTTAACACTAAGTCATATGATCCATGCATCATTTGGATGACATCAATGTTGTTTTCAACTTCATCCCACCAACATGTTGTTTCTCCTGTTTCAAGTGAGGTCCTTGTTCTAAGCCTTTAATCCTTCTAATGACTTCACCAGGTTTATATTCCCCCTCTAACCAAGACATGAGCTCTCTTTTCAATTGGCCCAATGAATGGATGTTCCAAAATTTCATCTGCAAGGGGGTTTGACAGGAGAGAAAATAACATGCCCATCCATTCTTAAAATAGCTGGTTCAGGATCGGGTTGCTATGATGAGGTTCGCTCCATGATGGAGGTCTATGAGATGCCATGAGCACAAATATATGGAGAAACTAATAAAACTAGTGAAGGGGTTAGGGTATGGGTTGCACTGCTATTTATAGGGCAAAAAAATTATTTTTTCAAAGAAGTCGCCACTACTTGGAATGACGACTTGTGTGGAAAAGGAGTGTAGTCGCCACTTGAAGTAGCGACATAGTATATTTTTGACTGAAAATTGGCCATTTTTATAATTTTTCTGAAAACTTGATTATTTTTGAATTATTTTTAAAAAGCTTGATTATTCAAAAAAAAATTCCACTTACTACCTTTTCTCTTAACTTCTCTCTCTTATTTATTTCTATTTAATTATAAATTAATTAATTTAACTATGATTTTTCTTCCTTTTTAAGAAAAGAATGTCATTACATTATTTACATTTAATTCATTTGTAGGTATAGAATGTTACTTGTAGGTATAGAATGTTATAATGTCTTACCATTTTTACTTTTAGTGACATTTGCTCATCTTTTATTATTGTTTGTACTTTGTAGGTATATATTTTGAATTTCTTCTCATTTTGATTAATGTTAGTTTATTCTTAATTTTTTTGTCGGTAAAGAATATGATGCATGACATTTTGTAAGTACAAATTTTACCCAAATAATTTGGTTGGTTCTTTAATTATTTTTATGCATATTATTAATAGTCCACAATAACGCTATCAAAATTTTATTTGAAAATATATCTTACCTTTTTGTCTTCAAAATTATGTATTACATTGCTAATACTTTCGTTTTACTTTCTTTTTAATTCTAATTAATATTCAATTTTTTAATTGTTTTATTTTATATTTTATTAGAAGCAGTTTGTTTATTTTATGCAATCTTCCCGAGACTTATTTTCTTTTTTTAGCTAATCAAGAATAACAAAGTTATTTTCAAATTTTTTTAATTTTTTAATTTTATCATAATTGTCATGATTTATTTAATTTTTATATTTATTTATATTTAACACTTTTTCAATATTTATGAATGAATTCAATATTTGATACCAAAATCAATCAGTAAATATAAATTAAAGGCATCATAATGAAATGTGAATTTAAATAAAAAATAAATAGTTTAATTTTGACAATTATATAATATATTATTATCTATATACATTTTCTTTTTAAATTAATAATTAATATTATTTGCTTTACGTTTTAAATGATATTTAATCTTCATATTTTAAATTATATTACGTTTTCGTAAAGCATAGATTAATATGTGGATATTTTTTTGTTTATAACAATGATAATTTTTATATTAGTACCAAAATTCTACTATTTTTTTTTAATTTTTAATTTTTAATTTTCTAATTATTTAAAAAATATAAATTATTAAATTATTGGTAATTTTTTTATAAAAAATTAATTAATATAAAACAAAATTATATTAATATATATTTTTTAAAATTTAATATTTATATATAAAATTCAATAAAACTTATCCATACAATGCATGGATATCCTATGTAACTATAATGAAATATAAAATAGAAAACACTCATTATCATTAATTAGGCAGTATATATACAGCACATTTTACAGGCGCTAAATGAATACTTCTTAATTTTCTGTCTTAATATATTAAATTTTCTGTCTAATATATTAAAGATTATCCACCTTCCGGTCAAAACAAACATTCTTCGTTCTTAACTACCAGCAAATCCATCTAGCTACCAAGAATGCAAACTACTTCTCCTAATTATGTGTGGAGATTTGATAACACCGTCGCAAATTTCTACATTTCAATTTTTTAAAATTAATTTGTCCACTTATTTCTCGACATTATTTGTGGATGTAGATGACCGATCCCTAGTGACCATACACTGAAAATTAACAGTTTTTAAAAAGTATAAACATATATCATGTGCGAGTAATTATAAGATTAATCTTTCAAACTGGAAAGAAATATAATAAACAATAAAAAATTTCAAAAACTTTAACAAAATGAGTTTATTGGACTCGAACCTAAAACTTTCAACTAATTAGGAAAAATTATATCCCATATCTCAATATCTATCCTTTTACCCTACAATTAATTTAATTAGATCAAAATACCCTTATATAATGTTTAAAAAAAGTAATAAAAAAATTGAAAACATTAATTCCAGATAACCTATGGTTAAATTTTTCGGTAGTGGCAAAATCAAAAAATAAATATTTTAGGCAACAGTTAAAACTCGTTAAAACTCGTTGTCTTTACTAAATGACATGAGTTTTAGCTAAGGACACATTTCTAAAAATTATTCCATTAAATTTTCCGATTCATATCATGTCTGAAAAATCCAGATAACGTATAAGTAAGTTATTAGGGAATAAAAAAGAAATTTAGTTTAAGCCACATTTAAAAATCGTTAGCTAAAGTAAAGAAGAGTAATTTCAAAAGTAATTAAAAACGTAGTATGTGTTCTAGATGACTTCATTTCTAGCTAAGGCCACGATTTTTTTACTTCTGTCCATGAATTTTATTTGTTACTTTTGAACAAAATTTGATTTTGGTCTAATTAAGTTAATTGTAAGGGTAGAAGGATAAATATTGAAGTATGGGGTACAATTTTCCTAATTAGGTTGAAAAAGATTTCTCAACATATATAATTATATATCATCCAAGAATTTTTGTATTAAATATTTTATTTATCAAAATTTAATTTTTAATTGGTTAATTTATTAATTGAGGTTTTAATATAAAAGTGGACTAATTTTTTCCATCTAATACACACATATTCTATTCAGTGTTCAAATTCAAATCAATTCAAATAAAAATTACAAACTTATCAAAAAATTGATAATAGTAAAAAATTAAAATTTATTGAATGTGTTTGGATGTTCCTTTATTAAAACTACTCTGTTCAGATCGGATTTCAAATTGATTTCTTAAAATCGATCAAAACCAAATTGAATCATATGTATATACTTTTATGTTTATTTATTTTTTATTAGTATGATATGTTATGTGAATTTTTATTAAATAATAATAATTTTTTAACAATATTTATTAGTTTAGTTTAATCTATTTATTTTTATTATTTCAAATGATTATTCTCATTTAGTAATATAGTAATATTAACTTTTATATATATATATATATATATATATATATATATATATATATATATATATATATATATATATATATATATATATATATATATATATATATATATATATATATATATATATATATATATTATATCAAATTTATGTTTTATTAATATTTTTATAATATTAATAAAAATATAATTTATAATTTTAATATTCAAAAATTGATCCAAACTAAACCACGTTAAATTGAATTGGATCAATTCTTTTTTAAATATATCATCCAAAATCAAACCAAACACAAATAAATTTATCTTTGAATATGATGATTATTTTTCTTAAAATCAATCCAAACCGAACCGTAAACACCCTAATAGATTCTGGTATCATTACACCTCTTCACCTAATTTTCTGGTTTCATTACACCTCTTCACCTAATTATCTTTTGACAAATTTCTCATATATTAACTTGAATCATTAACTTGCATAAGAATCCTTTCTTAATCCTTCATTATTTTAAATGTAATGGATCACATTTACAACGTGGCATTCTAATTTTCACATAATTAACAACCATATATAAAATAAAGAAATAAATAAAGTTGATCTATATGATTAAAAAACCAATATCTTTTTTCAGAAAATAAAAAGGAAAAAAAACTTTCTATAAATAAATTGGATCGACATATAAATAAATATAAAGGTGAGACATAGGCTACATTCACAACAAGCATAGTGAGAAATAATCACAGAGAGTAATGGTGTCTCCAAAAAATATAGGAAAATATAGACTTGGCAGAACCATAGGAGAAGGTACATTCTCTAAGGTTAAGCTTGCTTTCAAGGGCAACAATGGTGAGAAGGTAGCAATCAAGGTCATTGACAAGAATATGGTCTTGAAAAACAATCTTAAGTATAAGGTAAATCTTATTTTGGTCCATGTTTTTTTCTTTCTTTAGCAAAAAGTGATTTTTTACATAAGTTAATCGATATGAAGAGTACAATATATTTCAGGTACAAAGTGAGATTAGAACAATGAAACTTCTACATCATCCTAATATTGTTAGAATTCACGAGGTATATCTTCTGGCGTTGTGTTTCTTGTGTTTGTGTTTCAGCGTGCTTCATAGTCCCTTTTCTATGTGCTTCTATTTCTTTTAATGAATTTCATCATAAAACAGGTAATGGGTACAAAGACAAAAATATACATTGTGATGGAATATGTATCCGGAGGTCAACTGTTGGACAAGATGGTGAGAATCAACAATTTTTTTTTGTTTAAATGTTATATACTTACGATTACAATTATGGTGCTTCAATTCTGATGATTTTGTTTATGCAGTCCTATTTTGGTAAGTTGAATGAATGTGATGCAAGAAAATTGTTCCAGCAACTTGTTGATGCCGTCGATTACTGCCATAATAAGGGAGTTTTTCATCGCGATTTAAAGGTGACTTAAACAAATTTCGATAATTTTTTTTAGAAATGGGATGTGAATCCTTAGTTGAACCTTTATGTATGACAATACAGCCAGAAAACTTGCTCCTTGACAGCCAGGGAAATCTCAAAGTGTCTGATTTTGGATTAAGTGCATTGAGTAAGGTATAAAACTTTTTTAAACTCGTTATTAGTTCGGAAGTTGTAAGTTTCTTTTATCGATGATCAGATTTTGATATATTGGCAGCCTAATGATGTCTTAAACACAAGGTGTGGATCGCCGTGCTATGTGGCTCCTGAGGTAAGATTGAGAATGAGAAAGTGTTGGGAAGTCTGAGAGAGCACCTGAGAGCAAAAATGTCTTAAAAGCGCTCCCTCGGATTCCCCCGACAGAAAGGGTGCTAGCGACCACTTTTATCAGATACATATATTACTGATTCTAAGACTCTTATAATAATCACCTTTTTACTTTCTCATGTGTAGCTGCTGATGAGCAAAGGGTATGATGGAGCAGCTGCTGATGTTTGGTCATGTGGTGTGATTCTTTTTGAGTTACTTGCTGGTTTTCTACCATTTGATGACCAAAACTTGATGAGCTTATACCATAAGGTATGTATATATTAGCAAATACGGTAATAAAGAAAAAAACACCTAGTATCTGATTCAACTAAATCACATATTTTGGTATTTTCATGTGTGAAAATATAGATATGCAGAGCAGAATATGTATGCGCTCCATGGTTTACTCAAAGTCAAAAGAAATTAATCACCAAAATACTCGAACCGCGTCCTGATAAGGTAGAAACTCAAGAACTCGTGCACTGTGCTTAGACTCAAAGTGTAACTGATAAGATACTAATTTGTTTGACTTCCTCCTGATCTGTTGCAGCGGATAAATATTTCAGATATTATTGAAAATGAATGGTTTCAAATAGATTACAAACCTTCTTGTGCATATGAAATTGATCCGATTATTAAGGATTACAAAAGTGACGCTTTTGACCCAATTGAGGTAATATGTTAACTAATAGCAGACATGGAAAAACAAAATTGGAGTTATGGACCAAACTTTCTAAAAATATGTTGTATAGGACAAATCTACGAAGTCAACAATAACCAAGTCCTCGAGCTTCATTAATGCGTTTCAACTGATAGCCATGTTTCAAGACCTTGATCTATCTGCACTTTTTGAAGAACAGGCATGTCTACAAATCTTGAAGGGTATTTAACTTATCTATTAAGTTATTTAATTAAAAATTCTAATGTTATGAGTTTCGTGTTTAGGATCACAAGAAGCAGATAGAAATGTTTGGATCCCAACATACAATCAGTGAAACAGTAAAAAAAATAGAAGCTGCTGCAACAGATGTGAGGCTGTCAGTGATGAAAATGAACAATTTTAAGGTCTGAATAATGCTTACAATTTGACTCTTAAGTGCATCGATATAATTCTTTTTGGAGGGAATTGTGAAATATGAAACTTTTCTAGAGTCTTGCAACAAATGAACTTTGACTCTTAATATCAGATGAAAATGCACCCAAAACCGACATTGACTAGAAGTTCTAGATCATACTTTGACCTATCTGCTGAGGTAATAATACTCATGTTATCATCACATATACTCTGTTTTTTCCTTTTCGTTTTTCGTTTTCTTTATTAGTAACACAAGTACACTTCCTTACTGATATAATCTAAACCTGTCAGGTGATAGAAGTTGCTCCGGCTCATTGTGTCGTACAAATATCAAAATCTGCAGGAGATCTAAGAATGTACAATGAAGTAAGAAAACATATTATTCCAGCTTACTATTTGCAAGCTCAAGCTCGTTAATCTGGTTACTAATTTAATTTTGATTATCAGTTTTGCGAAAGTTTATCAAGTCTGCTGAAAGAAAAATCTAGTACGCCATTACATGACCAAGACTCTGTGGATCAACGCAGAGGTAGCAGCATAGAAACGAAAGATGATGAATGGTATAATAACCTATTTTGATGGTATTGGTTTGATAGCCACTATTTTCTTAATAGTGGTTTTCATTTGTCTTTTTCAGCTATGCAAAGCCAAACAGAGAAGATTTCCGTGACTATAACTCTGCTTGAGGATTGATTCAAACCATATCTCTATTATTCTATTGAGGTTCATGGGAATATGACATGGCAAGGGGAGAACAAAATATTTTCTCAAAGCTTGTTTTTTTTACTCGGGCATCTCTTGTTTTCTATCTTCTCGAGAGAATCAATTTTCTTGCTAATTCATAATTTTCATTGAGGTAAAATAACGAGAAACACCAATTTTGTGATAATTGAGATTTGCATTGATTTCATTAGCAACAACTCTGTAAAAACATAGGGATGAATCCAGAAGAAAAGAATGATACAGTGAAAAATATAGAAATCACAAACATCAACTGCAAAATCATGTCAACTTCAATACAGCAAAGCATTTTTGTAATGTTAAATTCAGCTAACAGTAGGGTAAAATGTATAAACACCTTTTCGATATAAAATTCTCAATTAGGTTAATATATGAACAAGTTACTAGGAACGAGCACTAATGCAAATGAAGCTGCACAACTGCATACCAATGGAGTAATCAGATTTCTAAGCTGACACATAACAAAAATCATATGTTGGAAATTTGCAATACTAGATATTCAGGGTAGAAGAAGAGTACCATTGCTCACAACTAGGCATGGCAACGGGGCGGGGCGGGGACGGTTTTTATATTCCCCAACCCCAAACCCGAATCCCAGATAAATCCCCATTCCCCGCCCGATCCCCGTCGGGGATGAATAATTGAACCCCAAACCCGTCCCAAATGGGTTCGGGGATCCCCGACCCAAACCAAAAACTTACCTTAACCCAAATCCTTCCCCGAACCCAAAAATCGCCCCGAACCCAAAACTCGCCCTAATTCTAACAAATATGATTTTATATTACAAAAGTAAAATACAATCTTAAAGAATTTCAAACATATATTTCAAATAATAAAAAATACAAACGTAAGTATTAATTCAGTAACCATACAATTAATATTTCAAATTAACAAAACCAAATAATCCAAAATATAAAAACTAAATAAAAAAAATACAAATTCATATTCCAAACTACCATCCAAACAAACACATAGTAAAAAGTATTCTACATTCCAAAATAATAATAATAATAATAATAATAATAATAATAATAATAATAATAATAATAATAATAAACGGGGCGGGTTCGGGGACGGGTTCGGGGTGGGTACTACATTCCCCATTACCCGCCCCATCCCCATATTTTAAAATCGGGGAAAACCCAAACCCGAACCCAAACCCAGTCAAAGCGGGTTTTCCCCGTCAAATTTGGGGCGGGTTCGGGCGGGTACCCGCGGGTATGGGTTATATTGCCATGTCTACTCACAACATTGATTTGTTGACACTGAACTCAACAATAATTCTAGAGACTAGATAAGGAAGTTATCTATCATGTGGAAGATTACATCGGAACCATCTGAATGCAACCAATAGATTTTCACCTATAAGAGTAAAAACAGACAAATAAAAATATCAAACAGCATCTAGCTGAAGCTGTGGCCAATATTTTTAACAATTCAGCTTAAAATAAGTACATCATCTTCAAATAGTATCTTGTACGACACTTCTTTTTGTATAGAAAACCCCCGTCATCTAGAGCTGGAGTTCTAAAGTAGTTGAAGTAAAGATAAAAGCTTTACCTGGATTGTACTGTGAGCAACATACCGTTGTTTACTCTTCCGAAAGCTAACATCCACACGCTCCCAAGGAACCTGAGTTAGACCCCTTATCATCTCCTCTACAAAAAGCATATGTATTCAGTTTTTGAAAGCTAGTTACAATAGACACAAAAACATTTTGAAAATGAAATGTTTCAAATTTCTTCAGTAAAATAATATCTTAGACTAGGATAAATTACAACATAAAATTGTATGCTAGGATGACTTTTTAGATTCAAACACACAATAATGTTACGAGTAGCGAGCCAGTTATTGATATGAATTAGGTTTACTTTTAATACACATCGCACTAGTTTTATCTGGTTTACACAATTTTGCTCACAAACTGCTAAGTGGCTATATATCAAAATTTGGTAAGGGAAGTCGATTTCAGATCCTGTGAGTTGGAAGCTTGTGAGAGTAACACCAATCTACTGGATATAATAAAACAAAATAACTCAAATTGAGAATTTACGAGAAGGTTCGTGGCAAGAATCATTTCATCATGCAGAAACCCAAAATTGCAAGAATCATTTCATCATACAGTCAAAAAGAGGAAAGGAGATTGTACTATACTTCATTTTTGACTTATCTTATCTGAATGTTCTTGAACTAGACACTACCAATAATCCTACCAAAAAATGCATGACAATCATCAAAATTAAAATAAAAAACCTGAGACGAAAATTCCTCGTCCTAACTACACTATTTCACCATACTTCTTTCACAAATACCAAAAGAGACTACATTTTTTCTTCTTCAGGAAAGTAAAACAAACCTTCTGTGTCAATTGTTTGGTCTCCAACATTAGTATATTCTTTGGTGGAAACGTCATCAACAGTGCCAACTTTGGCGTGTACAATGTGCGGGTATTTCTCATCAATTAATTGAAGATCAAACTAGCACAGAAGAATGTAAATTTAGTCTCTGTAATCCATGTAAAACATTAAAATTGAGAATCATCAGAAAGTCTATTACTGTTGGAAGTTCATGCTGACGCCGAATTGATGAGGTGCGCCATCCAACCATATCTTCGATACAGGTCAAGAAATTTGGAAGATATATTAAGTGTTTCTCTATCTTAAAGTTAGATCTACATCATTGCCACAATATATGGTTTCAAGAAAAAAATTACCCCATGTGGCTTAGAAGCATGGACATGAAGGCAGTGGCGAAGCTCGAGTAATTTTGTTGGGGTGCCAAAGAGCCATATATATATATATATATATATATATATATATATATATATATATATATAGGACAATTTTAATTTATCGTTACGAACCATCAACTGGTGCAGTGGTTAAATTTTGCTTGAATTCACAACCTCAGATTTGCAAAACCTTTCACCCTCACCTCCCACAACGGTGCTTAACAATCAGTCATTCTACGAAATGAAACACATTCGTTACTATTATAATGTGTATACCTATCGTATTGACAAGAAAATTTTGGGATGGCCATCCCCAAGAAGATCCGCCTCTTCCTGCAGGACTGTAAATAAATTCTGATTTATATTATAATAAACCCTGGTTAAATTAATTTCAATATCTTGTTTTTGTCCAAGTTCCTCTTCTTAATACACATGAAAGTTGTATGTGCTAACGTTTGACATGGGCTGTTGACACTATATCATCAAATTGGCTTAAGGTTCTGAATAATTTGAAGTTTGATAAACAAAAAGAAATATAACTTGGAAAGAGGATACGATCAAAGTTTGCATTTGCATATGCTACTCGGCGCTTGAATGCACGTAAAGCTGACCTGCACAATCATTAACAATTAAATTGAAGTAATGGAGAATTGAATGGTGGCATGATCTAACAAACTTAAATGACTTTGTAACACTAACATAAATTTTAAGTCATCAGAATCCTCAATCATTCGGAGGAGAAGAGGAGGCTTTCCATCATCGTTGTCCATAAGAAAGAGATGCTTTCCAGTTCTCCCTACAACTAAGTGTGCAGTTTGAGATGCTCTTCTTTCAAGGAAAGAAAGGCCACAAAGAAATGGAAGCTTCAAGAACCGAAAAAATAAGGAGCAAAAATAAGAGACCAGTATGCACACGTTTAAAATCCTTGCTCCAACACATATAAAATCAAAATATACCTAGGAAATCTATCCCAACATAATAAATATTTGGGCTACTAATTGAGTTTGCTTTGATATTTTGCATTAAACTTTTCAGCATGTCTTCAAATATTTTGATGGAATTCGGCAAAAAGATTTTAGCTAACAGCCTTCCAAAGCTATAAGATTTTAACTCAAGTTGGACTGTGAAAGACAAACTAACCAACCAAAAAGTGAAAATGTTTAGCAGAAGAAAAAAGAAAAGCAAACATGATTTTGATGGAATTCAGTGGGGAAAAAAAAACAGCAATAAGAACAAATAGCAGATGACTAATGAAAGTCAAAAGAAAATTAGGTATATGATATATCCATGATGCTGAAGCTTGATACAACATTGCTCATAGAGAACTTAAAGCTACCTGTCTATGTCCTCTTGAACCAAGATGAGGAGTTGCAAAGGTTATAAAGTTCATTGGCTCTAAACCAGCAATTCGGGCTTCATAGTTCCGTTCAATGCAATTCTTTGTGCATTCTGTCTCCTCTTGGCAACTGCAAATTTTTCCAGTAACTTCAGCTTCTAATGTTGAAGAGTATTCAAAAAGTCTCGCAATAGCATATCTTGCCACCAAGCCTCCCAAAGAATGTGCAACAAAGGAGATCTTCTGCAACCCTGGCCAACGACTAACAACAGATAGTACCTAGATAAACATCAATTAAGTTTAAAATTGGATATTCAATCATTCCAATGTGAATGGATTATCACAAGATCAACAACATAAATCATTTCCCACAGTAGTTTAATGATCAGGGCGTACGAGAGACTATAATGGTCAAATTGCCTCTACCGAAATACCTCTTCAGCTAGCCTCTCTCCCATTGTATCAACACCATCAAACGTCAACTTTGAAGAATTGCATTCACTGCCTGTTCACAAAATATCATGTATAATAACAGTTGATTTTGTTCTTTTATAAATTCACAAGACAGTTTACAATTATTGACGGAGCTGCACTCATGCCATGTATTGTATTAGTCAATCACGACAGAAAAAATTATGTTGCTTTAGAAGCTTAGTTTTCTAGCTTCAATATTTTCACTTCAACCAACCACTGAAACGCGCGTATGGCACTTGCAACACCAAACCAAACAGACTTTTTGTTATTTTTATCAACCTCTTATTAGGACTAACAAAGAAATAGATTTAACTACACTTTTAATCTCCATACGACCAAAATTAACTTTTAGTCCCCATCTATAAAACAAGTTTTTGATCTTTTTTTACTATCTTGTGTATGTGACAAAACTAACCAACCTCCGCCGATACACTGAGCTCCTCCAACACTTCGTCATTGATCTTCATCTCAGCTCCGAGATCTCGTGGTAATTGAGCATGAGAAGCTCAGTTCTGCAAAGGCAACATAGTTCCACTTTGAAATCCTAGACTCGGTTGTATTCATAGTTTTAAACCGTAGTCCGCAACCGCAATTGCGACAGAAAAATTGCTGATGCGGTAGTTTTCGCAACCACAATTGTGGCGTGATTTAAAATCACACGTCCGACCACATTAGGAACTGCCTCATAGAACTTTGCTTTCTCTAAGTATTTTTATTAAAACTCAATTTCAGAACCCTCAAAACCCTCATCCCCTTGGCAATGTGCACCGCAGCAACCGCCGTAATTGCAACTTAAAACAATTTAGGTTTGAATATGAAGAATTGAAGGTAAAATGATTTATGTTTAAATAAATTGTTGCAAAAGTGAGTTGAACAAGCGATAAAAATCAAATTAAAATTTAAAAACTATAAATTCTAACTTCAAATAGAATCAAATAGAATCAATGTAATTATAATCAAATACGAAGGAAGAGTTAGTTACGGTGGACGATGACTTTATCCGGAAGCTTCTCAAGAAACTTCTCCGCCGCATACCTCCAATCAGCAGAACTGAAAAACACCAATCAATCACATTCCAATACTACTCAAACTTCAAATTCACAATCCAAAAACATAATCAAAATTTTCAGAAACAAAATCAAACTGAATCCGAAGATCACTACTACCTTCCGACGATGCCATTAACCATAACAACAAGGTGCGGAGGAACTTCAACAGGTTCACCATCAACGTCAATCTCCGCCTTCGAATTCGAATTCGGTTTCGGATTCTTGAAACAAGTGATTCCAATTCCAAATCGGCGATGAAATTTCATCTTGATGATCCAAAAACCGACGAGAAGCGATCCGAATAACGGTGGCGTTAGGTTGAATTTGAAGTGAACAATCGCGGTAACGATTGCGAAGCATAATGCGTAAAGTAGAAATGAATTCATTCGTTCAGTTATTATCGTTTCTTCTTCTTACTCACCAACTCGGATTTCTTTTGTCTCTAGTGCATCCATTATTATTATGCTTTTCAAACAAATGAGTAATAAATTAATACTACCTGTTTTATAAGCTATAATACACATATAGGGGAAAAGGAAAGAGAGATGCTTTGAGAGTTTGAGATGTAGATTTATGTCTTTCTTGGGAATCATGCTTTTGAATACTTAAATCTACCCGAAATAATCCATGTGCATATCTACTTTGAAATTCTCTCTTGTTACATAATTTTTTTTAAAGATCACAAGCTAACTTGTGTCTTTAAAAAGGATTGGGTCACTTTAATTAATTAATTAAAATAAATATTAAATCAAGCATTTGAATATATTAATATATTTATTTATTTAAATAAATAAATATTGTATGAGAAAATAAATTTTGTAAAATATTTGTATACCATATATTTAATTAAACCATATTTTTATTTAAAAAATAATTTAACAATATAACAAATTAATAGTTAAGTTAAAAGTAAAATATTTGTATACCATGTATTTAATTAAACCATATTTTTATTTAAAAAATAATTTAACAATATAACAAATTAATAGTTAAGTTAAAAGATACTGTATTGACAGTGTAAATAATTTTATATTGTCATTCAATCAAAATTTATCATTTATTTATGTCATATAATTTATTTAACATGTGTCCCACATGTTAAGATACTACTTGATCGTACCTGATCATAAGGTTTGTCACGGCCCAGCTGCAACGGCGGTTGAAGAAGAGGGAGGTACCTGCAAGACACTCTGATGCCAAAGTAAGAATAGGCGAGAGCGCAAACAAGTAAAGAGAGAACGTATGTGTTACTTGGCCCTCTCGAATGAGAGGGTATTTATAGACCCTCAGCGCTGGACCAAGGTCCAGTTAGTAGGTAGCGGATCCAAGTCCACTAACAGAATGTCAGGGCTTGCGTGTGCAAGGAGTCTAACACGTGGCCTCCTTCTTGGTTTGTCGCTCCAGGAACGTAGGGCGCTTGACCCGGTATTTACGGAGGGCAGGTGGCGGTTACGTTGCAGGAACGTAGGACACTTGACCCGTTCTTCTCGAGGGGCACGTGGTGGTTAAGTAACCGTTGGCCACGTGGCCCTAACGTGCACATGAAGAAAATTCTACCTATTATAAACAGACGGGCCTACGAATCTGTCCATTGGACTGGGCCTCGATGACCACGGACCAAGCGTTGGACCAGTCCAACTTCTCATATTTACAAAAATATTCTTTCGAAACTAATAAAGTTCAATTTATTGAAATTTTTTAAATATATCTTAAACAACTTTTCAATTTCATATAACGCATGACATTTTAACTTCCTCATTGATTATTTCGGTAGCCTAGATATCACATAGCACAATTAATGATTTGTTCATACTTCATGAACATTCTTATGCATGACATGTGACAAATTCTATTTCTAACACATACCGTCGCATAATGCGGACAAAGAACACTCACGGGCAAAACATAGCTCTGATTCACGGGAAAACCTTCCATGCAATCATTCATGCGTTAACCTCAACATCACCACCACACCACTATAACATTGTTCCATTAACAATGTCCTATACATAGGCGATTGCTCCTCACACCTCCTAAAGCGCGTGTGATTCATCTTTTCTACAACACATAATCAGGTTCCAACCTCATATAAATTAAGGTAATGTTCTATACACCCGTAGCTAGAAATCATGAACTCCCATTTCTTATTCCGTTTCTTTGTTTTTTTAACCTTCACCACAAAAACTCTCTCAATCTCAACTACTCCTAAGTCTCCTTCTTCAGCAACTCAATTATACAACCAATATTTAACCCAACAGAAAAAACCAAACAATGAAACTATATACAAAGTCTCAAAGCAACTCTGTTGGGGCTGCATGGCCGAGTCAGTAGAGTTCCTTTTCCGACACAACATCGTAAGAGCATACAAATGGGAGCTTCCACTGACATGGGATTTCCAGCTCGAACAATACGCAAGATGGTGGGCTAGTCAAAGAAAACCAGATTGCAAAGTGGAACATTCATTTCCGGAGAACGGTTTTAAGCTAGGAGAGAATATATATTGGGGTAGTGGCTCGGAATGGACTCCTTCTGATGCTGTAAAAGCTTGGGCTGATGAAGAGAAATATTACACATATCTTACTAATTCATGTGTGTCTGGTCAAATGTGTGGACATTATACTCAGATTGTGTGGAAAAGTACTAGGAGAATTGGTTGTGCAAGAGTTGTGTGTGATGATGGTGATGTGTTTATGACTTGTAATTATGATCCTGTTGGTAATTATGAAGGAGAGAGACCATATTAATTTGATTAATATATATAAATATGTATATTGGTTATACATATGATTAAGTTAACAATATGAATATATTATATGTTGATATAATGTGTTGGTATGATTATTGAATGGGTTCTACGGTGGAGTTGTAAGAGTGACAGTTTTAAAAAAGTTATTTGGGGATGAATGTAGTATTATGTGTGTAATTTTCATTCTTAAAATTAATCTAACAATAATCACAAAATCAACGAATTAACATTTTACAAAATCAACGAAATTGTTCAAATCCAAAAAATCTGAAAACCAAAAAACCATCATCTTCAATTAATTCATCATTGTTACATAAGTGTTAATATTCATCATTTTCAATTACATTTCATGAATAAAAAAATCTGAAAATTGCTAAATCAATGAATTAATTCACATATTATATGTTGTTGGAACCGAAATTTCACCACAATTTCAAATATGTATTTAAAATTGCAAAATAAATAGTGAATTCGATAAATCAAAGCAAAAATGTATAACTCGAACCCAAATACGCTCGATCCAACTTGGTTATGAGGTTTTATGAAAAACTAATTTTAGAAACATATTTGTGGTGAAATTCCACTTTTAATGGAGTATTCATTTACTTTAAATAGTTAAGAATCATGATTTTGCAATTTTTGTGTTCTTGAGAGTTCATGAGAATTATAGAACATATTTTTCGAAAATCTTAATTAAATATATTTTCATATCATTAATGATTAATCTAAAGATTTATAGATGTACAAGATGAACATGAAAATCTGGATTTAGATGTAAATGGTGAAGACTAAAAAATTTAATATATGTGATACATAGAGAATACACACTAATGAGTGTGCAACATACAATCCTATGTGACATTGACTAAGTCAACATTGGACTATTTCATGTCAATAGTAATTTCTAATTGATCAAATTTATGACTTCACAAAAAAACAAATTTGATGACTTCAGCTTAGTAATTTCCTTATTGAATAGACTTTGATAATTGATTAGTGCTTTGGGATAATGTAAATTGAAAGTAATATAGTCAATTTATGTATTGTTTTGAATGTATTTTCACGTAGTTATCAACTATCTAACTAAGCTCGAAAATTATATAGGAAGTAAATTATATATGAACTTCCTAGGATACTCTTTTAATTAAATACTATTTACACTAAACTTTACCCATTTCTGTAATTGATTAAATAGATTTTGATTGACCAATCATAACTACTTATTTTTTCAAGTGGTTTTGCTTCTCACAATTACATTCAAATTACCTACTCCCTTCGTTTCATTCTCTCTTGCAGATCCCAACCCTTTGCTTTGTTCTCATTTCCCGTCTCTTTCCCCCAAAATCCTAGAACTTCTGTCGGAGAGAGAAATTAACATGGAATGTAAAGTTGTTTCACAGTTGTAAGGTGTGTGGTTTGTAGGGTTCACGGTGGTTACAAGTTTGTTGTTGTTTGTAGTGATCTGGAGAAATAAGTTCTAGAGGAGGTATTGTTACACGATGGAGGAAATTTGTTAGATGGAGGTGAATGTTTCAAGTGGTTTTCGATAGTGTTATGATTATATTTTCATTTTTTCTTCTCATTTATGGTGTTTTTCATTGGGTTTTATTTCTGAAGAAAGAAGAAATCAAACAAAAAATCTTATTGGAGGATTTACATGTGGTAATCATTGTTTATAACTTTGTGCTTTTATCATTCATGGTGATTTTTTTAGTGTTTTTTTTTCTTTATGTTCTTGTCATATTTATTTTGCATTTGTGATTTTATGTTATGTTCATGATGCACATTTTTTTTGTGGTAGATGTTCATACCATTAATTTGTAATATGAGATTAGGATGCTTGACTCAAAAAGGAAAAATTATTACTATGATTTTCAAGGTTTTTTCTTTAGATTGGAGCGTGTGGAAATGGTTTATTGGCTTAGAAAGATGAGGAATTATGATGTGTATACATATGAACTTGGTTACTTACATATTGTTTCTTGTCTTCATTGTAGGTTTCACTTGAAATTGTCGTTGTGAAGTTGAATGAATCCGCGTTATTGATGGAAGAGATATTGAATGAGTGTTTGGTTGGGGGGTCTATTCTCTCTTCAGCTCACAGTCCAATGCTGCCTCTGTTTGCACAAAAAATTATGCTTTGTTGGAGAGGAAAGCAGTAGATATGGTGCGGATAATAGTGTTGGATATTGGTTGTGCAGTCAGAGAATTTTAATCTCACTTCTTTCTTTCACTCCTCGCTTTCCTATCACTCTTAACATAAAATGTTTTTCTATGATTTACCCTTTCATTTTGTGTTGTGTGAGTGTGTGTTTGGTTCATTGTTGAGATTTGCGTACTCCATATTGTTAATTCTCTATTTTTGTAATTAACATTATGTTTGATAAAACTAACTTAGCAGAAACATGTTGAAATAAGACTTTCAATTGGAAGTTTCAACATGTCGAATGCGATGTCCTAACCAGAAGAGTAGGACATTTGGTCGGTTACAATTTGGATTCAGGAGATTTAAATTATTGAATATTATGGGAATATTAAGTAATCCTATATAGAGTATAAGATGGAGAAATCAGAGATATTGAACTAAGATGTTCTATCAACTGGAAAAACATATCGAACAAGATGTCCTATGCATAATCATTCGACATCGTGATTGTGTACATCAGGACATTTGGATTCTTTTAGGATGTTATAGATACAAAATATTCTAAGAATATTATGTTATCCTATGTGGTTCTCATTTTAAGGAATAAGATATTCAAGTTGAATTCAAGGAGTATTCTTAGTTTCTAATTATGGAGATAATTTAGGAAACATATGATTGAAGTCCTGTTTTTATGCAGAAGATTCTGCATATATTTAACAGTTGAACTACTGCGTTTTCAAAACACAAATCTAGTCCAAAAAATTTCTTTAAATAGAAGGTTAAAAACCTAAAATACGTGTGAAACATATTGTAAGTTTTATTGAGCCTTTAGGGTTTGTGTTCCATTCTTATTTGTGAGCCACTCTTGTACTATTTGATACTTGAGTTGGAATATTAGTCGAGTTGTAACTATTGTCAATCACTCTTAAGCTTATAAGTATTGAGTGATTTTGTGTTCTTGAAGTTTATCTTATACTTCTTTTGAATTGTGTTCTTATCACTGTTTGTGACTGAAGGGATGTGAGAGCGGTCTCATATTGTGTAGTGATTAAGTGATAAGTTTTAAATGGGGGAATTTAGCTTTGAATTGAAGCTATTTAGTGGATTTCCTTTTTGGCTTGGTAGCCTCCAAATGTAGATGTTGGTAGGGGAAAAATCCCCTTTGTCATTTACATATATTTCAGAAGGCATATCTGCAGGAAGAGGACCTAGGAAGGCTAGTGGTTTTTCTTCAAGAATGAAAAGAATAAGTACCTGAGATTGCTAGATTTTAGTTTTCTCCTTAGAAAACGGAGGTTCTGGTACGTAGGTTTTGCCATCGATGAGACGTAAATGAAGCTCCATGGCTGGAGAAGTGGTTAGTTTGTTATTGTTCTCCATTGAAGAAGGCTTGAAGAGGTTTGAAGACGGTGAACAGTGGTGATAGTTGTGATTTCTGGGTTTTTTTTCTCTAAAGCAAGAGGTTGAAGACAACAGAAAGGGGAAAAGAAGAAAAGTGAGACAATGGGGGTATTTATAGCCTTTTGAAGAAGAGAAAGAATAATGGAGAAAAAATATTTCGTAATTTCCTAAGTCAGAATCGTGTCAAGTCGAGGGACACATGCTGCGAGATTGAAGCAGGAGTAGTGGGCCATGTCTGCCACTAAAAGCGCAATAATGGTGAACAATAAATGATGGCACATCTCGAAACTGAAAGCGTGATACGTTTCCATGATTACGTGACATCGCGGAAAAAATGGAATAGTAACGTCCACTTTTTGAAGTAGTGGGAACGATTTAGCCGGATGCTGAGACCGACACTTCAAAGATGCCATTATCTCATGTAAGTCGAAATTCGAAAATGGCATCTCTGGGGGGATTTTATTACCTTGGAAAATCTCAAGGTATTCAAGCACGTGTATTAAATGAAGATGTTCTGATAAGTTAAGGATGACTTTCTAAAATAAGTACCTTTTAGAAATTGAGAGTAAAGTGTTTGAAAGTTTGGTTTTAGCAAATCAAAGAAACCAATGATTAAGGAGAATATCAAGCCAAAATGTCACAGTGGAGTTATATCGACCAAAAGGAGAACATGTCAAAATATGTGGAAACTGGCCGAATCGACCAAGGCATGTAAAGCGAAGGAAATGGTCGAATTTGGTCTTGTCGGCCATAAAGGATTCTGGACTTAGAAGATTTCTATTGTTTTTCTTTTGTAAAAAAAGGAGCATGTCGAAGCAAGCCAGAAGCGGTTGGTTTTTAGTCAGAGGCAGACAGATTCAAAATTCAAAATCTCCAAGAAGTTGCCAGCAGTTTATAACCCGTTTAAGTGCCAAATAGGTGGCAACATCTGGTGAAGCGGTTTCCTTAGGATTCAAATGTCATCCGTCGATTATGTCTAGGAAGTTACTTTGTAAATACTATAAATAAGTAGTTTCAATGTAATTTTTGTGTGTTCACTTGTATACTCAAATCACTTGCTAAAACTCTGTCTTTTCCGAGCGTCATGAAACAAAGAGTTGTGAAGTGCTTGATGTACGTGAATCACCATCTTTATTTCAATTCAAAACCTTTATATTTCACTAATAACTTTTGAAACCTTTACTTGCATTTTATTTACTTTTCAGAAATCTCTCTGTATTATCATTTATGTTGATTCTCTTTTTGTTGCAAGTTTCGAGTTAACAAAAGATTCAGTCGACACGTACTTCGCTTAGAACAAGTTTGAAGTTCACAGCCTCCTGTCGGTCACGAATCACCATAGTTGGTCAAATCATATTGTGAGCAATCAGACTGTTAGTTATTTCGTTCAGGCTCTTTTTGTTGGTCACGAGTTACTAGTCCGTCGAGTCTAATCATAGTGTGGAAAGTCGTTATACTTATTGCCTTAGTCTTATAAAACAGTTTCTTAGATAAGGATTTTGACAGAACTAGTATAATTTCAAAAAACCTTAGCACATGTCTTAAGATCAACTGGTCGATCTTGCGAGTAACCCTTAGTTTTAGGACTTTGGGAGGGCCAACGGTTGTTTACCCTTTCCACAGTAAACATGGACTATCTCCACAAGTTGTACCAACTACAGAAGATCCACCTTCAGAAGTTCAACTTTCAGAATCATGACCACTAGAGTCTTAACCACCAGTTTCTAGATCATCGTAAGAATCTGGATTAAAATCAAATTTACCTTCAGAATTATAATCATGTCCTAACTCTTACTCGTCGTTAGAGTCTTCAAATTCTTAAATATCTTTAGAAATTATCTGAGGTGTTTCCACTACACCAGATTTGGATTAATACTTTCTTAAATCCCATTTTTCTGAATCCTTCACAATGACGTCTCTGTTGACTTCAAATTTATCAGTGGTTGGACAATAAAGCTTGTACCCACCTGTGTTGTGGTACCCAATAACAACATTACTTTGCTTCTATTATCCAACTCCTTTCTCTTAGCATATGGAACAAGTTTATAACAAAATTGACCAAATACCTTGTTCTCTTTCTGGAGTCAAAATCAACCAGGCATTGTTTGTCTCCAGTTAAGTGATTTGAGAAGCCAATGTCTATATACCACCAGTCTACTAAATACATATCATCAAACTTAGAAGCCATCAATAGCACAAGTTCATCATCATACTCTCCTCTGGCTATGTTTGCTTCTTCTAATTTTCTTTCCTTGTCTGACCAACAATGTTTAGCAAAGTGGTTAAATTGCTTATAGTAGTAGCATTGAACCTTCTTTTTGTCAAACTTCTCCATTCCTATATGATATGTTTTCTCATCAAAATTGGAGGTTTATGACTTATGAGTACCACTATTTCTTTTCTTGACCTTTGACCAAGACTACTTCTAATACTTCTTACTAGAAGATGCCTTTAGAGCCTACTCTGCCCCTCTCTCAGAGGTTTTCTCAGTCAGACGTAACTCTTGTGCCTCTAAACTACTTTGCAGCTCTTCAATTCTCATGGTATTTAGATCTTTAGAATGTTTAATTGCTACAATAATGTAATCAAATTGAGGAGTAAGAGATCTCAATACATTTTCAACGAATACTTGTTCAGACAAAGTTTCTCCACAAGATTTTATCTCATTTGTGATCAAAATCAGTTTAGAGATGTAATCAGGTACCTGATAAGCATAAAATAGTCGTTATATTTGTGTATATATTAGTGACAGTTATCTACTCATTTTGTTGCAATCCTTTGAATAAACCTTAACTGGTGTGTGTATTTGTATATACTAAGTATAATCGTGTTTTTGTGTAAATATTGTAGTGTTTGATAGTTTTTCGTCTCGTTTGTAGGTGTTTATTCATAATTGGACAATGGAGTAATAAGAGCCAAATGCATAGCTACAAAGAGGTGATTTTGAGAAATCCATCAAAGAATAAGGCTCAAATAAAAAAAGAGGACATCATTAATTTGATTGGTATTTATTCATTGTTAGATAGAGCATCCAATAAGCGTTCCAACGATTTTGACCATGCATAAATTGGAGTTACGGTTCTCAAGTTATTGTCGAAGCATGCGCTGAATTTTTATTTTTCTATCAGCGTTTCCCTGACCTCTCCGAGAAAGCATAGGCACACTAGAGGCGTGAAAATGAACTTAAAATGTTATTTTGAGCGTCAGACGACCCGTTTCTCTGTCGGGCGGTGCCGTATGGGCAAAACCTCACGAAAAGGGCAAAACAACACATTTTTAAGTATATGTTGGATATTTTTGAGTCCCTACACCATCAATCTTCATTCTTTAGTAGAGAGAGCTAGAAAACAACATTAGAGCTTACATTTGGATGATTCAGAGTTAGATTTCTCATCATTCAACGATGACAACCCGTGAAATGTTTGGTTTTTCTTATTTTCTTCTCTATGTATTTCTCTATTTGTTGGGGTTTTTTTTTGCATGCTTAATCTAAAAATATGTATATGTATTGATCATGGTGTTGCATAAAGTTTTCTTTACAAATCATTGTCGATGTCTTCCTTGATCTTTTTGATTTATGTTAGAATTTGGGTTGTTATAGACATATACCTCACAAGTTCTGATTATGGATGAATGTCTATTAGTTTCTAGATTCTAGAGATAAATTTAGACCTAATATTCATAATGGGTATCAGAGCTTAATGCCCCAGTGTAGATTGTGTTATGTTAAGAAATCGCCAACGCGAGTAATACATTTGTCTTCAATTTTGTGTTAGATATAACCTCTATTGTGGTACATCTCAAGAGATACTTGATGATTTTGACGAGTATTATAGGTTGAGTGTAACTAATCGATATGTTTAAGTTTGTGGCGAGTAGTGTAAATTCATGCCTCATAATTATCCTATCTGAAGAATGTATTTATTTTTCGTTGATACTTTTTACCTTTTATACCTCAAATCCATTTAAACCAAAATCATAAATGCGAGACTTGTCGAACAACAATTCAGTATCAACTAATCAATGTGGAGACGATATGATAAAACTAAATAAATAATTACTTTTTGATGTCGCTTTACCACTTCAACAATACCTTTTCATTGTTCTTTATCTTGAAATTCTCATACTATTTACGTGGAGATTGAAGCTTCACTAACTCATCATTGCCGTAGCACCGTGTCACTATTATCCTAGACATCCTTCATTGTCGTCGAATCATCGATTTTCTCAAACACATTTGGATCCCTACTTGATGAATATAGAGCAACACTTTTTGATCTTTCTTCATCGTATCTCTTTGCGCATTTCTGTGTTCCTTTATCGCATCCATTGCAACTGGAATGTTACATTCGGTAACAAGATCAAGAACATCTTAAGCACCAAACAACACACACATTTCAATCATCCACTGATTTGAATTCTTTCCATCAAACACCTGAAATTTTGTATTCAAACTATTTTCACCGTTCATCTCCCTTCTTATGCACTAAAACTCAAACAGATCTTAGATCTCACAAAACACTCGTGTTTTCCAATCCCGCAAAATTAAGAAATGTAATTATGTTACGATTCAAATTGGGAATTCAACGCGAATTTAAGAAACAAAATTAATCACACACGCCTCACGTGCACTCATGTTTCTCTGTGAATTGAACCAAAGCTCTAAATACCAATTGTTGGTGCACAAGGTTGAAGATGAAGATGGAAGATGAAAGAGAGAGAGATAGATAATTATAACAAACATTTAGAGAGAGAAACTCTATTATGAAAAACTCATAAATTTATTTTATGAAAAATTAGTTACAAATTTGTTTAAATACACAAAATTAAACTGTCATGTAGGAACAATTAACAAAATTTAATGAAAATGATAAATGTCACGCGGACAAACAACTAACCACACTTCTAGAAACTAGACATATTTCGAAGTGAATACATAAATCTAAATTTTTTTGAACAACACAGTCAAAATATAAAATATTTATGACAGGAGAAAGAATAAAAAACGAATATTTAAACTTTATTTTAATCTAAATCAAGTATGTTTATTTAGCATGTTAGTTGAGGAAGGAGTAATTAGTAGTGGAGAGATGAAAACTAAAAAGCATATTTGTAAAGAAAAAAACCTATCAATTGGTTATATTTTACTATTTATTTCAGTTATTACTAATTATTTAGATTTCCATTTCTAGTTTTTAATAATTATTTAGGTTTCCATTTAAAATATTTCTCAAAAGAAAGTGAAATCTAAACTACTTAAATCACGGCCGGTTTTCAGTTAGATTAAAAAAACAAAAAAACTCACGGACATTATCTAATCACACATAGTAGAAAAAAGTAACCCATCCCATGTGCTAAAAACAGAGAATCTTAACATCATTGGCCTACAAATGTGGACATTTACTACAACCCAACCAATCAAAATCATCACAAAAAATAAAACCAATAACCGTTTCAATTAAATATCAACGATAAATAGAACATGGATGCCACTAAATGCAACCTAAAGCAGTTGACATTGCACACTTTCACTCATTTCAACTCCCAACATTTTCATTATTTATAGTCCCTACTCACACATTCTTTCTCACAACAACAAAAAAACATCCTCAAAATGAATCTTAGGTGTTTCACTTTCCCTTTGTTAATGTTGCTTATCACATTCACTTTCCATGCCAGTGCCAGTTATATTCCAAACAATAAACGTTCCAATTATAGAAGCTTCCCAAACCAGTTTCTGATTCCTCAGAACATAGCTCGGGCCACGGTCGGGTTACATCCCTTAAAATGGGACGAAAAGCTAACACATTACGCGCAATGGTACGCGAACCAAAGGCGTAATGACTGTGCGTTGGAGCATTCTAATGGGCCGTATGGTGAGAATATTTTCTGGGGGAGTGGTGTTGGATGGAATCCAGCACAAGCAGTGAGTGCTTGGGTTGATGAGAAACAGTATTACAATTACTGGCATAATTCTTGTGTTGATGGAGAAATGTGTGGACATTATACACAGGTTGTGTGGGGTGCTACAACCAAAGTTGGATGTGCTAGTGTTGTTTGTTCTGAAGGTAAAGGTACTTTTATGACATGTAACTATGATCCTCCTGGGAATTACTATGGAGAGAGACCTTATTGAAGGGAAATGATTGTTGGAGAAAAATTGAGACAAATACAGCTCATATAGGTTGATAGGCTTATCTTGTTTGTCGATTGCTCGGTTTGACATGTGGTGTTATTGATTGTAAATTGTCTCTTCTGTTGAATTGTGTAACTCTTCTGTATCTCTGTTTTTATTGCTTGCTTAATGGAATATGGATAATTATTAATGTATACTTGAATGTGTCTGGTTTTTTCAGACAATTTTTCTTTTTCCTTTTCCTTTTCTTTCTAATTAATATATTGGTTGATTTTAATGATATAATTAAGATAATTTATTAAAATATCTGTATTAGTTATAGTTAATGATACAATTAAATAGAGTAAAAATTGATAAATGAAGATATAATAGTATAAAAAATTATATCAATTTTAAAAATATGTTTATTCTAAAACAGAAAAGAAATGTAAATGAACAAATATATTTTTACTCTATCTAAGTTCAACTCAACAATCATGGCTATTCTATTGGGTACAAGAATGCACAAATCGATTTTACAAGTTTAGACAAGCTTATTAAGGGATCAATCTTATCGTTAAGATAATTAAGAGGATATCAATCAAGTATTCTTTTCATATTACAAATTATTTTTGCATGCGGCTTTACCAGACATTGCAATGTTTTGTGTCGAAGTAGCATGTTGTTTGGCAAAACAACGGTGTGTCGAATTAGTCTAATTATTTGTCGAATTGTATAGTATATCAAAATGTTGAAACAAGTTACTTTACATAGTATTTCGACTTAAACCTAAAATAGTTATTTTGAGTTTTTATAATTTTGGGCTTTGCCTTAGGGAGCAAGCAAGCTCAACTATAAATAGGGAGTAACCCTTATATTGTAAACATATGTGTATTCACAAAATTTTGCAGTTGTAAAGTGAACAATTTTTTTTTACAGTTTCTGGATAGAGAGAAATTATGCAGAAAATCATCATTTTCTTTCCCAATTTCGTCAAATCCTAATTCTTTCATTCATTGTTATCGTGTATTGGTAACAATCTTGTTCATCAAGATTGACAAAAATTTTCCATAGATTTATATGGATTTCCAACATCTAGTATCAAGAGCTCCGGTTGAGCAGTTCAAGGAAAGAAAATCACGATGATAATGAATCATCCAAATAGACATTTTCTAGCAAGTCTTCAATTCTGAAAGTTGGTTACTATGAGAATTGATGCGAGCAAATGACAGTTGTGTTCTATTCTCAAGATCTTTGGGATCTTATGAAAGAGAGAATATAACCGCTTAAAGAAAACTCAATAGAAGAAGAGGTTGCACACAAAGAATTGAAGAAGGAGAATTATAAAGCTCTCTTTATAATTCATCAATGTCTGACTCTAGAAAATTTCGAAAAGGTGAGTGATGTAGAATCCGCGAAAGTAGCTTAGAAAATTTTGGAAGTCTCTTTTGGAGGTGTAGAAAAGGTAAAATTGGTGTGGTTACAAACTCACAAAAGAAAGTATGAATTGCTTCAGATGGAAGAAAGTGAAAGCATAACTGATTTATTCACTAGGCTTACGAAACTGGTGAATCAAATCAAGGTATATAGAGAAGTGTTGACAACAAGATCAATTGTTGCTAAGATCTTGAGGTCATTTGCTCTAAAGTTCGATCACATGGTGGTAGCCATAGAAGAGTCGAAGAATTTGTTGACATTGACAAAAGAAGAGTCTCAAGGGACGCTTGAATCTCTTGAACAAATAATGGATGAAAGAGTCGCAAGCAAGTCAAAGAGTGATCTGGTTTTGCAAGCGCGATCATAAAAAAAGGCAAGGAAAGTGGTTCGACAACAGAGGTAGAGGAAGCTATAACAATTGGACTGGTAGAGGAAACCAACAGGAAGGAATTGTGTCGAAACATAGAAGACCTTCATACCAAATTAACTAAGGAGGTGGTGCTGCAGATAAAGGAATATGTGGTTATCGAAAATTAGACAAGAGTCATTTTTCAGTGTTTCAATTGTCAGAATAGAACCTTCAAGATCAAAAAGGAAGGTTAATCTTGAAGGTTCATATATCTCATAATAGAACCTTCAAGATCGAACTAAAATTGATAGAGCACAAGTGCCTTAAGACTGCAGCTAGGATGGATAAATGGATATGGCATTATCGACTTGTCAATCTCAACTTCAAAGACATCAAATATTTGAAAAGAAGAAATATAGTTTCAAGATTTCCAAAAATAGACATCCCAAACAAAGTCTGTGAGGAGTGGCACAAAAAAAACTTTAGTAAGGATGTAGGAAGAAAGTCTAAAGCCATTCTTGAAATCATATATTCTGATGTATATAGATCAATAAATGTGGATTCAATTAAAGGTAACATGTACTTTGTCACGTTCATAGATGATTTCAGTCAAAAACTACGGGCTTACCCGATCAAGAATAAAAATGAAGTGATCGAGGTATTTGCCAAGTTTAAGTTTATGGTCGAATGACAAAATGGTCAAAAATTCAAGATTTTGAGGACTGATGGTGGTGGAGAATATGTGTCGAAAAACTTCAACATGCTATATGATAAATAAGGATTGTGCATGAGGTGGTTCCACATTACACTCCATGGTAGAATGAAATTTCAGAAAGGAAGAACCAAACCATCATGAATATGGTGAGAAGTATGTTGAACGATAAGCATTTACATAAAGAGTTTTGGGGTGAAGTTGTGTCAACTGCAGCATACATCTTAAAGATATGTTCGATAAAGAAGCTAAAAGGAATGATGCTAGAAGAATGTTGCTCTGGTGTCAAACCTAATTTAATTCATCAGAAGCTATACTGATCTATAACACATAGACATGTTCCAGATTAGTTGAGAAGAAAACTTATGACACTTCGACTCAAATAATCCTTATAGGATATCATTCAACTGAAGGATACAAGTTATTCGACCCAATGAACAAGAAAGTAGTGATCAACATTGAGTGATCATAGACGAGCTTAAGGAATGGGATTGGACATAAAATGTCAAGAAGGATTCAATGAGAATCTTATGTGAAGAACCAGTAACTGACGTCCAAAGAGAAGAAGTTCGACAAGAAGAAGTGAGAGGTTATGCATTCCCAAGAAAACCTCAGAGAACAAGATACATGCCTAAAAGGTTGCAAGATCGTGTGATCACATCAAATGATGTGGTCGATAATGAAGGCGAGTTGTTACATTATGCTTTCTATGCAGATGTCAAACTAGTCAACGCAATTGAGGCATTGAAGGATTCGAAGTGGTTGAATGTATTGAATGAGGAATTGAAGTCCATCAAAGTCAATAATACTTGGTCACTTGTCGAATTTCCTCAAGGAAATAAGGTAATCAATGTGAAGTGGGTATACAAGGCGAATTTGAATCCCAAAGGAGAAGTAACTCAACACAAGGCAATACTTGTGGTAAAAGGATTTCTCCATAAATAAGGAATCGACTTTGATGAAATCCTTGCACCTATTTCTAGAGTCGAAACAATCAGGTGTGTTGTTGGTCTAGCTAACTTAAACAACTGACACATATTTCAGATGGATGTAAAATGGGCATTCCTATATAGACCCTTAGAAGAAGTTTATGTTGCACAATCACTTGGGTTTGTGAAGCATAGCAAAGAGAGAAAATTGTACATACTGCATAAAACCCTATATAGACTTAAACAAGCTCCTAGATCTTGGAAAAAGAAGATAGATAGCTTTCTAAGAGATAAGGAATTTGTGAAGTGCACATATGAGCATGAAGTATATGTAATAAGAAGCAAAAGTGAATTGCTTATACTATGTCTTTATGTCGATGACTTGTTAGTAATAGGTAAAGGCAAGAAAGAAATTAAAGACTTCAAAGGTTATCTTAGTAAGGAATTCGAAATGTATGATATGAGAGAAATTTCATATTTCCTTGGCATCAAATTCTACAAGAGCATTAGAGGATTGATGATGAATCAAATAAGATATACAAGTGAAATTCTCAAGAGATTTGGGATGGAATATTCCAACTCGACTTTGATACCTGTTGAACTAAGCCCGCGTTTGTCAAAAGATTCAAATGAAGATGATGTTTGTCATACCCCAAAATTTGCCCTCCATCTACTCAAGAGATTTCATGCATCCACACTCAAGGATTCCTCAAGAGTTGATCAGACAAACTCTCTCCTAGACAATTAACCCAAACTAGGGTTTGGTATCTCTCAAGTCAAGATGGATTTCCAACATCTCCAATGGCCCTCATGCCTCCTCATATGCTTCAAAGATTCTCCATGTCAAGTTTCAAGCCTCACAAGTCAAGTTTCCTCAGACAATTGCTCAGATGGTTGAAAATCGGGTGTATTGGACAAAAAGTCAACTGTGGTCAACATACAGTCAAAACTTCTGATTTTTAGTCAACATCCTCATTTTGAAGTTATATTCATCATTTGATCAAGGGTTGATCATGATTCATCAAGAAAACTCAAGATTTGCCCAAAAGTCAAACTTTCTAAATTTGGGTTTCTAGATGAAAAGTCAACTGAACTTTGACTGGTCACAACTTCCTCATACTTTCTCAGAAATTTTTCCACCACCTCTTGTTTTGAAGGAAATTCAATTCTCCACAACTTCATGTCTCACAAGAATGTCCAAAAAATGCTTCATTTGAGAGGTATAGCTCAAAACATTACAGGTCATTTTCAAAGTCAACAAAAAGTCAACTTTTTGTTTTGAAGATATTTTGAGCATGGTAACTCCAATTGAGATGAGACCAAAGACATTGGTTAGAGGACTCTTAGAGCTTTCCAAAAAGTCCAAGAACACTCAAAAATGTGGAAAAATGACCAAGATACACTATTCAGAAGTTGGGCGATTTTGATGATTGCACAAAAGGACATTTTGGTCAAAATGCAAAATTTTCCAAATGGGCCTATAATCTTTTGATCCAAACTTGTTCATGATGCTATTCTTGACCCATAAATGCTTGGCTTTGGTTATTTTCTATTTTTATGATTTATATTTGAATTTTATAACATTTAATTCAAAAATAAATTATATAAAATATGAAAATTAAACATTTTTCTCAAAAGGAATGATTTTATATCTTTCTAAATGTCCAAGAAAGCCCACACCATTTACCAAATTCGTGCAAGCCATGGCATTGATGAGAAAATCATATTTTCTTCAAAATTTGATTTGTTTTTCAAAGAAAATATTTGCACATTCAATTTCCAATCTTTTTTCCTTGTTTTTTCTCTTCCAAAAACTCCTATAAATACCAAGCAATACAGCCAGTACAAGGGACGAAACCCTAGCTCAAGCCAAACCCTTATTTTGTCAAAATTTTCCAAAGAACTTGAGAATTTCGAATTTCAAAATCCAGCCACTTTCAGTCCAAACCAACCATCCCATTGTCTTCAGGAGGTAAGTTTGAGTAAGTATACACTCATGCCATGGTTTAAAACAAGCCGGATCGATGCATATACATACATACATATTCAATATTTCTTGATTTTTGCATTTGATTGTTCTGCCTGTTTTAATCGATTCTAACCGTTCTAACGTGTTCATGAGGCTCTATATAGTTGATCTGGGCCATCGTTTGTGAGTTTGAACGTTGGAATCGTCGATTGCCATGTTTAGGGTTTCTTGTGCTGTTGTCTTCGAACCGGCCTGTACAGGCCGATTCATCCAAAACCGACACCACCATTGAGTTCAGAAGGGTCGAAATAGGTGGACTAGGTCTCTCTTTTGCTTCGAATCTTCATATTTTGCAGGTTTGAGAATCACAGGTCCCGGAGAAGACGACCGGAGCCCTAGCTCCGGCGCTGACTCAGGCGAAGACCGGCAGCGAGCGTGCGTGGCGTTTCTGGGCGATTCGATTGGCTCTCTCATTCAACCCGGGGTCCACCAGCTGACTGTATCCTTGACTTTCCCAGGCAACGACGCGTGTGCATCTCATGATCATCCGTTTCCATTCCATGACAACAAGTGCAAGCTGGCGTGGTGGATAAGGCATTCACTGTGCATAGATACTCCCTGTGGTCCTCAGTTCGATTCCTGCTTGCACCGGTTTCGTTTTTTTCTTTTGCAAAACTTCATACTTTCCATATTTTTCTATTTTCCAATTATTTTTAATATTTTCATGTTATTTTATTTGTCTTCATGATTTTTATTCTGCATTAAAAAATTACAAAAATATAATTTTCTTTTTACATTATTTTCATAAAAACCTTTATTTAATTTAGTAAATTATAAAATATAATTTTTGCATGCATATTTATTTTATTTATATTTTTGCATTTAAATCATTATAAATTGCATTTTAATTATTAAATCTTTTCCAAAAAATCCCAAAAAATTATTATAGCTTATTTATCTTATTTCCAGCATGCATAAATTTTCTCATATTAAAATTTGCATTTTTTCTAACATTTTCTCTTATTTCAATTTCATCATATTTCCCAATTTTCTTATTCTTTCACAGGTTGCTCCGATTCGGACGTTTTTTCTTTTATCATTTTATTTTTCCAATAATGTAACTGCTCATGGGATGTAATAGTTTAATTTAGGACTTTTACTTTCCGCACTCCTAATTATGTATCTGCCCCAAAGCCATGTAATAGCGTAGGTTTATCTTTCCGCACTTTACATTCCGCATTTTACTTTCCGCACCTTATCAATTGCTAGTAATTAGGCGTGTATGGCAAGATAATAATTGGACATAGCTCACACTAATTTCAAGATAAAATATCCGAATTTGACACACTTCTTTCACACGCACCCTTAGGGTAATTCTCTCGATGCCTTTCGATTTCAAATGGTCATGTCCCTCGAACGTAGAGGTATTCTAGCACCGTTGCCTTCCAAACAAATCATCATAGTCCCTTCGATACAAAGATCATAAGACCCACGATGTCGCCTCCGAATACATGATCTTGACCCTCGATTGTCGCCTCGAAAATGATGATAGTCCCGAATGTGCTAGGATACTTCCTACAAGTTGCCTTCTATGACCATCCGATGTCCCTTCGAATGTCCCGCTTACATCCAACGAATGGAGCTACCTACTAACTAATGGTATGGCTAGCGCTATTCTAAAGGAATGTAGAAGTACAACAAAACGACCAATTCTGAGTGGGTAAATAAGTCTCTTAGTTGCTTGCTCTATCAAATGCTTTTCACACTACACACTCTTTTTTCAAAGTTCAAATTCTTTTCAAAACAAAACATTTCCGAACACCTTGTATACACTCCTACATGAGTCATTACAAAGTCAAAGCGAAATGCCTTTTTCAAAACATTTTTGTCAAACACACAAAGCAATTTTAAAAAGTTATCTAAGAGCAACTAAGAGCCCGTAGAATAAACTGCGGATGGAAAGGGGTGCTAATACCTTCCCTTTTCATAACCATTCTCCCGAACTCAGAATCTAACGAAGGTCTTTTACATTACTTTTACCTTCCCTTAATTGGATAAAAATAAAAGTCGGTGGCGACTCTTGCTATCCGCACATTTGGATACAAAAATCCTACAAAGTCAGTTCACCGTATTACAGAACTGGCGACTCTGCTGGGGACACCCTAAAAGAGAGAATTGCCTTAGGGATTTCTAGATCATTTTTATTGCTTTTTGTTTGACTTGTATGCTTTATCTTTAAGGGTTGCTTGGGCATTATATTGTTGGGGGATCCTACACCCGGATCCGGGTTTCCTTTTAGGTAAGTAGCATTAGATCATCGCGACCGTTAGACGTATAACTACGCGGTCAACATGATGGCTACGTTAGCGTGACACTTTGGTTGCCCCGATACTCTTCATTCCCAAGTTGAAGAAAGTATTTGGCTTCGTGGTGTCATCAGCGCTAACTAAACTTTTAGAACCTTAATTGACCCATCTTGGCCATTAGAAGGTAGTGAGATGGCGGCTTTGTGTAGACCGAGGTTGGTTGATACTCGATGCTACGCTCATTGAGATTAGACTTTTGGGACATTTTCGATCGACCACTTGGCGTCGTATTGAAATAAGCGCCTCGAGAAAGATCGTGATATGAGATTCCTAGAACCCGGTTACTATTATAGGACAGGATGAACCAACTCAAACTTTTGGTGGGGTAATCACCTATACCTCATGCAAGCCTTAAACCTAGGCTCATTGTGTGAATTGTTTGTGTGTGCTAAACATGACATCATGACATCATCCGCATTGCATATCATTTCTAACTATTTCAAGGACCTAGGGATTTATCTTTGCTCTGTTTTGTAGGGATTATGGCTTCTAGAAAGACTATCCGAATCAACTTCATGGGTATCCCTTCTCAGCTCAAAGAATTGATTTCAGAAATTCCCGACCATGCTCAGTTCATCAAAAGACATGGTTATCTACTTGACTTGGTTATCTCCGGTTTTGAAGAAGATATGATGCATGTCCTATTCAGTTCTTGATCCAAACACCATTGCTTTACATTTCAGTTATCGGTTGGTTCCTACCTTGGAAGAATTCTCTAAGCTACTTGGGGTACCTATTCTCGACCAAATGCCATTCACCGGTTTGGAAAAGGTTCCTAAGTTCGAAGACATCGCATCCGCCTTACATCTTAAGCGCTCAGACATTGAAGCCAATTGGGAAACTAGAAGTGGAGTTAAGGGTTTACTTTCCAAGTTCTTAATCAAGAAAGCCCGAGAATTCCTCAAAGTTATGAGTTTCCATGCATTTGAGAACATTGTGGCCTTGCTAATTTATAGTTTGGTTCTATTCCCTAACTCGGATCAATTCATAGATGTCAATGCCATCAAATTGTTTCTTACCCGCAATCCAGTGCCTACCTTACTTGGAGACATTCTACATTCTCTCTTTTCGTACTACTAAGCGACAAGGAACTCTGTGTTGTATACCGTTACTTTCAAGGTGGTTTATTTCGCACCTTCCTCCATCGGTTTTGAAGAATGAACAAAGGTTGAGATGGTCTCAAAGATTGATGTCACTCTCTCATTCGGATATCCGTTGGAGTCTTTTCTCTCAAAGGACTTCACATTCATCGGCGTTGTGGAGAATTCCTAATGTACCACTCCTTGGTATAAGGGAGGTATTACTTACAACCCTTCTCTAGCTCTACGTCGGTTTGGTTCTCGAAGAGATGGTCCACATGATATGCTTCTCCAAGATGTTGTGTTCGACTACAATCACGATCTCGAATTGCGAAGGTTTATACATGCTTGGGGCATGGTAAAGAAGGCGATACCAAGACTTTGGGGCACCGAACTCCATTCCTTGGGAACCTTACCTCAAATGGGTGCGAGCTCGAGCTCAAAACCTCATGATGCCATTCACTGTTTTACCGGTAATTATGGAACTGTTGCTATAGGTGGCGTACCTATCTTGTTCTCCATCCCGACATGCCTACGATTTTGAAGACTTGAAGAGATCCGGATTCAACTAAAGAAGAAAGGGATACCTTTGAAGCTCGATGCTATGCAAGTGAGAAGAAAGTGCTAGAGTTGACCAAGCTACTTCACGAGGCGAAGCATCAACGCTACATCGGCAGAGAAGCGCCCATGGGAGACTTAGAGCATTAGGATGTTTATGTTTTCTTTTATTTTCTTTGAACTATCTCTTGTACTTAAAAGAAAAAGAATAATAATGAGAAGTACTAATAAATGTTTGTTCATTGCTTGTTTAACAAATTTAAATCTCTAAGGTCCTTGAAAACATTGCATTGCATTCGCATAAACATCATAGCATAGCATAACATTGCATCACGGTACATTGGAGATTGGTTTTCTCATTTGCTCGCTATTTATTTTAGCGAAATGGCTCTTGAACAGTTGTCAAAGATCCGGCTCGAATGCTCGGTTAGATGTTCACCAACTTGGTCCAAGGCCAAGAAGATCGAAGAAGCTCATCAACAAGAAGAAGAAGGTTGTTGGTCTCCTCAACATGGGTAGACGTTTCAAAGGGGGTCCTAAAGTGGTCAGCCGTATTGAGCTCTCTGAAGGAAGTGTCCATACCGAGGGGAGTACCAAGGGTGATGAAGGTGACCAGCGTGAGCCAAAGAAAGGAGGAGAGGATCATTCTGATTACAGCCAACACTCTGATGAAGATGACAAGTACAAGCAACTTGAAGATCGCTGAATCTTGTGGAAAACACGAAATGTCCGGTGAATTTTGATGACCTGAGTCTTGTTCCTGGTGTGGTGGTTCCTCCCAAGTTCAAAGTTCCTACTTTTGCCAAATATGATGGCATTTCTTGCCCTAAGCTGCATTTGAAGTCCTATGTCCAGAAGATCAACCCCCACACTGATGACAGAAAGTTGTGGAAGCATTATTTTCAAGAAAGTTTGTCCGGAACTCAGTTGGAATGGTACTATCAGCTAGAGAATGACCGCATCCGTACTTGGAGTGACTTGGCTGATGCTTTCTACAGACAATACGAGTACAATCTTTGAATTGACACCCACTCGCATGCAACTACAAAGCATGTCTATGGGTCGTGACGAAGTTCAAGGAGTATGCTCGAAGTGGAGAGATTTAGCGCGAGTTCAACCACCCTTGTCCAATAGGGAGTTGGTTGATATGTTCATGGGAACAACGACAGCCCATTCTTCAATCATCGATTGGAAATTCTTCGTCCGGATTCACCGAATTGATCTTGACAGCGCATTGGTATCAAGAGTGGGAAGATTCATGTAGAGACATCTTGAATCTGAAGAGATCTTTTGGTACTAAGAAAAAGCTAATCTTGTATGGTCGAAAAGCCGAGCCAAGACCGATCATGCTCAATCGTGGGGCGGTTGTGATCTCAATCCTACATCGACAACCTCGGCGAGACAGCGTAACGAGAGCGCCGCGAAGCATTTAAGATCAACATGCCATTGTCGCAAGCCTTGCAACACATGTTGAAAGCGGTGATAACCTCGAGGGATCCTCCTCGAATGTCAACACTTCCTCTCAAGTACAATCCAAATGCTAAATGTGCTTACCATTCCAACACCCGGGCACGACGACAATTGTTGGGCTCGAAGAACAAGATTCAAGATATGATTGAAGCTAAGCGATTGAATTTGATCCTCTGTTGAGACTCGAATGTGATCAACGCCTATGCCTAACCATGACAAGAGTTCCAATCTTTGTTGGTGGCGATACTTATGTTTTCAACATAGATGACTTGACTATCCCTCGATGGTATTAAGAAGAATTTGTTGCAAGCGGTGTCAATCGGGATGCCGGAGGATTGTCGTTGGTGCCCATCCGCGATGGTTGTGCTTGGTTGAGAAGCGTGTTCGATGCATGATGGACAACCGTGAGATACTATTTCGAAACCACATGCGGGCGTGTGAAGATATGTCTAAGTTGAAGATCGACAATGCGAAATATCATCGTGTGGGATACCTTGGGGCAGCCAAGTGGAAAGTATGATTACATGGTGAAGTACATACGATAGTTACAAGATTCCTATTGAAGATGTTAAGGCGACCGGATGGGGTGACGATTTCCCGAAGACTATCTTGATGTTAACACTATAAGGATTTCCTCTGCGATTCCGTGCCTAGGTGGCACCTCTCATTATCACTTCTCCAAGGCGGTTCCATATTCCTCGACAAGGCTATCCCTTGGAATTACGGAGTGATGTTTACTATCATGGTGTCAAGCAAGATCCTCGACCATTGAAGATCTTCTGAAGTTTCTATTCGACATTGACAACATCACGGATCCAGAAGGTGACCCGAACGGAAGGGTATTCTCTCCGAGATCTCTCCTCCAAAAGACACCGCGACTCCACTCGCATTCCACTACTCAATCAATATCCCACTAGAGGAAAGAACGTGGCTCATCCTGCTCAACGGAAGTGCCAAAGGAAGTTCTTGAAGACACCTCCAAACAAGAAATGGAGGAAATTCAAGATCATCAAGAAGAGTGATTACAATGTTGTGGAGCAGTTAGACAGACTCGTCAAGATCTCCATGCTCGCTCTGCTCTTGTGCTCCGAGGCTCATGCTAATGCCTTGGTGAAGTTTCTGAAGAATGCTCATGTGCCGCAAGACACCACTACTGATCAATTAGAAGTTTGTATTGCTAGCCTGGCTGCCAACAACGGCCTAGGCTTCTCTGATGCTGATTTGACCCCTTCCGGAAAGAAACACAACAAAGCCTTGCACGTCTCTATTGAATGCAAGGGCACTACACTATCTCATGTTTTGGTGGATACCGGTTCTGCTCTGAATATCCTTCCGAAGACTACTTTTGATCGACTTGATGTCGAAGGGTTGGTTCTGAGACCCAGTGACATAATCGTGAGAGCTTTTGATGGTTCTAAGCGCACAGTGCTTGGAGAGCTCACTCTGCCCGTTAAAGTCGGTTCCCAGACTTTTGACTCTACTTTCTTTGTCATGGACATCCGTCCAGCTTATTCTTGCCTACTTGGACGCCCTTGGATACATGGGGCGGTACTCTACCTTACATCGAAAAAGTACCGGTGAAAGGGAAAGTTGTTACAGTGTGTGGTGAAGAAGAGTATATGGTCAGTCATCTACAATCATTCCGCTATCTCGAGATGGAGGGTGAATTCTTCGAGACTCCTTGTCAAGCCTTTGAAACAATACCCAGAGTCATGCCTGTTGACTCTCCAGTCACTCCTGAAGATGCACAAGTTCCGCCTAGGATGGCCTCATTGAAAGATGCTCAAGCTGCTGTTGAAGGAGGAAAGAGTGCTATTTGGGGTCGCTCACGATCTTTCTTTCAAATTTGACAAGGCGGTTTAGGCTTCACCATCAAGGGTCGAAGACGATACGCCATGACGTGCGGCCAACTTCCTTTCCGCATCGCCAGTGGAATCCATGCTATAGAAGGCGACGACAACGGCTTCGACATCGCAAGTGGATCTTCGACTCGGATCATGGGCTCGCAATTGGAAGGCGAAGACGTCATACCAATCTCCTTTAGCCAGGAGTAATTGCTCTTGTTTTGTTTTGCTTTTCGTATTTCTTTATGTTTTGAACAATAAACTTTGAAAGCCTGGTGCCTTGCCCGGGGCATCATGGCTCGTTTGCGAGGGTTTTTATCTGTCGTTTGCGTATTTTCATTCAATAAATTCGTTGGACTTTTGCATTCAATTGTTTGTTTTCTTTCTTTTACTTTATCACCCCTTCAAAAAGCTATGTGTTCTTACACACACCCACGTGATACAACTGCGAATCACTCGAATCTCGTTAACTATGCTAGTGCTAAATATGACTTTGATAATCCGATCTACCAAGCGAAGACGAAAGTGAGGAAGATTGTGAAGTGCCGGAGAACTTGCCGGCTACAAGAAGAAAGCGAGTTATACACCACCACGAAGAGCAAGTTGAGGTTGTGAATTTGGGTCTTGACGAAGAGAAAAGAGATCAAGATAGGAGCGGTCTTGAGCAGTGTTAAAGAAAGGTTGGTTCGGATGCTACGAGACTATATTGAGGTTTTTGCTTGGTCATACGAAGACATGCAGGTTTAGACATTGATATTGTGGTTCATCGATTGCCGACAAAGGAAGGTTTTCTCGGTGAAACGAAGGTTCGTCGCATGCGTCCGAAATGTCGAGAAAATCAAAGCCGAAGTTATGAAGCGATTCAACTGGTTTCCTAGCCGTTACTTCCTATCCCTGGGTTGCAAATGTGGTACCCGTGCCTAAGAAGGATGGTAAGTACGAATGTGTGTGGATTACGAGATCTAAACAAAGCGAGTCCGAAAGACGATTTCCACTCCTCATATCGATTTTACGGTTGACAACACCTCGCATAAGGTTTTCTCCTTCATGGATGGTTTCTCCGGTTACAACATTAAAATGGCTCCAAGACATGGAAAAGACTACTTCGTTACGGTGGGGCACTTTCGCTACAAGGTTATGCCGTTCAAGAACGCAGCGCCACTTACGTGCTATGGTGACATTATTTCATGACATGATTCATCACGAGATAGAGGTCTATGTTGACGATATGATAGCTCGATCGCAAGAAGAACACCTCGATCATTTGCGAAATTGTTTGATAGGTTGAAGAAGTGATTGAGACGAATCCCAACAAATGCACCTTTGAGTCGATCCGAAAACTCCTAGGGTTTGTAGTCGTGGTAAAGGTATTGAGGTTGATCCGCCAAGGTTAAAGCTATTCAAGAGATGCCACTCCGCCGAGAAGGAAGTCGAGGTTTCTTGGGCGATTGAACTACATTGCAGATTCATTGCACACTATCGCTACTGTGGCCGATCTTCAAGTTACTAAAGAAAGATCAAGTAGTGGAATGGAATGCGATTGCCATATCGCTTTTGACAAAATCAAGGAGTACCCTAATCCTCCTATCCCGATGCACTTTGCCGAAGGAAGACCTCTTATCATGTACTTGCGATGTCGAGAGAATTCAATGGGGTGTGTGTTGGGGCAACATGGCGAGTCAGTCGAAAAGAGCATGCAATATACTACCTTAGCAAAAGTTTATTGTGAAACAAGATACTCGACTTGAGAAAACTTGCAACGCTTTGGCTTGGGCTGCTCGCCGACTAAGACAGTATATGTTGACTCACACTACCTTGTTGATTTCTAAGATGGACCCGATAAAATACATCTTTGAGAAACCAGCTCTCTCCGGAAGAATAGCAAGATGGCAAATGATCTTGACCGAGTATGACATCCAGTACACTTCTCAGAAGGCGATCAAAGGAAGTGTAGTAGCCGATCGTTTGGCTCATCAAGCCGTAGATGACTATCGATCTATGCGATTCAATTTCGACGAAGATGTTCTACTAGTTCTGATTGTGAAGAACCAGGCCCAGACGAAGGACCTGAACAAGGATCCCGATGGACTATGGTCTTTGATGGAGCCTCAAACGCACTTGGCAATGGCATTGGCGCCATCATCACGTCCCCTGCAGGCGGACATACTCCTTTCACCGCCAGATTATGTTTCAGTTGCACTAACAACATGGCCGAGTACGAAGCGTGCATCATGGGTATCAAAGCTATTGACTTAAGAATCAAGTTCTTACAAGTGTATGGAGACTCGGCTTTGGTGATCGATCGGATAAGAGGCGAGTGGGATACGAAGCATCCGAATCTCATTCCATATCGAGAGCATGTTCGAGTTTGATTCCTTACTGAAGAGATCACTTTCAATCACATTCCACGAGAAGAGAATGGCGACGCATTGGCTACTATGTCATCTATGTTCAAGGTTAGATGGGACAACGAGGCTCCCGGATCATCATTGAGAGGTTTGACGAACCAACGTATTGTTATGAGCTTGATACGTAAGAGAAACCTTGGTACTATGACGTGAAGAGGTACCTTGAGACTCGGGAATATCCCAGGGCATCTTAATGATAAGAAGTTCATGAGAAGATTTGCTTCCAAATTCTTTCTCAACGGCATCTTATACAAGCACAACCACGACTTGTGCTTACTATGTAGATCGAAACAAAGAATACGTATCATGGAAGAGTTACGGCGAGTTTGGTACCCACTCCGGACACACTATGGCTAAGAAGATTTTGAGAACAGTTACTATTGGTCCACCATGGAAGCGATTGTCACCGCTATGCTCGATCTTGTCACAAATGCGGTTATGCCGACAAAGTGCACGTACCTCGATACCTCCGAATGTTCTAACTTCTCCGTGGCCTTTTGCAATGTGGGGCATTGACATGATTGGGAGATTAAGCCCACCGCCCAATGGACATCGTTTCATCCTTGTGGCAATTGATTACTTTACCAAGTGTAGAAGCGACCTCGTATGCATCGTTACCAAGAATGTTGTGGCTCGATTCATCAAACATAATCTTATCATCGGTATGGCACTCGAAAGGATTATCACGATAACGGTTCCAATCTCAACAACAAGATGATCACCGAACTCTCGCACGCAGTTCAAGATCAAGCATCACAACTCTTCTCCATATCGGCCTAAGATGAATGCATGGAAGCCGCCAATAAGAACATTAAGAAGATTATCTGAAGATGCGGTGACTTACAAAGATTGGCATGAGATGTTACCATTTGCTCTTCATGGTTATCGCCAAGACGAACATCAACAGGCAACCCCTTCTCTCTTGTATACGGTATGGAAGCCGTCTTACCCATCGAGGTTCGGATACCCTCTACCGAGTCCTCCGAGGCGAGTTAGCGAAGCGATTGGGTCCGACTGCTTGACCGGATTAACTTGATTGATGAGAAACGACTCGCATCCATCCGCCATGGACGATTTATCGAAACGAATGATCGAGCATTTAACAAGAAGGTCAAAGTCTACCAAGTTGGTGATCTAGTAGTCAAGCGCATCATTCTTCCACAAGGTGATCGAGGCAAATGGACTCCCACCTATGAGGGACCATTTGTAGTCAAGATATTTTCCGAGCTATGATACTTAGCACCATGGATGGCGAGGACTTCCACACCGTGAACTCGGACATAGTCAAAAATACTACGCAAAAGAGACCGCTAGGTCGGTGGCCTAGGCAAAAATAAAGGCATCTGGCGAACCAAAGGTTCGGGCAAAATTAAGGATATATACAAAACATGTACACCGCAAGTCGAAAACACGAAAGGCGGCTTGGGCAAAAAGGTATCCCCCAAAACCCGAAAGGCGGTCTAGGCAAAAGTTAGGGATTTAAGCGTCGACTATGTCTCTTCGGATCATCGCTTCCGACTACTATCGGCATTCAAGATTCAAATGGCGAAGATCACCATTCACTTTCTACCGTGCAAGGAGATGAGATAGTTGAAATATATGAGTACTAGCATAGTTGGAACTTAACGAGATTGTTTCCGCATAGCTTTTACCTTTCTTGTGTACAAACTACTTGGCCATCGCCATCAAATGGATACTTCTTTCTCTTTACAACATTGTTGTTATTTGCAATAAGTCCAACGTTTGCTTTGAATGACTATACGCATTTGACAATAAGAATCTGATCACAAACATACGAAAAGTGAACATGCAAAAGTACTTACTGCAGGCTCTAGGATTTGGGATGACGACGAAAGTCACCCACAATTCACGAGCATAAAGGTGTCACCATAACACACCTTCCCGAGTATAAGGAATCCACGAGCAGCAATTCCACTCAATCGAGCAACGTTACATCAGTCTCCAAGCAGTAACACTTCATCCCTAGCGGACGTGTCTCAATCCTTCCCCTTCTCCCCGGTAGCAGTATCCAGACTCGAAACTTGGTCAGATAGTGCATCGGAGGAAACATACACTTTTATTCCCACCAGAGATTACAACGGACTCTAGACTCTTCAATCGGTCTCGGTAACCATCAAATGCTCCATGAGATCTACACTCGGAATCCCGGTAGGCGTTTCCTAAATTTGGATCTACATACAAGGTCCTCAGCGGATCGCCTCCCACTCTCCTCGGTCCATATCGAAGATCTCCGACAACGAGCCTCTCAAATCTCTGCCTTCCTCAAACAACGTCTAGGCCCAAGACTTGGTCAGATAGTGCATCGGAGGAATCCAAGATATCTTTCTGCTCTTCCAAAAGCGGAGTTCTCATCTACTCGACTCGGTAAGTCGAAATCTTCAAACGAACATCGCATCTTCTTCAAGATGGATATGTTTTGAAATATCACAACATTCATCATTCATACATTTCTCATAAAGTCATAATTCATGCATATGTCACTCATATACACTGTCATGCATCATACTTTGCATAAAACTAACGAATATTCTATCAAAGTTTCTCTTGTTTTCTCAAAAGTGTACCACCTCGCGCAAACAGGTCCGGATTAAGCCCCGAACCGGCGGAAAACTATCGAAAGACCGCCCGAAGGTCGAGATTAAGCCCGAGCCGACGGAAAACTATCGAAAGACCGCCTCCGACGATGGTCGAGTTAAGCCCGAACCGACGGAAAACTATCCGAAAGACCACCTACGGTTATCCTCCGATAATGGCAATGGATCAACACCGATGCACAAGAGGAAGCTATCACGTTCGGCCAACTACAATCTCTCGAGTAATCGGTGAAGATTTATTCGATTATCAACGCACTGAGTCTAGCGTACGACTCAGTTGCCTTGGATGACATCTTAAGCCCATCTCCAACTATTTGTCAACATCTCTTCACTCTCAGAATGCTGCATATATGGTTAAAAACCAATACAGACCAATAACTTCATTCAAAGTGATCACGAAGTCTAACGTACGACTCCCTTCGGATGGCATCTTAAGCCCATCTCCTCTCCGTTCCAGGAACATCCACAGAGTCTAACGTACGACTCATTCCCCAACATCGACCTTCCCAGATGGCATCTTAAGCCCATCTCCGTCAGCTCTCCTATTAACAACCTCGATTCTAGCGTACGACTCGTTCCCCTGCGAAGTCTCCAACTTCTCCAAATGGCATCTGTAAGCCCATTCCCGCATCATCCACCAACGGCGAGTGCAAATTTTCAGGAGTACTCGGTGTTCAATCATCTTCTACCTCCAGGTCACGAAAGACAAGCATGTCAATCTAACCTTTCCAGTACAAGAAGATTGAGCAGGGCTATCATACCCAAAATTTGCCCTCCATCTACTCAAGAGATTTCATGCATCCACACTCGAGGATTCCTCAAGAGTTGATCGGACAAACTCTCTCCTAGACAATCAACCCAAACTAGGGTTTGGTATCTCTCAAGTCAAGATGGATTTCCAACATCTCCAATGGCCCTCATGCCTCCTCATATGCTTCAAAGATTCTCCATGTCAAGTTTCAAGCCTCATGAGTCAAGTTTCCTCGGACAATTGCTCGGATGGTTGAAAATCGGTGTATTGGACAAAAAGTCAAGCTGTGGTCAACATACATCAAAACTTCGATTTTGGTCAACATCCTCATTTTGAAGTTATATTCATCATTTGATCAAGGGTTGATCATGATTCATCAAGAAAACTCAAGATTTGCCCAAAAGTCAAACTTTCTAAATTTGGGTTTCAGATGAAAAGTCAATGAACTTTGTGGTCACAACTTCCTCATACTTTCTCGAAATTTTCCACCACCTCTTGTTTTGAAGGAAATTCAATTATCCACAACTTCATGTCTCACAAGAATGTCCAAAAATGCTTCATTTGAGAGGTATAGCTCGAAACATTAGGTCATTTTCAAAGTCAACAAAAGTCAACTTTTTGTTTTGAAGATATTTTGAGCATGGTAACTCAATTGAGATGAGACCAAAGACATTGGTTAGAGGACTCTTAGAGCTTTCCAAAAGTCCAAGAACACTCAAAAATGTGGAAAAATGAGCAAGATACACTATTCGAAGTTGGGCGATTTTGACATTGCACAAAAGGACATTTTGGTCAAAATGCAAAATTTTCCAAATGGGCCTATAATCTTTTGATCCAAACTTGTTCATGATGCTATTCTTGACCCATAAATGCTTGGCTTTGGTTATTTTCTATTTTATGATTTATATTTGAATTTTATAACATTTAATTCAAAATAAATTATATAAAATATGAAAATTAAACATTTTCTCAAAAGGAATGATTTTATATCTTTCTAAATGTCCAAGAAAGCCCACACCATTTACCAAATTCGTGCAAGCCATGGCATTGATGAGAAAATCATATTTTCTTCAAAATTTGATTTGTTTTCAAAGAAAATATTTGCACATTCAATTTCCAATCTTTTTCCTTGTTTTTCTCTTCCAAAACTCCTATAAATACCAAGCAATCAAAGGACGAAACCTAGCTCAAGCCAAACCCTTATTTTGTCAAAATTTTCCAAAGAACTTGAGAATTTCGAATTTCAAAATCCAGCCACTTTCGGTCAAACCAACCATCCATTGTCTTGGAGGTAAGTTTGAGTAAGTATACACTCATGCCATGGTTTAAAACAAGGGATCGATGCATATACATACATACATATTCAATATTTCTTGATTTTTGCATTTGATTGTTCTGTTTTAATCGATTCTAACCGTTCTAACGTGTTCATGAGGCTCTATATAGTTGATCGGGCCATCGTTTGTGAGTTTGAGCGTTGGAATCGTCGATTGCCATGTTTAGGGTTTCTTGTCTTGTCTTGAACCGGCTCAGCCGATTCATCCAAACCGACACCACCATTGAGTTCGAAGGGTCGAAATAGGTGGACTAGGTCTCTTTGCTTGAATCTTCATATTTTGCGGGTTTGAGAATCACGGTCCGGAGAAGGCGACGAGCCCTAGCTTGAGCGAAGACGCGGCGTGCGGCGTTTGGCGATTCGATTGGCTCTCTCATTCAACCCGGGTCCACCATGTATCCTTGACTTTCCAGCAACGACGTGTGTATCTCATGATCATCCGTTTCCATTCCATGACAACAAGTGCAAGTGGCGTGGTGGATAAGGCATTCAACGTGCATAGATACTCCCTGTGGTCCTCAGTTCGATTCCTGCTTGCACCGGTTTCGTTTTTTTCTTTTGCAAAACTTCATACTTTCCATATTTTTCTATTTTCCAATTATTTTTAATATTTTCATGTTATTTTATTTGTCTTCATGATTTTTATTCTGCATTAAAAAATTACAAAAATATAATTTTCTTTTTACATTATTTTCATAAAACCTTTATTTAATTTAGTAAATTATAAAATATAATTTTGCATGCATATTTATTTTATTTATATTTTGCATTTAAATCATTATAAATTGCATTTTAATTATTAAATCTTTTCCAAAAAATCCCAAAAAATTATTATAGCTTATTTATCTTATTTCCAGCATGCATAAATTTTCTCATATTAAAATTTGCATTTTTTCTAACATTTTCTCTTATTTCAATTTCATCATATTTCCCAATTTTCTTATTCTTTCACAGGTTGCTCCGATTCGGACGTTTTTTCTTTTATCATTTTATTTTTCCAATAATGTAACTGCTCATGGGATGTAATAGTTTAATTTAGGACTTTTACTTTCCGCACTCCTAATTATGTATCTGCCCCAAAGCCATGTAATAGCGTAGGTTTATCTTTCCGCACTTTACATTCCGCATTTTACTTTCCGCACCCTTATCAATTGCTAGTAATTAGGCGTGTATGGCAAGATAATAATTGGACATAGCTCACACTAATTTCAAGATAAAATATCCGAATTTGACACACTTCTTTCACACACGCACCCCTTAGGGTAATTCTCTCGATGCCTTCGATTTCAAATGGTCATGTCCCTCGAGCGAGGTATTCTAGCACCGTTGCCTTCCAAACAAATCATCATAGTCCCTTCGATACAAAGATCATAAGACCCACGATGTCGCCTCCGAATACATGATCTTGACCCTCGATTGTCGCCTACGAAAAATGATGATAGTCCCTTCGAATGTGCTAGGATACTTCCTACAAGTTGCCTTCTATGACCATCCGATGTCCCTTCGAATGTCCCGCTTACATCCAACGAATGGAGCTACCTACTAACTAATGGTATGGCTAGCGCTATTCTAAAGGAATGTATGAAGTACAACAAACGACCAATTCGAGTGGGTAAATAAGTCTCTTAGTTGCTTGCTCTATCAAATGCTTTTCACACTACACACTCTTTTTTCAAAGTTCAAATTCTTTTCAAAACAAAACATTTCCGAACACCTTGTATACACTCCTACATGAGTCATTACAAAGTCAAAGCGAAATGCCTTTTTCAAAACATTTTTGTCAAACACACAAAGCAATTTTAAAAAGTTATCTAAGAGCAACTAAGAGCCCGTAGAATAAGCGGATGGAAAGGGTGCTAATACCTTCCCTTTTCATAACCATTCTCCGAACTCAGAATCTAACGAAGGTCTTTTTCTGTTACTTTTACCTTCCCTTAATTGGATAAAAATAAAAGTCGGTGGCGACTCTTGCTATCCGCACATTTGGATACAAAAATCCTACAAAGTCAGTTCACCGTATTACAATGTTGACCTGACCCAATACAAAAGACTTATTGGGTAACTAATATATCTTTGTCAAACAAAGTCCGACTTAGCATATAGTGTAAGTATGTTTAGTAGATTCATGCAAAAGCCAAAGGTATCACATCTAGCAGTGACGAAGAGGATACTAATGTATCTGAAAGGAACTCTCTACTATGATATTATGTTTCCTGCAGCTGGTGAAGGAAAAGAATGTAAACTAGTGGATTACACCAACTCAAGTTGGTGTAGATATGATTAGGATAAAAAATCTACAGCAGATTATGTGTTTATGCTAGATGGTGCACCAATTGCTTAGAGTTCGAGAAAACAACTAGTAGTGACGCTATCATCATGTGAAGTAGACTACATAGTTGTTTTTCTTTGTGTAAGTAAAGCAACATGGATGGTGAATTTGGTTGAAGAGATTACATGGAAGAATTGTGGAGACATTACCATGAAGATTGACGCCATATGTCGATTATCAATCTATCAAAGAATATAGTAGCACATGGTCAAAGAAATCACATCGAAATGAGGTTCTATTATCTTCGTGAGGAGTTAGCAGAAGGGAAGATGAACTTGAAACAATGCATAACTGATATTCAAATTTCAGACATCACGACAAAAGGATTGTAGTTCGAAGTGTTCAGAAGACTAAGATCTATGATGAATGTAGATAACTTAGACACAATAAATTAGGTGGTGTGATGAGACTGTAATCCTTGTGCCGAAGGAAATTATTACACAACATATCAAGGGAGTGTAAAATTAGTCTAGTTATTTGTCTAGTTGTATAGTATGTCGAAGTCTTTAAGCAGGTTGCTTCATACAATATTTTAAATTAGGTCTAAAATAGTTATTTTGGGATTTTATATTTTTGGGCTTTGTCTTAGGGAGCGAGCGAGCACAACTATATTATATTATCTTGCTTTGATGATGATAAGGTGGATTCTTGGTGGTTCCGGTGGGTGACAAGTGTGTCACCGATGCCACTTGTCCCCGCCATAAAAGATAAGGTGTTCAAAGATTCCATGCACGCACCCTCATCCCATCTATTGTACACCCTCAATCTCCAAGCATTAGATCATCATCAGACGCCCCATAGGGAGAGCCTCACCATACATCCATCAGCTGACACACATGGGATCATTGGATCAAGAGTTATTGGGCCCAACGAGTTTCTATTCATACCCCCAGATTGCTGCTATACTCAGGCCCATTTCTAAACCCTCTTCTTTATTTTTATTTTTATTTTTTGCAAATAAATTTTGTTTGTTTTGTATTAAATAATTATTAGTCTTAGGATAATGTTTATTTGATAATTGTCGATTAAATTATTAGTTGATTTTTATCAAATAAAAAAGATCTTTTCTAATAATTATTTAAATTTTGAAACTTGTATTCTGTGATTTTCTTTATTTTCCATTCATTTAATTTCTATTAAATTTTACCAATGAATGTTGTTTTTGTATTAAATAATTATTAGTCTTAAGATAATTTTTATTTGATAATTGTCGATTAAATTATTAGTTGATTTTTATCAAATAAAAAAGATCTTTTCTAATAATTTTTTAAGGATTTAGACGTGTATTGTGTGTTAATTATTTACTTGCTTCTTGTATGCTTGTATGAATTATTCACAATTGTACACTTCACACACTTGACATAAACATTTCCATTTCTCATTTTTGCTCGTACGCCAAAAAGGGTCTCATAGTTGGGAATGGGCGTGATCATTCTCACAAGGTTAATCGAAGCCCTTGTTTGCTTCGATTAACTATAACCCGAATAATTTGGTCCATATACCAATCATCCATGCATAAGGGTTTCATAGTTGGGGATATGAGCACTTATCCTCACGAGATTAATTAAGTCTATATACTTGATTAACCATGACCCGATTCAATATCTCTTGGTCCATATACCAAACCTCTTAAAACACTTTCAAATTAAATTAATTAATTGAATTTGTTTTCCAAATAGATTTTCATAAAAAAAAAACTTGGATATGGTTTGCTTAAATTGTTAGATGATAGCCTAATGGTTTAAACAAACTCGAGATTTTATATTGTTGGATGATAGTTCGATAAGCTAAAAACTCCTATCCGTGTCAAAAGAATGTGGTATGGTGACATTCGGTTAAATTGCTGGATGATAGCCCGATGATTTGATTGAATTTAAAGTATTTGGATTGTTGGATGATAGCATGATGAGTTAAATACTTTTATTCACACACTTAATAATGTGAACCTCGCTTCACTTCACCAATTTCATAATAAAGTTTTTTGGGATGATAGACGATTGGATGAGCTCACTTATCCAATTTCTAGTATTTGAATCATTAGATGATAGCTTAATGTTTCGGTACTTTTCACCCACTTAAAATTCAACTCACTCAACTCTTTTTCGCTCATATGCGATCATCAAACTCTTTTCTTACAAAGAGTGTGCGATAACCATTTCAAATACGAACAAATACTTTAGCTTTTCAAACAAACTAAATAAGTCAAAGTTCAAACATTTGAAATGTCTAATGCACGGTTTTTCTTATAAAATCAACACAACCAACCAAGACATTTTTAAGAGGAACTACAGGACTCTAACTTTCCCATTGCACGAGGGAGTACGTGGGCACAAGATGCGATGTCTTTGGTGAGTTCGAAAACCCATAAATAAAGACCCTTTTTCTTCTATTCGTATAAAGCAATAAACACATGTAAACACGCACGAACTAAATGGGTCCCATTGAGTACGATGGATGTAAGGGGTTCTAGTACCTTCCCCTTGCATAACCGACTCCCGAATCCATATATTTTGGTCATGTAGACCGCCTTATCCGTCATTCGTGAGTTTTATCTATATTTTCCCATTCTTTTAGAACAAATAAAATTAGGTGGCGACTTCATTGTTTTAAAATAACCGATGAAAAAAACAAGTTATCACAAAGGCATTTGATTTTATATTAATATTGTCGCTCATGAAAGAAATGACGTGAATCACAAGTATCCTTTATCAAGCCTTAGGGGTGTTCGTCGTGAGATTTGGGCGGTTTTGACTCAAAAAATAATCCGAACCGCGAGAAAAAAAGGCGTGATGTTTGGTTTGGTTGGCTTTTAGAAAAAAAACTAAACCAAACCAATGCAGTTTGGTTCGGTTTGGTTGGTTCGATTTTTTACAAATATTTTGTTGAGTCATACATACTCATATAGATGACAACATAACTTTATATTGGTCATTCATACACTATTAAATAACGACAAACTCATCATATTTGGAAAATAACTTCCAATTTAATATGTAAAAATTAGATTACTCAAAAGTGAAATAATAAACATAAAACAATATCAAAAATATAATAATGAAACAAAAAAAAAGAAGAGATGAGAGATTAGTGAAGATAAAAAAGAAAGAACATAAGAGATGAGAGATTTGAGATAAAGATGTGCGATAAAACGAAATTGAAAGAGGAAACATTTGCATAAAAATGTGAAGGTTAAAAATAATGAATATAAGAGAGTAGATATTCAAGAAGAAAAAGCAATATGTAAGTGGTGAAGATGAAGCAATAATGCTAGAAGAGATTTAAGAAGACTGAAATTGGAACTGCCATAAGTGTAAGGATGAGAAAATCATCCGTAATCATAAGGCTAATATATAATAGGTTTAGATTTTGGTTAAATGAGAGTTAAGTAAAATTTAGGTTGTAACATAATGCGGTTTGATTCAGTTTGCAAAATACAAACCGCAAACCGAACCATGCGGTTTTGTTAAAAGATTATCCAAACTAATCCGAACCAAATGCAATTATTTGTGGTTTCGATTTGATTTGGTTTGGTTTACAGTTTTATTTTGGGTTAGTTTGATTTTGAACACCCTTATCAATCCTTACAACAATAATCCCATGATGTAGTTAATGATATACATTTGCACTTTAGGTTTGACTCAAGATAACTACAAGTTTTTTTTTATAACAAGGAGAGCCTAAGCCCAGAAAAAGAAAAAGACTACAAAAAACAGATGTAGGATAGAAAACATCCTTTCTATCGTTATCAAAATTATTCAAAAGCCAACTTGGCATTTCTCAAAAAAGTACATAACCTCCCGACAACTCTTTACCATGCTGAGCAAAAAGATGAACACACTCATTCGCCTCTCGATAAATATGCAGAATTTCCACCCATTCCAGATCCTCCATCAACTTAAGAATTTGGACAACCAAATTACTCTTAATGAGATTATTTTTACTAACTTTGTTAATAATATCCATGGGTTCCTTTGGATTTGATTCAATAATCACTTTGGGACGATAGTGCATTCTGACCATCCTCAATCCTTCATAAATACCCCATAACTCAGCCATTAGAGCGTTGCAACTCCCTACGCACTTAGCAAAACCACCACACAAATCCCATCAGCATTCCTTAAAAGACCTCCACACCCAGACACCTTTTAACATTATGTGCACCATCAACATTAAGTTTAATAATATCTCTCGTCAAACAATCCCATTTAATCTTCACTTCCAACTTATCCCGACTCATAATATTAGTATTTATTGATATCACTTTCCTATAGTCATGCAATTTCTTCAAAATAATCTCAAAATAACTACAAGTTTTATAAGTTTGATATTATTTGCACTCTAGTTGAAAAATATCATCTCATTGATTTTAATAATTAAGAAAAGATTAATTTGAAATTTTAACTTCGGAATTTTGTTATTAAACATTTGTCAAACATTCAATTTGAAATATCTATCAACTATTTAAAAATCATTTTCATCATTTTTATAGACTCCGCATTATTATGACTCTCATTGTATAAATCGTTACTACTGAATAATTTTTTTAAGCAATAAAAATTATTAAAACAAGACTGAAAAATAAAATGGAATTAATTTTTCTAAGAGGTAACATGACAATTAATGTTAAAAGAGAAATTGTTATAAATATTGATTTTCAGTCCATAATTAATTATTCAAAGCTACTCAAAGAGCATAAACATTATTTTAACGTATTTTTTATCACATTCTTTAATCATTTGATGTTCAACTTTGTATTTATTATAACTTAAATATTTTATATACATTATAATTTGAATACTACCCCGATCTTTTTAATCTCTTTCCACTAATACAAATAGAACATATGAAATTAAAAAGGATGATGATGAGTGATGACCACCAACACCAATCAAGAAAACATAAACAATAATTAACCCCCATAATTATCACGCAACTTAAGTAGGGTATGGTAGAATATATATTTAATTTAATAATTTACAGTTTCAATTTGAGAGTGTAATGCAAAAATCCAAACCAAACTTTGAAAATCAAGACACAATAATTGATAATTTAACGTCTAACAACAATTATAAGATTAATGTCAATGGCGTAAAGTATAGAATTGTCTCGTGAGCTCAGATGCATTAATGTATTAATCTCCGGATTAAAATCTTAATTACCGCCTAAGTTATCGCACAATGAAAGAAAGCAAACCCCACCTCATACTCCTAGTAATAATTGTATTTTTATTACATCAATTTCACCGTTGTTACTGGAGAGAAAACCGGAGAATCGTGGTTTTGTGGGCCTAGAAATTATCTCTTTCTCGATGTACTTCAGTTCAACGTGGTGAAAACCAATTATTTATTGTGCTTTGTAGTGAAGAGTGTGAAGTAAGTAAACTACTCTAAAAATAAATGTCACATTTTAAAAAAAAGTTATATTTTAAAATACTTGTCATTTTTCATTATTAATATAATTTTATATTTAATCTTCCAATTATACTTTTTAATAAATATTTTTAATTTATTGTTTTTCATTTAATATTAATGTTAATTTGAATACACCAGAACAATTTAATATTAATGTTAATCAGAACAATTTAGTAAAATCACTATTCTTTCATTCATTTGTTACTGTTTTTTAATCTGTGTGAAATATTCAATTGCGACTAATAATATGAGACATAGAGAGTAGGAAGCAAAAATAGAGAATTTTAATATGAGGAGAAGACACTAAAAAAACTCAAACTTATTCTTTTTATATTTCGAAGATACAATTTCGGATGTATTTAAAATATAGATTAATCTCTGAAAATATTTTGTGCTTTACAAGTGAACCACTTACTTCAAATTTATTTTGTCAAAAAATTTAGAGATATATAATTTTTTAGAAGTAATTTCATAGATGCATCTTCAAAATAATCCATATTATATTTGAGAGTTTTTACCATGGCATCAAGTTTTTCAAATAGATATTTTTTAACTCATTTATATTAAGGATATAGAGCCCGTTTGTTTTGGTGTTTTTAAAAAATGATTTTTATAGTGTGATTTTGTGGAAAAAAAATTAAATTAAAATGGTTTGAATAGTTATTTTAAAAAATTATTTTAGATATTTCATCTTTTTATTGAAATTTTTTTGTTTTAGAAGTAATTTCATAGATGCATCTTCGAAATAATCCATATTATATTTGAGAGTTTTTACCATGGCATCAAGTTTTTCAAATAGATGTTTTTTTTTTTTAACTCATTTATACTAGGGATATGAGCCCGTTTGTTTTGGTATTTTAAAAAAATGATTTTTATAGTGTGGTTTTGTGGAAAAAGAATTTAAAAAGAAATTTTTCATAAAAGCTTTAAATTAAAATTTGGTTTGAATAGTTATTTTTAAAAAGTTATTTTAGGTATTTCATCTTTTTATTGAAACTTTTTTTGAATATCAAATTTTTTAAAAATCACTTAATTTTGAGGCTATTTCAAATAGATATTCATAAAAATTATTTTTAAAATACAATTTAAAAAAAAAAAAAATTTCGTTATGTTTTTGTCTTCAATAATATATATTTATGTTATATGATGTCAAAATTAATATTTTAATTTAGAAAAAATGAATATATTTTTTTGTAATATTTTGAAAAATGATTTTTTAAAATCTATTTTCAAAAATACAAAGAAAAAAAATCCATTTTTAAAAGTTGAAACAAGCAGGCCCATATTAACATCATGCTAATAATACTAATCTAATTCAAGGATGTTGATCAGTGCATTTTGATGCACATTACTCTACGGTTGTACTTATATATTTCCATGGTTTGCTTGTCTTATTTTTGTATTTTATAATGTTTTTATATTTTAATTTATTTTTATTGTTATTTGATTTTCGTATTTAATTTTCAGCTTTAGCAGTCTGCACGGAAACAATCATAACTTGAGCTACAGGAATCGGATTGAGGCGTTTTACCATGCGTTGGAAAGCTAAGAGAAAGATCTACAACTCTCTAGTTGTGGCCAGAAGCTGATTCGGACTGTAGCAAGGTTGAAAAAGTCGTTGAAGTTGCAGCATTTTTTATATTTAAGTTTTGGGTCATTTGTTTTGGGCCTGAGTTGTGTTTTTGACCCAGTTGGGTTATGACCCGAATCCTTGTCCTTGCTATACCTAGCAGCCGCTACAGTAATTTGAGATTACCTTTCATTATTCATAAAAAATACTATTTTGCTTTTGACGATTATGATGAGGAACTAAACATCTAGAGTCGATCTGCTGTATTCAGGTTCCAACACTTGAGATTATTATAATGTTAATTTCAGTTTAATTCCTTTCAATAATATTTTGTGTTATTGTATGCTTAATTCAATTGCATGAAATATATTGATTCAATTTGGTTGATTGTATGATCCTAACTTAGACTCATCGCGTTTGCTTAATTCGTTGTTGTGTCTGATCAATCATGTTTGCTTAATCCATGAAAATTTATCCCGTTTGCTTAATTGGACAATAGGATCGTACATCTCACAAACTTCACGCGCTTGTCACTGGGTTTGTATCCAAATAGGAATAGATAATTCGCCGGTATTAAAATTATAATAATCGATGATAGTAGGAACCGAATCGGAGATTGACTTATTTTATAATCACTTATTTTAACCGCTTATTTTATGCTTTTTCTTAATCGATCATCAAACCAACCCCCTAATTCGATTTACCTTCGGTTAGTAATAATCAAGAATTCTTGTGAGACGATTCGAGTCATTGTCGCTATACTACGTTTTCAAAAATTACTCGTTTTGATTCGCGCGCGACAGCGGATCAGATGTCATATATAAATTCAAATAATACAAATCTAAACATTAATCAATTAATCAAAAAGTTGTCACGATACATAACTTGCTTAGAAAATACAACAGTTACCAAAATACAAATAAAAACAAACTATTGTGTATATCTAACCCATTGTTTCTCTTATATCGTTTGTAACCCCAAGGCATTATGTGCATCGAGTAAGATGGCAAGTACAACATCAATACGAGAACCGCGTTCCTAAAAATCTTCTCTCTATGACATCTCTCACAATTGTCGCAATACATTGACAAATCGACAATAGGTTTTGGGCGTGGTCATCCATATCCTTCCTCTTCTCCAATATCTCCTGATGAGCTAGTCTAGGTGGTTCTCCCGCAATATCTGATGTCATGCAAGGATATGACACTTGATAGAATCGTTGAATGTAGCCTTGTGCTTCATTCTAAGGATCAAGATCTGGCAGATTGCGTGCATCATCTAATACTAGATGATTATAGAAATCATTGATTAATAGTATCAAGATCTCAGAGGTGGAATGCCGGATGAGAAAACACAGATGGAAGTCTAGAAATAATTTAAAGAAACCTCAACTTGTGCATGACCTGCTCAAGTACACATGGATAGATCATACGCACCCACAAGCCAACCATCTAGATTAGAAGGCTATGTCGCTTAAGGGACGTGTCTAACAGCGACCGTTATACGAGTAGAAGAATATGTCAGACGTTAGAAAATAATTTGTTTCGGGTTGTTTTATGGGTCTGATTTATGTTTTTGACCCAGTTTGAGTTAGTAGTGAAAAACCTTATTTTGTTTATAATGATTTCAACCGGCGCTACAGTAATTTTACCTTCTATTCAAGAAAAAAACACTTTGGCATTGGTAAGCTTGAATAGAGAACTAATCACATAGTCGATCTGCTGTAATTGAGTTCCAACGCTTTGAGGTTTTTACTTTATCAATTAAATTTGTTTCTCTTTCAATAATATTCTATGAATTGCATATGCTCAATCTGCTATTACATGGCATGATTTTGATTAAATTTGTATGATTTCATCCTTAACTTTTATTCGTCGTTACGTTGCTTTGTCGTTAATTCGTGTTTGTAATTCGTGTTTGCTTAATTCACGCGGGTTTAATCCGCTTGCTAAATTTGGAATATAGGAATGCCAATCTAGTTTGTATCTTCTGCGTTTGTCAATTGATATAGAAATTGAATACAGATAGAAGTCGTTTAGGGAATTAGTAAGGTAGATACATGTGATAAGCCAAAAACCAAAAATAGTAGATTGAGTTATTTTTATAATCACTTATTTTAATCACTTATTATCTCTGTTCTTTAAAATCGATCCTAAAACCATAAACCCCGCATAATCATTTCAGTTGGTTAATAACAATTCAAGAATAATTATGATACGATACTCGAGTTGTCATTATCGTAACTATACTTTCAAAAATACTCGTTTTGATCTGTGCGCGACAACATATTAAATCGGCGCAGTCATCGGGGATTCTTGTTGATTTAGATAATTGTTTTGTTTTAGGTATTGTTTGTTTTGTTTTTCCTTCATTTTGAGTAATTTTTCTACGTTTTTCTGCGTCTTCTTGAGTTTTCGCATTTGGACGTTCATCCTGGTCTGAAAACCTGATTTTCTGAAAAGTAATATTAGATTCAAAATCTATTTTTTCTATTGGGAGCATAAAATCATAGGATCCAAATACCTTTTTTTTTTCTTTCTATTTTTAATGTTTTTTTTTTTTTACTATTTTCATAGTTTTGAAGAATATCCAAAACAATTCTCTAAATTCTTATATCATCTAATTAGATTAAATATTGTATTTTTGTATTTTCTAAACTTATTTTAATCATTTTCCTTCATTCTACTAGTTTCTACCTACTAGGTTTACTTTCCCTGAATTGGGTGACTTTGACCCTGAACTTGAAATCACTTTACATGCACTCCGTAGATCAACTTAGGCTAGCACCAATTCACCATATGTTATCGATTATGATTCTGACTATTTGCATAACTTATTTGATTCGAATTCTGAAATTGCTTTTGATAACATGGCTGAACAAAGATCTTTAAGGTAGCTTGCCTCCTTTGATGTGAACTATAATGGTTTATGTATTGAGTATTGTGCAACTAATGCACCTTTTAATTTGAATTCTGGTCTAATACACTTGATCTGAACGTGTGATCAGAATCGGAGACGGTCAGAACTGTTAAAGATCCTTCGAGAAAGGTTGACGTTGAGGAGGGGGTGGTGTACCTGCAACGCACTCCGACGCTAAAGTAAGCAAATGTTTAAGGAGAGAATAGTGAATATTAGGGTTTTGAGAGTAAGAAGGTGATACCTTGCCCTCAAGGTTATGAGTGTTTATATAATGATCTTAGTAGGATTCTCATTGGTTGCTATATTTGCGCCAGGATATAAGGATTCGCGAATATAGTTATCTGAGCTAACTAGGTTAAACCGAACGCTGATGCTCATAACTAGCTGTTATGTCAAGCAGAGGAGACATAACGGGCATAGTCCTTATCGATATAAACTGTGGATCTTGTAACACCCATTCTAAAATACCCCACGAATATTAATAATTTCAGAGCTAGCATGTAATACAAAGAGCATTACAATTTATTAAAATACACAAAACAGAAAAAACAACATCAACATGTCATGCTTCACTGAAGAACTTCATTAAAATAATTAAACCAGAAGACATGTTCTACACAGCGGAAATTATCATCAAAATGGAATAAAATTCAATCAATAATTATTCCCAAAATTAACCAAAAGAACAACGGAGTTTTAAAATATAACTCGCAAGCAACCGTTCCTCAGTGTTACAACTACCAGAGCATGACACTAAAACGCGGTAAACTAAATGCATAGCTCAAGAGCCATCCTCACCAACTCCTAAGCAGCTAAGACTTCAATCTGAAATCATCAAAGTAAGGGTGAGACTTCGTCATAATTAAAATGCATTATAAGTTCATCAAAAGCAATAAAATATCATAAGACATCAGTCCACCCTATTCAGCATAATCAGATCTGCTTCATACACCAGTTAAAAATATATGCCATACACAAACAACAGACTATAACACTGGAATCCATCCTAACATGTTATAATCCAAACAAGTAATGATGTAGACTCTATGCATGTGGTACCAAAACGTGAACTGAGTCACACACACTGATCCATAATCACCCGGATACAGTATCCATCGATTTGTCCATAATCACCTGGACACGAATCCAGCCTCACCACCCATCATCACCCGGGAACGGTTATTGGCAATACAAGTCAAATTCCACACAATGGGAATTAACTCTACCAGAATGCATATGCATGCACATCATAAAGCATGTAACATTCAATACAGGTTATGACCACATCAAAAATCATAAACCATCATCAACCACAACATGATATCATCACCTATCATGAAATAAATCATCACAAAGCATAAATATGCGAAACGCTTACCCTTCAATTGGTAAGGCTATCACCGGTATATACAACAACAACAACAACTAAGATCAACAACTATCAGGTATATACAACACCAACAAAACACATGATATCAATACAATCATGAATAAACAGTAGGAAAGTAACATACAAGCTTCATTCCACGTTCAACTTGTCAGAACATTCCTATACTCATTCATCCACCATTCCCATAACTCCCATTGTTCACAAATTGAAAAAAAACGGCTCTTTTCAAAATAAAATCCATTAATTATACTTTTCTTCATTTTATAAAATAGAGTATTTAATTTAAGAAACAACGTCCAAAACGGCGACTAAAACGGACTTACGGTTTGAAAGTTATGAATTTTTAAAGTTTAGTATTTTCAAAAGTAAGGAGCAGGTTCCTCCATATGGGAGCAGGTTCCTCCATATAGAACAGGTTCTGGAAAAATGTCATTTTCATGTGTAAAATTTACACTGGGTTCTCCTATGTGGGAACCGGTTCCCAGACCAAAAATCTCACTTTTACAAAATACGGTGGTAACGGTTCCCCAGTGGTAACGGGTTCCACGACTCCTGTAGCAGAAAATCACTATTTTGACAGCATTCTTCTTCCCAATTCAAACCCCATCATTCCTCTACGAACCAACTCATCCAATATCACAAAAATCATCCAGACAACAGTATAATAATGAGATTTAACACAATTCAACCACATCCAACAATCCTATAACATCCATTCATTCTAGTTTCATGCAATTGGGTAAATTTGGATCAAATCCTACAAACCTAGAGAATCCTAAATTGGTATTTCTAACATGTTAGTCAACTCTATTGATTATCAAAACTCATAAGGCATAACAATCAGACAAAATCACCCCTTACCTCAAAGATTCGTCGGATTCTGACACTTTTGGCTTTTCCTCCTTCCTTTTCCTCTTCTCAATTGCACGTATGATGGATATATTCCAAATGTGACCCCTTTTCCTTTTTCCCTTCTTTTGTTCCTTTTATTATTCTAAAATAATAAAAATAAAATAAATAGTGTGAGTAGAGCCTTTTACTCCTCACACCCCCACTTTACACTTCACACCACCAACAATTCCACTTTCATTTTAATTAATTAATTCCTATAATCCAAAAATACCAATAATTAAATTTCTAATTAAATTAATAATTAAAAATTCTAATTATTTAATAATCGAATTATTTGGGGTGTCACAACTCTTCCCCACTAAAAGAGTTTTCGTCCTCGAAAACATACCTTAGACGAAAAGTTCGGGATAAGAGTCTTTCATCCGGCTCTCCAGCTCCCAAGTAACATTTCCACCTGCTGGTCCTCCCCAAGCTACTTTCACCAGAACTATCTCCTCACCCCGCAACTGTTTCAACTCCCGATCCTCAATTCTCGCAAACGTTTCAACAGTCAAATTGTCTCGTACCTATATATCATCTACCTGAGTCTCATGGGACGAATTAACAATGTACTTCCTTAGCACATAGCAGGAGAAACAAATTTAAGAAGATCATCCAACTGGTGAACATGAGCAATGCTCGCCCTATCAGAGTAATGGAAGATGTGCTTAATGATTTTCTTTTCTCTGAAATTTTTTACACTCAGCACATAGCAGGAGAAACAAATTTAAGAAGATCACCAATCATTTTAGGCAGACCGTTCATGAAAAAGGAAAAAAATAAAAATCAATGTTGACGATGGAACAATGTCCATGGAGTTTGGTGATACAATTTCTAAATCTAACCATTTTGATACCATGAAATATCCAGTGGAAGAACATTATGTTTTTCATATCAGAGTACTTTGTGAGTCGGCTTCTGATTTATTTTCAACAGAATTTCCATCATTGTCTACTTTTGATAATACTTACTCATGTGATTCTTCCTATTATTCTGTTTTTGCTGAGGTTGAGGTTGACATAATCATCAAAGTAGATAAATTATTATATTTTGGTAAAGTCTTAATTTTCAAGCTTTTTCCTCGAGAGCAAAGAAATATTTAAGTTTGGGGTTGTGAGGACTATCAATCATTATATATATATTCTTAGCACATTTTACTTTAATTTTGAGTGTTATTTACTTTTAATCGTTTACAGTTTGTTGATTTTAATAAAGATTTTGAAAGATTAATGTGAAAAAGATCGATTCATGATGAAATCATCCTAATTGTAAGAATTCTACATTGTTTTTAGAATAGAAGTTACGATGGTGAAGAATGGATAAGACTTGAGCACAAATATTCGTAAAGAATGAAACGAATGGACAAAATTGGAAAGTTCCATGAAGCTAAAGTTTTAGGCAACTCTCTAGAAAAAATGTGTCGCATAAGACTAGGCAGCGCTTAGGGTTTTAGCGATCTCTAGATGCTATGTCTATAGAACCATAAAATGTGGTTCGCACTTAAACAGTGCAACACGTTTTTCGAGAACACATTTTTTATATATAAGGGAAAACATGTTAAGTTGAGAGTGTTCAGAATTTCATTATATTGAAGTCATATTTTGAGAGCTTGGAAAAGGGATAAGAGAGTCAATCATGAAGGGACTCACCACTTGTAATGTTATTGTGCATTATTTTCTTCTATTTTTCCATGAATCCCCTTAGGATGAGTTACTACTTTCCTTATATTAAAGTCCTTTTAGAAGAGTTTGCCCTAATTTGTGAGAACCATGCGATTTGATTATATCATGATGATAAACCTCTTTTTTATTCAATAATTATTTATTTTTAATGCTTTTTACTTGTTTACAAATTTGAGTGAACCAATTTAGATTGTGTTTAAGAACTAATCGTAGATAACACGATTGATTCTAATGTTATTGGAAGACAATCTATATTTTTATACATAAAGTATACACAATTGTGAGATAGGTATTTAAACAGTCATTCAAATCTTTATTAGTTGCGACTTTATCCAAGACAACTTGCGATTGTAACCCAACGAAGTGAGTTGCGTATTAAGAGATCGTTCAAAAATATTTTGTTAAAATAATTATGATTTATAGATGTCATTTTAAGTTCATACATGAATTAATCATTCACTGGGTGTATCTCCAATAGGATTGACTCATATTCTGTAATATCGTAAATATTATCGACCCCTCTATTGAAATGGCTTGAAGGAGAAAAATATGTGTATACCTGTTGTGAATTTAGATGCTTTTGAAACAACGTATAAATTGTTTCTTTATGATCAAGAAACAAACAATGTACAAAAGATGGAAGAACAACAAAGATTGATTATAACTGTTATTCTATACTTTCACTTTAAACAAAATTACAAGTACAAAAGAATAACAAATAATCTCTCTCACCCTAAATAAGGATTTGCAGTATGCAATGACGAGAGATTAATATGCTATTTATAATAAATCTAACATACTAAACTAATGAAAATTTTCACAAATACCCTTTACAAGTTAACTTAAGATACAAACAAACTTAAACAATTGGACATAATAAATAGGTCCAATTCGTCATGCTAACGAACCTAACATTTTCGACAATTGCATGTTTGACCATACTTCAAATACATCATACACTACTTCGACACCAACATGTGAGCGACTTTCAACTGCATGTTAATCTCTGTCGAACTTGTCGAACCTCAAAACTATCATTCGATCGGTTAGAATTTGATCCGGTATCTTACAATATCCAATTGGAAATGTCTAAGTTAGAGTTAGATTGATTATTTTGATCACAAAATCTCTCGAATAATTTATCAGTTTAAGAATTAAACAAGCCCAACCTTCCAACATAAAAAATAAATTCAAAGTCAAATAAGAAAAAAAAACTTGAGAACGAGATAAAATTAAGGTCTCATTTACTATATATATTTTGTGTGGCTAACATAGCTAGTTATATTTAGACTATTTTCTTCAATTTCGGAACCATGCATATTCTGAGAAAATAACACACAGATCACAGCTGTATCGGTAAACAAAAAACACAAAACACATTTAAAGAATAGTCACATTTGTTTTTCCACAAACATTTATGAAACACCTAACTTCTATCATGCAAATTCTACCTCTATATTTCAACCAAATGCATGCAACTGTAACTAGTATTTGAAGGGATTAAGAAAAATGTTTACGCTTACTCGTTTGAGAAACTGGATATCGGGTACTAGAGGAAGTAACGATGGTAACGTCGACAAACATGTGGCGATTTTGGCGTTTCCGTTTGGAACACATGCGCCTCCGCTTGTTAGCCTAGTTAGAAGAATTGCAGCCGAATCTCCTACGGTTACATTTTCATTCTTCAGCACGGAAAAATCAAATGCCGGGTTATTTTTCGGCACGGCTAATCAAGACGAGTATCTTCCTAACATACGTTACTATAATGTGGATGATGGGTTACCGGAAGGTTTTGTGCAACAAGGACCTCCAATGGCAGCTATTCAGTTTTTTATTCAAGCAATGCCGGAGAATTTTAAGACTGCTATTGATGTGGCTGTGAAGGAGGCGGGGAAGAACATTACATGTTTGGTTACTGATGCTTTTTATTGGTTTGGCGCGGATTTGGCCGAGACTATGAATGCCAAATGGATTCCTCTTTGGACTGCTGGAGCTCATTCTCTCCTTACACATGTCTTCACAGATCTTATCAGAGAAAAGCTAGGCGACAATAGAGGTATGATACACTAACTGTTTTCATCAACACATCTTTATGAAATCGATTTCTAATTTTCTATGCACTGACGATGTAAAACTTCTTTATATACGCTTTCTATCAAATGACACTAATTTTTAACAGATCTCTACAAATAACTAGTAGAACTTATGTTTAAAAGTCATGGTTGTTTTTGAGGTAGACTACCACACAGGCCTAAAATTTAAAACAGTCAAACAAAAAAATATCTGTCATGATTAAACTATGACAAAATAGGATCTATATTTGTTGGCTTACCCTACACAGGGCCTCTGAGAAGTTTTGATAAAAATGTTTTATAATCTAGGGTTTATAGAATGTGATTTGATTTACCTTGTCTTGCAATAGAGAGTGTGGATTTCCTTCCTGGTTTTCCGGAGATAGAGGTTTCTGATTTGCCTGAAGGGGTAATAGATGATATTAATGGACCATTTGCAACAATGTTACACAAAATGGGACTAGAGTTACCGCGAGCAACAGCAGTTCCCATAAACTCATTTGCTTCAATACACACTGTTATTGAGAGTAAGCTGGAGGCCAAGTTCAAATTGCTGTTAAATGTTGGTCCATTCATCTTGACAACACCGCAGCGTATGGTGCCCGATGAACATGGTTGTTTACCATGGTTGAACAAACACGAGAATCACTCGGTAGTGTATCTAAGCTTTGGAAGCACGATAACACCCCCGCCTCATGAGCTCGCTGCATTGGCGGAGTCTTTAGAAGAATGTGGATATCCATTTATTTGGGCCCTTAGGGGTAATGCAGAGGAGAAATTGCCAAAGGGGTTCGTAGAAAGAACAAAAGCAATAGGAAAAGTCATCGAGTGGGCTCCTCAAATAGACATCCTTAAACACTCATCGGTCGGTGTTTGTTTCACACATTCTGGTTGGAATTCGGTGTTGGATTGTATTGTTGGTGGTGTACCTATGATTAGCAGACCATTTTTCGGAGATCAAAGATTGAATGCAAGAATGCTGGAAAGTGTTTGGCACATTGGTGTAGGTGTTGACAATGGTGTTATGACTAAGGAATCAACTATGAAAGCTTTGAAGTTGACTATGTCAAGTGAGACAGGGAAGATAATGAGGGAGAAAGTTGCGAAACTTAAAGAAGCTGCATTGCAAGCTGTTGAAAGAAATGGTAGTTCTGCAAAAAATTTCAATACTTTGATAAAAATTATCACTAGTTAAAGTTTTTAAAGATTTCTTGTTACTTAACTTTGTATACTTTCTAGTGTTACATGATTTATGTTGTATATAAGAGAAAATTAAATGGATCATGCAATTACTTTCTCAATGAATTCACCTTGGTTTTAACTTCATGAATTGTTGCTCTAGTCACTGTATAAGCAAAATTCTCTTCTGACTTCTCAAGTTCAACAAATAATCGATATATTTGATCTAAGCCAGATACATCTGTCATTTTAAGCCAATAATTATATGTTGGAAGGCGGTTTCTTTGAAGTCAGTACAAAAAAACCTAGAGAAAAACTACAAAAAAAATGCAACATCACGTATAAAGAATCACAAATCAAAGTGAAATTTGAGTTTTAATTGACCAAATTGGTGAAGATTAATAGAAAATTTGTACCATTCAATTAGAAGTTGTGGCTTTGATTGATGAACTCTATCCAACACATCAAACCTTCAATAAAACTTGGATTGAAAATCAAACCTTCCATAGAAATTCTTCTCAAGGCTTTAATTGAATTCTTTGGGAAAGAAAAAGTGAGAAATGGTGGCACACTTTTTTTTTTGTTGAAGAAAGGATAAAAGAAATGTGATTTTTTATCCCTTTGTCATTTAAATTTTTTTAGATTTTCATCTTTTACTCATATTTTCATCTTATCTAAATTTAGAATAAGTGCACCTCAAATGACATTTCTATTTTATAGTGAATAAAAGTTTAAATGTATTTTTTTCTCTTATTTAGATGTTATTTTTAATCTTTTTATTTTCAGATTATAAAACTCGATTTGAGATCCTTTAATTTTACATTTTTCTTAAAATGTTTTAGGTTGCTTTTTTTACTTCTTCTGTTCTCTTTTCTTTTTATATAAGTGACCCTCATAATTTAGCTGGTAATGATGATTATAATAAAAAAAATTATTTATAATATTGTTTAAAAATTAATAAGTTTTTTTACCAAATAAATTATTAGTTAATTAATAATTTTAATTTATTTATTTTATAAATTGAATTAAAAATTTATTAATTAAATGTTTTAAAAGAAATTTTTATGTCTTTAATAGATTTTTTCAATCAACAAATAGACAAGTAATATTATTTGTGTGTGAATTTTATGATTTTGTTTGCGAGTGAGAACAAAAAAAAAGTTGTGTAAAAGAAAAAAGAAGGTTTTGTTTGCGAGTTCAAATATTCATAAATAAGCATTACGATGATTTCTTGTCTTAGAGATTGAATTTGGAGATGAATGCTGTAACACTCCAATTCTATCCCGGTAATTATTATGAAAATCAGAGTTATAAAATTCTTTTCAACCAACAATTGGAGTATTACAATTCAACTAAAACAACAACACGCTAACACAGATACATAACACCTATACTCGGATGAAACGAAACAACATGAATCAACTTTATTAATATTAAGCAGCGGAACTACATTAATCAACTTGGATGCCATAGCATATTTTCAACTTAAAACGATTTAAAGTCAACAATTACTTTTCATATATCAACATAGTTATTCAACAATAAAATCAAAATAGCAAAACAACTAGCGTTCATCCCCCGAGTGTTACGTATCAGAGCGACAACCCAACTCGAACTAACAACAACTAAACCTTTGTTCTTCATTACCTGCACGTTACCCGTAGAGCAACATCACAACGAAGGGTGAGATATCTAACAATCTAATAAATCGTATGATAAATAATATATTAGAATTCAGATAAGGTAAATCAATGCTTCAGTAATTATTCATACAACCAACAAACGACTAAATAATAACAAGAAGACATTTTATTTAATCAACGTAACAACTTAAATCAACACAACCTAATAAAACCATCAACTTATAACCACAACAACTTATAACAACGGAAACTTATAGCAACAACAGCTTATAACAACAACAACTCACAACAATAATAACATAGCAACAACAACTTATAACAACGATAATTTATAACCACAACAACTTATAACAATGGAAACTTATAGCAACAAACGACATAACAACAACAACTCACAACAATAACAACTTATAGCAACAACAACTTATAACAACATCACAATGACAATCAACAAATAACGAATAATACCAACAACTTTAACACGCGACTCAATATGTGACTCAACTATGCAAATGCATGTGGTACCATTTGGAGCAGAACTCCCAACTTAAAATTATGCCAGGTTATCGAGGCATTCAACAAGGCATAAGCCTTCAACGTGGTGCCATCAAGGCCAATGCATAAGCCTTCAACTTTCAACGTGGTGCCAATCCAGGCCAACTTAATCATGCAATGTATGCCATGCGACCTCAACTTCAACAACAAATACACAATGATGCAACAACATACAACAACAACAACTAGATCAACATTGGTCATTCGACCTACAATTCAAGCATGTCCATAAATTAGAACAATTCAACTTATTCAACATTGACCATAGGCCTACATCTTCATCAACTGCAAAACAACTTATCAACATTGGTCGTACGACCTACAACTTCATCAACGTATCAACAACAATAATAGATTATCAATAGAATTAATACGAGCAAACAACAACCAATTTCATCACAATCTACAACTTCGCAATTTATTAACAACATCAATACTAACAAACAATAACAATTACTACACCATTTACAACTTCGCAATTTATTAACAACATCAATACCACCAAACAGCAACAACAATTCAACGGAAACAACACGACACAATTTATCACCTGCAAATATATAACTTATTCTATACTGATCGTACCTGACCAGAAGGTGTCTTGGCCCAACCTGCAACGGCGGTGCAAAGTGAAAGAGAAGGGGGGTACCTGCAAGACACTCCGATGCCAAAGTAAGAATAGGCAGAGAGAGAGCAAGCAAGTGAGAAAGAGTAAAGAATGAGATACCTGACCCTCTCAAGTGAGAGGGTATTTATAGCCCCCAGCGCTGGGCCAAGATCCGATTAGTGGGCAGAAGTCCAAGCCCACTAGCGGATTGCTAACTGTGCGGGAGGCCAAGACGTGGCCTCCTCCCTAGATTGTCGCCCGAAATCCGGGTTTGTTGCGAAGTTCCTGGAGACTAGACGGTTAAGGAAACCTAGTCAACAGGGTCCGTTAATATCGGGGGGCACGTGGCAGCCAAGGATAACTGAGATCCGTTGGGTCGGCCACGTGCCCCCGCATGGACGTGTCCCCGTGTGAACATTCCCAATTGCTCTTCAAGGGCAATTGGGCCTGGGATCTGTTGGGTCGGCCACGTGCCCCTCGTAGACGTTCCCAGATGCTTCCCAAGGGTAATGGGCCTAGAATCTTGTTGGGCACTGGCGCGGGCCATCGAGCAGAGCCCCCAAGTCTTTGCTCTAGTAGAGTAATGACTTTGAACTGGGCATGTCCTCGACAAGACTCAACGATTACTCTGGGTAAGCGACGGGCAGGAATCGATGGACGCCGCAGCTTCCCAGCGGGGACGTGCGAATGTTTTCTACGGGGCGTCCGCGGGACGTCGGGTCTGGCGGAACACTCAGAGCTAAGGGTCGTGTCGGTTGGATGCCACTTGTCATTGACGGGACTTTTGGCGCCTAAACGAGGTGACCTTTCGTATGCCCTTAGACTCGGCTATAAAAGGGCTTTTTAGGGCTTCATTTGTTTACTCTCTCGATTTTTCCAACCTAAGAAACTCTTGAACGAATCTTCCGAACTTCCTACTCGACTCTCAACATGTCTTCGACTTCAAAAGCGGTAAACATCCTAATTCTTTGACAATCTCCTTTCAATTCATGTTTTAGGATGAGTTTAGGCGAATTTAGGGTTTACTTTGTATGAATATCGCGGGAGGAGATTGAATATTACGGGAGCTTCGGTGTTAGCGGGAGAGAGTTGACTCTCGGGGAGAGAGTTGAAATCTGGGAGATTCTTGCACATAGGAGAGAGTTGAATCTGCGGAGAGAGTTGATTTCCATGGGCGGGAATTAGGATGAGGCAGGCAAGAGTTGGAGTCACACGGGGGACTTGAATGCCACGACAAAAGCGTGAATCTCGGGAGATCACACCTGCGGGAATTTTAAGGATTAATGTTGGAGGAGTTGCGTGAGAGGTCTTTGAGAGAAACATGACCGCCTGTTGCTACTCGATGTCCCCCCTCGCCGTGTCACTTGAGTCGTGGTGGAGGGTGGATTTGGCGATCCTCAATTCACTTTTTTTCGCCTTTTCGGTGCGGGATCAAATGTGTGGCGTCGACGAGGGACAGCGGTCTTCGCCGAGTGAGGCTGGCGCCGGACCTCTCCTGGGTCGCGCCCGAACCAAGGGATTTTGCCTCCGACTTCTCCACCGACTCGTCTAACGCGTTTAACGAGATCGAAGATCTAGATGAAGGGATCGAGGGTTCACCGGTCGTGCAAATACAGGCTCGGACGGAGGATCATTCGTCATTTACTTGACGAGATTTTATGTATGGTTTGCCTTGGAGGCGGGCTTCCGGATGCCCTTCACTGGTTTTCAGACCGGGGTCTTTACGTGGCTGAACCTTGCTCCTTCTCAACTCCATCCGAATGCCCTGGCCTTCATGCGGGCATTCGAGATCGTGTGCCACTACTTGGACATAGGGGCTACTCTTCCCTCTTCTTCCGCATTTTCATCTGCGAGGCGATGGTTGGGACAAATGTGCAGGTCTCGTTCAAGTCCGCAAACTTTTCGAGCCGATCCGGATTCTCGGGACTTTAAAAAACGGTTCTACGTGATAAAGCCCGTCACCAGAGAGGCCGAGAATACTTTGTTCGAGCGGGCGGTGGTGATCAACGAGGACGGGCAGGAGGTGGAGAAGATATGGGCGAAGTTTCCCCTTGAATGGGATAGGGGGCACTATGAGCAGAGCCCGGACTTCTATTCCGTGAGGCCCGAGAAAATGAACAGGGACGACCAACTCTCTTACCAGCGGTTGGAGAATTTTGTAAAGAGCTTTAGGCCGGCTGTATGTGTCGACCGGGAGGGAAATGTGCTCCTCGACCCCAACGGGGAAATCGAGATAGCCCGGCGATACATTCATACCAAGGCCCTCCTCGAGTGCGAGTCCGTCGAGGACGCGTTGAGGCTCCTAGGTATGCGTGTGGAAGTGCATAGGAGGAATTGCCCGTAGTTTTGGCGTGTACTAACGTTTTTCTTCGTTTGTTTTGCAGATAAAATGGCGGCCATGGAGAGCGTAGAGAAGCCGCGACCAAAGGGTGGTCGCTGTCGCTGGACGGGTCGGGGAACTTCAAAGAACAAAGCTCGAAAGTACCCGTGGCGGTGAGCACTCCTTCCCCCGCCTCCTCGGATCAACCGCTCAAGAGGCGGGGAGGAGCGCACCGAGCCGAGGTGCCCGAAAGCTCCATCTCGCTGGACGCCTGTTGCCCCTCGCTATGCCCAGGCAACTTTTGATGGCGGACCTGGTGTGCGGCGGAGAAGGACCTGATCCTCAAGCTCGACCCAAGGTGAGGGAGAGGTATGGCACGACGTGTCCGCGGTGATTCGGATGCGGAGACCCGCTGACGCTCAACGACGAGGTGCCAACCACGGTGCTCGACTATCCGGCTAAGGATCGAGCAGCGGCCCCGGAGCTCGAGAGCAAGGAACAATGAAGGAATTGCTAAAGCTCAAAGCGCGGATGCCCGGCGCAATGCCATGGCCGATTTAACTCAAGGGGATGAAGGACAAGTATGAGCCCTTGGTGGAGAGAAGAACAAGTCGGAGGCCGAGCTAAAATTGTCAAGGAACACTGGCTCTGCCGAGGATGAAACGGCCGAGGAGCAGGGCTTCACCGAGCCGACTTGATTGACAGGATAAGGACCTCAAGAGGATGCCGCTGGTGTGTCCTTCGGCCGGCAAGATAAAGAGTGCCAGGAACCCGGGTGAGCCGGTGACCTCGGATCGCCCATGGCATCGCGTGGTGGACGGGAGATCGTGGCTCCCCGAGGAGTGATTTTTGTTCAGATCTGCTTGGCCTGCGAGTCATATTCGGCCTGCGTGTTCCTTGTGTTTAGTATTCGTACACCGGCATGTGCCCGTATTTTTGGATCATTGTAGTTTGGGTCTTGTACCGTGAATATTTAGCCGGTCTCTCCGGCCATTATAAATGTTTTGTTTAGTTTATACTTGCGCTGATTGTGTTTGTATGATGTGTTCGACCTTATGATATGACTGCCGATGTTGTTTTCCACGGCTTGCGTGCGTGTTTTGGGCTTGAGGCCCTTGGCGAGGATGTGATCGCGAGAGATCACATCCTCGGCGTGACCGTCCGTCATGAGCGGACATCCCGCCGAGGTGCGAGAAAACCAGTGAGCTCGGTCGAGTGTTCAGATCGAACGGGTTCCTACTTACCGTAGTCGAGTAGGTCCACGTGTAAGTGGCTTGGGTTACGACGAGCACCATTCCGCGACCCAAGGCCGAGCTATATCCCAGGAGGATTTGATGGCCAGGCGTTGAGGATGTGGTCGTTGTGTCTCACCGTAGTATTGTTTGAGCTTTGTATGCCCAAGGTCGAGGAGTTGCACTCCATTTAGGTTTTCGAGGTAGTAGGCCCCGCGTCCGCCTTTCCTCGGACGCGATATGGCCCTTCCCAATTGGCGCCAACTTTCCTTCGCGAGATTCCTTTTGGTTTCAAGGAGGACTAAGTCCGACTTCAATGGCTCGATGACCTTCTTCGTCGTGGCGCAGGTGATCTCTGTTTCAACGGGCTTCGCACGCCGCTACCGCCGCGAATCTCGTCGACCAGATCTAGCCTCGCAACGCCGCCGCTCGCTTCTTCCTCGGGAATTGCACGCCTTGGCTCTCGATCTCGGCGGTATGACCGCCTGCTCCGTAGGTTAACCGAACCGGGGATTCGCCCGTGGTCGAATGGGGCGTTGTCCGATAAGCCCATAGTACGCTGTGCAGTTCTTCCACCCACCTGTTCTTGGCTTCCCCGAGTCTCCGTCTGAGCCCGCGTAGCAAGACTCGCTCGCGCTCGCCGCCGCTGGTCCGGGATGCTCGATGATGTGAAGTGGTGCTTGGTGCCCACTGCTACGAAGTTGGGTTACGATCGGTGAATCGGCCCCATTGTCCGTGTGAGGGCACATGGAATACGAAGCGGCAGGACGCTTCTTGTAGAATCGAAGGATATTGAAAGAGGTGATTTTGGCAGTGCCTCGGCCTCTATCCATTTCGTGAAGTAGTTCACGGCCACTATCGTGTATTTGTTTTGGTAGGAGCCTTGCGTGAAGGGACCAGTATGTCCATCCCCACCGCCCAAGGGCCACGGGAAGTGAGCGCCGTGAGCTCGTGAGGTGGTGCGATGTGCACGGCGTGGTACCGGCACTTGTCGCATTTTTGACGTGTTCCTGGCGCCCTTTGCATGGTGGGCGAGTAGCTGCACGCACGTTTTGCGGGCAAGAGATCGCCCTCCGCATGTTGAGCGTTAATGCCTTCATGGATCTCATGGAGGATGCCACCGGGACTCTCGACGCACTTGCTGAGGAGGGATGGAGAAGCCTCGCCGTCTGACGCTGCTCGAGGACAACGTAAGAGCATGGGCGCTTGGTGGCGGCGGCTCTAACTTTGTCACGGTAACTCCCGCTGTGAGATAGTTGAACACGGGGTCATCCAGCCCCGCATCACCGATCGAATTGATGTCGGCTGTCATGACTTTTAATGCTCGGTGGGTGAGTGTTTCTTGTATTACGGACCGGTTCCTCCTTTCTTCTTTGTGCTCGCGAGTTTGGACAAGATATCTCGCCCGTGTTCTGCTCATGGGACGGTCGAATCTCTCGCCTTGTCGGCCCTTGAGTTTTTCCTTCACAAGGTGAAGGTATCGATGAGGCCGTCGTTTTAGCTGGTAGTCTCCAAGGACTTGCGATGCGCGACGAGTTGGGAGTCGGTGAATATTTGGATGTCTCGGCGCTTATGTTCGCCGTATTCCATGAAGCGTACCATATTCGCACGATTGTTGGATGTTGGAACGCGGAGTCAACGAGTGCTCTGACGATGCCTTCTTCGTTGAGGAGGACGCCGCACCGCTCCCGCCGAACTCGAGGCTCCGCCGACGTCAGTCCAGCCGGTCGCCGCTGGGGCTCGCTCGTGAGCGGTCATCTCGGCGACGAAGTCGGCGAGCGCCGCGCTTCGCTTTCCGCCCTCGATCGGTCCGAACTCGACGGTTCGAGGGACCACTCGGCATTCGTCCCGCCATGTCCGACGGGCGGGAGCGTTTTATGGGTTGCTGCGCGCACGACGATGGCGTGGAGGAAGTAGTATCGCAATCTCCTCGCAGTGATGACGGTGCGAGTGCGACCTTTTCGATTGCCGATACCGGTCTCGGGCCCGAGGGCTTTGCTTGAAGTGAGACGGTTTTTGCCCGCCTGGGTCTCGTATGAGGATTGCGCCATCGCTTGTTGGACACGGCATTATACAAGGTTTCCCGTCTTTGGTCGTGATGAACCGGTGGTTCGAAGTGCCCGGGCTGAGGTAGAGCTTGCTCGCACTCTTCGCTCCATTCAAGGTCGGCCCTTTCCTCAAGAACTTAAAAAGGGAAGGGCGTGTTGGCCGACCTTGCTACGAATCGACAACGAGGTTAGCATGCCATAAGGATTTGGATGGACTTTTGGACTCGGTGTGGGCAGCTGGAGAATGCCCGACATTTGTCGGGGTTGGCCTCAATTCCGCTCAGGGTAGGCCGAGGAACTTGCGGCCTTGACTCGAACGCACTTTCCGTTGAAGCACATTCGTGCTTCCGAGCCCGTCGAAGACTTTCTTCGCACGTGAGGCGTGGTCGTCCTCGGCTTGGGATTTCACGATCATGTCGTCCATGTATACCCGAGCATATCGCCGATTTCGTTTTGGAATACCTTGTTCATCATTCGCCGGTAGGTTGCTCCGTTCTTCATCGAAGGGCATTACGTTGTAGTAATAGTTTCCGACTGTCATGAAGGCCGGTGTCCATCGGCCATGTCCATGGGGATCTGGTTGTAACTCGAGTAAGCATCTAAGAAAGCGCTTTATAGCCGAGTTGTCGACCGCCCATCGATGTTAGGCAAAGGAAAAGCATCTTTGGGACATGCCCGTTAAGATCAAGATAGTCAACGCACATCGCCATTTTCCATTAGATTTTTAACAAGTACAACGTTTGACAACCGTTGAATACTTGGCCTCGGAATAAAATTTGCCTCTAGGAGGTCTTTACACTTTTCTCGCCCGCTTTCGGGGACCGCCACGCCTCGTTGTACTATGGCCCCAGGCTGGATCTATGGCGGTGATGGCGGCGACTCTGGTCGAGTCCGGCATTTCGCGCCCATGCGAAGAGATCCGCATTCTCCTCAAGCAAGCTCGAGTTGTTTCTTTGCTAGGTCGGGGAGATCGCGCCGATCTTGACGCATTTGTTGGGGTCTTCTCAGGGGACGAGCTCGAACTCGCCGTCTGGAATTGGGCGAGCGGATCTGTGTCCCCGCTTGTCCGTCGACTTCTTTTGCAACTGGTGTCGAGGTCCACCGAGCGACTGGGACTCGACCACCTCTGGTTTCGGAAGCTCGACTGGGCGTTGTCCGCCCTTCCTTCTTCTGGCTGCGGGCCCTTGGGTCGACTGTGGTTTGACCTCGGCAGCGCCTGTGGCACCTCCGCTTTGATGTCCCCAAGATAGTAGCGACGGCCCCGTCAGTGTAGAACTTGAGCTTTAGATGGACGTCTGAAGGAACTGCGTGAGTTACGCCGTTTCGCCCAAATGGCGTTGTAGAGAGAGTGGCATCGATCACCGTGAAGCGGACTTTGACTTGTCGGGAGCGACGCCCCGCCGAAGGTGACGAGAGCTCGACGTATCCCCAAGGTCGATGTGAGCCGCTGAACCCTCAAGGTCGAGCCCACGATGGCGATAAGTGAGATTCATCGGTGGAGCGTCAACAAGTGAGTACATGACGCCGACCGAGCTGCCTCGTCGACCGATTCGTGGACTTCAAGTTGGCCATCCTTGCCTTGATGAGGGGGGATGGAGTTTGGTGCTCACGGGAGTTCTTCAGTGAAGGTAATCGGCTCGGATTTTCCGCTGAACTGCTCGAGTGAGACCTCGTTGACTGGGCTTTGTCGATCGGGTCAATTTTCTCTTGGCCGAGTTAATTGACAATGGGTGTCGCCACGGAGATGACCATGGCCGAGGGAATTCTTCCCAAGGTCGTGAGTAAAACGGCTCGAAAGTCCTCGTCTAGTCACCGAGTAGTTATCTGTAGGGCCATGGTCCCCAGGTCGTCCTTCGCCCTCGGTTTCTTTTGACACGCATTTCTTCCTTCTTCGGGTTTTTGTAACGCCTCAGTCTTCCGCCTTTGATCGGTCTCAATCGCGTCTTTGAGGTGGACGCAATCTTGACCAAATGGCCGTGGCTTCGGTGATACTGGCGATTTTGTTTTGTCAGTCATAGGGTGGGTTTCGGGCGTCGGCCCTCCATCTCGAACGGTTGCCGAGCACTCGGCTAGGATTCGCGGCTGGAAGCGGTTAGCGGAGTGTAGTCGTGAAGCGTCCAACGACCTCGCCGCCGCGTGCTTCCCGCGGCCCGCCTTCGCCGCTCGTCGGGCGTGGGATGACCCCGCCTTAGGCGCGGTTATCTTGGTGTCTGGTGGAGTTGCCGAGCCACGACCGAATCCACGCGGTGGCGGCTTCCTCAGACGTGATAAGCGCGGGCTTTATCGAGGAGAGCATCGAAAGTGGCTGGGGGCTCGATGCCGACGGCTTTCCGGAAATCGGTGCCGGGGAGGAGCCCCCTCTAATAGGTACCGCTTCATCTGGTCCTCACAGGGGACTTGGATGGCTTCCCGTCAAGCGGTCAATGTACTCCCGAGACTTCGTCAATGATGGCCTCGAGGGAGGCCTCTGTCTTTGGATGCCTGCGGGAGGCTGTGAAAGTGCTCGTGAACTGGGCCTTGAGCTCCCTCCACGAGTGTATGGACCCCGGGGGCAAGCTCTTATACCAATCCATTGCTGTCTTCCTGAGGGTTGTGGAACAAAGATGCATTTGATTGGTCCTCCAACGTTGAGGTATTGGAGCATAGTCGAAACCGCCGATGTGGTCGAGGGTCGCCCACTCCGTCAGTATGGGCGAGTGGGGGTTTCTCCATTCCCGAGGAATGGGGCATTCATGATGCTTGTCGGACGAGGGACCGCTGGGTCGTCTTCGCTCCGGTGGGGAGAGCGAGAATGGCGTTGAGTTCCGCGCGAGTGGCTTTGACCTTTCTCGATCCGCCGGCCGCTCATGTCGGGAGGCGATCGAGGTCGCCTTGGTTGTTCTTGGTCTTGCCGCCGCGCGGGTCCCCTACCTCGGCGCGGTCGGTCAGGCGAGAATCATCTCTCCTGCTTTCTCCGGGAGTTTGGGAGCGATGTCGGCGTGGTGATGGCGACCACGAAGTCTGGTCGCCGACGTCTCCGCGTGATCGACGGAAGCTTCGAGAACGTGGAGACGTTCCCCGGGTGAAGCGGGAGGTTGGTGTTGTTGATGGTGCGGAGAGAGCCTTGACCGTAGGATCGCTGGGGTGGTTGCACACTTGGAATACCGCAGGTCTGCGCTCGACGGTGATTGATCGGCCTTGGCTCCTCTCCCGGTAGGATCCGGTGGAGGAGGCTGCCCATCTCGAGGATCTCCTTGGGAAGACGCAGGTCGTGTTGCCGGCTTGATCCTCAAGAAAGGGATTTTGTCCGGCTGCTTGCGTGTTGGCCATGACAAAGGAGTTTCTTGGTTTGCTTTGGTCAATCGAATGAAGGAGACGGGAAGCAAGGTTCCACAGACGGCGCCACCGATCGTGCTCGATCGAAGGTGTCTTGCCCAACCCGCACGGCGGTGCAAAGTGAAAGAGAAGGGGGTACTGCAAGACACTCGATGCCAAAGTAAGAATAGGCGCAGAGAGCAGCAAGTGAGAAAGAGTAAAGAATGAGATACCGACCTCTCAAGTGAGAGGGTATTTATAGCCCCTACCGCCAAGATCCGATTAGTGGGCGAAGTCCAAGCCCCTAGCGGATTGCTAGGGCTTGCGCAGTGCGGAGGCCAAGACGGCCTCCTCCCTAGATTGTCGCCCGGAAATCCGGGTTTGTTGTTCTGGGAGACTAGACGGTTAAGAAACCTAGTCAACAGGCCTAATATCGGGGCACGTGGCAGCCAAGGATAACTGAGATCCGTTGGGTCGGCCACGTGCACCCCGCATGGACGTGTTCCCGTGTGAACATTCCCAATTGCTCTTCAAGGCCAATTGGGCCTGGGATCTGTTGGGTCGGCCACGTGCCCCTCGTAGACGTTCCCAGATGCTTCCCAAGGGTAATTGGGCCTAGAATCTTGTTGGGCCTGGAGCGTGGGCCAGTCCAGAACATATACTTTTAACTCATAAAAATGTCATAATAATATATAATTATAACTTGACATAATTCTCAATAAATTATAAATCACTCTACCACGATCCCTACAATTCTAAAATAACTCTAAGGTGCTCAAAATTTCTCTACCGACAACTCTTGTATGTAAAATAATATTTATGAAAATAATTGGTTACTGGTCTGACTCAAGTAATAGTATAACAACTCTAAAAGGTCAAATACCTTTACCTTTAATTCTACGGCTTATTAGGTTTAATTTTAAACAACTTGAAAACAATGCTGACAACTCTAGACATGTCAGAATCACCCAAAACCATTAAAGTATGACTCTTAATAACTCAAAACAACTCTGATAATTTTATTGACAATTCTAACAACTCTATTGACAACTTTAATAACTCTAATAGAATCGAAATAATTTAAATTAATCAATTAACCAAATAATCGTCTCTTACTCAAAACTCTTAATTTAATATATTAATAATACTAAAACTATTATAATTATAAAAGCTAATAGATAAATAGCTAATATTATTCTCATAAACAAAACTTTATGTTATCAATATATTAAAATTGTAAATTAACAATTCTAAGGTTAGACTTTATCAAACATTAACCAATCAAATAAACTAATGCTACAATGTATGAAACATTAACTTAGATTTTCGGCTTACTCTAATATACTGGTACTGTAACGTGATACTCTCAATTATCTACTCAATTGTGATGTCTACCAAAACAATTAAATTAATGAAAAGTTACGATACCGTGCATATAAATATATTTGATAAAGTTTCGGTACATATGTGGATAAACATGGTTATACACTACACATAGATAAATATTATAACGAAATAATATATACATATTCAACCTATAAAATCAATTTAGCAACTTAAAACTCAAGACAAATTTCATCACATTCAAGAATAATTTCAACACACTGTCATCAAATAATTTCTCACCAAATAGAACAATCATAAATACATAGCAAAATTCTCCATTATCCTAATTTCCATATACTACTCATCATACAACTCATTAGAAAGTCAGAACCCCACCCTTACCTTGGATTAACGGTCTCTCTAATTTCCGGTCGAATTTCTACTTTCCGGTTCCGATTGTGCACTTCCGGTATCCTCTCCTAACCTTTGTGCCTCCTCCTTCTTCATTTTGGTTTCTTTTCTCACGTACAAACCCTATTCCTATTATTTTCTTCCTTTAAATACTCCTTTATATTCTACTCTATTATTAATTAAATTAATTATTCTACTCCTTTAATAATTCAAGTATTATTCTATCATATATTTTATTGGCCAATTAAATAATACTTCTCATTTTATTTCTCACATTATAATAAAACTCACTAAATATTTTAGTCAATTAATTTCTACTCATAATATTAATTTTCCGACTAAACTGGTTGTTCACTTAATCCTATTTTCTTTCTCCCACATACAACCTTTTCCCAAAAATCTTCACTAAACCCTTATAATTCTCCTTTTATATCTCTTATAATTAAATCCAACTTATAATAATAATAATAATAATAATAATAATAATAATTCTATTATTTCTATTTGGCTTAATTTTCACACCTCATTTCTACTACTTCTAACACCAATTAAATAACTCTATTAATCCACACTTATTTCTAATATTATTTCTAATAATATTCTATAATAAAATTAATTCATCACTAATTAATCCCAACTTCCGATAATTCATTTAATCACCCTAAATCAACTTATCAATTTATTAATGCTCCTTACAATTTTACTGATAAATCCAACTTCTACTAAGTTCCAATAAATAATTCCATATATAATTTAATTAAATACTTTTCGGGTGTTACAACTCTCCCGCACTTAGGATATTTTCGTCCTCGAAAATCCATCCGACACAACTATCCTTAACATCACACTCGCACCTAATCCTCGATTCAACAACTCAATCACAGTTTAAATCCAATACTTATACTTCAATCTTTCAATTACCCTTGCAACATAATCGTTACTATTTTGCAACCATTTTAGCAATACCTTGAAACAACATCTTAGAAAATAGTAACATCTACAACTCGCTAACTTTCTTGTACACCATGGTATCCTCACCTTAAGGACATTCTCGTCGTAGCATCCACTACTTACTTACCATTAAGATAGCAAAACAATTCTATATCATCCAATATGATTCCGTCTACTATCAACAAGAGATTAAGGGTGATCAGTTCCTCAATTTGTCAATAGATAGCCGACAACCATAATAGAGATTAAGCCGTCATTACTAACATTAATAGTATTCTTTTTCCATCTTGCATCCATGATTCACAGATATCAACAACTCCAACAACTTCTACAACTTTTAAAATCAATCCAAATAGTTCTACAACACGGCCTACTTAAACAACAACTTACTAAATTCTATCTCATAGCAACTATTCTTTTCCAATACATCCCAACTTGTCAAACAACCAAATCTTAAATTCTTACCACCTTCGAATTCGAGAAACGGCAAGGCTCCTACAACGTTTGCACCGTATCCGTCGGTAACATACTAATCTGATGTTTCTCAACTAAACACGTCCGAGAAGCAAAGCTTCTCCCCCACTTAGCTTCAACTTAATTCCTGCAAACAGTCAATCAAAAAGCAACAAGTAACAACAGTGTTCCACACACATGTCGCGTACGAAGAAAGTAAACAACGTTAGATAACACTGGCCGGACAGACCGACCTGCTCTGATACCACTTTGTAACACTCCAATTCTACCCCGGTAATTATTATGAAAATCAGAGTTATAAAATTCTTTTCAACCAACAATTGGAGTATTACAATTCAACTAAAACAACAACACGCTAACACAGATACATAACACCTATACTCGGATGAAACGAAACAACATGAATCAACTTTATTAATATTAAGCAGCGGAACTACATTAATCAACTTGGATGCCATAGCATATTTTCAACTTAAAACGATTTAAAGTCAACAATTACTTTTCATATATCAACATAGTTATTCAACAATAAAATCAAAATAGCAAAACAACTAGCGTTCATCCCCCGAGTGTTACGTATCAGAGCGACAACCCAACTCGAACTAACAACAACTAAACCTTTGTTCTTCATTACCTGCACGTTACCCACGTAGAGGCAACATCACAACAGAAGGGGTGAGATATCTAACAATCTAATAAATCGTATGATAAATAATATATTAGAATTCAGATAAGGTAAATCAATGCTTCAGTAATTATTCATACAACCAACAAACGACTAAATAATAACAAGAAGACATTTTATTTAATCAACGTAACAACTTAAATCAACACAACCTAATAAAACCATCAACTTATAACCACAACAACTTATAACAACGGAAACTTATAGCAACAACAGCTTATAACAACAACAACTCACAACAATAACAACTTATAGCAACAACAACTTATAACAACATCACAATGACAATCAACAAATAACGAATAATACCAACAACTTTAACACGCGACTCAATATGTGACTCAACTATGCAAATGCATGTGGTACCATTTGGAGCAGAACTCCCAACTTAAAATTATGTCAGGTTATCGAGGCATTCAACAAGGCATAAGCCTTCAACGTGGTGCCATCAAGGCCAATGCATAAGCCTTCAACTTTCAACGTGGTGCCAATCCAGGCCAACTTAATCATGCAATGTATGCCATGCGACCTCAACTTCAACAACAAATACACAATGATGCAACAACATACAACAACAACAACTAGATCAACATTGGTCATTCGACCTACAATTCAAGCATGTCCATAAATTAGAACAATTCAACTTATTCAACATTGACCATAGGCCTACATCTTCATCAACTGCAAAACAACTTATCAACATTGGTCGTACGACCTACAACTTCATCAACGTATCAACAACAATAATAGATTATCAATAGAATTAATACGAGCAAACAACAACCAATTTCATCACAATCTACAACTTCGCAATTTATTAACAACATCAATACTAACAAACAATAACAATTACTACACCATTTACAACTTCGCAATTTATTAACAACATCAATACCACCAAACAGCAACAACAATTCAACGGAAACAACACGACACAATTTATCACCTGCAAATATATAACTTATTCTATACATTTAACTCATAAAAATGTCATAATAATATATAATTATAACTTGACATAATTCTCAATAAATTATAAATCACTCTACCACGATCCCTACAATTCTAAAATAACTCTAAGGTGCTCAAAATTTCTCTACCGACAACTCTTGTATGTAAAATAATATTTATGAAAATAATTGGTTACTGGTCTGACTCAAGTAATAGTATAACAACTCTAAAAGGTCAAATACCTTTACCTTTAATTCTACGGCTTATTAGGTTTAATTTTAAACAACTTGAAAACAATGCTGACAACTCTAGACATGTCAGAATCACCCAAAACCATTAAAGTATGACTCTTAATAACTCAAAACAACTCTGATAATTTTATTGACAATTCTAACAACTCTATTGACAACTTTAATAACAATAATAGAATCGAAATAATTTAAATTAATCAATTAACCAAATAATCGTCTCTTACTCAAAACTCTTAATTTAACATATTAATAATACTAAAACTATTATAATTATAAAAGCTAATAGATAAATAGCTAATATTATTCTCATAAACAAAACTTTATGTTATCAATATATTAAAATTGTAAATTAACAATTCTAAGGTTAGACTTTATCAAACATTAACCAATCAAATAAACTAATGCTACAATGTATGAAACATTAACTTAGATTTTCGGCTTACTCTAATATACTGGTACTGTAACGTGATACTCTCAATTATCTACTCAATTGTGATGTCTACCAAAACAATTAAATTAATGAAAAGTTACGATACCGTGCATATAAATATATTTGATAAAGTTTCGGTACATATGTGGATAAACATGGTTATACACTACACATAGATAAATATTATAACGAAATAATATATACATATTCAACCTATAAAATCAATTTAGCAACTTAAAACTCAAGACAAATTTCATCACATTCAAGAATAATTTCAACACACTGTCATCAAATAATTTCTCACCAAATAGAACAATCATAAATACATAGCAAAATTCTCCATTATCCTAATTTCCATATACTACTCATCATACAACTCATTAGAAAGTCAGAACCCCACCCTTACCTTGGATTAACTCTCTCTAATTTCGGTCGAATTTCTACTTTCCGGTTCGATTGTGCACTCCGGTATCCTCTCCTAACCTTTGTGCCTCCTCCTTCTTCATTTTGGTTTCTTTTCTCACGTACAAACCCTATTCCTATTATTTTCTTCCTTTAAATACTCCTTTATATTCTACTCTATTATTAATTAAATTAATTATTCTACTCCTTTAATAATTCAAGTATTATTCTATCATATATTTTATTGGCCAATTAAATAATACTTCTCATTTTATTTCTCACATTATAATAAAACTCACTAAATATTTTAGTCAATTAATTTCTACTCATAATATTAATTTTCCGACTAAACCGGTTGTTCACTTAATCCTATTTTCTTTCTCCCACATACAACCTTTTCCCAAAAATCTTCACTAAACCCTTATAATTCTCCTTTTATATCTCTTATAATTAAATCCAACTTATAATAATAATAATAATAATAATAATAATAATTCTATTATTTCTATTTGGCTTAATTTTCACACCTCATTTCTACTACTTCTAACACCAATTAAATAACTCTATTAATCCACACTTATTTCTAATATTATTTCTAATAATATTCTATAATAAAATTAATTCATCACTAATTAATCCCAACTTCCGATAATTCATTTAATCACCCTAAATCAACTTATCAATTTATTAATGCTCCTTACAATTTTCGATAAATCCAACTTCTACTCGGCCCAATAAATAATTCCTTATATAATTTAATTAAATAATTTTCGGGTGTTACAACTCTCCCCCACTTAGGATATTTTCGTCCTCGAAAATCCATCCGACACAACTATCCTTAACATCACACTCGCACCTAATCCTCGATTCAACAACTCAATCACAGTTTAAATCCAATACTTATACTTCAATCTTTCAATTACCCTTGCAACATAATCGTTACTATTTTGCAACCATTTTAGCAATACCTTGAAACAACATCTTAGAAAATAGTAACATCTACAACTCGCTAACTTTCTTGTACACCATGGTATCCTCACCTTAAGGACATTCTCGTCGTAGCATCCACTACTTACTTACCATTAAGATAGCAAAACAATTCTATATCATCCAATATGATTCCGTCTACTATCAACAAGAGATTAAGGGTGATCAGTTCCTCAATTTGTCAATAGATAGCCGACAACCATAATAGAGATTAAGCCGTCATTACTAACATTAATAGTATTCTTTTTCCATCTTGCATCCATGATTCACAGATATCAACAACTCCAACAACTTCTACAACTTTTAAAATCAATCCAAATAGTTCTACAACACGGCCTACTTAAACAACAACTTACTAAATTCTATCTCATAGCAACTATTCTTTTCCAATACATCCCAACTTGTCAAACAACCAAATCTTAAATTCTTACCACCTTCGAATTCGAGAAACGGCAAGGCTCCTACAACGTTTGCACCGTATCCGTCGGTAACATACTAATCTGATGTTTCTCAACTAAACACGTCCGAGAAGCAAAGCTTCTCCCCCACTTAGCTTCAACTTAATTCCTGCAAACAGTCAATCAAAAAGCAACAAGTAACAACAGTGTTCCACACACATGTCGCGTACGAAGAAAGTAAACAACGTTAGATAACACTGGCCGGACAGACCGACCTGCTCTGATACCACTTTGTAACACTCCAATTCTACCCCGGTAATTATTATGAAAATCAGAGTTATAAAATTCTTTTCAACCAACAATTGGAGTATTACAATTCAACTAAAACAACAACACGCTAACACAGATACATAACACCTATACTCGGATGAAACGAAACAACATGAATCAACTTTATTAATATTAAGCAGCGGAACTACATTAATCAACTTGGATGCCATAGCATATTTTCAACTTAAAACGATTTAAAGTCAACAATTACTTTTCATATATCAACATAGTTATTCAACAATAAAATCAAAATAGCAAAACAACTAGCGTTCATCCCCCGAGTGTTACGTATCAGAGCGACAACCCAACTCGAACTAACAACAACTAAACCTTTGTTCTTCATTACCTGCACGTTACCCACGTAGAGGCAACATCACAACAGAAGGGGTGAGATATCTAACAATCTAATAAATCGTATGATAAATAATATATTAGAATTCAGATAAGGTAAATCAATGCTTCAGTAATTATTCATACAACCAACAAACGACTAAATAATAACAAGAAGACATTTTATTTAATCAACGTAACAACTTAAATCAACACAACCTAATAAAACCATCAACTTATAACCACAACAACTTATAACAACGGAAACTTATAGCAACAACAGCTTATAACAACAACAACTCACAACAATAATAACTTATAGCAACAACAACTTATAACAACAGTAACTTATAACCACAACAACTTATAACAATGGTAACTTATAGCAACAACAGCTTATAACAACAACAACTCACAACAATAACAACTTATAGCAACAACAACTTATAACAACATCACAATGACAATCAACAAATAACGAATAATACCAACAACTTTAACACGCGACTCAATATGTGACTCAACTATGCAAATGCATGTGGTACCATTTGGAGCAGAACTCCCAACTTAAAATTATGTCAGGTTATCGAGGCATTCAACAAGGCATAAGCCTTCAACGTGGTGCCATCAAGGCCAATGCATAAGCCTTCAACTTTCAACGTGGTGCCAATCCAGGCCAACTTAATCATGCAATGTATGCCATGCGACCTCAACTTCAACAAAAAATACACAATGATGCAACAACATACAACAACAACAACTAGATCAACATTGGTCATTCGACCTACAACTCAAGCATGTCCATAAATTAGAACAATTCAACTTATTCAACATTGACCATAGGCCTACATCTTCATCAACTGCAAAACAACTTATCAACATTGGTCGTACGACCTACAACTTCATCAACGTATCAACAACAATAATAGATTATCAATAGAATTAATACGAGCAAACAACAACCAATTTCATCACAATCTACAACTTCGCAATTTATTAACAACATCAATACTAACAAACAATAACAATTACTACACCATTTACAACTTCGCAATTTATTAACAACATCAATACCACCAAACAACAACAACAATTCAACGGAAACAACACGACACAATTTATCACCTGCAAATATATAACTTATTCTATACATTTAACTCATAAAAATGTCATAATAATATATAATTATAACTTGACATAATTCTCAATAAATTATAAATCACTCTACCACGATCCCTACAATTCTAAAATAACTCTAAGGTGCTCAAAATTTCTCTACCGACAACTCTTGTATGTAAAATAATATTTATGAAAATAATTGGTTACTGGTCTGACTCAAGTAATAGTATAACAACTCTAAAAGGTCAAATACCTTTACCTTTAATTCTACGGCTTATTAGGTTTAATTTTAAACAACTTGAAAACAATGCTGACAACTCTAGACATGTCAGAATCACCCAAAACCATTAAAGTATGACTCTTAATAACTCAAAACAACTCTGATAATTTTATTGACAATTCTAACAACTCTATTGACAACTTTAATAACAATAATAGAATCGAAATAATTTAAATTAATCAATTAACCAAATAATCGTCTCTTACTCAAAACTCTTAATTTAACATATTAATAATACTAAAACTATTATAATTATAAAAGCTAATAGATAAATAGCTAATATTATTCTCATAAACAAAACTTTATGTTATCAATATATTAAAATTGTAAATTAACAATTCTAAGGTTAGACTTTATCAAACATTAACCAATCAAATAAACTAATGCTACAATGTATGAAACATTAACTTAGATTTTCGGCTTACTCTAATATACTGGTACTGTAACGTGATACTCTCAATTATCTACTCAATTGTGATGTCTACCAAAACAATTAAATTAATGAAAAGTTACGATACCGTGCATATAAATATATTTGATAAAGTTTCGGTACATATGTGGATAAACATGGTTATACACTACACATAGATAAATATTATAACGAAATAATATATACATATTCAACCTATAAAATCAATTTAGCAACTTAAAACTCAAGACAAATTTCATCACATTCAAGAATAATTTCAACACATGTCATCAAATAATTTCTCACCAAATAGAACAATCATAAATACATAGCAAAATTCTCCATTATCCTAATTTCCATATACTACTCATCATACAACTCATTAGAAAGTCGAACCCCACCCTTACCTTGGATTAACGGTCTCTCTAATTTCGGTTGAATTTCTACTTTCCGGTTCGATTGTACACTCCGGTATCCTCTCCTAACCTTTGTGCCTCCTCCTTCTTCATTTTGGTTTCTTTTCTCACGTACAAACCCTATTCCTATTATTTTCTTCCTTTAAATACTCCTTTATATTCTACTCTATTATTAATTAAATTAATTATTCTACTCCTTTAATAATTCAAGTATTATTCTATCATATATTTTATTGGCCAATTAAATAATACTTCTCATTTTATTTCTCACATTATAATAAAACTCACTAAATATTTTAGTCAATTAATTTCTACTCATAATATTAATTTTCCGACTAAACTGGTTGTTCACTTAATCCTATTTTCTTTCTCCCACATACAACCTTTTCCCAAAAATCTTCACTAAACCCTTATAATTCTCCTTTTATATCTCTTATAATTAAATCCAACTTATAATAATAATAATAATAATAATAATAATAATAATTCTATTATTTCTATTTGGCTTAATTTTCACACCTCATTTCTACTACTTCTAACACCAATTAAATAACTCTATTAATCCACACTTATTTCTAATATTATTTCTAATAATATTCTATAATAAAATTAATTCATCACTAATTAATCCCAACTTCCGATAATTCATTTAATCACCCTAAATCAACTTATCAATTTATTAATGCTCCTTACAATTTTACTGATAAATCCAACTTCTACTAAGTTCCAATAAATAATTCCATATATAATTTAATTAAATACTTTTCGGGTGTTACAACTCTCCCGCACTTAGGATATTTTCGTCCTCGAAAATCCATCCGACACAACTATCCTTAACATCACACTCGCACCTAATCCTCGATTCAACAACTCAATCACAGTTTAAATCCAATACTTATACTTCAATCTTTCAATTACCCTTGCAACATAATCGTTACTATTTTGCAACCATTTTAGCAATACCTTGAAACAACATCTTAGAAAATAGTAACAACTACAACTCGCTAACTTTCTTGTACACCATGGTATCCTCACCTTAACGACATTCTCGTCGTAGCATCCACTACTTACTTACCATGCTAAACCACCGAGTGTTTCTCATGTTTGTTCAACCATGCTAAACAACCATGTTCATCGGAAATCGTACGTTGCGGTGTTGTTAAGATGAATGGACCAACATTAAGTAACAATTTGAACTTGGAATTCAACTCATTCTCAACACTAGGGTGTATGGAAGAAAATGAGTTCAAAGTTACTGCAGTTGCTCGAGGTAACTCTAGTCCCGCTCTGTGTATCAGTATTGAAAATGGTCCATCAATATCATCTATTATCCCTTCAGGCAAATCAGAAGCCTCTAGCTCAGGAAAACCAGGTAGAAAGTTTGCCGTTTTGACATCATCGGCTACCAAACAAGAAAAATTGTAGATAGATACGTTATACACCAACTCATAATAATTATAAAAGAAAAAATATGCAAAACTATAAAACAAAATATTGATACCTTTGTTGATTCCTAATTTTTCTCTGATAAGATCTGTGTAGAAATGGGTAAGAAGAGTGTGAGGACCAGCAGTCCAAAAAGGAATCCATTTGGCATTCATCTCATCAGCAAGATCAGCACCAAACCAATAGAAACCATCAGTAACCAAACAAGTAATCTTCTTCCCTGTCTCTCTCACAGCTTCATCTACATACAACACTCTTAAAATTCTCAGGCATTGCCTTGATGAAGAGAAAAACCGGCTCAGCTGGATGTCCGGAAGGCACATAGCCTTCCGGCAAACCATCATGAACATCATAGTGTTTAATATTAGGAAGAAGATTTTCATCTGAAGTAGAAAAAAGGGTTGCATTTGATTTCTTTGTGCTGAAGAATGAAAATGTGACTTTGGGAGATTCTTCTGCAATTTTTCTAACAAGGCTGAGAAGTGGAGCTGCATGTGTGCCAAATGGGAAGGTTAAAACAGCCACATGCAGTGGCTTTTCAACGTTGATTTCACCTTCCAAGTTCGACATTTAGTAGTGATTGGTTCAGTGAGAAGTGAAAAAGAAGACGTGGGTTAAATAGCCAATTTGTAATGTATCCCTCAGCATCATTTATGTAACTATTGCTCAAGCTATGTAAAAATTGAATGATTAGATTGAATATACTTTTTTACAACAAAAATATATAATTATTAAATGGATTTAATTAGATAATTCTCTAAAAAAATTACTGTATCTATTAAATTTCTAAAATATTATAATTTAATTTCATAAATTTATTCTTTAAATTAAAATTTTAAGCATAATCATTACATTTAATAAAACAGTATAAAATATATATTTTTAAAAAAAAATTAATTATAACAAAAACTGAATAATAAAATAATGATAATATCTAATCTAATAAATTTAACTCTAAAAAGTGAAAGTTGTTTTCAATAAAATTTGAATAAAATCTACTTAGATTTTATATTTTTTTAATTATTAAAATGACATCATTTTATTTTAAAAAAAAGTATTTAACTCGTCAATTTTTCAAAACTATTCATTCTCTAATATTTATTATTGATTTTGGTCGGTTTAATCGGTTCACGTTAGTTTAATAGTTAATCAATTCAACAATTAAACCAAATCAATCAATAACATATTTAATTTTTGATTTAACTGAATCAATCTGGTTTTTAAAACACTATTTTACCAAACAAATATGGATGAAAATAATTTGGCCATTACATTGGTTAGCACACTAGACAACAAGGAGCGTATCATTTCATTTGTCGTAAAATCTGAATACTGTGTTTTAAATCAATCAAACTTCAAAACTACTCAAACTTCGATAGATAATATTATTATTTTTATTCGTAAAGAAGTGTGCCATGAGCATCACCTAACCTCATAAAAAGGTTTCGAAAACAGGAACAAATAAAATATAGTTTGGCGTAAGAGTTCTTCATTGATTTGTCTATCTAATTAAAAATAATTAAAAATATTATTATTATTATTATTATTATTGAATAGTAGTATATTGAAAAGAGATAATGACAAAGATAATTGCTACTTTAACATATAAACTGATACCAAGACCGAGACCAAGACCAAGACCAACACCAACACCATGTTACAATAAGGTTTTGTTTCATTATGTTAAAAAGTAGGATTTTAGTTTATTATGTTTAAAATGGCTGAATTACTCCATAGTCCTTCGAGGCTATGTACAACGTGGGCAGCGCTGGTTTTGACCGAAAATTTTACCCTATATTTCTACGGTTATTCTCGTACCTTTATAAATTTTAAAATATTATAATTTTATCTTTTTATTATTTTTATTTTTTTATTAATTTTTTTACTATTTTTATTATTCATTTGAATGCATTCGAAAAAGATAAATGGTACCTGAAATTTAAGAACCGATAATCCAAGATGGAGAAATTCGGTATGTGTTTTAACATAAACTGGATAATCTTTTAAAGTTAAATCTGAATCGTGTTTTTTCCTCAGAAAATCAGACCACAAGTTATCCGGTTAACAACATTAACCAACTGGATATCCTTTGACTGTGAGTTCCGATTTGTAATAAAAAGTCAACCGGATAACATGTGGTATAGTTATCCGGTGCAGTTTTTACTTCTTTTTTTTTTTTTAATTTTGTTAAACAGATGTTATTCCTCAAATATGCGATAAAAATCAGACATGCGTAGATACCACTGGTATGTTTAGATTTGCACAACTCTTTGTTACAAGAGAAGAGGCGATAAGATGGATTAGGGAGATTGGATTACATATATACTTATTTTTTAAGTTACATATATACTTATTTGTTTTATTATGCATATACTTATTTACTTATTTGTTCAATTACTTATAACTAGGTAAACATGAACGAAGACTTTCCGATACCACCCGTCACATTGGCTTGGAAACAATTCCGCACAAAAGAGGCGACTTCTTGGAAGATAGGATTTGGCGGACGACTACAACATTGGCAGCGTCTTACACCGTAGTAGCGCCACGTATTATTAAACTATAATTGTTATGTCTTTGTTTTGTTTTGTATTCATTTGACATATGACTTTCATGCTAGATTTTGGATTCAGGTGTCTTTGTTTTGTTTTGTATTCATTTGACATATGACTTTCGTGCTAGATTTTGAATTCAGTTGACATATATCTTTCATGCTATATTTTGGATTGCGGAAAGTAGAAATATTAAAAGAGTGCCCAAAACAATACATAAGTCTGACAGAAATACATAAGTCATGGGATATTACATAAGTCACAAAATACAATATAAGTCTAAAAAAAAAAATAAACAAGGTAAATCATGGAGATGGATAAGGTATCAGTCCTCCCTGAGATAGTGGTCCACCCTGAGCTACACGTAATGATCGAAAAATCTCAATGAACTCGTCGTCCTCCTCATTTGCATCGTGACGATGCAAGTAGCGATGAAGCTCACATGATATGTATGCTAACCTCTCGTCTTCTGGTCCCTCAGCATAAATAGGCATTGGGATCTCTCTCACCTCATTTTGTAGCGGTGCTACCAAACGAGGATGTGACACCATATAATACCAACTCAGATACTCATCAACTACATCATATGGTCGGACAACAAAAACTGCATCACGAATAACATCCAAAACCCCCTGAACATAACTTAACCAGTCTACATCCACATCAAGAGACTCAACAGCAGGAGGATGGTGGGGTATATATTGTCTGTATCCAAACTGACACAAACATTTGTCGGGTAGATATAGCATTATTGTACCATACCATTTCAGACCACCTTTGTATAGACATATATCATCAAATGGACGTATGAGTCGGTGATCCTCAAAAGGACACCAAATGACACCACCCGGTGTCAATGCGTCTAAATGCACCTTGTGCTCATTGACCTTTGTAGTGGATTGTCTGTAACACCACTTCATCGCCCTCGGAAGTGGACTACCTACATCACAAATCCCAGATAGACCTCTCTTCCTAATAGAGGGAAAATACTCGTGGATCCAGCACTGTTACACACCATGAATAATATAAATAAAATTTATAAATAACTAAAGATAAAAAAAATATTTTGTACCTCTAATAGAGAGGCATATCCACCCAACTGTTTGCAAGAATAGAAAGAAGCATCACCTAGATAGCAGTAAAGATTAACCAGTGCAGCAACTCCACAACAGTATCTACCACATCCATTCAAATCCCGAAATAGTGATAATACTTTGCCTACACCAGAGTAAAGGTCTTATCTATCAGAATGGTGTAATCCAATAACAACAACATGTACGCTCTAGCAGCACAATCAAACCTGTTAGCAGCCCGCTGACGCTAAAAAATAATCTTTAACCAATCCAATCTATAGTAATCTCCTCAGCAATCTCCTCTAACGAAACTCCCATAAGATCAATAGCTAATCTAATAACATCATTATCAGTGAACCCTTCTGCAGGGTCAACCAAGTCACCCTTAATCGGCACGTGGAGAAGACATGAAACATCGTCTAAAGTAATGATCATCTCACTAAATGACATGTGAAATGACGATGTTTCAGGGTGCCATCGCTCTACAAATGCCGATACTAAATGTTGGTCAATCCTCGACAAACTAGTTCTTTAAAGAGAGGATATACCAGAATTCAGCAACCAGTTCTCTATAATATGAGGGAGCATGTATGGAACCCAACCGATCAATTTGCTGCCATGTACAACAACCTTTAACTCTTTTTTAGGATGTCTCTCCTAAAAATAATTTATACCAAACATGTTATAAAATATATAAATTTTAACAATAAAATATATAAATTTAAACAAATAAAAATTATTCAAAATAAAATGATAACGATTAACTTACCTCGCCAAACTAGAGATGACGAGCAACGTGACCATCATATCTGACCAAAAGAGAAGTATCGGTGGGTTCTCTTGGAAAAGGTGGATGCACCTGATCCCCTGCAAGCGGCTGATGTCCCTCTGCATCGTCCACTTCACGGCGAGGTTGTCGTTCCTCTATTCTTCTGCGCATATTATTGTCACCCGCCGCGCCTCCTCGTCTGCGAACCACTGAAGAAAAAAAAGTCAAAAAACGGATAACCCAAGGGAACTTTTCTGAAATACGAAGCAATAAACCGGATAACACAAGCAGTGGTTATCCGGGGTGTTTTGAAGCAAACCGGATAACCCCATAACGTTAGTTCTGGAGTGTTTCCAAAGCAAACCGGATAACCTCATAACGTTAGTTTCGAGGTGTTTCAAAATTTTCAAACGCAAACCGGATAACCCCCTTAACGTGTAATCCAGTGTGTATAATTTTGTTTATGATAACCCCTTAACGCAAACCAGATTACTTTTTAGTATGTCAAACATAATTAAATAGATAATAAATTAAATTATTAAAATTAAATTTCATTTAAAACAATTTGATTAGAATTAATTTAATTTAATGTAATATTTATAAAATTTTATAATTTTTAAACTAATTTAGCTTTCATTTTATTTACATATCAATTCTAATAAAATGTTAAAACTCTTAAAGTTATGGCTTAAAGTGTTGAGACTCTATCTAAATACTTAAAACTATATTTTAGTTTTTAATGTTATTTATATATATACTTTTAATTTTATTTCAATTTTTAAATAAATTTTAATACTATTTATATTGAAATACTAGTCTTTAAAAATTCATCATACAACCATATAATTTATTATCTAATTTTAGGATTAAATATAATTCATTATCATATGTGGAAGTGGATATTCAACAACTGCTTTTGTATAACACTCTTTAACTCAATACATTGATTTGATTTTATTGCATCGATGTCAATATAAAATTCACATCTCATTCCTAAATACATTTTTGCATTTTCACGTATTTATCTTCCTATAAGTTCTTCATCGTCGAACCTTTGTCTACTACGCGACAACCATCGCATCGCACCACCGCCACCTCATATGACAACCACCACCCACCCCACCTTCTCTCCTCTAAAAGAAAAATAAAACCCTAAAATCAAATTCAAGATTAATTATTCAATTTTCTAATATGGCTCCTCTGGAAACAAACAACATGTTGAAAGAATTCCACATACAATACTTTGTAAAATTTAATTGGTTGTTGTAATTATTTAGATTTTTTAGTGTGTTGTGAATGATGGTGGAGTAGGGTGTTGAATTTTATTAAACAAAAATTATTGTAGTAAATAAAAATTGAATAAATGTTGAATTATTAGGTGGAAGAAAAAAAAATATGATGTGTAAGATAGAAAATGAAAAAGTAGGGTGTTGAATAATAAAATCATTGTACATAGTCTAAGTTATTTAATTGAAATCATTTATGTTGTTTTCGCTACATGTGGGTTCTTTATATTAACTAACGTTTGCATCGTTAACTTTTATGTTATTTTATTTTGTTATATTAATTTTATTTTAATTTTTAAAATTAATATTAAAACATTTTTTTCAAAAATCATGAAAAAAATTCAAAAAACATTTCTTCTTGTTTTACGTGAGAATTTTATTTTCTGTTTTTTTTCCTTTTCGTGCATTTTAAGTAGTTTAAAAATACTTTTATACATTAAAAAATATTGAAAATTTTATTATATAATTCAATGATGATCTCAGACTTATGTTAAGTGATATATCCGTATCATTAGTGTCACCTCAATTTTTTTAGAAATGAGTTTGAGAAAAAGGTCAACGATGCAAGCGTTAGTTAAGATAAATGAACTACATGTAGCAAAAATAATATAAATGACCAATTAAATAACTTAAAGGACTCCGAAATAATTTAACCTTTAAAAATCATTATCTTTTCTCTTATTTTTAATACAAATCATTCATTAGTTCATTATAAAATTGACAGTAATATTAATACGGTGTATATATTGTGTCTAATTTATGATGTTCAAATATCAATCTTCAATGATTAATTTAAATTTAATATTATAAATTTAAATAATATTTATATAATTAAAATTATACAAATATAATAGCCAATCAATTACACTATTTTTTTTTATAACAATACTGTTATTTTTTAAATAAAAAAATAGTTTTAAAAATTACATTTATTATTTCAGATAATACAATATTATTGTTTTGCATAAGTCTTTGCAATATTCGTAAAATATTCACTATTTATAAAGTTAAAAAATCAAAAGTGTTAAAGACTAATGATACTATAGAAAAATATGTTTATTGTCGTGAACACGTTTTTTCATGTTTGATTATTTTATTTGAATGAAGTGACTTTGAAAATTATTTGTCTCAAAATCAAACCTTTAATTCGAGAAAGTTAGGATAACCTTGGGTTATTTTATTTGTTGGATAAATCGTGTGGACCAATACATGCCACATTTTTTATTTCTTATAATTTTTCTGAAAAATAAATAAATATTAAAGTATCTCACATCTACACTTGGAAAGTAATATTTTGCATTTTCTTCCACATACATCATCGTCTGGTAGTATTGTGCCCCATTGATATTATCTTCTTTCTTTGAAATTGCTTTCATTTTTATATATTTTCTGTGTTTTCTCAATTGTTTCTCTCTTTTGATTGTGTTGAACAGTATACGATTTTCCCCCTCAAATAATAAGGTATTAAAAAAATACACAAATAATCATGTTTTGGAGAAACTTACGCAAATAATCATGTTTCAGAAATGGGTAAGATACTTCAGCTATCTCAAATGGTGTATTCATTCAAATTTTTAAATGAGACACCAAATAAGATGGTGTTTAGGTGCATCTGATTTGCCCTAAGTCATCTTATATGTTATTTAGTTGTCTTTGAGGAGTCGATAAGGACTCGTGGTTCTGCACCCGCTTCCTCGTCTAACTCGTTGTGTGTCTCGGTGATTTTCTTGTTGCGGTTGGGTTGAGGGCCCTACGAAGTCAATACGTTCAGCGTCCATGAAATCCTTCATATCACCATATTTGGAAGACCTACTTTCAAACAGTCAGTTACCCATACCCTCAAAGTTTGATCGTATTGGTGGGGGTAGAGTTCCATGGATGGTCGATATCACTGGTCGTTTGAATAAGTAGGGTAAAAATGAAATGAATCTTGTGGAGTTTGTTATTGTTGGCCATGATTTCAACAAAGTTAATATCCAACCAATAGAAGAGAAGAATGCAAAAGGTTCATGGAGTTAATGCAATATTGGGGTCGACCAAGATACTTTGGTCGAACAAGGTGCAAATCATCACATGTTAAGTCGACCAGAGGGGTTAAATAGGCTTGGAAATGTTAAAGGCCCGAGGCATTGAAAGTGGCCCAGTTTATTGAAATGAAGGTTTCTTGGAGGAAAATAGAGCAAGAATGAAAAACGTGGGTTTGTGGAGAGAAGTTGCAGGAAACATGTGGCGTGTAAAGGATTGAAGCCCGCCAAGAATTAGTTATTATATGTGTAGTATAAATAAAGCACTTAGTGCATTATATAAAGGGTTCAAACTTTTATATTTCTAACGTTAATCACTCAGAGTAACCAAGCGATCAAGCGAAATGAGTCAGGCTAGGGAAATGTACGTTTGAATCAACTTGTTTATGTTTCAACTATTTTAAATGTTATGTCATTTATCTTTACCTTTTAAACGCTTTCTCTTCACTTTGCAAGTTTTATTTTATTTACTTTTGTAGTCGCACAAACATGTTAGACGTGAGGTCGAACACACCCATTTTTAAAGCACTTTGTAAAAGATAACATGTGAAAATAACACTCTACTGAGATTCTCTGGTCGATCTCGCATGTAAACTTTTTGGCAAGAGACCAACGTTGTTTACCAAAATCCAAGGTAAACAAATTGGCACTCCTAGTGGGGCAGTGTTAATTAATTTCGTTTTTTGTGTTAAGTTTTACAAAGCTACATAGTTTAGTTGTTGGTTGTTGTGTAGTCCAACTTGGACTCTAAGCCCAAACCAAATTTTAATATTTAATTTAAAATAATTTAAAAAAACGTAAATTTAAAAAGTTAATAAAATATAATTTAAAATAAAAACGTAAAATATAAAAAGATAAAAAATTTACGTGGATTAAAAAATTAATTATAAAATAAACAAACACCATTATGTTTGTGTATGTTTTGACTTCCTCCAACTAACTTTGAGGTTTTCCAATTTAAAGTAAGGTGTCCGGTCTTTTTCTCTGGATTCTTCTAATTTATTTCTCATCTTTGATGTCCCCGTCTAATCATCAGATCAACTCTCTCTTAAGGCGCTTAATGGAATGGATGTGCCAAAATTTCATTTTAATGGGGAGTTTGTTTGCTGAGAAAAAAAATATCCATCTCTTTTGAAAATCATGTTGGATTTTATGATGAAAAAATTAGAGAGAAAGTTCAAAAATGAGTGAAGAATGAAGAAGAAATTAGGGTTTTATTTATAGAAAAGGAAGATATATGTAGGAGACAGATGAGATGGCGCATTTATAAGTGCCAAAATGTAGTTATTTTTTATATATGTTTTGTGCACTTATCCGTTCTTGTTTGTTAATAATCGTTGAATAACCCCACTTATTGTTGTAAATACGTTTTATTGTGTTTTGTGTACATAATGTACCGTTTGATTAGTTTTAATGTATTTTTGTAGGTATTTGTGCGTGTTGGAGCATTGAGGAATAAAGTGTCGAAGACAGGGCTCCGAAGACGCAGTTTTGATGAATAAAAGACCAGTTTTGCTCAGGAGAGGCCGCTGAGCGCGGTGAGGCCGTTGAGCGCGAGTCCGCTCACTATGTTGAGTGCTTTGGTACTATTGCGGAAGACAGAGTTTTCATCACTTTTTAGGTTATGGTTTTGGGTTGGATTTTGATCCCCATTTCCGTCAACCTTTATTTTTGGTAGTATAGCTTAGAAAACAACACTAGGGTCTTGCTTATGGATGATTGGAGGTGGATTGCTCTTCGATTGGCTCTGACAAACCAGTGTAGATCTGTGGTTTATCTCTTCTCTTATCTATGTATTTCTCTATTTGTTGGGTTTGTATGTATATTTACCTTGAACTCATGTATATTTGTCGCCCTTGGCGTTGTATAAAGCTTGCTTTACGAATCTGTGTTGGTGATTGTCTTAGGTTTTTACCTTGTGTTAGGGATTTGAGCTTTGCTAGACATAGATTTCTTAGATTCTTACCTAGGATGATTATCTGTTAGTTTCTGAATGCTAGAAATGGGTTTAGACCTGACATTTACTTAGAGCATTTATGATTGACATTTACTTAGAGCATTTATGATTAATGCATCTGTGTTGGTTGTTTCGAGCTAGAGATAGCCGTTACGAGTGACACGGTTGACTTTTGTGTTGTTGAGGTAGCTCAGACATGGCTATCGAGGGGATGCAGTTGAATTCTCAATTTGGGTTTGAAATAGCTTGGGTTGTGAGAGGTATGTGATGACATAGACGAGTATCGTAGGCTCAGTATAACTGGATGGTAGATTTAAGTCTGTGACGGGTAGTGTGCATTCGTTTGACAAGCTGTCTATCCTTAATAGTTTTTGTTCATTTACTTTTTGTCTTTTCTTTACAACTATTTATTCTCAAACTCATTAATGATAGAATTGTCGAACGACGAATCAATAACCAATCTATGTGGACACAATACGATATAACCTAACCGGTATATATCACCCGGTAAAAATAAATACTTTACTTTTTGCTTGCCTGTTATACCTGCATCCCGAACACGCATTCTCCTAAAATAAGAGTGCAAATACCATATCATATGGCTTAAAGGTAATACAGGTGTCATCTCATATGGCGTCTACATGCAAAATTAGGTGTATGCACCATATGAGATGCAAAATTAGGTGTATGTGCTATATGAGATGACTTGGTCATGTTATCCATTTCTGAAACATGGTTATTTGCGTAATTTTTTCAGAAACATGGTTATTTATGTTTTTTTCAATATCTTGTTATTTTAAAAAAATGTCATTATGCATGGTTTTTTGTATAGTATTTTCAAATTAAAGACCTATTTTTTTTCCTTTTTATCCAAAATCAAGATCCATTGATATTTAAAATTTCATCTTCTTTATTTTTTAATTCACCACTTATCTAACCTATCTTGATCTGTGAAAAATGAATGGAAAGAATAATCTCTAAATAATTCAGTAGGTTTCAAGTTTACAATCAACTAACTTATATACAAGCTAAAGGTTGTTACAAAAGTAGTTAGAAAAAAGCTAATCACCTAACAAACTAAATATAACTGCCTAGACATGTGGCAGTAGAAAAACAAAAAAGATAAAAAGGTAAAAGATGAGAATTGAGTGATAACTTGTATAGCAAGTTATGGATTATCTGTGCAAGCTGGAGGGTGGTAGATATCCATAAGTCCAAGATTGACTACCAAGGCATGAAATGGTCGAGGATTCGAAGTGTTGGTGAATATATCGGATATTTGATAATTTGAAGCAACTGGAAGCAATCACATAAATCCTTCTTGTACTTTTAACCGCATAATGTGACAATCAATTTCTAAGTGTTTGGTTCTTTCATGAAAAATGAAATTGGCCGCAATGTGCATAGCACTTTGAATATCGCGGTAAAGGACATACAGTCGAACGCATGTCTGGCGAAGGTCTCTCAGTAGGAATGTTATCCATTTCAATTCTCTGGTTGTTGCTGTTAGAGCCCAATATCCAGCTTCAGCTGAAGAACAAAATACATTGCTTTGCTTCTTGGATTCCTAGGAGATTAATGAATGGCCAAGGAAGAAGCAATAGCCAAATATTGATCTTCGAGTGTCTAAGCATCCTTCCCAATCTGCATCACTGAAGACCCGAAGTTCTAGTGTTGAGTTTCTTAGGAATAATAATCCACATCCTGGAACATTTTTCAAATATCTCAAAACTCGAAGAACAACTTTATGATGGTTAATAGTTGGTGATGACATGAATTGGTTCAATCATTGTGTGGCATGAGCAATGCCAGGTCGTGTCATGGTCAAGTAGATTAAGTCACCAACCAACCTTCTATAAGCACCAACATCATCAAAGAGATAACTATCATCATTGTTCAGCTTAAGTGCAGGATCAAGTGTTGTGCTTGCAGGTTTGGAACTACTTGTACCTGAGTCTTCAAGAAATCAAGACTTTATTTTCTCTAACAGCATGAAATAGCTCTTTATGACTGAGCAACTTCCAGGCCCAAAAAGTATTTTAAATATCCCAAGTCTTTGATGTAGAAAGTTGAATGGAGAGTCTTCTTGAGGAAATTGAATTCATCCATGTCAGGGCCTGTCGGTAGAATATCATCTATATTCAATAACAATGCTAAGAATGTAGTGTTAGTAGATTTTATAAAGAAAGTGTGATCAACTTGTCCCTAAAGAAAACCCTGTTGCAGAAGAAATATAGTGAGCTTGTCAAACCACTATCTACTTGCTTATTTCAATCCATATAAGGATTTTGTAAGTTTGCATACTAAGCCTTGTTTAGGTGGTTGAACTCATTGAGGAACTTTCATGTAAACTGCCTCATGGAGATCTCCATGAAGAAAGGCATTGTTTACATATAATGATGTATGTTCCAACCTTTCATATAGGCTAAAGGAATAAGAACTCTAACTGTGGACATTTTTGAAACAAGAGAAAAAGTTTTAAAATAGTCGAATCCTTATGTTTGTGTGAAGCCTTGTGCCACCAGCCTTGGTTTATACCTTTCAACAGATCCATCAACATGCATTTTCATTTTAAACACCCATTTTTTCCTACAGGTGTAGCTCCATGTGGTAAGGTTGTGTATTCCCAAGTTTGATTTGCAATTAAGGCATTAATTTTAGCCTGCATAGCATTATTCCATTTTGGATCTTTGCTAGCAGAGGCATAAGAGGATGGTTCAAATTCATTTGTGATGGCTAGCGTGTATGTCAGATATTGAGGTGAGATATTTTTGTAGTTGATATGAGAAGTGATTGGGTATGGAGAAGATGTGATAGAGTGACAAACATAGTCACTTAGATAACTAGGTTTATTATTATCTCTTGTTGATTTTCCGATGGACCGAGGAATTTCCACACTATGATTAGGTGTTTCATTTTAACTATTGGTTTTAGTAGCATAATTGTGCTAAAAAATTTGGTCCATAGAAAAAGGTTCATCAGTTGTAACAATTTCACGTTCTTTATGGTTTACTGGTTGATTGTCTTGGTTCAGGTTGTTGTGTTTGGTAAGGAAAGTGAAGTCCAGTTTATAGAACTACACATGTATGAATATTTAAATTGACCTGGTATGAAGGTTTAAAGTAACATATCATTTCATTCCTAGCTTGAATCCAAGGAATACAACTTTGTTTTCCCTAGGATCAAACTTAGTTTTGTGAGGATCAACATTGGATACATAACATAAGCATCCAAATGTTTTAATCATTTTTAGAGTTGGTTGTTCAACATATAACACTTCATGTGGAGATTTATCATTTAGAACCTTGGAAGGTATCACGTTTATTAGAAAAACTGCCTACAAAACTTCATATGACCAATACACTTTTGGAATATTTGATTGAAACATCAAGGCTCTGCTGATGTTTAAAATATGTTGATGCCTTCTTTAAACTCTAGCATTTTGTTGTGGTGTACTAACACAACATCTCTGATGCAATATGCCTTTTTCTTCATAGAAGGACTTCATTATAAACTAAGGACCATTATCACTTCTGATAATTTTGACATTTTTCTCAAATTGGGTTTTTACCATGTTAACAAAACTTTTCACACAATTTGACACTTCAAATTTGTTCTTTATCATAATCACCCAAATATGTCTACTATGATCATCAACTATGATTAGAAAATACTTAAAACCATGAACAAATGTTGTGGAGAAAGGGCCCCACATATCAACATGAATTATATCAAAAATAAAATTTGCGTTAGAATCACTTAAAGCAAAAGATAATTTCTTTTGTTTTTCCATGTGACACACATCACAAGAAACATGGTCTAAAAAATGTATGTATCCATAGGTTTTATTCAAGAATTTAGTTCTATCAAGTGACAAGTGACCTAATCTTAAATGTCACAATCTTTTCAAATCTTCAATATCAACATGAATACTAGCATTCAATTTTACCTGGCCAAGCTCCAAGTAATAAAGTCCATTCTTTAGCCTAGCCAAAAAATCCTCTTCATAGTTCCTATTTCATGTATAAGGCATGAATCATCTTCAAACAATATGGTATAATTGTTTTGCTCAGATAATCTTGAAACAAAAATCATATTAATGTTAAATCCTGGCAGATAAAGAGCTTTTTCTAAGACCAGGTTATCATTCAATTTGATCCTTCTAGTTTTGTGAGCTTGAATATTGGTTCCTTTAGTAAACCAACATATATAGAAGGGATTAATTCACTACTTGATATAAATCACTCTATAGAGTTGCAAATGTGATATGTTGCTCATATGCCTAATATCCATTTGCAATTATAAACACTGGTTTTAACATCATTGTTAGGATATTTAGTTGTTGCTCGTGCAGAATAGCAACTACTACTCTCTCCTGCCACCATATTTGATGCATGCTTGACTTCATCTACATTTTTCCTATCAAGTAAAGAAATCAATGAATTGTATTTTTCTTTGGTGAGGACCATGCTCCCATCATCATTTGCATCTTCATTTATGCACCAATCTCCTTAGCATCATGTCCAACATTGTTGGCTGAGACATTTCATCAAGAATTTTGCCATCCCGGTGGGTACTTATGTTTTCTATAGAAAACATCAACCGTGTGACCATTTTTTCCACAATAAGTGGTCACTTTCTCTTCAAATGAATTTCCTAGACCTCTTCCTCCATTATGGCCATTGTGTCGTCTTCCTCTACTGAAATTATGATTTGTATTTCCACTTTCAACAGAATTAGCCAAAGCAACAGTTTCTTCAATTTTGACTTCATGACAATTGTTTGCTCCTTAGTTATGTTGTCTTTCTTCTTGCAGCACAATGAATAATATTATGTTGACAGTTGGCAGTTGTTCCATTAGAAAACTGAGACTTAACACCTTGATACTACTCATTCAATCCCACAAGGAACTGGATAATTTGATTTTCTTTCTTGAAGTTTCTTGCACTGTTTATTATTGCAACACAAATGATGCACGTGGACATGCACATTGAGGCATTTCCCTTAATTGATCAAGTTCTTCCCGTATAGCTCTCATTTCCGTGAAATATTCAGAGACTTTGAGATCACCTTGCTTGAAACTCAAAAGATCTTGGTAAAGAGCAACTACAGGAATCCTATCTCCTTGGAGATACCTCTCTTTGAGGTCATTCCACACGTCCACAACGTTTTCTACGAACACAACGCTTTCAACAATTTGAGGCATCATGGAATTTTTCAGCCAAGAGTGTACAAGATTATTGCATCTCTCCCATACAACAATATTGAGATCATCTTCTCTTGGTACCGGAATCGATCCATTGACAAATCTGAATTGGTTCTTGGTGGCAAGAACTCGTTGCATCCTCTTCGCCCGTCCATGATAATTGGAAACTCCTTCCAACTGTGGTGTAATGAAAACGGTGGTTGGATTTTCTGATGGGTTCATATACTATAGAACAAGCACAACATATGGTTGAATTCATCCATTGTTATTGTTGTTGTTTCTTGCCACAACAAGGTAAAAGAAGAGTTGGTAGAACCAAGCTCTAAGATACCATAACATTGAAATGAATGGTATGAATAATCTCCAAATGATTCATTAGGTTTCAAGGTTAGAATCAACTAACTTATATACAAGCTAGAGGTTGTTACAAAAGTAGTTAGAGAAAAGCTAACCACCAAACAAACTAAATCTAACTGCCTAGACACGTGACAGTAGAAAAACAGAAAGGGAAAAGGATAAAAGATCAGAATGGAGTGATAACTTGGATAGCAAGTTGTTGATTATCTTTTTCTTCTCTTGTTACATAAGATTGATGGCAATAGGTAGAAGGAGTAGAGTCACGAAGGGAGAAACAAAGGTGTCAGATAGAGATGTGACAATGTAAGTTTTATTTACAACTGATAAAATTATCATTAACATTTTTACTTAATTAACTATTTGATTAAATTATATTTAAAGATTGGTCCCCACTTACATAGAAAAAGTGTATTGAAAAGACATCATTGGCCCGTGCAATTCCCAAACCAGGACTTCACATGATCTAATAGGCCAATAAATGTAATTGCCTTTAAATTGAAACAAATCACGAAAAGTTCCCAACTGATAGCTTGATGATGTCGCACGGGGTTACTATGGCCCCGATTTGTGGTATGTCTCATGCTAGCATGGAAACTCCTATTCGTCTTTTCTTTCACTGTAAATATGATGAGAAGCTTTGGCTTTGGATCAAAAGGAAAATCAATATCCCTTCCATTCCTTGCTCCATTGATGAGTGGTCGGATTTATGTTGTAGTAGTCACTCTTCTCAAGCAGGTTTAATCTCTAAAGCTTCTCTTATTTGCATTCGACATATTTGGAATTGTAGAAATAATCTGAAGCACAAGAATGTGAAGCTGGTTTTTCGCAATTCGATCAATTGGATCTCTTTCCAAGTCCAGTTGATTGGTAATATCTCCACTAATTGTTTGTACATTTCTATTGCTGACTTTTCAGTTATTAAAGCTTTTGATGTTATTATCCGTCCTCCAAGAGCCCCTAATATTAGGGAGGTCATCTGGTCTCCTCCTTCTTTGGGTTGGCTGAAGTGTAACTGTGATGGTGCTCTCAACCCGGTCACCAATGCTGCAGGTTGCGGCGGTATTTTCCCTAATGAGAGGGGAGATTTTCTTCTTGCTTTTGCAGACATTATTGCTGCTCCCTCTTCTTTGGTTGATGAATTTACTGCGATTATTATGGCTATTGAGATTTCCCTGGAAAGGGGTTGACATTCACTTTGGATTGAGAGTGATTGTAATCTGGTGGTTATAGTTTTTTCCAACCTCTTCTTTATCCCGGGGCCCATAGAAATAGATTGATTTTCTCTACTCAGCCCTCTAACTTCCCTAACCTTTGTGTTACACATATTTTTAGAAAATGAAATTCGTGTGCGGACTATTTTGCAAATATAGGTCTCCACACTTTTTTTAAAATTGTTTTTGATTCTATTCCTATTGATATTCGTAGTGATTTTGTAAATAATAGGTTAGGCTTACCTTTCATTAGATTCTTTTAAGGCTGTTGGTATTTTCCGTCTTCCCCTATTTTGTGGTTCCTCTTTTTGTTTAATATTTGAGAGCCTTCATTCAAAAAAAAATCCAAAACTATATATATATATATATATTTTGCAACTGCCCTTTAATTTTAGTAAAAAATTAAAAGGATTGCGACAGTTCCATTGAAAACTGCCCTAAAATATGGGTTGCGACAGTTTCTAAACCGCCCTTGTATTTTTTTTTTCAAAAAAACTATTTGGGTGGTGTTAAGGACCAAATTGTGGATATTTTGTAGATCATTTTGTGGTCCTTTACAATGTCTTTTGATTAATTAGTAGTATTTAGTACAGTATTTTGGTCTAATTATGTTTTTATTTAGTTTTTGTTTATAATATATTATTTAACTTAGTTTATATTTAAATTGTAGGTTTTTGATATTGATTCCCTCAAGTTTGGATTCAAGGAAACTTGAAGAGCTCTTGGGACTTTTTGAAGAAATTTTTGGAAGAAGAAGAAGCATGGTCGGTATGATGGCGCATGAATGCGCTTAGCGGATGAAATCGAAAAGGACGACCCATACTTCCAGCTTTTGGCTCACCAACTCTCTGTTTTCACCCACTTTGCTGTGCTAGAAAACCAGAAAAACACACTTCTTCTTCATTATTCATCATTTGTTGTAATCTAGGCATAAGATTTGAGATTTTGAATCTTGTTCTTCTTGATTTTTCTTCCATGTTCATCATCTTCTCCAAAATCTTGCAAGCAAAGCAACCATGAGAATGAGTAGCTAAGCTCTTTTTGTGTCAAGATTAGAGGTAGTTGACCTAACTTTTATGTATTTCTTTTAATCTCTTTGTGTATGAACATGGTTGATAATTTATATATGTTGAATATCTTTGTTCTACTATCTCTTTATGCCTTGAATCATGATTGAAAAAGGATGTTTCAAAGTTGACCTAGGATATTCTTCCACTAATGAACAAATGCTATAAATAGATTTGTGAGTTAGTGTTTACTTGTATTAAACTTCATTATTATCATGTCAATAGTTGTAGTGAGAAATCATTCAAAGATTTACATGATAAAACTCACAATCTTGGTTTGAAATCAACAAGATTGAGAGGATACGTATTTATAGCAATCATCAACTAGTTCATCACTTGGTTAATAGAATATATATGAAATTAGGTTAGTGAAACTAATCTTGACATGCTTCTATCATTTGAAAACAAACCAAAACTCTCTTGAATCCAAACATAACTCTCTTTAAAAAGGAAACAAAAGTTGCTTGAATGAAATTTACGATACTTGTAGTTAGAAAACAAAACCCTTGTGTTACTTAATCTTAAAATACGCTTTTAACTATTGAAAGACGGCAATATCACATCAATCCCTGTGGATACGATAATTGAAATACTTGATTCATCAACTATACTGACAACAGGTAGCGACAGTTCAAAGTCCAACTGCCCTTAAAAATGGGCTGCGACAATTATTTTAACCGACCCCTTTTTTTCCTTCTAATATACTACACATGGGCTATGACGGTTTAAAGCCCAACTGTCTTAGTATTTTTGTGGCCCGCTCAAATAATAAAAATTATAGTTTCACTATTAAACTAACGCTAAAAAAAAAAACAAAAAACCTTATGTTGTCACTAAACAAAGCGGAAGAAATTCGAAGCGCCACACCCGTTGCATTGCTCTCGACTGAAAGAGGGAAAAGGAATCTCACTCACTCACTGTGCTCTGCGCGATTGAAAGAGCGAAAGATTCATAACGTGTTCACCGTGGTCAACGACAACCGATTGCTTAAGTGAAAGAGGAAAACCGATTGATAACAGGTTTGTTCTTCTTTTTCATCTCTTCCTTCTCCATTGAAACTTAGGGTTTTGTTGATACACTATTTTCAATGAATTGAAATACTTTATTCATCTTCCTTCTCTGTTGAAACTTAGGACATAACTATATCGGTTCAATTATAAAATAAAGGATTTGCGAAATTTGTCGTGTGTTAGAGTGTGACTGAGTTAGTGTTACTTGATTGGGTTTGATAAATCTAATTTGGTTGATTCATTTTGTTTATTTTCTCTGTGATTACAAGTTGCTCTGTTATTTAACTTTGGGTTTTTTCTTCTTAAACTTGATTCCACACTGCTCTTTGACTTCGGTTATGTTCTTAAACTTAAATTATATTGATCAGTTAAAGCAAACAAACTTATTATAACCCTAAACCTTATAATAACATCAGTTGATGTAGTTTTATATTGATTAAGGAAGTCTCTAATTAGTTATAATTACTTGGTAGTTGGTATTGTACAAATTGGTAGTTGAACAAACCGGTATTGTACCGTAATATGATATTTGAACAAATCGTATTTGAACCGGTTCACCTTATTATAACATGTTACTATTTTAACAAATCGGTATTGTATTGTAATATGTGATTTTCTACTCCCTCAATCTTGTAGCATGATCTTTGTTAGTATAATAGAAAGAATCTTTACGTAAATCTACAACTCGGGTATTACTCATCCTACTTCATGAGAAAGTATAAAAACTTTAACTTTCTTTCTGATTTTTTCCATGTTCTGTATTTTGTGCTTGTATGGATAAGAAAATTGTGATTCAGCCAAAGGAATATCCATAAGATAATTGATTAAAATTTGAACATACAAACCACTTAAGACAACTTATCCATCTTTTAAAATTACAGACTTTATCATATCTATTAATCTCATTCAGTAATGCTCACCTTATTAGAATAATGCAGTAGGTAAAACTAATTCACAGTCTAGTATAAGAGCAGCATCAAGTCTTCATTTTTGTGAGGAATAGAAGACAACTTAATAATAAACAAGAAACTATAGTATAAAAGTTAAGAAGGTACTCTGAACTTTTATTTTTTTAGTCCAAAAAGTTACTGTTTGATTAAAAAATTCTTCTCACTTGCTTCAAATTAAACTTTTAATCTTCATTTTGTAAGTTGTTGTCAATGTCATTATCCTATAGAAATGAAGCATGCTCACTTTAGACTCGTTCTTTATTCTTTGGAAACCTCTTTCATCACTGATAATGTTGGAAGGTTATGGCCAACAAACAAAAGGCTTTCAATGTACATGTGGAGAGAAATATTCATCGTGATAATGCACTGAGAAATTAGAATTTGTAAAAAACTAAAACTTGTTACTCACTTTCATTGACTAGGCTAAGAAATTAGTGCATTGAGCCAAGATTACTAAATGAGTGTGATCATAAACTGATAGTTTTTTACTGTTTCAATAATTACTGAAATTTTGTGAGAAAATATTCATAAAAGTCTTGATTGTTACTATTGAAAATCATTGATAGTTTTCAGAATCGTTTGTGATATGGTGAGCCAAATTAAAACACTCACCCAAATTTTGCATCTTACACACAAATTTAAAACTCTTAGTGTTTTCAGCACATACATTTATATCACTGTCATTTGAATTTTCTACTGCTGAAAATCACCAATAGTTTTTAGAACAAGTGAATGTTTTCTTACCATTCACAGAAGTGTTTTAACTTTTTAACTTTTATAAGGTGACCATCATGTATGTCTCTTTTAATTAAAATTTTATGTATGAAATTTATATAATATATTTATATTTGCATGACTTGTTAAAAAACCACATAAATTATAATTATCTAGTACTACTGATGTTTGTGTCACAAAGTCATTATGCCAAATAATAGCATAATCCTGATATTTATCAGTGTAAGACACAATCAACACATATATATATATATATATATATATATATATATATATATATATATATATATATATATATATATATATATATATATCAAGTTACATGTTTAAGCTTTTGAGTGACCAAATTCGTATTTATTTATTATTTTTTGAAGAAATGGATAAGTCATGGATTACGAAGCCACAATCATCAATTGAATATCAACAAGGGATACAAGAATTTATTAATTTTGCATTTAAAGATGCATCAGAAAATGACTTACTAAGATGCCCTTGTAAACGCTGTGGTTTCAAAAAAATCAAAGAGTAGGAGTGTCATGTTCGACCACTTAATGTGGTCACCATTCCGAAGAGATACACCAAGTGGATTCATCATGGAGAGTCTTTTGAACTACCTAGTACTACCCACCCTAGTACTACTTCAAATATGATTGAGGATACTATCACTGGCGAAGATTCTATTCAGAACATGATCAACGATGCATTTGGAGTTGATAGGGAACATGCAAAAAAAAATATCAACTTCATCAAATTTGGAGATTGACCAAGAAGATTATGCGATGTCAAGTGCAACTCTAGAAAGAAATAAAGGCAAAGAGTATTATGAATTGGTTAGAGAAGGAGAACAACCTTTATATGAAGGGTGTAGAAAATATTCAAGGCTGTCTTTTTTGGTAAAGTTGTACCATATCAAGTGTTTATGTAGATTGAGTGATAAGGCAATGACAATGATTTTGGAGTTATTAACAGATGCATTTGAATGTGCAAACATTCCAAGTTCGTTCTATGAAGCCAAGAAATCAATCACAAAACTTGGTTTGAATTATGTAAAGATACTCGCATGTCCCAACGGTTGTATGCTTTATTGGGGAGAAGACGAAGATAGGGATACATGCAAAACTTGTAACACTTCAAAATGGAAATCAAATGAAGAGTTTCGTGATAACAAGAAACAAAAGAAAATTCCTGCCAAGATTCTTCGTTATTTTCCATTAAAACCTCGATTACAAAGATTATTTTTGTCATCAAAGACAACTGAGGATATGAGATGACATGCAACAGATACTAACAATGATGGAATATTGAGACATCCTAGAGATTCAGAAGCTTGGAAGAAATTTGACTCGACACATATTGGTTTGCATCAGATCCGCGAAATGTGCATCTTGCATTGGCTAGTGATGGTTTTAATCCATTTGGTGTGATGAGTACAAATAATAGTATTTGGCCAGTTGTTCTCATTCCATATAACACTCCTCCATGGGTTTGGATAAAGCAAACATCGTTTATAATGTCAATGATAATTCCAGGTAAAGAAGCACCCGGAAATAATATTGATGTCTATTTACTACCCTTAGTCAAAGAGCTTAAGGAGTTATGTACAACTGGTGTTCCTACATACGATTCTTTTAAGAAAGATATGTTCACATTACATGCAAACTTAATGTGGACGATTAGTGACTTTCCAGGATTGGGTGCACTTTCTGGGTGGAACACATACACAAGACTTGCTTGCCCGTCATGTAACTTTGGAACTACTTCTCTCTGTCTTAGTTGGCTATTATTTTTGACAAATGCAAAATGAAAATGAGAGAAAAGGAATTGAATATTGACATGAAAGATCAAACGAGTATTTGTACAAGTCTGTACTAATTTAATATTTGGTGCAAAACCCAATAGCATTATTACTGTTACTATATTATTAGTAACAAATCTTTGTTTTAGTAATTTATTGTTTAATGAAAGTCACAAAATCTATTGTTCATTAAAGTAATAAACTTGTAAAACTTTAGAAATGAGATCTACTACAATAAATTATGTCACACTACGGATTAGTAGCAAACTATGTATGTATGTTTAATTTTTTTAGCCTTTTTTACTTTTACAACTATATGCGTATATATGTGTTACAATTAATTTATAAAATTCATTGTGGAGAGCTAGAATATGTGCTAGTTTTATTTGTTTCCATTACATGTATAAGTTTCAAATGTATAATTCCGTTATGATAATATGAAAGATACATAAGATTTTATCTTCATTAAGATCAATATTAATTAATAATGAAGTAATTTTGAATTAGGATTTTGGTCACTCAAATTGCTCTTTTGCATGTGTAGGAGAAATTACAAGCTGCAATTCAAGACTCTCTTTCTGAAAATGAAGCATTTGAGAAAGTCTTTGGAAAAGAACATCCTGGATATGTTCGTTGTATGGGACTTGGAGTACCACCATCTCGAATTAATAGATCTACGAGATCAGGGTCTTCTTTTGAATCAAATGAAAAAATAAAGGAAATGCAAGAAGAAATTGTTGCACTTAAAGAAAAGAATTCAAAAATTTATGAGTTGTTGGAGGAAATTGCATTACTAAAGCAAAGAGACAATGCTAGGAAGAAGGAGATTTCTCTCTTAATGCAAATGCAAAATTCTAATAGAAGACAAGTATATTCTTTTAGATTCATATCCTCTTATTGAATTTTTAAATAGTGTAAATCATTATTAAAAAGTTAAAGATAATGAGTATTACTTTAATGAGTATTATTTTAATTTTTTTTCAGGGATCCTACATAGAATCACTCAGAGATGGTAGACGTTCTTCTGAGTCTAACTACCGAGTTGAAGATAATGGAACATCAAGAAGAACTAATTAGAAATTAAGATTTAATATGATTTTGGTTTTTTGTTTTTGTATTTTGATGCTTATTATCAAGAATGACTATGGATTTGCACTTTATATGATGCTTATTATAAGATTAAGATATTGACATGCTTATTATAAGATTAAGATATTGACACTATGGTTAAGGAATTCACATTTTTTCTTGTATTATGATTAAGGAATTCACACTTTTCTTGTGTTATGATTAATGAATTCACACTTTTTTGACATGTTATAATGTATAATTGATAATTAAATTTTGTGATTTCAGTTTCATAATGTTAGAAAGTAAAAGAAAATAAAATAAAAAGTTAAAGAAATAAACAAATAAATATTACCAAAATAAAAATAAAATTTTAAAAATAAATAAATATATAAAATTATTAATAAATGAAAAACAATTTGTGACGCCTAGAACTGCCACAATATCAAACTCACAACACTTTGAAACTGTTGCAATAAATGATGAAAATAAAATAATTCAAGACAGGTACAAACCTTCGCAGATTACAATTAAGGCAATTGTGTAACCGTCGTAAGAAGTAACGACGGTTGGGGTCGCCCTTCTTTTAAACGTCGCAATTCATAGTGGCGACACATGGTTTTGCAACAGAACAAAAATTGTCGCGACCCAGGCTTTGCGACAGTTTGAGCCACCGTAACTATAGAAAAAAACTGTCGCAACCTTCCTTTTTTCTTGTAGTGAATTATTATTTATATAAAGAGATATAATTAACTAAATATAAAATAAAAGAAATTTATTTATTTATCTGAATATATAATTTCTTTTTTCTATCTCTTAAATCAATCAATATTCTATATCTACTTCTTTTTTTTTAAACCTTTTTCTCTATTTGTGAACGTGACGCATTGTTTTATTTATAAAAAATAAACAAATCTGTTAACCCAAATATTTATAAAAACTGATATAAATATATGCTCAGGGTTTGAGGTTCGATTCTCAGCTCTTGTTATTTAATGTTTTATATAGAATCAAAAAGGCGCAATTATGTTTTCTAGATTTCTCTATGCACTAATTTTATGATATCCTACTAGAATCATAAGTTCACTTTTTCATCAAGCTTTCTTCTTCTCGTATTAGGGATATGCTTATAAAAAATAGAGACAAACACCTTAAGATGACTTACTAATGATTGGTTGTCACTCCAAACTTCTTCAAGAAACTTGTTCTCCAATATCTTGGTATAACACCTATTTAGAATATAAACAACAACGGTGACTGCTTCACCCTATAAGATTTAGGTAGATTCTTCTCCTTCAACATGCATCCCACCATATCTAATATGGTCATGTTTCTTCTTTATGTTATTCCATTATGTTGAGGCATGTAAGGAGAAGTTACCTCATTATCAATTCCATGTTCTGCACATAATTATTTAAATATATTTGATGTGTACTCGCCACCTCCATCTGTTTCCAGATCATTGGTCTTATTTTCACTCTAGTTTTCGACAAGTATTTTGAATCTCTTAAAGATTACAAAATCTTCATCTTTGTGATTGATCACATAGATCCAAAATTTTCAACTATACTCATCGACAAACAAAACAAAATACCTATTTCCACCAATGATGTGCTCCTAGAACGGGCCAATACATCTGAATGTACAACTTCGAGTATGCGGAAGGATCTCATTGGCATAGTCAAAACAAAAGACTTTTTAGGTTGCTTCCCTACTAAGAAACATTCATATAGTTTTCCGTGCATCATAAGACTTGGTATAACTTTTACTATATCTTGAGTGATCAGTTGATTGAGTGACCTAAGTTCAGATGACCAAACTTTAAATACCACCACCAACTATGCTTGTGGTCGACAACATTTTTCAGGCATTGCACCTCAGTCGAATTGATCATGGTCTTTAATAACCTATTTTTCGACAGAGGAGATTTCAAGACCATATTATTCTGAGCGTTGAACAGTTCCAAGGCTTTACCTTTCATAACCACTAAGAAACCTTTTTCGACCAGTATCCCAACAATAGCATATTACACTTCATTCATGGTACATAGAGTACATCTTTGATCATAGCGTTTGCTCCATTGTTCCTTTGAATAACTTTGTCACCAGTACCTTTTGCTTGTAACGAGCTATTATCTGCAAGTTTAACCTTATTTTTTTCGAATTGTTGAAATTTGTTAACCACACTTTTCTACTATGTCATATGATTCGAGAAACTTGTGTCGAGAAACTAGATTTTGGTGTCAACGTGATCATCTGCAACTGCAGCCATAACCACCATATCTTTTGAATCGTCTAAATCTTGACGTGCAAGGTTCACTCCTTTGTATTTGCCTTTTGTCGCTTCATTGTCTTTCTTGTACCTATAATTCTTAGCCAAGTGACCCCACTTTTTACAGTTATAGCACTGCACGTCTTTTTCTCTTCTTTATCTTTGTATAGAAGTTTCCTTCTCTTCTTTTTTAGGATTTAGAGGCCTTATCATCGATCTTATGCATTTGAGGATTTGCCTAAGACTTCTTTCTCTAAGTCTTGTCTCCTTTGCCTTTGAACTTGTTGGAACCACCATGTTTTTTTTCATGTTTGGGCCTGCATAACTTATATAGAATCTTGAACCCATTTCCTCTCGACAATCTGCAACTCATTTGTCTCCAATGAACCAATCAAATCTTCCAGTTTCATGGTTTCAAGATTGTTGGATTCTTAAATAGGTAGGATAACATGATCAAAGCGAGAGGTGAATATATTCATTACTTTCTCAACTATCATCTTATCAGTAAGCGTTTCACCATAGCAACTCATGAGATGAACAAGTCTCTGCACCTTCGAGACATAGCCTATAATCTTTTCTTCTTCTCCCATCTACAATAATTCATATAATTTGATAGTTTAACCTTCTTACCTCTCATAATACTTAACAAGAGTATCCCTGTAATATTATTATTTTTTATTACCCCTAAGTATACAAATTGAACATTAAATTTAGAGGATAAAAAAATTACAGTGGTAACTTGTACACTTAAAGGACGAAAAAACATAGAATTTTAACATTTTAAGAAGATTATGTAAACAAAATTATAGAGAATAAAATAAATTTTGTCTATATTGTAAGAGTAATGTATATTTTACCTTGATTATATATCCTTAGGAAGAAATAACTCATTCAGTAGCTACTATTATTCAATTAAAAAAACTCTCTAAAAGTTTAATATAATAATTAAAATTTTGTTCATGGTCAAAATTGTTTATTCATAAGATAAATAGTTCTAGAGGTGATACAAATGTATTTAGTGAACAAAGTGACAATTTTGTACCAATGAAGTTTGAACAACATAATGTTAAAAACTTTAACCAGTGACAATTTGTATCAAAGTTTTGAGATTCTTAGCAGAAGTACCATTTTCTCCAACAGATTCCAATGCAGACTCTTTAAGTTTCACTACATTCTTCCTCATAAACCCCCCTCTCTCACTTGACATAGTTAATTCCAAACCTTTCAAAATCGATTCTTTACTCAAAACTCCATTCTCAACTCTCACACCAATCTCCCAAACACTTTCTATCATTCTTGCATTCATCTTCTGATCTCCAAAAAATGGTCTACTAATCATTGGCACACCACCAACAATGCAATCCAACACCGAATTCCAACCAGAATGCGTCAAACAAACACCGACCGATGAATGTTTAAGGATTTCCATTTGAGGAGCCCAAGCAACAATTTTTCCTCTTGCTCTTGTTCTTTCAATAAAGCCCTTCGGAAATTGTTCCTCTGGATTACCTCTAAAGGCCCAAAGAAACGGAAATCCACATTCTTCTAAAGACTCTGCCAATGCAGCGAGCTCATGAGGCGGTGGTATTATCGAACTTCCAAAGCTAATATAAACCACTGAGAAATTCTCATGTTTGTTCAACCATTCTAAACAACCATGCTCATCCGAAATCGTACGTTGCGGTGTTGTCAAGATGAATGGACCAACATTTAGTAGCAATTTGAACTTGGAATTCAACTCATTCTCAACACTAGGGTGTAGTGTAGAAAATGAGTTTATAGCAACTGCGGTTGCTCGTGGTAACGCTAATCCCATTTTGTGTAACATTGTTCCAAAAGGTCCATCAATGTCATCTATTACTCCTTCAGGCAAATCAGAAACCTCTAGCTCAGGAAAACCAGGTAGAAAATTGGCTTTCTTTACATCATCTACTAACAAACAAGAAATAATCAATCAAATTCTTATAATTTGTAGATTAGTTACAAATAGATCAAACAATTGGCACGGTAACTAAATATCAACTAATAACTAACTCTAGTCCAATATAACCAATTTATAACTAATTTTCATCTAATACATAACTATCATACGGTGTAACAATTTGTAACTAACTTTCAACTAATATCTAATTTGTAATTAATTTTCAACTGATATCTAACTCTCATCTAATGTAACAAATTTGTAACTAACTTTTACCTAATATTAATATTTCTGGGCTGTCGCGATAATACATATATCACACACCACACATGTTAGACACAACTGATAATACACATGTTAAACATCAGACATGTTAGATACAACTGACAATACACATCTTAGACATCAGACACATTTTTGTTTATGCAAATTATAAATCAAAATATTGATACCTTTATTGTTTCCCAATTTCTCTCTGATAAGATCGGTGTAGAAATGAGTAAGAAGAGAGTGAGGTCCAGCAGTCCAAAGAGGAACCCATTTGGCATTCATCTCGTCAGCAAGATCAGCACCAAACCAATAAAAAGCATCAGTAACAAAACAAGTAACCTTCTTCCCTGTCTCTTTCACAGCTTCATCAACAACACTCTTATAATTCTCCGGCATTGCGTTAATAAACCGAAAAATCGGCTCAAGCGGATGTCCGGATGGCACATAACCTTCCGGCAACCCATCACGAACATCATAATGATTAATATTAGGAAGAAGAAACTCATCTGAAGTAGAAAAAAGGGTTGCATTTGATTTCTTTGTGGTGAAGAATGAAAATGTGACATTGGGAGATTCCTCTGCAAATTTTCTCACGAGGCTAAGAAGTGGAGCTGCATGTGTGCCAAATGGGAATGCTAAAACAGCAACATGTAGTGATTTTTCAACAGCCATTTCAGCTTCAGAGTTGGACATTTTGTAGTGATTGGTTTGTGAGGAAGTGAAAAATACAACAAGAATATTTATATGAAAATGTTATTTCACTTTAGCACTTGCCATCATTAATTCATTTACCAGTCGACAACAACGAGCGGCTATCATTCATTCATTTATGGTAAGCTACCTTTCTTGTCTCATTATATCAACTACAGCTACCTTTCTCGTGAAACCTATTTTTTTATTCAATAACAAGTGTGCCACGAGGAGCATCACCTAGGCCAATAAAAAGGTTTTGAAAAAACAACTTTATAAAACATAATTGGGTGTAAGTGTTCTTAATTGACTTGTCCATCTAATTTAAAACAATTAAAGATATATTTATTACTAATGAATGGCACATGATATAATAAAAGCGATAATCGTTTTTTAAAACCAACATGATTTTTATATGAATCGACTCATTTGATTTCCTAGTTCAGAAAAACAGTTCACTGGACAAATTTTATTTTTGTTAAGAATCTAATTTGAGTAGTAGTTGACCAATTCATCCTTGCTCATTTTTTACTCATTTTTTACTAAAGTCCAAATATTTAACTAGTTAAAACACTAATCGTTTGATTAGTATAAAAATATCAAATTCACAAAAAGATAAATACTTAATGCATTGCTTGAAGTGTCCAATTCAAATGGAAGAAACCTGTCTAGTGTCTACAAAATTTAAATTTAATGTTTTGAAACTATGAACCACGTGATAGTCTAAATTTTATGTAGTATCATTATGGACCGATACTCTCATACGCTACGATATGTCAGTGCTATTATCGAAAAAATATTTAATTTTTTCTATTTAAAGAATAAAAGATTTGATACATTGGTGACATATTGCGATATACTGACAAAACGCTTTTTATGCTACAAATACGGTTAGTCAATTTCTTGATTATTTATATTTCTAGAACATGAATTAATATTCCCCAACCTTAATTATTCTTTTTTCAATTTTAATTCCTTCATCACAAAGAAATCAAATGCAACATAATTTTGTCTCTTCCTAGATATGGACTTTCTAATTTCCCTCCCCTCATGCAGTCATTCTACTCCAATTTTGTGAGAGAAATTTATTAAGAATATGTGCAATTTTGTTTCTACTTAAATTTAAATACTGTGTTTTGTGTGATTAAATCAACTATTAAATAAAGAGTTTAAAAATAATGTATTATTAGTGTAAAATATTTTACATAATCCGTGTATTACGATTTAAAAAAAACAAACTATTTTATATTTAATTTTAAAAAAAATCAAATTTTAATAAAAATTAACAGTTATGATTTATTGATAGTGTAAAATTAATTTACACTATTAGTATATTTTTATTAAATCCTTAAATAAATTATAAAAAAAAGAGATGATTGGCCAATAAAAATATAGTATGTTATTTAAATAATTTAAATGTTGTTAGGAAAATATAATTTATAATTATAATACTTTAAAGAAAAATGCTTACTAGTACCTCAAATATTGGTAAGGTTTTTTGCTATCTTGATACTATACTTACACCAATACACTGTTTAGTGTATTGTATAAATACAGTGAATACTATTTTTTTAATAAAATAATATTATTTAAAAATAATATTTATTTTTTAAAAAATTTATTTTATAACAGAAATATAAAATTGTCACTACAAAAAAGAAGTTTATTAGCCACGTAAAAGTAACGTGGCAAACTTCAAAATCACGTCACAAACAAAAAACAACGACATGGTGATTTATGTCGCTGAGGAACAAGTGGCAAACTTGTTGCGACGTGTTTCCCATGTCACAAAGTTGTGACGTGGTATTCACGTCGCATGTAGCAGCTTTAGTAGCGACGTGGGTTGCATGTCACAAAATTGTGACATGCTTCTCACGTCGCTACATGTGACGTTTTTGTTTTTAAAAAAATTATTTAGTAATTATTTTTTTATATTAATTAATTTATATAATAAAATTTATATAATAAAATGCATATAATAAAATTTATATATTAAAATTATTATAATAATATTATTTTATTATATATTCAAATAATAAAATTTTATAAAATAAATTCATATAATAAAATATTATATAATTTAATAATTTAAAATGATAAAAATAAATATCTTACATAAATGCAAATTTAAAAATAAAATAAATAAAATGTTTTCACGGAGCATCTTCACCCGGATAATTATCAAGATCAAAATCATCAATTCCGTCACTATCCGGCTATGTATCAGGAACATTTTGATTTCCACCACCTTGCATAAATCGTCTCATCTGCTCCTCCATATATCAGATTGCCTATTCCGCATGATCTCCAACTGTTGCTCATGCTCTTGCCTCATTGTCGTCATTTGGGCCTCCATTTCGCGTCTCAATTCACTTGCCGCCAATTGTCTTACTGTTTCAAGTTGATCCTGTGATAGATTCAGTTGATGTGACTCCCCCTCTCCATCTCTAAGTCGTTGAAACAGATTATGATCACCAACTCTCAAGCCGGACGCCAAATTTTCACCTGCAAAAAAGCAACCATTAGGCCCCTTTCCATTAACTACTTCATTCCAAATATAGAAATCAACATCACCATTAAACGGCTCCCCCTCTGCTGGCCTATATTGAAGATTGTGTTCTAGAAAAAGTGAAAGCAATGTCTGATAATCATCCTACACATACATTAAATAATAAAATTAAAAATTTATATATATATATATATATATATATATATATATATATATATATATATATATATATATATATATATATATGTATTAAATTATACTAAATTCAAATATATTAAAAAGTTGTCACGTGATTTTCACACATCAACTTATGAATTGCCACGTGATTTTCACGTAGCAATTTATCAGTTGCCACATGATAATCACGCCACAATTTATAGATTGCCACGTGAAAATAACGTCACAAATTTTGTTATTAAATTAGAAAAAAAAAACATAAATTAAATTACTTACAAAACCTCTCTGTGTGCGCTCGTCGATAAAACCTCCCGATTTCTTTGTCCGAGTCCTCGTAATCAACTCAATGATCAATGGTGGTCTCCCAACTCCTTAGTCTAAACAATAAAATTAAAAATAATTAGTAAAAAATATTATGAATAAAAATATAACTTAAAGAATTAGTAATTTTTACCATCCGCCGGACATGCTCCGCAGTACTAATACTTCCAACAGTATTGACACATCCCCCCTTTCGGATGCCCTCATCTTCTTAAAAGTTTCTGATTTAGCCTTGAATTCTGACGAACTCCAATATGTAAGAAGTTCGCCAAAAACCTCTACGCCTATCCAATTAGGACGGATACCATGAATCTCATAATTCTCCCTAACCCGCCGCATTATATCATAAAATCTTCTAGAGGTTCTGCTATAATAGATTTTTTTCCATAATTTTCTTATTCAACGGATCCCACACACATTTTTCCTACAATGTTGTATGACATTAAAATAAAAAGTTAATTAATTATCATGAAAATGTCACTTAAATAACAATACTAAAAAAATAAATTAAATTTACACCTTAAATAAATAACAATACCTTAAATTTTTTAAACCATTCTTCTTTATTTGTAACCTCGCCAAAGTTCCTCCAAAATGATTTATACATCTGCTGAATTATATAATTAATAACCTTGGCAGCAGTCCGACTCGACGCAAAACTAAACAACAAGATTTTGAATAAACAATATTAATTATAAATTTATACAAAAAATGAAAATGAAAATGTACTTAAATAAAAGTTTATATAAGAAACTTACTTGCTTCCTTCGGGGCAAATCCAAAACCTCCCGTCAATGACATGAATCTCACTCGGATAAGTCTGTGTGGGACGTGGACTGGGGGATCGTCCAACCTGTGTGGGACGTGGAGTGGGATCGTGGTCGACGTGACTGGATCCTCCATGTGTGGAATGTGGCTGGACCTCCGTCTGCTGGAAGGATGAAGACATCTGTGTGGGATATGAAAAATCAGGTCCCCCCGCCTGCTGGAAGGATGAAGGCACGCTAGTCTGTAGAAATGGAAAACTGGGTCCTCCTGCCCGCTGGAAGGATGAGGGGACACCAGTCTGTACGAATGGAAAACTGGATCCTCAAGTCTGCTGGAAAGATGAAGGCATCTGAGTCGATGTGAAAGGAAAACTAGATCCTCCCGTATGCTGGAAGGATGATGGCATCTGAGTCGGTGGGAAAAGGAAACCGGGGCATCCAGGTGGTACAAAAGATGCAGGTACCCCAGACGAGAATGTGTGGGAGGAGAGTAATGGGACGAAACCCTAGTACTGGCCAGGGACATAGGATTAACCTGACTATGAGGAGGGGACACATGGCTGAGTGAGGAGCCTCACATGTTACTACCCTCGGACGCTGAGACTTCTTACCGCTATCCTTATTCTTAGGTGGCATTTTACCTATTTATATATATTTTCATAAACAAAGATAATAAAGTCATTAACATCAATAGATATTCATTAACACATTCAATATATACATGTTCAATAGATATTCATTAACACATTCAATATATACATGTTCAATAGATATTCATTAATATTACATTAAGTGTTTTAATTAATCTAAATCTTCATGCTCGTTATCCATATCATTTTCATCATCTGATGTAATATTGTCCTCGGATTCAAACTCTTCATCATTCTCTTCATCCACATTATTATCAACCAACAATATAGACGCATCAACTTGATGTCCCTCAGCAGTTGTATCAGACAAACTTGTAATGTCTTCAGCTGCAACCACATCATTAATTTGTTCAACGTCATCAACTTGGTAGGCAGCATCTTCCACTAGATCTCCAGTTTCAATATGACCTAGCGGTTTTGTTTTTATTACAACACACCATCCTTTTTTACGTATTACAAATGAAGGATAAGAAACATAATAAACTTGCCTAACAATATGTGACATTATGAAAGGGTCATATTCTTTGTATCTCCGGTTCATTTGAATCTCAACAGAACCATATGACTTGTCTATTTTTGTGTCTCTAGTTGGATCATACCATTCACAATAAAACAAGACAACTTTATTTTCCGAGTCCAAGTAATTGTATACCAACTCGTAGATATGTTTAACAAATCCATAGAAGTCGTCTTCACCGCCATCTATAACTCCTTTTACAAATACACCACTATTTATGGTTTTTTTCCCTTCGGTTCATGCCTCAGTGTGAAATTTATATCCGTTCACGAAGTATGTGTGCGAATCATTTGCGCTTTGGATAGGGCCTTCTGTCAAATTTCTCAAATGGAGTATTTCTGGAGTTAGTGCATGAATGCTAGACAATGTTTGCTTGAACCATGAGGGAAATTGAGCATGAATGACACCTGATGTTGACTTTACACCGGTACTATGAAAATATGCATTTATAAGGTTGTTTCTTGTACCCTTCACACCCACAACAATGTTTTGATAAGGTAACAGTTTGTTTGACTGCACAGCTTTAGCTAAACTGGTGGATTGTGCTTGCTGGCTTTAGACTTGGTCTTGGAGAGTAACTGTCTTTCCAGTTATAAAATAACTGGATTTAGTGCAGGTCACTAAATATCTAGATTAGTAAAACCTCAGCTCCTATGTCATATATGCGTATAACAAGCTCGTGGCCAATTCGATGAACCATCACTTTATTGCCACCACTTGGTTCACAAGCTGACGTTACACAGCACGACACTGTTGAGTTTATCGGAAATCGTACGTTGCGGTGTTGTTAAGATGAATGGACCAACATTAAGTAACAATTTGAACTTGGAATTCAACTCATTCTCAACACTAGGGTGTATGGAAGAAAATGAGTTCAAAGTTACTGCAGTTGCTCGAGGTAACTCTAGTCCCGCTTTGGATTTGAACTCAAAAAACTATAATATTACAAATTTTAACTCTGTAAACTAAAGCAACCACTAATATCTTCATATAAAAAACATTACTCAAGCATCAATGTACATTATTATATAATATATATTCAACACATTGCTTACAAGACCTGCAGTTACAACTCATCATTCTTATGATCAAACAAAACAACAAATTAGAAAGTTAAAAATCCATATGATAATTGTTTTAGTATTACAGACCATAGCCTAGTTCATAATCTTGGAACATCCTTTCTTGCATAAGATTAGTCGACGAATCCCACGAGTTCGACGATCCTGATTTAGTATCACCTGATTCATTTGACCACCATATCATGCTTTGATCCTTTGAACCATTATTATTCATATCTTTGAAACAATCAAACTCATCACCCATTGTAGTAGTAATAATGTTTCTGTTGTTGAGAATCTCATGTAGCTCATTTTCTAGTTGCTGAATTCCTTCATTACTACTCTTCTCAACACCTTGTCCTCTAACTTGTGCAACACTTGAAGCATCCATTGAACCATAATGATCATTAATATTATTTTTATCATTATTTTCAGAAGCGTCGAAGGTAACCAAACTGTTAATATTCTCCAAAGGAATATCAATATTCTCCAAAAGATCAACCTGTGGTGAAGAGAAACCACTTTGCATCATAGTGTTGTTATTAGAGTTTTGAAGACTAATTTGGATCATTTTTTCTTGAGAAGGATGCAACTTTGGCCATACAGAAAGGCTATTATTGTAAAAAGAGAAAGGGTTTTGGAGAGTTTGAAGTTGCATATGAAGTTGAAGTCTTTCAAGAGCTGAACTACTCAATGAATTTGAATAAGAACTCTCATCTGTATCCTTTTGGTTCATCACCAAGTTGTTGTTGTTATTATTCGTCGATTGTTTACGCTTCCCGAGTAATTTCTTCTTCAATCTTGTGTTCCAATAGTTTTTTATATCATTATCAGTTCTTCCAGGTAACTGAGCAGCAATAATGGACCACCTATTATATATATAAACAGTTCAAAAACAGTTAAGTTTTCTAACTATTGGAGGAATCAATGATTCTAGTGACAAAGAAAATAAGACAAAGAGTAGTATGTTGAAGAGATGAATGAATTTGAGAGAGAAACAAATTAGGACCTGCTTCCAATGCTAATATAAAGGCTGCAAATAATGTTGTCTTCTTCTTCAGTAAATCCACCATGTTTTATATTAGGTCTCAAGTAATTTAACCACCTAAGTCTACAACTCTTTCCGCATCTCTTGAGCCCTGCAAAAAAATTTTAATTATTTATCGGTTAAAAAGTTTAATCGGTTAGTAGTATATAATTATCTATTTATGATCGAATTTAATCTTGAAAATACAACAGTTATGTATGAAGAAAAAATTTAGACACTCGTTATTGATTAATTTCTATAATTGCGTGCAGATATATATAAGATATATAGATATTAGATATAGAGATTAGTTAAGAGGGGGAGTATTACCAATTTTTTGAGGAAGAGCAATCCAATTTCCACCAGTTCCATTTGTTTCAATGTAGGATTTGAGTGTAGCATCTTCTTCAGGAGACCAAGGTCCTTTCTTCACATTAGCCTTGTCACAACATGGAGCTCTACCCATCTTTTGTTGCTAAGATCTCTCACAAATTAGGTTTAATTCTCTTGATGATGATGATGATGATGGTTTTGTTGTAAGATTGTTGGGAAACTACTTGGAAGGAAGAGAATGATTTATAGGTAAGAAAAAATGGCTGATGTGATGCTTAAGAGGACAAAAAGTCTTACACATCTCACCTTTTCCTTTTCTTCAATTTATATAATATTATTAATTCAACTCATATATGATTTTTCTTCTAAATATGATATAGCTAGGGTTTTATTCATCTATCTCTTTCTATCTCTTACTTTTTGGATTAGTTTGTGTTCAATAATTATGCATGCAACGAGACAAACGTATACATGAATTTCTTTGTTTCTTTTTTTTATTAAAATAACACACTGCTTTTTCACAAGTTCCATTAGTTTAATACTACAATAGTATATGATCAGAACAATCCTTCATCCTCTTGCTTTGTCGGCATTATCCATGAAAATGTTCCAATTGATAAGTTTAGCATTTTTGTTATTTTTAATAGGTAGAAGTTTGTGTTAGTTTGTTAGGGAGGAGAGAATTTATGAAATGCAATAATCTAACCCTAAACATCTTTCTTAATACTCATTTATCGTTTTTCTCAAGATTTAAAGAGATTTGAAACTTGTCTCTCTATTAATGAGTTTCATAATTACCCAGTCAAATTTTGTTTTTAAGCAAGATATAATGAAGAGAGAATTAAAGATTTTCAATTTTGATAATTATGCCGTGTGGTGACAAAACTTAATCTTGAATGATTTAATTTTATAAAATTGAATATAATTAATAGTGAAGTACGGGTGTGAAATAGTTTATGTAGGAATAAATTTATATAAAAATGAGCTTAAAAAATATTTATCACAAGAGAAAAAAAAAATCATATTGAAACTCAATAGATGCATAATCTCTACGATTATTGCTGCACACATTATTTCAGTGACCATTCAAACAAGATCAAATGGTTTAAAATAATATAAATTTTAATTTTGAAGTTAAAATTTACTCTCTCTATCTCATATTATTATAAAAAATCACTTTTTAGATTTATTGAATAACTAATGTATCTGATCTATATATAAATCAGATACATTAATTATTCAATGAATCTAAAAAGTAAATTTCTCTTATAATCTCGGACAGAGAAAGTAAAATACAAAACTTAAATTTAAAATTGGTGAATCTTGATCGAACTGTGACGATACATCAGTAAATGTATGCTCGAGTGGGGTGTTTATGGGTTAAATGAAATGGTGTGTCTAAGGCAAAAGGTGCAACCGAATGAGAACGATGTTCGTTCAAGTAGTTGGGTTTAAATCAATCAATACTAACAACAAAATCATGACATAATTGTGATAATCAATTATGCACCTTAAAAATCCATTATGATACTCGAAGAACCAAATATGCACCTGTAAGTTAATTTACGAATTCACCTTATTTCAAGGTATTTCGTAAGTGCCCTTACGAATTCGCTCAATATTCAAAATTTATTAGGATTTTTAAATATAATTTATATTCTATTGTTTAATTAAAAAATTAATTATTAAATTTGTTGTTTAATTTTATATCATAAATTTATTTTAATTATTTTTAATTATAAATTTAAGTTATTTATAATTCAATTTAGTTATATTGTTAGAAATATATTATATAATTAATGCATATCAAGTAAATCAAGGCAAAAAAATCAATTGTATCTCTTTATATAGAAATTGATATGAATAGTATTAATATGATTTTTATTATAGACCAAATTTGATATTAATATCAATTATATATATATATATATATATATATATATATATATATATATATATATATATATATATATATATATATATATATAATTAAATTGAATTATTATTAATAAGAAATAACTTTAGTATATAATTAAAAATTATTAAAATAATTTTATGACATAAAATTAAATAAATAATTTAATAATTAATTTTTCAATTAAATAGTAAAATATAAATTGTATTTTAATCCTAATAAATTTGGGACATTGGGCAAATTCATAAGTTAACTTGCGAATTTTTCAAATAAGGTGAATTTGAATGTTAACTTACGAATTCACCTTATTTTTTAAAAAGTAAGATGAATTCGTAAGTTAACTTGCGAATTCACCTTATTTTTTAAAAATCGTGAATTATTTCGTAAGTGAACTTACGAATACACTTTATTTGAGAAATTCGTAAGTTAATTTACAAAATTGAAGAGCACTTTTGATTTTTCACCAGAGATGAAGAAGAATTCAAATGGTTAAAAAAATAAATTTCCATAGGCTTAACTACCCCACACTTGCATTTAGTCAAAGTAGAAATATTGTACTATAGATGGCCATGTGATCAACATCTGCCGCGGTATATCGTTCCCTTTATTTCAAATTTTCCTTATAAGTCAATGAATTGATTCGTATATTCCATTTCTATATGAGTATGACTATTGTCTTTAAAATTGAAATAGTATTGCAACAAATTAGTTCACCATGGCCTTCTACGGACAAGTACATTTTTCTCTCCACATGACTATATGTTTTTGTCACGATCATTTTTAGAAACTTCTGGTTTGTATGTTGACTTGGGAGCAGGTGAAGAAAGCTAGAAAAACTAGCTTAGAGTCAATGCCTTGAAATTGTAATCGACTTTGTTTGCTTTCAGTCAGCACAAAATCATAACCAACTGATTCTTATTTGAAACCACACAACATTGAATACTGGATTGCTATCCATCTTGACATAATTATACCCAATTAAAGTAATGTTATTTATACACCAAAATTCTACGTTAATATTTACTCTAAATAATATTCACCGTATTTATACGGTAAATAATATTTTTTAATAAAAATATATATTTATAAATAATAATATATTATTAAAAAATATATATGTTTAGTCTGTCAAAAATTAAGACCACTGTTCTATAAATTTATATTTACTACTAAAAAAAACTATTTGTATAAATACGATGAAATTGATGTAAAATTTTAGTATATCAATAGTCTTCCTCAATAAATTAAGCTTATATTCTTAGTCTGTCAAGAATTAAGACCACCGTCCTATATATAAACCAAAGTTATTATTTGCTCAGAGCTCTTAACATTGTTTTTGTTTTTTATTTTATAGCCGATAAGTCAATATTAGAAATTTAGAATAATTAGATAGTAATATGAACCTCATGTATATCTTTGGTTGATTTTAGTTGTTTTTTTGAGAGAGAAAAAAAAAAGAGAGAAATAAGATGAGAAGGATTACTAAGACATCGTGTTTTTGTCGACGCCTCAAATCAATCCTTAAACCTTTTTAAATATAATTTCTTTAATATTTTAAACTAAATTAGTTTTGTTTATATATTGTATATCACATTTTATACCACGATAGAATATGATTTAACATATTAACAAAAAACTTTAATAAATTTTACATAATAGATCCGATTGTTTTGTCTTTTACAAAAAATAAAAATATTATATAATTTTGTGTGAAAAAAAATTTACAAAGAAATTTTTATAAATATTTCAAATGAAATTTTAACGTTATTTTAAATAATTTTTCATAATTAAATAAATAAAATAGAGACAAAATTTTGAAGCTATTTAATCATATTTATATTATAGAATGTCAAAATTAATCTTTCATTTCAATAAAAGGAAGGAATGAAAAAATTTATAATATTTTTAAAACGGTTTAATAAAATTCATTTTTTTAAGTTAAAACACACAAATGACTTTTATATAGTACAAATATGACTTCGATATATTATCAAAATGTAACAAATCTAAATATTATTCATCAAGTACACCCTCCGGACACTATTATAAGAAACTTTTACTTTTTTGATACATTTGACTATCAATGTATCTGATCCATATATGGACCAGATACATTGATAGTCAAATGTATCAAAAAAGTAAAAGTTATTTATAATAGTGTCCAGAGGGTGTATAAAATATTATAAAATCAGTATGGGCAGTCTAACATATAAATGACATTGAATCAAGATGTACAACATGTAGGAACGTCTTTCAAGTCTTTTGGTGAGAATGATGTAGTATTTTTAAATAGTTATATATGAAAAACGGAAGGAAATGTAAGATTACTTGATTTGAAATAATTAATAATAAACTTTGATAAGGTAAATTATTTTAACCCAAATTCATCTATTGTAGCCATCACCTATGACTAATCTATATCTTTCCCAATTGATTGATACAGTATTAATACGATCAAATAAATCAATGCGAAGTAGTTCTAAGGGTCTGGAGGTAGAGACAATGTTCTTAGATTTGAAAGAGGTTTTAATGAGTTTTTCTACTTGGCATGCTCCACAAGGAGCATCTGAGTGATACTAGAGTTCTTGCAGGCCTATAACAAGTTTTAGCTTGACGAGCTTAGAGATTAATCTCCAGCTAGCATGACTTAATCTTTTGTGTCAGGGCCACTTTTCATCCCTCATTGATACAAGGCAGAGTATCTTCTGATCAGCCAATTCAAAAAAGTTAATTTTATAAATATTGGATTTCCTCTTACCTTTGAACAATTTGGACTTCTCATATTCATTAATGATGGTACAAATGTTCTTATTAAACACTATTTTATCAACATTATCACAAAATTGACGTATGCTAAGTAGGTTATGTTTTAGTCCATCTACTAACCAAAATTTCTTAATTGAGATATAGGAATTACCAATAGTAACCATACCGATAATATTTTATCTTGTCATATGTCGTGAACGAGCATTGTTTAGGTACCAGAACTCTTACTTTGCTCCTTTCTTTAAGATTATCTACAACAAATGTAATTTGAGATTTAGGTGCTCATATTCTGATGGACCCTTCGGGTTAGTTATGAAAGGTCTCTCATGACTTGTATCTTAGCCTTTATGTAGCGGGACTTGGAACCATTCAAGTCTTTTGGTTTAAAAGCTTTAGGTATTAAATAGTTCTTAGCCTTTGATTATGAACCCTTCAGGACCTTAGACTTTGATGTCTTAGGTTTTGATTTCTTTAGAGCCTTAGACTTTAAAATCATGTGTTCTGGTTTCTCTAGACCCTTACACTTTGAGGTCTCTAGTTCTGATTTCTACAGAACTTTTGATTCTATGATCTTTTGTTCTAACTGGTTCAGAACGTATACTTTGTCATCAGCAAATACAAAACAATAATGGAGTCATTTTTTAGCATAACTAGGAGAAAATCGTTCTGCTAGTTTTTTCCAAGTTTCAGATTTTGGATCAACAAATTTTTCATAATAGCCAAGACATTCTTTCTCTTTTTCTCCTACTTATATCATAAATCATAGAGGCAATTTTAGTCATGTTAAAGCCAGAAATGACTGACTATTGAAGATCCATTTTATACTCACTAAGGTGTTTCTCATACATATCATATATTAAGACAATATGATATTTTTATAATTTGTTGATCTTATTTTTGGAAGATTCTAATTTATCTTTCATCAAATAATAATCATTTTTAAACTTTTCATATGTTTGGCTTTATCTTGACAACAACCCATAAGGTCTTGAATGAAAGAAATTCAATTTGAATGAGATGGTTTAGAAAATACCATATCTTCTTCTACAGAATTTGAGCTAGAACCCGATTCAGATTTTGTGTTTGAAGATGTTGAAGCAAATAGAGACTGATTAGCTTATTCTTCATATTTTTTTAGATTCTCCTTCTTTGTCAAGTTCATCTCATGTTGCCATGAAACTCTTCTTGACCTTGTTTTTAAAGTTGTTTTTCAATAAGCTTCATTTCTTTGGTTGGTTCTTCTATAACTTTGAACATTCAGCAATAAAGTGGCCATACTTCTTGCAGTTAAAGCTTCCCTTCTAGTCATATTTGTTGACGTTGGAGCTTGTCCCTTTGAAGCCATTCATATGCCTAAGAATCTCTAATTCTTCTTATTGGCCATATACTTAAATCTCTTAAGTATGCATGACATTTATCCATCTCGTGATTCTTCTTAAGAACCTCTTTCATGAGTAGGTTCTTCATATTTCCAAACTTGAGAAGATTTGGAAGACTGATCAATAGTTTTTAAAGCAAGATACTTTAACTTCTTGACAAGTTAATCTACAATCAACTTTATCTAATGACTCTGGATATTGTTTGATTAAGCTTTCTAGACTTATCTTGTTTAAGTCTATAACTTCTTGTATTTTAGTCACCTTAAGTCTATACTTGGCAGGAAGACTCCTGAGAATCTTCTTAACATGATCAACAATTGTATAGATTTTGTTAAACACTTGAAGTCCAGATATAAGAACTTGAAACCTTAAAAACATGGTTTCAATGTGTTCTTCTTTCTTCATTGTGAACAACTCATATTATTGGACCAAAATGTTTGCGTTTGCCTCTTTAATTTGTTGATTTCCTTCATAAGTTGCACGAAGAGACTCAAAAAAGGTTTTGGCAGTAGATTTGTTAAGAATCTTGAGATACTCAGGTAGATTATCTACCATGATTCCTATTACTCTATGATGTTTTCTGTATAACTTTTTCTGAGCAGGTGTTAGGCTTTTTCTGTCAGCCACCATGCATATTCTATCTACTTCAAAATCAATTTCATCTTCAAAAATATCCCATAATTCGTCATCAAGACCTATGATGTGAGTGTACATTTTAATTTTCCACTATTTAAACTCAGTATAATCTCTATTAAAGGTTGGAGGTTTAGAAGTATAATTGCTTTATGAAGTTGAAGTGCCATTGGTGTTAGATACTTCATTCATGTTGTTTTTCTCTCATGCTCTTTTATGTACCAATGTTAAGTGTTGATGCCCAAAATATGCCCTGATGCCAATTGAAGCTGAGAAAAACACAAGAAGGGGTTGAAATGTGTAATATTTTTTCCTTATTCTCTTAAAAATCACCTGTCAAACCAAAATCTCTAATACTAGTTATTGGGAAAAAAACAAATCTAGGCGTAACATGAAACTCCAAAACTGAAGAAAAAAATCACGATCGTTGTCAAAAGACATTCAGAAAATTACACTATGTGAAAATTATTACAACGTATAATATAGTCTCAACTAACTCAGTCCTATAATACACCCACATATTCCAAAACAAATATTCAACTATATCTCACAACACTGTAATATAAGAACATAAGAGAACAAAAAAAGTCAAATATATATATATATATATAACATTGGACTCCTTTTTCATTCACAAAACTAAACAATGTAAGACTTCAACAAAATGTATATTTGCAACCAACTCAAACACAATTTTAGTAGTAAAGTGGATAACACACTACCTACAACAACACTTGTATTAAGCAATCGTTGTATGTCTTATAATAAAATATAAAAAATACAATACTAGAACAACAACAACACCAATAGTGAGATCAAACTCATGGCCATGCACCACACTTTTCATCACAGTTGAAACTTTCAATCGAAATGAAAAGTGACTTAAAATTAAAAATAAATAAAAGGAAAAATACCCTTTTTAGTCTCTTAACTATACCTCGGGGTACATTTTGGTCCCTTATCTTTAAAAAGTTTCAAAGTGGTCCTTTAGTTGTGCAAAAAGGACCACATTTATCCTTTCTGTCCAAGTCGCTAGTCAAAGTCAAAGGTGATCCTTATGTGGCATATAAGTGGCATTACACGTGGTTAAAATATATTTCTAGGTGATATTAAATATAAAACATAGTGGGTAAAGTATCAGAACAAAGTCCATTCCTTGAATCTAACCTTGCTTCTCCATTGTTGGAAGCAGTCATATGAGTTACAACAAAGCGAAGCGAGGCGAGGAACTGAGATTCTGTAGAAGGTGAAAGAGACCACAACACAAGTCATCATAGGTAAGTTTCTGAAATTCCCCTTTACGTAGTTAGGGTTTGGTGAAATCCCTTGTTCCGAAATTCCTTTTTTCATAGTTAGGGTTTATTGAAATCCCTGGTTCTGATATCCCTTTTTCGTAGGATGGATGAATTTCTGAATATTACAATACACCATAGTGGTGAATTTGTTACGGAGGAACTGAGTGTTAGGGAGGATGTTGTTATGATGTAAGGGAATATGTTTTTATGGAAGATGTTAGGAAGGATGTTCTAAGGGAAGATGTTGTTAGGGAAGATGTTGTAAGGAAAAAAGTTGTTAGGAAAGAAGTTGGTAGGGAAGATGATGATGTTGGACATAGGGGTGGGGAGGTTGATGATGTTGTAAGACTGACTGACTGATGATGATGATGATGATAGTTCTGATGATAGCACCTTCAATTATAATAGTGAAATGGAAGTAGTATTTGATGAATATGTTGTGGGGGTAAACAAAACAAAGGCAATAAGGGCTAGGTTTGCAGCAAGAGACATGGTTGATGGGTCATTTTTAGGGGATTAAGCTAGAATTTATGACTATGCACATGAGTTATTAAGAGCTAACCCAGGGTCAACTGTCAAAGTTAGTGTCCAACCTGCACAAGAAGGTGGTGATGTTCTGAAATCACATTTCAAAAGACTATACATATGCTTGGAAGCTTGTAAAGAAAGCTTCAAATTAAGCAGACATTTTGTGACGCCGAAATTTAATTAATTAGTTAATTAAATTATTGAAGTATTTTATTATTGGATTAATATTCTGGTTGAGCGGTTAAGTTGATAGTTGAACAATAGTTGGTTTAATCGGAGAAATAATATTAGAAATAATGGTATTATGGAATTATTATTTGATTAAAAGTTGGATTTGGTGGTGGTGTGAGAGTAATGTGGGAGGTGTTAATTAGTTGGCCCATTAAGGAATAATAATAATATTATTATTATTGGATTAAAAAGAATAAAAGGAAATTAGGTTGCAGTAGAATAAGGTTTTGGCTTTTGGGAGAATAGAACGTGAAAAGAGAAACTGCAGACCAAAGAGGAACGAGGATTTTGACAGAGAAAAGTGGAACGATCAAGAATCCTCAAGAAACCTTCAAACCAAGGTAAGGGTGGAGTTCTTGCTCTATAATTGGGGATATGATGGGCATTATGTAGTTTGAGATGTATGATTCGCTAGGTTATGTCATGTCGATATGGTTAACCGTAGAAAATCCCAAATTGGAATATATGATCTTAATATTCTGTGTATGTTGCGTATGTTGTTGTTGTTGATTCGAAAAATTGTGCAATTCTGATGTTTTATGTTGTGTTGTTGTTGTTGAATGAAAAGATTATGCCATTCTGCCTTTATATGTTAGGTTGTTGTTGATGATTGCAAAATAGCCATGAATGAATAGTGTAATATTGAGAAATCTGGTTTTTGGGTATTTGTACACAGCATGAGTCGACCTAAGAGTGTATGTGTCGATACAAGAAGGATTAATTTTGAAAACCAGAGGCTGGAAAATAGCTTGTATCGATACAAGTGGACTTGTTTCGGCTCATGGGGCAATTCTGGAAGACTTGTATCGACTCATACGAGGTATGTATCGATACAAGTCAGTTTTGTATCGATACAAAGCATGTATTCATCGACTCATACTGAAGGAAATTGGAAAAATAGAATTTTGAAAAGCTATGAGCTGGCTCATACGCTTTATGCGTCGATACAAGTGGGTTTTGTATTGATGCATGGAGTTTTGTATTGGCTCATACTGAACAGAAAACATAAAATAATTCTGGAAAATTGTTTTGGTCGTATCTTCGCGACCGTAACTCCGATTTTGATGCCGTTTGGACCATTGGAAAGTTAGGAACATGAGTTAACCTATAATAATGTCTTTAGGTAAAGTAGGTGAGTTTTTGGATGGTTGGTTGTAGTTTCCGTAAGTGAATCTGTTGTTGTCGTTTTTGTTGAACGTTGTTGTAGAGGTTTCAATAGCTAAGGTTGATGGTTGTTGTTGTTGTTGATTACATTGGCTGTAAGGGGCAAAATGAATATGTTGTAAGTTGGTTTCCATTGTGGATTACATTGTTATTATTGTATGCTGTTTAATTTCATCGCATACATACATTTGCATATTATGTTGAGCCGTGAAGGGCAAAACCACGTTGAGCCGTTAGGGGCATGTTGTTTACGTTGAAGGCTTATGCCTTGATGCCTCGGAATTACTGGAAGTTGTTTACGTTGGGAGTTATACTCTGATGGATCCACATGAACTTGCATAATTGAGTCGCGTTCGAATTGTTGTTTACGTTGTTGTTGTTGTTTGAGTTGTTGTTGCTATTGTTGTTGTAGTTGTTGAGGTTCATGTTGATACATGTTATTATAGTTGTCTAATGTAACTTCATGTTGAAGATGAATTATTGTCTAGTATAATTGTTGTTGGATATAAGTGATTGTCGATAGGTTGTCGTTTGAATTGTGTTAGCGTTGATTAGTCGTGTGATTGCAAAATGGTGATATTATATGATTTCGAACTATATATTATTTATCATAATCTCGATTATATAACTATATATTATTTATCATAATCTCAATTATATATGGTTTGATATCTCACCCTTTACTTGTTTTCGTCGTTGCCTTTATATTGGTAACATGCAGGTAACGAAGGATGAAGAGTTAGTAGCTGTTAGTTCGAGTATGGTGTCATTTGCTCTGATACGTAGCACTCGGGGGAAATGCGCGTTGTGTCTATTTTGATGTTTTTGTGTTGAAAATAATGTTGTTAAATAATCATGAGAAGTTATGTTTTGCGTTGTAAAACTATTTGAAATTCCGCTGCTAGTTAATGAAATTGTTGACGTTGAAAACTATTTAAGAGTGTTATGTATCTGTTGAATGAAAATGACATGATTATGTGTTTACGTTGAGAATTGTGACATCCTGAAATTGTTATACTCTGATTTTGATTAAATAAATACGTGGGGTAGAATTGGGGTGTTACACATTTCATTGGACTTGATGGATGTTTTTTAAAAGGCCTTTGTGGAGGCCAAATACTAGTTGTCATAGGAAGAGATCCCAATGATCAAATGCTACCAATAGCATATACAGTGGTGGAAAGTGAAAACAAGGATAGCTGGACATGGTTCTTAGAGTTGCTTATAGATGATCTTGGTGGAAAAGAAGAGTGCCTAACATACACATTTATTTCTGATCAACAAAAGGTATGATTCTATTTCCATTTTTGTTCCCTTTATTTATGTTACTTTTCATATCTCATTTCACCTTTTTTGATGACTTAGGGATTACTGGAGGAACTTTTGCCTAGAGTTGAATAAAGGTTCTGTGTTAGGCATCTATAAAGAGATATCTAGAAAAAAAAACTGAAGAAACTAATATGGAAAGATGCCAAGTCTACTTGCTACCAAGCTTGGGAAAGAGAGATGAAAGTTATGAAAGAGCTCAATTGAGAAGCATACAAACACATAATGACCACACCTCTAAGGTTTTGGAGCAGATCGTATTTCAAGATTGAAAACAAGTATGACGTTGTACTCAATAATATGGCAGAATAGTTTAATAGTGTCATCATGTAGTCTAGGTCCAAGCCATTGATAACCATGGTGGAAGAAATTGGGATATACATGATGGAGAGATGGGCTACAAACAGGATGAGGTTTCAGAAACTGGAAGATGTTGAAGTGTTGCTAACATTATGAAGAAGATTGAGAAAACAAGTTCATACACAAACATGTGGCTTGTCAGGTAAATTGAGTTAAACAAATTTCTTTAAACAAATTATGTGATAACCTAACTGATATTATAATTATATTTATGGTAGGATGTCTGATGAGCATATATCTAAAGTGAGGCATATGGAAAACTCAGTTGAGAAATTCATAGTCAATTTGAAGGATGAGAAATGTTCATGCAGAAGATGGGAGCTAACAGGCCTGCCTTGTGTTCATTCACTTACAGCAATCAAAAGTAGGAACCACGAGATTGATGATTATATACCTGATTACTATAGGAAATCAAGATACATGCAGGTGTACAAGCCTATAATATATCCTGTTAATGGCTCAAACCTATGGATCAGAACAGAGTATCCTCATGTTCTCCCCCTCCCAATTTAGGAAAATGATTGGAAGGCCAAAGAAGAGGAGGAATTTAGAGTAAGGAGAGATAGATGGTTATGATAAAAAGATGAGAAAGACAAGATTCATCATAAAGTGTAGCAGGTGTAAGAAAGCAGGACACAACAATCTGACTTGCAAGGTACCATCTACTAGTCAAGCTTCTCGACCAGCCTAAGCATCTAAGTCAACCCCTGCACAAGCAACTCAGTCAGTTCCTGTACCAGTGACTTCTCAAGCATCTCAGATAGTTCATGTTCCTGTGACTTCTCAAGCATCTCAGTCAGTTCATGTACCAGTTACTTCTCAAGCATCTCATTCAGTTCCTGTACCAGTGGCTTCTCAACCATCCAAGAATGTTGCTTCTAATTCATCCAAGAAAGTGACTCCCAAATTCAAAAAGTTACCAGTTAGAAGGCCAAATTCACCTTTTTTCCACTTGGTCCAACAACTAGGTTAAATGCAACAAAAATTATTCTAGGTCCAACAACAAGAAAGACAACACCAACAAAGAGCAGCACCAAAATGGAAACCTTAGTTTAATGCAATAATTATGTTAATCTATGTTAGAATTACTTATGTTAAGTTGTTTTGATCCTGTAATATCAGGTTGTTTTGAACAAATGTTTTGGACCTATAATATTAGGCCTTAGTTTTGAACAAGTTGTAATAGTCTGTATGAATATTAATGGTATCCACCACCTTATAATTAAATGTTGCTGACTTAGTTCAATTACTTTTCGATATGTTATAGTATGTTTTACTAATTCAACATGATACTAATTCATAATGAATGGAAACACCAACATTCAAATTCAAAATGATACTCTATTCAAAATGATACTCTGTTACATTATCATGAAATGATACTCTATTCAAAATGATACTCTATTACACCTTAAACATACAATCTGAAAATAATACTTTATTACATCATCATCCAAATGACCATAACTAACATAATAAAGAACAATGTTTTCCATTTTTTCCAGAATTCATCATCTTCTTCATTTCAATTTGTAACTCAATAATCTTATGTTACCGTCCATCCTTTCTTTCCTTTAAATGCAGTATCTCCATTTTTGCTCCATCAAGGTCATTTTGAAGATTCTTCAACATATTACTTTGCTTCTTTATAAACTGCTCTTTCTCATCCACCACATCATCAAAGAACCATTGAAAGTATCCACACCCAGTTTTTGATGAACCCTGTGTTATTCAAAATGAATATAGATCAGAACAAGAAAATTTGAAAAAACACTTTAATTTCATTCTTACCTTGTAATGATGATAGCCCCTGAATTAGTTCCCAAAGTTCGTGACAGTTGAAGCCCTTAGAAGAACCGTCGTGTCTCCACAACCACATATGGGTATCCATCAAAATTTTCCATCTAAGCATCCATCGCTCTTGAGATTGGATTCGTGTGAACACTGACCTAAGTACGCCGATGATGCTTCCTTCATAATCCTCAAGCAATTTCAAATTTGAAATGGAACGAAAATTCATGAACCCTAGAATTTGGGGAAATCTTGACACAAGAACGATGAATTGTCTTAGGATGAAGATGGTGTTTATAACATTCCACATCACCTGCCACGTATACAAAACAAACGTTCGTTTGTGCCTTTTAGACGGAAAGGACGAATGTGGTCCTTCTGAAACAATTACAGGACCACTTTAAAACTTTTTAAAAATAAGAGACCAAAACATAATCCGAAGTATAGTTAAGAGGGATGTCGTTATAATATTATTGTACTAAACGTATTTTACATAGTAAAACTCTTAAATATTTAAATTTGTTTGACAATTTCATCCTTTAAACTTGTTGATATTAATGATGTTGTTCTTTGAATTGATTGTTAGTTCTCTAGTCATAAATTTTAAAATTAATTCAATTTGAATTTTTATTTGTTTAAATTATTTGATTTTAGTTACCTTTATTATTTATTTTATCTAATTTTAATTGTCATTATTATTTATTTTACTCTTATAAAATTTACAACACTAATCACAAAATAAATAAATAAACACTTAGAAGCCGAAGTTGAACTCATCTGAGATTATTTTTGTCTATGCATTGATCTCAACCGAAGTTGGTTGTGCAATAATGTAGCTAAGAGATTATAAAAATATTACACACAAAAGTCAAACATTTGTTAATTAAATTAATCATTAATTTTTCGCTAATGAGAAATTAGTTGGGTTATTACCATAAAACAAAAAACCCTCAATTAATTAATATTATTTATTTTCTTCTTTGTTCCTATTTACCAACTTGGGTAGGACGTGTTAAAGACACTATATAGGAAACTGTATCAAACTAAAAAAAGTAGTAAAAACCAAATAGAAAGGTCTTCAAAATTCTAATATTTTTTAGAAGAAGCACCACTCATTGACCTTTGTTTTCCAATTTAATATTCCAACTTTTAATTATTTTAATCAATTAGCAAGAAAATAAAGGTTTAGAACCATACAATATAACAAGAAGAAACCATCAAATTCAAAAAGCACTTGGCTCCCAAGTTTATAAACATTAATATCTTAATCAAAGAATAGTCTCTGATCTTTGGGGAAAACATATCATACTTTCTTCTTGTCTTTCTCCTTAACTAAGAATCTTTGCATTGACGTTTTATTTATTTTTCATATTAAAAAAATAAATGTGTGTATTGGGAAAAAGAACAGTTCATTTCATCATCAAGAAGACTAATGAAAGATAGTAAAAACAATTCACATGAAGAACATTAACCAAAAATTATATTTAGTAATTAAAAAAATTAAATTAGCAATAAATTTAGTAAGAAATTAAACTTAAAAAATAAGCAATGCACCATAGACTCGAATTGTAAAGTATTGGAGAACCATAAATCTTTGCTAACACATTTATATTTTTTATCAAATTTTAAAAAATCTACATTTGATATCTAATAATATATTATATTTAAAATATGATAGAGTGCGATTTTAAATTTTAATATTTAAGTTGATGTAGTTTTGTCTGATTATATTTTAAAGAGGGTTTAAACAAAACGAGATTGATTCGGCTCATTTTGCCTTCTTTAATTTTATTTATTGACAAAATTTAATGATTTATTCTAAATTATTTTGATTATTCTTTTGGTACAAATAATTAATTAGATTTTATAATGATAACACTCCTATCATTACACCTGTAATTCACTTTGTATAATTTATTAATTTAATTAGAAGTAAGATAAGCATCGATGAAATAAAGTTGTTCTAAAAAAATCAAGCAAGGAGTTAGCAAGAAGATCACACTCTTGTATATGTCGTCACTAGGGTTGACAAAGATGCTACCATGGGAGACTTAAACTCCATTAATATAGTTTGGATTTAAGTCTTGTTTAACATGACACTAATCACCACTAATTGAAAGGATTTCAACAAACACGTATGAGTGGGAATTAATAAAGGATTAAATATTTAACATCAAATCAAATTATTATATTATCTGGTTTGTACACTTTTTTTAGAATACTAGTGTCAAATACAAAATCTTTACAAATGTCAAATGCCTAACATTTTATCTTTAAATATTTTGCATAAAAAATACTATGGTAATATGTATCATATTTTTAAGAGGAGTGATAATAATCTTTCTAATATTTATTTTTTATTGGGTGAAACATGTGTGAATCTCTCACTTTAAACATGAATTTCATATTAAGTAGTGAGATTTTTGAAATAATATAATAAGTGTGAGTAAGTGGAAAAATAGGCTTACATTAGATAAAAATGTGAAAACTTAATAATATATAAGTGAGAGACTCACTCACCTATCACCTTAAAATTTTAGATGAATAAGTGGAAAAAGAGAGTGCTGATAGCATTCTTTTATATTTAAGCATTAATTTTATATCACATAGAATTAAGGTCAAGTGTGACCGAAATAGTTGACTTCAAAGAGCTATGATCAAGCATGAGTGTTGAATTCTCAACTGCAATCAAATTTATAGGTAGAATTTAGGTATGCACCGCTACGATTATAGGGTATTATTCGTTTTGGGTATAAGAATTCTCACTATTTTGTCTTATAAAAATATTCTTCTTAGATTAAAGTGTATGAGTTTTGTATATAAATTATTATTAGAATTGATTTTTAAGTAATACGAGACTATTTTGATCGATCATAAGTAATTGTCCTGAGTTTATGTAAAGAATTACAGTGAAGATTTTGTTGGATTGAGGTGTATGGGTATATATAAACTACTCCTAACTTTTATATTTAAACAATGTAAAACTATTTTGAACCGCTCAAAACACATATCCATCAACTAATGTTTAGGAGTACAAGACAAACTTCAAATTTCCACAAATGTCAATGTTCCGGTCAAACTTAAATCTATACTAGCATGGTTACGAGTTATTGTGCAGTTAAATTGAAAAAATCTTTACGGTTTTGCCATTAAAAAAAAAGGTTCTTATTATAGGTTGAGATATATGAATGTTATATATAATTTACCTTTAACATCGAATTCAATTAATATGACACTGTATATTGTTTAATTGAGAAGAAATTGTGATTTTGATGATATTAAAAAATGGATATTTCATGGTAAGGTTACATGTTTTTATTTTCTTAATCGAACTCAAAACTTCATGTTTATATGTATAGTGTAAATTTCAAATAGTGATCGTCACTTTTTCTACCATCCCTAAAGAAGTACTCATATTGACTATTTTAGTTTTGTAAGAAGTAAAATGTAAGGTGAATGCTTTTGTTGGAGATTCATGTTATGTTTATAGAATATACATATGTTTATAGAAAGTCAGCTGAACTAGTTTGACTTAAGAAAGAAAGGTCAAAGCGTGTGTTAGGTATGAAGTTACATAGGAGTAGATATTGATGATTGTGTCACTCAAATTGACCTTGTGGAGTTTTCTTCACATTTTAGAGTTGGTGATGCTACATCAATTCTCTTATCTTAAAAATTGAATTGAATAATCATCAAACCTTATATTGAAACCAATCATATATACTTTAGATATTGATGGAGGTCAACTACGTGATAAATTTGTAATTTTTATCATGTGAGGCCTTTTAAGAGTGTGCTAGGATAAAATGTCTTGCTAAAATCAACTATTTTCTTTAAAAAAAATTGGTAAGTTATGAACAAAAAAAAAAAAAAATCAACTCCTTGACTATAAAATGTTAGCACAACGGTATAATATTTATTTAGTTAAATTATTAAAATTATAGTTTGATTTAAATTATTATACAAACTCGTCGATATTTCAATGTAAATTATTTAAATACTTGTAAGGTATTTTTATATAAATAATTTAGATATTTTATGTTTAATCAATATGAACTTGAAAATTTTTTAATATTAATAATTATTTTTTTCATCCTTATTTCTTTTAGTATGAACCAATTTTTTTTAGAGTAATTTTAAAGAATAATTCTTCGTTCTTCCCCTATTCACCATCATTCAAACATTGTGCTTTTGAAGACAAAAGTTTTGAGTTGGAGTTCATGTAATATCTCGACCATGTGTTCCATTCTTCTCCTTCTAATAACAGTGATTCTCATCTTAGTTGGTTGTACAAAATAAAAAAGAAAAAAAAAACAAACTTGAAAAGATCAAAGTATTTTTTTTCATTTGATCCAAATGTAAAAAACTAGACCCATGTATAATCCTTACATGTTTATAGTTGCCATAAATTTTTCAGAACCTTTGACTAACACTTTTCATTCACCATTTAGGATCGTCACTCCTACTCTTTTTGATATCATTATTATTATTGGTCTTTGATCAACTGGGGAAACTTTCAACACCCTCTTAAAAACCATATAAAACATAATTATACATTTGACCATTCTTGCTTCAGTAACTACAACAAAGACCATCATGACAAAATTGAGGAGGAAGTTTCTGACTATGAGAACATTGCTTTCCTCACCCTCTGACTATCTCATTTCATATTTTGTTCCCGCTCCCTCCAAGTAGCCAAGAAATTTGTACCTCTTGCAACCCAGCTTCATAAGAAAAAGGATGTTTGTTTTAGTAAATTGATCTTAGGATGTCATTATGAGTCTTTAGGAATTACTTTTGGTAACCTCAAAGTGAATAATCCATGAGGAGAACTTCTTGATCTCTGGCCATATCTGACCTTTACAGCTTTGACTTAATGTCATTTTTGAACCATTTCAAAACATTAGTGTGTCGTCTAATTTAGAAATACAAGTCAAAGGTATAAGGCTCGAGTTGTTGAACCCATATGACGGTAAATCTTCTACTAAAAAGGATTTTGAAAATTATTTCTTCATGTTTTTGAAATGTACTACCTTTGTATCTACTATCGCACCATTTTTTAATCGAAGCTATGGGCCAGAGTGGTTTAGAAGAACATTACCAACTTCTTCACTTAGAAGTCAAATTAAAGATCTCGGTATCTGAAAGGAATTCTCCAAATCCACTTTCTTGACAATCATAATTTCAACAGTGAAATATGACTTAACCAACTAACTAACTAGTTAGTTAAGTATGATGCTTAACCAACAAACAATATAAAAGTTGTTGTAACTTCAATTTGAAATTCAATTTCATCTGTAGAAGTTACAACATTCATGTTGTTGTTCCTTGTTCATCATTGTGTGTATGTACTAACTTGATTGCACATCAAGAAACAATAGATTTATGCTAACAGACGTATCATAAATTCTTTATTCAACTACACATTATAATAACATCTTTTTCATTCAATCACACATTAGTATCACATCTTATTTATTCAACCCCACATTATTATCATACATAGTTCATTCAACCACCTCATTATTATCACACTTTCTTGATTCAACCTCCTCATTATTATCACATCTTATTCCAATTCTATAAATATCCCTCATTCACTCATCATTTTTCCTTTAAATAAAACAAAACAAAAAAATCGACCAAAACAAACAATTTGATATTTTTCTTTTAATTTGTATCAACGTAGTATTAGGAAAATATGATATTATGAGATTTTTTCAACCTACCTTTAATGTTTTGTGATTTTTTTTTCTTCTTTCTCTTTTTTGTTCTTCCTTCAATCATTTGTATTTGCCTATTTGGTGTTCTTATAGATTTTCGGATTCAACCATTTGCGTAAAGAATTGATTCAATAGTTTTTTAATATTGTCAATTAACTCTTTTTCATATAATAAATTGTCTCTTAATATATACAAGTTCAAATACAAAATAAATTAAACAACTGCATATTATAATACATAATCATTTTTACCGTATTTTAAAATATTGACAAAATGAAACTTATTCGTAAGTGATATTACATTCCTTCTTATGTAAGAATTGTTTTAAAATTCAATAATCTATAAGAGTAATTAATACCAATACAATAAAAGGACACCATCGAATGGCAATGAAACTAGGGGTGTGCAAAAAAACCAAAAACCAAAAACCAAATTAGTATCTATATTAGTCCAAATTTTAAAACCCAGTCCAATATTATATTTTAGAACTGGTGGTCCATTAATAAAAAACCAAAAAAAAATCAGTAACCACATTCCAATTTGGATCTGTTATTGGTTATTGAATTTCAAATCTCTCTCAAAGCCTCACAACACAACCCTACTCTCTCTTACAGCCACCCAACACAACCCTATATTTAAAGGAACTTGTTTCTAGTTATTTCGTTTTGTTATATGTGATTCGTTGAGTTTTGTTCTATAAAAGTTATTCTTAATGCCTTTTATTTGTTGGCTAGTGAGTAAATTGATTATAAATTGTACAAGAGTGTAGGGAGATAGAAACTTAGTTGTATTGGAGACAATAGCTCGGTTGAAAGTCATCAAGTGGTTTTCTGATAAAACGTTTGTACAAGAACATGTATCAACCTAGATTAAAATATATCAGTTTTTCTTCTCCCACAAAAGCCAAATTGTACTGCACCAAATTTGGCAGATGTATCAAATATAGTTTATAAATAAGTGTCTGGAACCGATTTTGAAGGCGAAAAGTGGTAGAGGGCCAGAATGGTAGATGTTACAGCCAATGGATCAAAATTTAGGGATGAAATGTTTTTTATAAAACTGGTTTTGAAACTGGTTTTATTTATAAAACTGGTTTTATTTATAAAACTGGTTTTGAAATTGGTTTTTTTTTAAAAGTAAAAATTGATTTTTAGAAAAACTGGTTTTTTTTTAAAACTGGTTTTTGTGAGAAACCGGTTCAAAACTGAATCGATCCACATATAAACCGGTTTTAAAAATATAAACTGGTTTTAATGAAGTAGTTTTAAAATCCAAACCAAATCATATATATGGTTCAATTTGGTTTGGTTATTGATCCATGCACACCCCTAAATGAAACTCAATAACTAAGTATATTTACCTGGTTTACCTCTTTGATATTCTTAACATATTTAACAGTGAAGATTTATATATTTAAAAGTGAATTTCTATATAAGATAATATCTCTTATTTATATTTTACTTCTATCATTGAAATATAACTAAACAATTCAAATAAATGATAATTATTTCTCACTCTAATCCCGATAGTAATTTTATATTATATATTTAATATTCAAATATATTTTTATGTAAAAGATGCTTTTAAAATTGTTTTGACAAAAATATATATTTTAAAATTATCCAAAGTTTATATCAACAAATAAATATATATATATATATATATATATATATATATATATATATATATATATATATATATATATATATATATATATAATTTTCAATATCAATTTTAAATCATTATATATAAAAATAAATACAAATAACTTGTAAATCAATTTGAAACGACACTCTCCTTTTTAAGAAAAATCTTTTCAAATCAATAAACAAAATCAATTCATTTATAAATCAATTTGGCATGACAATAAAAAAACTTTTAAAAAAATCAAACAAAGTTTCTTTTAAAAAATTGAAAATTATAAATTAAAAACACAAGGCTATAGAATAGGATGAGTTGGAAATCAAGAATTTTTTAGTATTGTCATCGGAATTCAATATTGTATTATTTTAACGGATTTTGTTGCATATTTTAAAGAATTTTGTTGCATATTGTTATGCTTAATAATTGTTGTTGAATAAAATAATTTAATATCGCGCAAATACTTTCAGTTCAATAAACACATATTTTGTATTATATTCACAATTAGATTTAAAAAGGAGCATGAAAATCTAATTATCATGTCACAACCTCGTCGCCTTTAAAGATGACGACATTACGCATCAACCATATACTCTACGTCGTGGCAAGTCAAATCATCTTTACATGAATCTTTCAAATCTTACATTTCACCTTCTCAAAATGAAAAAAAAAGTCTCCAATTTTGAAATTATTAATTCTATCTCACCTCATATCCAATTATACACCTCCAACCAAATATTAGTTGCAAAAGAGAAATTCCCAAACAGGTGAGGAATTGATTTGTCCTCCAATTTGAGTAAAAGATTTCCAATCATCAATTAGGATATTGCATTTTCAACTTAAAAACATAATTTCATTTAAACCAGATACATAACACTTTAATCAATAAGATGAACTCAACAACCTGTTTAGTCTTTAAACATAAATCAACTTTTATAATAACCAGGCAGCGGATTCACAACGTTAAATTTTTAAGAATAAAACATAGCATCTTTATCCAGAAAAACTCAAACAACTTTAAAAACAACCAAGCTTCTCGATAAAACAACTTAAAACTTCAACAGCGGAATAATAATCAACGATAAAACAAAACATGCGTTCGTACCCCCGAGTTCTACGTATTAGAGCGACAACACTGACCCGAACTAACGGCGACTAGTACTTCATTCTTCATTACCTGCATGTTACCCACGTAGAGGCAACATCACAACAGAAGGGCTGAGATATCTAACAATCTAATAAATCGTATGATAAATAATATATGTTAGAATCAAATAATGTAAGTCACTGCTTCACAACTACAACAACAACATTCATCACGACATATTCATCAACGTAATACAACAACAAATTCACCATCACATGCAAGTGGTACCAATGGACCAGAACTCCCAACGTAAAAATCTGTCAATATCCGAGACATCAACAAGGCATAAGCTTTCAACTCCAACGTGGTGTCAATCTTGGCCAACTTAAACAGAGCAAAGCTCCCAACGTTATAATTTTGTCAATCCAGACCAACGTAATTATGCAATGTATGCGACAACATAATGCAACTCAACAACAACGAAAACATCAAATCAACATCAACATCATAATTTCAACACTGGCTATAAGCCTTCAACGTAATAATAATTCAACAAAATTCATTCAACGTTGGCACAAGGCCTACAACATGGTTCAACACATCGACACAGAGTAACACAACCAATTTCATCACAATCTGCAACTTCGCAATTTATCAACAAAAGCAATACAAGCAATAACAACAATAATTTAATTAACAACAACTACTACAACGTTGGCATAAGCCTACAACTTAATAATCACAATTCAACGGAAGCAACACAACACAATTTTATCACCTGCAAATTTACAATTTACGGCAAATATATAACACATCGAATCAACCAAAATAAACTACAAACAAATCACATAATTATTCGGACTATTTCAACTATTTTTGATTAATTAATCTTGTGCTAAATTACTCAAATTTTCTACTTTAAACTACTATTAAACCAACAGATACGGCTACTGCTAATTTATTCAACACTGTTGACAATTCTAACGAAATTAAAATTAACTTAATTTAGTTAATTAACTCAAACTAATTATATCTAACTCAAAACTCTTAAAAACAATTAGTATATTAATGATACTAACTTACTATTAATTATTATTATTCATTAATTGTACTAATTAGATATTATATGTTTATAGATATTATATGTTACAAAGTTAAAAACAGATTTTCTTTAGTTTTACACATACAAACACATCATGTATGCCGATACAGTAGGTAAGTGAGATATATATTGCCTTTATTCCTGCTAATGCATGCAACTATTAATTTCTACTTACATGCTTACTACTGTTAAATCATCATGGTAATTAGCCACCTAAGTATACTACATGTTTCCTAGTTAATTAAGTCACAACATGGTTGTTCATTATTCCTAAACTAACAAATAAGGACAAGTTAATATTTTAAGAACTTAAAAAAATTGGTACATTCCCTATAACAAAGGGTGCCGCTCGGCAGCCCTTTATATTCAGTCATACATGTCATTCGGCATATGTCGTTCTGCATGTCCCTCCTCTCATAGTGTGTGCCGTTTGGCATACTCCCCTTATTTTGAGAATTCAGTTTCTGTAATTTTTTTCTGTATAATTCTATTAACAATCATAATTTGATCACACGGTACATCAATCTATCACTATCAAATATAATTTTTCGTTCACAACATCAATTAAGCAACCAATTCAAACACAAATTCAACACAGTAAAACCAAACAATTTCACAAACAGAACAACTACGAATGCATAGTAAATTCCACATTACCCTAATTCCCCCATACTACTCATCATACAACCCATTAGAAAATTAGAACCCCACCCTTACCTTGGATTGAAGGTCGCTCTACAGAGTTTCGGTCGAATTCTCGGTTTGGCTTTCGGTCTGCAATTCTCTCTCAACGACAAATTTTCTCCCAAACCTTATTCCTCTTCTTCCTTTCCTTTCTTCTTTTATTCACATATAGCCACTTCTCTAATTCCTTAATTCTAAAAACCCAATTCCTTATACTTTTTCTTTTTATATTATTTTCTAAAATAACTAATTTACTAATATTTGTCTTATTGAGCTTGTTTCTCACACCTCCCTTTCTACTAACTACCAACTAGGCCCAACAATATTTTTATATTATTATTATTAATAACCAACTAATACTATTATTAATATTAATTCTACCGACTATTCAACAATCAAACAAATAAATTAACTAACAACTCGACAACTTAAATCGGAAATAATTCAAAAATATTTAATTAACTAATTAATAAATAACCGGGCGTTACAACTCTCCCCCACTTAAAATATTTTTGTCCTCGAAAATTTAATAGCTACTACCATTCTTAACGTGAATTTCGTATCTAACTCATCTATCTCCAATTCACGTTTGGCTACACTTCGACCACTACTTCCCGTCACAACAATAACTCAACATGCTTTAAATCAAATACACACACATTAAACACTCAACACCTCCGCAACATAATTCGTTAATAACTTATCAACCACTTCAACATCACTCTGACATATCAACATCCAAAACAGTAACAACCACAACATACTTATACCATGAAATCAAATTTACCACTTGACTGCCCCAAGGTATCCCAGACTTCTGGTATGGCTTCGCTTACATCTTCAATTTTTAAGTTTTTGGAAACATCTTCGCACAAACTCTCTATAGACGAAGTTTTCAGGAATAACACTTCTTGGTTGTCTACCAGGCGCTGAACACCTCTCTTCAACCAGGCACATCCATTGGGCTCGGACGCGCAGTAACGGTAGTTGTCAAAATATCTTGGAAATAAGTTAGTTTGTAGCAAAGTCTTTTTAACACTCACTAAGGGAGTGGTTAACTCATTCACAGTAAAGACATATGAGTCGTTATCAATGACGTTGGTACTCTTGCCATGATCAAGCATTGGTGCGTTGATCACGTTTGGGGTTTCGAAAGGAGGGTCGAATTCAATTTTCTGAGCTTCAATCATGTCTTGGATCTTGTTCTTCAGGGTCCAACAGTTGTTGGTGTCGTGCCCTGGGCTATTGGAGTGGTATGCACATCTTGCATTTGGATTGTACTTCGGAGAAGATGTATTGACATGCTGAGGAGGATCTTTCAATGTAATCAGCTCTACTTTCAACATGTGTTATAATTCTTGAGATAATGGCATGTTGATCTTCGTAAATTGTCTTCTTGGTGTGTTCTGCCTACGCGCCTTGTCTTGTTGAGATTGCACTAGTGTGAGATTGGAAATTAGGACTGCCTCTACAGATTGATGGCGATCACCTTTGTCATAGTTCTTCTGACCATACATAACATTAGCTTCTTTCTTCCCCCCAAAAGATCTCTTCGCAACATTTGAAGATGTCTCGGCTTGAATCTTTCCACTCTTGATTCCAGCTTCAATACGTTCTCGGTGAATCCAGTTGAAGAGTTTCCAATCAGATGATTGAAGAATGGGCATGTCAGCGTTCCTATGAACATGTCAACCAACTCTCTATTAGACAAAGGCGGATGGACCCTGCCTGCTAGATCTCTCCATTTCTGGGCTTACTCTTTGAATTTCTCGTCACGGCCCATAGACATACTTTGTAGTTGCATACGGGTTGGTGCTAATTCAGCATTGTACTGGTATTGTTTGTAGAAAGCATCTGCCAACTCATTCCAGGTATGAATGTAAGTATTATCTATCTGGTAATACCAGTTTAACTGTGCTCCGGACAGACTCTCTTGAAAGAAATGCATCCATAATTTCTTGTCAGTAGTGTGGGGTTGAATATTCTTAACATAGGACTTTAGATGAAGCTTCGAAAAAGAAATGCCATCGTACTTAGCAAAATTAGGAACTTTGAACTTGCGGGGAATGACCACCCCAAGAACCAGACTTAAATCATCAAAATTCAATCCTGACATTTTCAGATTTTCCACAGCATTCAGACGGTCTTCAAGTTGCTTATACTTCTCGTCATCAGGAGAGTACTTCTCGCTCATATAGTCTTCTCCTTCTTCCTCTTGAGACCCGTGATGGCTTCCTTCATTGGCCTTAACACTTCCTTCAGTTTCACCGTTCTTGTCTAAGAATTCAAGTTGTCTGACTACCTTGATTGGACCTCTATACCTTTTCCTCATGTTGAGAATACCAACGATCTTCTTATTTTTCTTCTTGATGATGAGTTCTTTCAGGTCTTTCTGTCCTTGGCACAAGTTGGTGAACATATCTTAGAATTGATCATTCTGAGCCTAGAGATCTTTGACAGTTTGCTCGAGAGTCATTTGTGCTGAAATAAACAGCGAGAGAATGAGAAAATCGGTCTTTAGAGTACCTGTTATGAAATTATATGCTATGATGTGCAATGTTATGCAATGTTTTCAAGGACCTTAGCAATTTAAATTTGGCAAACAAGCAAGAACAAACCTTTTTTATTAGTCTGATTAGTAATACAAAAGAAAGTTTAAGTATAAAAATAAAATTCCTAATGCTTAGGCCTACCATGGATGTTTTCTCTTTGTGTTGACATAGGTGTTAATGGTCTGTTCCTCGTGAAGTAGCTTCGTCAACTCCAATACTTTTTATCGCTTGCATAACACTGGACTTCGAAGGTATCCCTTTCTTCTTTAAGCTGAATTCAGGATCTCTTTAATTCTTCGAAATTAGTAGGCATGTCTGGATGGAGAATGGTATAAACTCATCACCTTCGACAATAGGTTCCATAATTACCAGTAGAATAGCAGCATATGGAATCATGATATTTTGAGTGCGAGCCCGCACCCATTTGAGGTAAGGTTCCCAAGGAATGGAGTTTTTATGCCCCAATGTCTTAGTATCAGTCTTCTTCACCATGCCGCAAGCGTGTACAAATCTTCGGTGATAACCGTGGAGATCGTTGTTGTAGTCAAACACAATGCCTTGGATAAGCATGTCATAAGGACCATCTTTTCGAGTGCAACCAAAATGTCGTAGTGCTAGAGAAGGATTGTAAGTGATACTTCCCCTTATGCCAAGGAGTGGTACATTAGAGAATTCTCCACAACGCTCAATAAAAGTGAAGTCTTTTTGAGAGTAGAGACACCAACGGATATCTGAATGAGAGAGTGACATCAACCTTTGAGGCCACTTCAAACCTTGTTCATTCTTCATCACTGATCGAGGAAGGTGCGAAATAAACCACCTGGATAATAATGGTATGCAACACATGAGCGTCTCTAGTCTTTTCATAGTACGAGTGTGGAGAGAATGCATAATATCTCTGAGAAAAGTAGGCACAAAATTATGAGTGAGGAATATCTTGATGTCGCTCACGTCTATGAATTGGTCCGGATTAGGAAATATCACCAAACTCATAGCCTTTAAGAATTCTCGAGATTACTTCATCAGGAATTTAGCAAGAAAGCCCTTAACTCCACTTCTTGTTTCCCAGTTAGCTTCAATATCTAACCGCTTGAGATGTAAAGCTGTTGCAATGTCTTCAAATTTCTGAACTTTTTCTGAACTAGTGAAAGGTATCTGATCAAAGATGGGTATCCCAAGTAGCTTAGAGAACTCTTCCATTGTAGGTACCAACTGATAATCTGGGAAGGTAAAGCAATGATGTTTCGGATCAAAGAACTGGAATACGACGCCCATCATATCTTCTTCAAAACTGGAGGTAATCAATTTGAGTAGATAACCATGTCTCTTGATGAACTAAGAGTAATCGGGAACTTTTGAAACTAACTCCTTGAGTTAGGAAGATATACCCACAAAGTTGATTCGGATAGTCTTCCTGGAATCCATGACCCTACAACACAAAGCAAAAGTAAATCCTTAGGTCCTTGAAATATTTAGAAATGTTATGATGATATGATGTTATGATGTCATGATTTCATGTTTAAATAGCAAGCACAAATAATTCACACAATAGCCCTAGGTTTAAGGCTTGCATGAGGTATGGGTATCTACCTTACCAGAGTTTAAGTTGGTTCAACCTGTCCTACAATAGTTACCGGGTGTCATACCCCAATTGTTGACCTAATATACCACCTCATATATGCATCACTGCATCACTAACAGTTTCAGAATAGAATAGATCGTGTATGGCTTCTAGAAGTCAGAATCAGGGTTTCTTCAAAATTTCATCTGTTCAAGATGTGATCAATTAGGGTTTGAGTTTCCACTTACCTCAATTGATCTATCTTAATCAATCATTAACATTTGATCTTCAGATTCCCAAATTTTTCTCATGATCTACCATGAATCGACCGATTAGGGTTTTTATCGAGGATAGTGAATCATTGATTTTCTGATCAATGAATGATCTATTTTCTTGAAGATTGATCTTAACATCTTCAATGCAACATCTTGACCTAATTTCTTGATTCAAAACATCACAAAAGTCCATGTTTCTTCATCAGACAAATTCTGAATCGTCTGATAAAAATTCATCTGCTCAGAAAAGTCAAACATTGACTCTTGGTCAACTGTTTCAAGACCAAACTTTTTCAATCATCAAAACATTTCAAATGATCCATCATGATCATAAAAAATCAAGAAATTTGAAAAAGTCAACAAAAAAGTCAAATTTGAAAATTTTCTACTTTCATGGCCATTTTTCACATAGATCCTTTTGGAATCAGAAAAAACTCAAAACATGAAAGTTGTAGCCCTTGTTACAAGCTTTCTGAAATGTCCAAGAACTTGCAAAACCATTTTGTCTAGCTATACTTTTGATTTTGAAACATAGAGCTCCAAAACCATGGAATTTCAAGTACATGCTTCAAAATTATAAGTCATTTTTTGCATTTTGTCCTTCTAGAAGCCTTGTCACCATTTAGAGGCAAGTTATAACTGATAAATATCAGTTGTGAATGATTGAGAAAGGATTGGATCAAGAAGAAATTTCTAACCATGGTTAGAAAAGTAACTTTTGCATTAAATGCAAAAGATTCCATCTTACCACTTAAGCCAAGTTGCAAGCTCTCTCAATGATATCTTTGCCTTGTCATTCAGAATTTTTGGCCTATAAATAGAGGTCATTTACTCAAATTCAAACCACACCAAAGCTATCCAAATCAAGCTTTCACTCTTTCTTTCTTAAACTTCAAGTTTCTAAGTTCAAAGAGGGAATTTTTGCAATTCTCAAACCTTGCAAAATTTGAGAGAATTGAGGGTTCAAACATGTTATAAACATCAAATAGAACTTGTTTAAAACTTAAAATCATCAAGAAACAAGATAAGAAACATATTTCTCATAAAAACTCCATTTGTGCAAGTATTGTGCCTTAACATGTAAACTTGAAATCCACTCGTGCGTTTTCAGTTTTTATCATTCAAACACTTTCCATACATCCCATAGAGATGATACAAGCCCTTAAAAAAGTTTTGTAACATCATTATCATCATCCTCCATTCAAAAACCAGCCACCTGCAAGTTGACTTGGTTGGAGTAATTCAAAAGGTTTCAGAACAAACTAAGGATTGAAACACACTCAGGGAGGTTCAAGGAAGCTAAATCAATCGTTACTTTGCACCTGGAAGTGGCTTAGCTCGAACTGGTATTTCATACCAAGAGGTGAGTTTTTCAAACTTTGATTCTTCCATTCATGCACTTTTATCTTTAAAATTGAAAAGGAAAATGTAGATATTCAATCACTAAAGCTATCTGGGTCCTTAATTTGAACTAAAATCAACTGTGTTTAGAGAATTAACAACTTTTGTAGTTAGGGTTCAAATGGGGATTGATAAAATTGGTGGTCCTCTTTGATTATTAATAACAACAAAACACATATTCATAATCGTGGCAAAAATCTAGATGAAATAGCATTTTACACTTTAAAATTGATCAAGATTTGAAGATATTCGAATTTCCATGGCCATGGTTTTTTTTTACGGTTACAGCAAAGAGGAAGAAGATGAAGTTTTGAAATTCAATTTTTGAAGCTATGTTTAAAATATATATTTCATGTTTCATTTAAATCAATGGATGTATTACCGCCCCAGCGGTTGCCAACACGCTTTTCATGTTTCCTTTGCCTTGCCTATGGTCCAGGGTTTGAATCCCCCTGAGACCATTTTGTTAATTTTTTCACTTTCCTTCATTTTTTAAACATTTCAAAGACTTGTTTTTAAATATAATTAATTGGAAGCGTGTAAATTACAAGATAAACACTTGGCTCAGTGGTAAACTTTTCAATTCCAAGCCAAAGGTCATGGGTTTAAACCTCCTTAAGACCAAAACAAATTTTTACCTCTTGTTTTCTTCACTTTTTCTATCAAACTTCAATACTTTCAAAAACCAATCAAAACTTCTCATTTTGAGATGATTTTTTGCACAGTTGTCATTTAATATACCTATTTTATGATTATGTCAAAAAAATCCAAAAATATTTTCTTTTGATTATATTTTTATTAAGTTGAAAATGAGACATTTTAAGTATTCTTAATACTTTTCAAAGATGTTCTTTTCAAACTTTCAAACTCAAATCTTCTCAAAACTTCTTGTGAATATACTTCACTTTTCAAAATCATTTTCAAAACATTTCAACAAACTTACACACCTTTTTTCATGATCGACTTAACTTGAAGATAAAACCGAATCAGTTTTTTCCTCGAATTTCTTAATCGATCAGGGGCCTCCCTCACGGTGTAAGTCCCAATTCTTTTTATGTACATATTAATTTTTCCTTGTACATAATACAATCATCTTTGTAAATATTCAAGTATAACAAACTTCGTTCGTTTGTTTTCATTCGCTTGTTTATACGTCGATTCCATTGGGATCAAGAGAGGAATTATTCCCAATGAAACTTCTCTTAAAACCAATGGGCCTCCCTTACGGTGTAAGTCCCAACCCTCCTATGTACATAATCATTTACTTGTACATAAACAATTCTTTCGTGTACATATTCATTCCCTTGTACACATTCAAACTTGTAAATAATCAAGTTACACTTGCTTTAAACGCTCGTTTTATACACTTGTTTATATTTCCTTCATAAACTCCTGTGAATACACATCACACACTTGTTCATATAACTGTTCAATTATAACATAACAACTAGTCTAACAACTAGGTTCCCTTTAGCCTCCTCTTAGGCTTCGTATAAGAAAACTCATTCAATTGAGTTTAGCCTCCTCTTAGGCTTCATATAAGAAAACTCACCCGTTGAGTTTAGCCTTCGCTTAGGCTTCATATAACACAACACTCCCCTACTGAGTCAGCCTCCTCTTGGGCTTCGTTCAAAAGAACTCCTCGTTGAGTTTAGCCTTCTCTTGGGCATCAAACAAGAAAGAGACCAGGAAATCTCTTAACAGCCTTCTATTGGGCTTCCAATACAAAGAATCACCCGCGCTAGGATAGAACCCTAAGAGGATGATTTCCCGGTGAAATCACACTTGAAATCCTAAGAGGATGGTTTCCCGGTGAAACCACTCTTAAAGCCAAATCTAGCCATACCCTATAGCTTCCTCTTGAGCTTCATACAAGGACCCTTGATGACCCTCAGAATGCCTTCTCTTGGGCTTACAATACAAGGACCCTCAATGACCCTCGGAACGCCTCCTCTTGGACTTACAATACAAGGACCCCCGGGCTTCTTAAAAGCATCCCCCTAATCCAATCAATTTCTCCTAGAGATTTAGACGTTTATCATCTCTATGGAAGAAGTATCTCATCTATCACATCACATACAATCAAAAACTTTTCAAACTCTTTTCAAACAAAAACATCTCTTAATCGTAAGTGGTAACGCTTGTACACTCAAGCAAAACACTCAATGCTTACAATTAAAAGATTCAAAAATCTTTCTTAACTCGTAAGTGGTAACGCTTGTACACTCAAGCAAAACACCTATAACTTATGATGAAAGATTAAATCAATCAATCCTTTCAAAATGTATGTGATGAAATAGATTAGATACATTTTTCATTAAGATGACATTCGTCTTTGTCTCTTAATAACATCCCGTTGCTTCCACTAGCATAAGTGGGAACTACGATTGCTCTAACTTTCTCAACATCCCTTTGAGAATACGTAGGCACAAGGTCTCATCCTTGGCGAGCAAAACTTCTTTCTCCCTCAAACAAAACAAACCATAGATCCCTTTAGATCCGAGCTACAAATGCTCTGATTCCTATTAAGGGATATGTATGCAGAAGATCCCAATGATCTTTGCGAGCACAATAATAACAAAACCTAGGATCCCACATAATCTATCCTTCTTAAAATCCAAAGGAGAAACTTTCCCAACAATAGAAATAGCAATTAAAACACACAAATATATCAAACATATTCATATATAAAGCTATAGATAACTATATATATTTAGGGTGCCACATCTATTCCCTTTATATAACAAACCCCATTGCCCGGAATCTCCCCAATGTGTTGCGTCTAGTTCGCGCTAGTCGTAATGCATATCATATCAATTGAGGGTATTGCAGCTTTCCCCTTTTTCATAATCATTTTTCTTGTGTTGGAAAAAATAAAGCTTGATGCTCGCGACATCTTTATAAACAAATCAAAAGAGTAAATCCTTTCGAGCTAGAGAATTCGAATTCAGATTCGATTCCCTAGCGCGTCACTTTTTAACGCGAACAACGGGTTCTAGGAATCTCATATCACGAATCTTTCTCGTAGGCTTTATTTTTGTACGGCTACCAAATGGTCGACCGAAACATCCCGAAAGTCAAATCTCAAAGCGCAGCATCGAGTATCAACCAACCTCAGTCTGCACCAAAGTCGGCTATCTCACTACCTTCTAATGGATAAGATGGATCAATTAAGGTTCTAAAAGTTAAGTTAGTGCTTAATGACACCACGTAGATTCCAAATATTTCTTCATGAGGAACATCAGGACATCAAAAGTGTTGCATTAATCGTTTCGGTCTACGCTAGACAATCGCGATGATCTATTGCTATTTACCTGAGGAAACCTGGATCCAGGTGTAGGATCCCCCATAAGTATTATACCCAAGCAACCCTTAAAAATAAATCACACAAAGAAAACAAAAAGCAATAAAAGAGTGATCTAATAGCCCTAAGGTAACCTCTCTTTAGGTAGTATCCCCAGCAGAGTCGCCAGTTCTGTAACACGGTGGGAGAACTGACTTGTTTGTTTTGCGTTTTATCGCAAATGTTGTGGATAGCAAGAGTCCCCGCCGACTTTTCTTTTATCCAATAAAGGAAAGGTGAAAAGAACATGAAAGACCTTTTATTGATTCTGAGTACTGGAGGTAATTATGAAAAGGGGAGGTATTGGCACCCTTTCCATCCATAGTTATCTACAGGCTCTTTATTGCTTTAGTTCACTTTTTGAAAACTTGCTTTTTGTGTGTATGTGATTTGAAAAGTAGTTGAAAAGTATTTCACTTTGACTTCGTAATGATTCTTGTATCAATCCTCAAGAATGTATACGAAGTGCTTGGAAATATTTGTTTGGAAAAATGTAACTTTGTGATGATTCTCGTTGGAATGTATACAAAGTGTCTGTTGTAAAATATTTTTGAAGAGAGTGTGAGGTGTGAAAAGCATTTTGATTGGAGCAAGCAATTTAGAGTCTTTATTACCTACTCAGAAGGTTCGTTCTTTTTATTTTCCTTCTCCTTTAGGATAGCGCTTTCCATACCATTAGTTGATAGGTAACCATATTTGTTAGATGTGAAGGGACAATCGTAGGGTCATTGTATGGTCATTGAAAGCAACATGTAAGGATACCTTAGAAATTCGAAGGGACGATCATCACTTTTTCGTAGGCAACAACCGAGGGACGAGATCATATATTCGTAGGCAACATCGAGGGTCATCGAGAGACTATGATATTTGTGATGATTTAGAATTGAGGGACGTTTGCTAATGGTACCCCTACGTTCGAGGGACATGACCATGTTAATATGAAGGCAACAAGAGAGAGTACCCTAGGGGGTGCAAGTGTGAAAGTAGTGTGCTAATTCAAATATTTTATCTTGATTGTTTAAGGTGATCTAACGTTGATTTTAACGTAGAATTTAAAATGCGAATAAAGCAATAAATAAATAAAAGAAAAATGTCTTTGATGTTAGTAAAAAGATTTAAGATTAGTAAACCTAATTACTAGAAAGGAAATTATTTGTGAATTTTCTGGAGTGATTTTAATTTGAAAAACCCTATTTGTAATTAATTAGTAATTAATTAAGAAAATTATTTTAGATGAAAGGAAAAATAAAATATTTTTGTGTATAAAATTCATTAAACATTTTATTAACCTAAATCTAAAATTAAAATATCTTTTAGGGTTTTAGAAAATAATATAAAAATTATTTGGAAAGAAATTAAAATAGTTAAAAATAAGAAAAATAGAAAAATCCAAGCAAAACAAGTGGTAAAAATTAGAATGGCCCTTGAGAGTGTTGAACTTGTGACCTGAGGGTCACAGGTTCAAAATTTGGCCACTAGGCCTTGTGCTTGTGATGTTATAATCACGCCTCCAATAGTATGTTTATGTAAACCTATGGAAATCAAAAAATGTTAGAAAACTTGCAAAAGGCAGGGATCGAAACCCTGCCCTGAGAGAGGAAGAGGCTTAGCGCGCGCATGTTAAACCACTGGGGTGGTGATACATCAATGAATTATAGCACATGAATAAGTATATATGCAAGATTAATTTCATAAAATCAAACTTAAAATAAAACGCACACTGGCGGGACCCCTGGAATTTAAATCAACCAATCATGTGCCTCCCTCCTGCCACGCCATCCTAAACGTCGGTCAAGCCACCATGGGTGGTGGCTCCGGTCGTCTTCTCTGATGAGGAGGAAATCGAAACCTGCAAAATAATGAGAATAAAACAAAAGGAGGACCTACCCCCTAATTCAAGGGTTGCGAATTCAATGGTGGTATTGGTTTGTCCAGAAAGTTTCTCTATGGTGAGATACAAAGCTCTCAGTTCATCTTGCCCTAACAATGGTATTTGAATATTTAAGCCTTAAAGCTTACATGTAATGCGTTATACTTGTTCTAATGGATGCCCTGAACACAAAAACACATATCAAATATGTCAACAATGCATAGAAAATCAAAATCAAAACTGGGAAACCTTACCAAACTGGTGCACTTGAGGATTGGGGTTCTGGCTTGCTCTGGGCTCGTGTGAGTGAATGGATCATCTCCTGGAAGCCTCAGGAGTATGAATGAATGCTTAGGATCGATTGAGAATGGCTGGAATTTGTGCTAAGATCTCGCCCTAGAGTTGAAAGTTTTAAGAGTTTTGGCTAGGGTTTGCAGGCTGCAAAATTCGTGTCCCTTGCTTGTGGTCTTAATCTGATACTTATAAGGAGTAAATTAGGTCAAAACTTTGAGTGAAAATATATTGCATTCAATGAAAGATATTTGATTGAAATTTTGAATCAAATATTCCTTTTTCTTGCTCAATCTTCCTCTAATGATTTCATGTGTTTCTTGCCAGCTTGCATGAGCTATCTTTGACCTAAAGACAAACAAAGATCAAGCCCACACGCCCTTCCTTGTCTTTTTTGTATTTTATTTAATTTAAATTGAATTTTAAAGTTTTAATTTAAAAATAAATTAAATAAATAGAAGAGAGGCGTGCAAATGGGCTTAAAGGTCATGGACTATCTTAGAAATAAGTCCAAACTATAAAAACCATGGCCCATTTGGAAAAAAATTTGAATTTGCTAAGTATTTTCCTTCATGCACTTCTTCAAAAATGTCAAACTTTCACAAGTTGTATCTTGCTCAATTTTTATTATTTTGAAGTGTTCTTGGAGTTTTTAGAAATCTCAAGATGTCTTCTAAACACTCCTTTTGGTTTCATCTTCATTGAAGCTTCCATGTTCATGTACAGTTCTTTGGAAAAAGATGACATTTTGTTGACTTTTAGAAGGACCTATAATGTCTTGATCCATAACTCTCAAATGAAGCATTTTTGGCCAAAGCTTGTGAGACATAAAGTTCTATGGAATTGAATTCCCTTCAAAATGAGCTTTGATGAAAAAACTTCTGATGAAGTATGTGAAAGTTATGCCTGGTCAAAGTTCTGTTGACTTTTTACCAAAAAATCCTAATTTAGAAACTTTGACTTTTGATCAAATCTTGAGTTTTCTTGATGAATCATGATCAACCCTTGATTAAATGATGAATGTTACTTCAAAAAATCTTGACGTTGACCAAAAATGATAAAGTTTGAATGTATGTTGACCATAGTTGACTTTTTATCTAATACAACTGATTTTTAACCATCTGAGCAATTGACTGAGCAAACTTGAGTTATGAGACTTGAAACTTGGCATGGTGATGCTTTAAAACATATGAGGAGACATGATGATCACTTGAAGCATTATAAACCATGTTTGACTTGAGAGAACCAAAACCCTAGTTGTGGGTTGATTGCTCAAGAGTGGGTTCATCTAGTCAACCCCTTGAGAAATTGTTGAATATGGATATGTGTATTGACTTGAAAAATAGGAGGAAAATTTTTGGGGTATAACTTTAGTAACTGGAAATAGTTTGGCGAATTTGTCAAAGTTCAAAGAGCTGATGATGAAAGAATTATAAATATTGGATCTGGGAAAATTGTCTTACTTCCTAGGTATGGAATTTCAAATGTCGAAGCAAGGTATGGTGCTACATCAAAAGAAGTATGTCAAAGAGATACTCAAGAGATCCATAATGGATGATGCAAATCCTACATCCTCACCTGTCGAACCAAATGTGAATTTAGAGAAGAATGGAGAGGGAGACAAAGTCGATGCAACTTTGTTCAAGCAAATTGTGGGATCTCTGAGGTATGTGTGCAACAGTTGACCTGATATAGATCTCGCAGTTAGGTTAGTAAGCAGATATATGAGTGAACCAAGAGTGTCACATATGAAGGCTGCAAGAAGAATCTTAAGATATTTGAAGGGTTCAATAAATGGAATACTATTTCGACGAGATTCTGAAGGCAAGGAAGTAAAAGTTAATTTTTCAGATGTTGATTGGTATGGAGATAAGGAATATTGAAGAAGCACAACTGGATATTTCTTTCAAGTATTTGATGCTACAATCTCATGGTGTTCGAAGAAGCAACCTGTGGTGGCATTTTCATCTTGCGAAGCTGAATATATAGAAAGATCCTATGCTTCTTGTCAAGCAATTTTGATCAGATCAGTACTTGAAGAAATGGTTGTCGAAGTGAAGAAACCGCTAGTGTTGCAAATCAACAACAAGTCAGCCATAAATCTGGCGAAAAATACAGTTCTGCATGGAAGAAGTAAACATATTGAAGCAAGATTTCACTTCTTAAGAGAAAAGATAAATCAAGGTGAATTTAAAGTAAGGCATTGTTCGAGTGAAGCACAGTTGGCCGATATTTTCACCAAAGGATTAAAGCTTGACAGATTCCTGGATTTCAGAAAGAAATTAGGAATAGTTCAGATTGACTATTTTTAAAGTATGTTCGACAACTTGGATTATGGGAGTGTGTTGAAATATTAAATTAGATTTGTTAAAATATTAGATTAGATTAGATTTAATATTTAAATATAATCCAAGTTGTGTAGACCCAAATCCAATTAGGGTTGTATATAAATAGTCCTAGTCTGTATCATTATTTGTATAATTCAATAATATAAATTCTTATTTCCTTTATTATTCTCTCTTTCTCTCCTCTCTAAAAGTGTCTCACGCACTAACAGGAACCATTATTTAAAATTTTGACTTTAACCATAACACACAATTAATAAAATAACACAATAAATTACGCCACATATATAAGTGCCAAAATTTAGTTATTTTGTATATACATTTTGTGGCACTTATCTGTTCTTTTGCTGATATTTAGTTGAATATCCCGACTTTTTGTTGTAAATACGTTTTATTGCGTTTTGTGTACATATTGTAGTGTTTTATTAGTTTTGTATACATTATGTAGGTATTTGTTGCATTATTGGAGCGTTGAGAATAAAGTCCAAATGGAGCTCCAAGATGTATTTTTGATCGAATAAAGGAATAAGGCTTGAAGGTGAAAGCCATTGGAAGTTGCAAGAGAAGCAACAAAAGTTGCTGCCTGGGCAATTTCGCCAGGCGAGGGCCTTGCGTCGTCGGCCGACGGTTCTGTTAGAGGAAGAATTTTTTTCGCTCTGACTTGTTTCGCTGCCTGGGCGCTGGGCGAGGAAAAGAGAATTTCGCTGGGCGAAGCTAAATTTCTCCCGGAGAAAGTAGATATTTGTACAGACTGAGGACGTGGATTAATATGAGCCAAGTTTAATAGAAGATTCGTCGGGCGAAGCTTTTAGTTCGTCGGGCGACTGTGCGGAACCAGATTTTCTTTATACTTTCATTTCATTTCATTTTTTGTGTATGGTTTTGGTGGGTGAGATTCTTGCTCCCAATTCCATCACCCATATAGTTTTTGATAGTTTATCTTAGAAAACAACACTAGGGTCTTGCTTATGGATGATTGGAGGTGGATTGCTCTTTGATAGGTGTTGACAAACCGGTGTAAATGAGTAGTTTATCTCTTCTCTTCTCTTTGTATTTCTCTATTGTGTTGGTTATGTATGTATATTTACTCTGAACACATGTATATTTGTCGCCCTTGACTTTGTATAAAGTCTGTTTTATGAATCTATGTTGGTAGTTATCTTAGGTTTTTACTCTATGTTGGGAATTTGAGCTTGCTAGAGATAGACTGCTTAGATTCTTACCTAGGATGATTATCTGTTAGTTTCTAAATGCTAGAAACAGGTTTAGAGCTGACACTCACCATAGAGTATTTGATCTTAATGCCTCTGCGTCGGTGAAGTATGCCAGAGATGGGTATAGAGGTGACACAGTTGAGTTCTGGTTGTTGAGGTATGCTAAACATGGATATCGAGGTGATTCGGGAGGATTCTCAATTTGGGTTAGAAATAGCTTAGGTTGTGAGAGGTATGTGATGACATAGACGAGTATCGTAGGCCGAGTATAACTGGACGGTAGATTTAAGTCTATGACGGGTAGTATACATTCGTTCCGGACAAGCTGTCTATCCTTTATACTTTTTATTCATTTACTTTTTGTCTTTTATTTTCAACCTATTTAATCCCAAACTCATTAACGGTAGAATTGTCGAACGACGAATCAATAACCAATCTCTATGGACACGATACGATATAACCTAACCGGTATATATCACCCGGTAAAAATACCAAACTCTTTGCTTGTCGCTTTACCGCTTCAACAAAATGGCGTCGTTGCAAGGGATTGGTTTGTTGTTTCTGTATTGCGATAAATCTGTTGTTTTTGAGTTTTGTAATTATTGTATATGTTGTATAGATTTTGTATATGAACTTGTATATTGTTACTTGTACATGTTATGTGTTTACTTTCCATACTTGTGCATATTTGTAATTTTCTTAGTTTTCATGTAATGTTGTAAAATGTCTCGTATTCGTAACGTTTGTTGTGTGGTTATTAGGACACTTTCTTTAGGTTTGCGCGGTGTGGCAATACCATGGCATGACGAGGGGAGGTTACTAGCTTGCATAATAAAGGTGTCGAGCTTACGACGTAAAACAAGCATGTTTGTTTATGTTTGTTTATGTGTGTGGTGACTTGTGTTTTAACAAGTTGAAATGGGACTTGTTCTAAATTTAAAATCTTCACTTTTCAACTTGTTAATTCATTTTCACCAAGTTTTTGTATCGTTATTTGTTTTTGTTTTATTATGTAAATTGTGTTTTTCTCAAGCTTGTCGTGTATAGCTTGAGGAGTTTTGTTTGATGTAAATATTGTAAAAAAAAATTTCTATTTCTTTTGTTGTTGTTTGGGCTCGAATTTTGGTCTGGTAACTTGAAGACTTTTGAGGTGATTTTCCGAGTTTGATCGTTTCAACTCGCGGATGTATGGTAATGATAGTTTTCAAAGTTGGTACATGTCAGGTACTCGTTTATATCTTTCTATAGCATAACATGTTTAGGAAAATTTTCATTTGTATAATTACCATACCATTCATTCTTTTTGCATTACTTTCTCATGACTTGAATCACTTTAGTTCCTCTTTTTACCCATAAATGTGAGGAAGCTTTCCATTGTTTACATATTTTAGCGTCCACATTCTTGTTTTAACTAGATTTTATTATGCTTAATCTTTTGTTTTGTATTGATTGTATGATTGCAAGAAAATGATTAAGGCATTTTGTTAATTTTGAGCATAACTACCTTGGCCAAATATTCAATTCAACTTGTGAGTGTGTGAACCTTTGTTAACTCCTTTGAGATTTTATCAATATCTATGCTTATTTGAACTTGATGTTTGTCTATAAGTGTCAATTCACCTTTTTTGTATGGATGTTGATTTCTTTGTTTCTTGAACCCTCAACTATATGTTGTTGTATGGATTTTTACTTTGCCTTAGAAAGTAGGGAGTATTCACACATTAATGTTGGTTGAATTCAAGTTGGGGAGAGTAATGTTTATGTACTTATATTGTGGTTAGTATGAGGTTAAGAAAAAAAATGTAAAAAGAAAGATTAGAAAAAGAAAGAAAAAGAGAAAAGCTTTGAAAAATAAAAACAAAAAGAGTAGGAATAATGTTATGTTAATAAGTGAGGTGTGTTTGGTGTGAAATTTGTGATGAAGAATAAGTTTGATTGAAATTCTATTGTTTGAAACTTTGTGAGTTGATCACTCCCTTAGGTTTAGGTAAGTGTTTGTCTCAATTAGCTTTAGGACTTATCACTTGTTTGTTAACCAAGCCACGTTACAACCTTGAAAAGCCCTTGTGATTCTTGATTTTTGTATTTTCAATACGTTTTTGGATGAATGCATAATTTAGTCTATTGTTTGCAAGATTGTGGATGAGTGTTTTTTGTCCCTCGCCTTTGTGTGTTCTTCATCTACCGATGAATTTCTGCTAGGTGTGATTCATGATTGAGCTTGTTTTGTTTTAGAATATTTTGCATGACTTTTGTAATTAGGATTTGTTTGTTTTAAATGATGTCGTTGTAGGATAGTGGTAAGTTTGTATTTTGTAGTGTACGTTTTTGTTTGAACCATACATTTGTTTTCCGTTTTAAAAAACTTGTTGATTCGTGATTCTTTAATTATCATCTTTTGTTTCTTTAAGTTTATTTGACTTTGTTTGAGGACAAACAATGTGTCAAGTTGGGGAGAGTTGACAAGTGCCAAAATTTAGTTATTTTGTATATACATTTTATGGCACTTATTCGTTCTTTTGTTGATATTTAGTTGAATAATCTCGACTTTTTGTTATAAATACGTTTTATTGCGTTTTGCGTACATATTGTAGTGTTTGATTAGTTTTGTATATATTTTGTAGGTATTTGTTGCATTATTGGAGCATTGAGAATAAAGTTCAAATGGAGCTCCAAGATGCATTTTTGATCGAATAAAGAAATAAGGCTTGAAGGTTGAAGCCATTGGAAGTTGCAAGAGAAGCAATAAAAGTTGTTGCCTGGGCAATTTCGCCAGGCGAGGGCCTTGCGTCGTCGGGCAACGGTTCTGTTAGAGGAAGAATTGTTTTGCTCTAACTTGTTTTGCTGCTTGGGCGCTGGGCGAGGAAAAGAGAATTTCTTCAGGCGAAGCTAAATTTCACCGGGCGAAGGTAGATATTTGTACAGGCTGAGGACGTGGCTTAATGTGAGCCAAGTTTAATAGAAGATTCGTCGGGCAAAGCTTTTAGTTCGTCGGGCGACTGTGCGGAAGCAGATTTTCTTTATACTTTCATTTCATTTTATTTTTTGTGTATGGTTTTGGTGGGTGAGATTCTTGCTCCCAATTCCATCACCCATATAGTTTTTGATAGTTTAGCTTAGAAAACAACACTAGGGTCTTGCTCACAGATGATTGGAGGTGGATTGCTCTTCGATAGATGTTGACAAACCGGTGTAAATGGGTAATTTATCTCCTCTCTTCTCTTTGTATTTCTCTATTGTGTTGGTTATGTATGTCTATTTACTCAGAACACATGTATATTTTTCGCCCTTGACGTTGTATAAAGTCTGCTTTATGAATCTGTGTTGGTAGTTATCTCAAGTTTTTACTCTATGTTGGGAATTTGAGCTTGCTAGAGATAGACTGCTTAGATTCTTACCTAGGATGATTATCTGTTAGTTTCTAAATGCTAGAAACAGGTTTAGAGCTGACATTCACCATAGAGTATCTGATCTTAATGTCTCTGCGTCGGTGAAGTATGCCAAAGATGGGTATGGAGGTGACACAGCTGACTTCTTGTTGTCGAGGTATGCCAGAAATGGATATCTAGGTGATTCGGGAGGATTCTCAATTTGGGTTAGAAATAGCTTAGGTTGTGAGAGGTATGTGATGACACGGACGAGTATCGTAGGCCGGGTATAACTGAACGGTAGATTTAAGTCTGTGGCAGGTAGTATACATTCGTTTCGGATAAGTTGTCTATCCTTTATACTTTTTGTTCATTTACTTTTTGTCTTTTATTTTCAACCTATTTAATCTCAAACTCATTATCGGTAGAATTGTCGAACGACGAATCAATAACCAATCTCTGTGGACACGATACGATATAACCTAACTGGTATATATCACCCGATAAAAATACCAAACTCTGTGTTTGTCGCTTTACCGCTTCAACACACATCACTGAAAATAAGCACCAAATTGAATGGAAGATTAAATTCAGATACAAAATTTGAAAAAGAGACTAAAATAATAGTTTTTAAAGTGGGAGATCAAAATCAAGAAAAAGTTTAAATTGAAGGATTAAAGTTGCAATTAAGTCAATTATCTATTGGTTAACTAACTTTAGTCTCATTAACTTTAGTCTCATTGGTTAACTAACTAATTTTTATTAATTATTTAACTCATTGTTTAGAAGAAAGAAAATAAAAGATTATAAACTTAATTATCGATAATGGAAGTGTATCTACTATATATTTTAGAAATGAATTTTCAAATTTAATTTGGACAAAATGAAAGTGATTTATTCACAAAGTACTAAGGTGTGTATGCATTTTAAATATTTAAAGACATTTTTAGATTTTTACCAAAATTACTAATTTCATTATTTTTAAAAACCAGATTATTTATTGACTCTCCGTAAACCAATTTTCATAGTTCGATTCAGGTTAGATTTATCGTGTCACCAAACCTATGTATATTCATAGGATTCACTCTAGTAAATGTGTGATTTACATGATAATAGATAATCGGGTAAAGAAGAGAATACACTAAACTATAAGACTAGACATGATGTCTTTACCAAGAAACTCAATAGTACATGACAGAAAAAGAAAACCTTCAAATTAAGGAGCATACTCAATCAAGCAAGTCTTTATATCAAAAAAACAAAACATTATTTTATACAGCTTCAAGAGACAGAACACAACATTGAGTTTGCAGATTCATTATCATATGATTGAAAAATATATATCATATAAATATATTGAAGCAATTCAATAAAATGTTGATGACAAAATGAATATGTTCCATCTGCAAATGGAAAGAGCATAATTCATCATTATCCTCTCCATATGAAGCACATGAGACATGTTGGTTAACTATATACATCCCTCCAGATAGCATGGTTCCTCCTCAGTTGATTATCACGTGTAAAACTGCGCGCACGAAAAAACAGCTCAGAACAATCAGAATTTACCTTTCATCACTGAAAGAAAAACATTATAAGCCTGTTAATAAAATCACTCACAGTGTGACAGACTGATATTCCCACCATGCCGCTCCCGGAGAAAATACATGCTACCGTGCATTTAACTGTGGTAAGGTAAATACCATTAATCGCCTTATTTCCCTTCGATTACTGATTCTAGGCTACGTATAATGTAAGAAGGGCGTTTGAGTGTTTCAAGATTAATCGACTATTTCACGTTCACTGAAGCAGCCATTGTCCTCAGCTTCTTGGAAATTTCTGAAAATGATGGTCTTTCTATAGGATCAGAAGCCCAGGAGCTTTCCATTAGAGACTTCCACTCGGGATCACACCATGACGGGATTTGAGGACGTAAAGAGTTGTTCACAATTCCTCCTACAAAACAAAGACAATAGTAAACATCGATATGTATATGTTCTTCTGATCTTTGTCGCCCTGACAACTTTAAATTGAAAGCGTGTTTGGTGTCCGATACATGTGGTTACACTATCTTAAAAAGAAATTATTATCAGTGAATCGTGTCTGTGTCAATGTTTCAAAATTCTATCAATTTAGTTTGTTACTTGGTTCTCACCTATAATTGAAGCACAATGCATATCAGCATAAGGTTCATCGCCAGTGAGTAACTCCCACATGACTATCCCGAACGAGTAAACATCAATCTATAGCACAAGCAGGTAAAAGATGTTAGGTGATCATCTAAAAAGATAAAAGAGATATTAATGATGCAAATTCAAACAGCTATGCCAAGAATTACCTTCTCTGACACCATATTGCTTTTCCCGCTAAGAAGCTCGGGTGCCATCCATGGCAAAGTTCCTCGTACCCCTCCTGACACTAGAGTGTGTTGTTTAACCTTCGATAGACCCAAATCACCGATCTGAATAAACACGCAGACATTGTGTTAAACTCGGACACGAATTCAATGACTGTTGAATTATATAATGAAGTATTGTATTGTAATAATTGAGAGTACCTTGCACACAGGCCTTTGTGGATCTCTCATATTGACCAATAGATTCTCACATTTCAAATCAAAATGCACAATGTTCTTTCCATGCAAATACTCCATCCCAAATGCAGCATCCATGGCTATAATAAGCCTCTTCCGACGATCTATCGTTCTGTTAAATTCCTCAAAAAAAAAACATAAGTAATAAATCACCAGTCCAGAAGGGGCTTGAAAATATTTTAAAATGTTGACAAAATGTAAAATCACGAATGTGTTGCATTACCTATCCTTCTTATGCAAGAACTGTTTCAAAGATCCGTTAACCATGAACTCTGTTACTGTTGCTAAAGACCCGTCAGGGCCATCACGAACAATGCCGTAGAAGGAGACAACGTTAGGATGATGTAATGAACTAAGCATCAACGCCTCCTTCCAGAAATCTGCAATCTGTGACAGCAACCAAAATGAAATCAGTACAACGTTCGGGATGCAATGAATGCATCAATATAGACAAAACTAGTAATCATTTTTATTCCCTTAAACAAAAGAAAAAACTATCAGATAAAAATATTACCAATCTTGCTCTTTCAGATGGTCTTCCAGCAAAACAACTGGCTTTTATTCTCTTAATGGCGACATCAGAACCTTTCCATTTCCCATGATAAACAGCGCCATAAGTTCCAGAACCTAGCTCGCGGATCTCCTCCAAATCATCGTTTCTAATAGTCTGAAAGAAATTATCAGCCAACTATTAAACCAAAGTCATGTGGGAAAATAAAGACCGTAAAAGACCTCAAACAAAAAAGTGATATGAACATAATGGTTTTGAGTAAGATGGGATGAAAACCTGCAATCCCCTAGCAATTGCTTCTGCCTCAGCTTTTGTAGGCTCGATTTTAGAAGTATCTATGTGGTCATTTTCAGGGTCTAATTCTAAATCACCATGAGCATTCTGCATGACCAATAACACGAATAACATATAAGTCAGTCTGACACAAATAATATCACATTTTACTTTTGAAATAAGAAAACAAAATCATTTCAACTTCTCACCGCTGGCTCAACTTCTTTTTCTGTTTCTTCTTTGGTATTCAAATTGTTCATATGACTATCGGCATGCTCTTCGCCGGTAGGTTTCACCTCATCATGATATTCCAACGCAGCCTTTTTAACGGAAGCAATCAACTCAGGCAAGATATTGAATTGATCAACTAAATGCTGAGAATCTCCGGGAGAAGAACAGTCCTTATCAACCAGTTTCTCGACAAGTCCAAACTCTGATGAAGGTTTCAGAGATGAATTATTACACTCAACAGCAGAAGCAGCAGCGTTGGATATAACTTCAACAATTTGATTTTGATCCAGAGAAGATATCCTTTGCACATTAAAGTTTTCAAGCTTGACTTCATTTTTGGCTTCTTTTCCTTCTCCAAGCAAACTTATAGATTGCAAATTCAACGCTTCAGTCAAATGAGCGTCATTTTTTAAAACCTCGTTATTGTGAATGATATTAAGAGAAGGTTTTTGCAGCTGCACAGGTTCCAAGCAAGTACCAGCATTTACATTGTGGGAGGGATGAATGGTGGGATCAACAATAATCGGGTGTTGAATTTCCTGCCCGGTGAGAATTGGATTTAACTTCGGTGGATTTGCATAAGGGTATTCTGGGATGGTTGGCCCATCGTGACCTGAAAATTTCTGTGACGAATCAACCCAAAGACTTTGACTATCCGGTCCAATGAAAAAACCTGGTCTTCCCTCTCCTCTGAGTAGTCCAGCATTTGTCACACCATCAACCGGCTGATGTAGAGTTGCTGCCTCGTATGGTGGTCCAATATGAACTGTAGTCGGACCATTTGTCCAAAGAGTGTAACCAGGTGCATGTCCTCGAGGCATGGCGTAATTATTGTCTACTCCATAATGAGAAGGTGTATTTCCATACTGCGCGCTGGATTCTTCCAACGGAGGAATTTTTAGATGTGGCATAGCAGGCATGGTTTGGTCAGGGAACAGTTCAACCCCCAATTCAGGTCCAGCTCCAACCTGTTGGTGAACATGACTGGAAGGAAGAGCATGCCCATCAATCAAACTACCATGTCCAGGAGGGAAATTAATGATCGGAACATCACCAACATAATGATCAGACACTCTTCCAGAACTCTGATGCTGCAAACCACAAGCCCTCTCATGACTCTGAGCATCATTGGGATACATAGAAGGCTGTAACTTGGCATCAACATTCACATTGATAGCTTCCCTGGTTGAGTGGCATTCAGGACACGGAACGGAAACAGGTGGAAGCATATTAGGATGCTCCAAATGTGGTTGAGCTCTCTGAAAATTCATACGACAGTGCTCACATATATTATTACCATCATGGCCATGTGCAGCAGCTCCAGTTTGCAGCCACACAACATTCTCAGGATACTGCGGCTGATTGTCATACAAAGGATGGTGATGATTTCCATGATGCCGAGCATATTCTTCCTTATCTGGCATCTCAGGAAACGGCACACGGTATCTCGCTCCAGACGGAGAAGACGGATAATCAACCAATGATGATCTAGAGTCATGATGAGTAAGACCATGATGCCTAGGAGAGTAATAACCAGGATTCCACTGAGCATCAATTTCACTATACCTCTGTCCCATAGGTTGTTGCTGATGCTGAATACCTATATGATGCAAATTATACGGCGGCATAGCAAATTCTCCACTTCTCTGGCTATGAATCCCATTCTCCATACCCATGTGATTCACAAACTGATCACCCATATGGACATCATCAAGCGTCCCAATCATAGGAATCTCCATATTCTGCAACCTCCTAAGCTCAGAAGCATCATTCAAACTATTCAACGCATCCACATACCTCCTCTCCGAATCATCCCCATCAATAAAATGGGCGGAACCATCCTGCTCCGATTGCGAAAACAGAAAAATCCTAAGCCTAGTAAACCCATCTCCAGACCCCAACTTATCATACTCCTCCATCATATTAACCACATCATCATCGTTGACAACAGACACAAGTGCGTCAAGATCCTCATCCGGCTGCTGATACTTCAACACAGCAACACCTTCATACAACTCCCTCATCTTCCCCATCAACTCCTCAAAACTAACCTCCCTCGAAACACTCACAATCCTCGTCTCCCCACCAACATAACGCAGCTTCCCGTCCTGCGGACGAGGCATTATACTACCTAGAAAACTACACAAAAATTTAACACGCCGGCCGTCCTCGTTCGAGCCAGCGGCCGGAGATCGAACGGCGGTGGGACTATCCATGGTAACAAAGTTTTGTGGATTATTAATTCTAAAACATTGAAACCTTTTATTACACATCACATCGAACAATCATGTTATCCAATAATAATAATAATAAACACAGATCCAGAATTTGAGAAGAAAAAGATGGTGGTTATGATGACGGTGATGATGGTGGTGGATTGGCGTAGAGAAGAAAGAGTGGGGGTTGTGTTGTGGCGAAGGATGAATGGTTTCAAAATACGATCAAGAGTGACACGTGGAACCTTCTCGTAACGGTATTTATTATATCTCTCTCGCATATGCTGTTATTTATTCTGTAACGGGATGAGACCGTAGTCACACATAACAATATTTAGTTAAAACTTAAAACCCGACAAAATCTGTGTTCAGTTAGATAGATGTGTGTTTCCAATATTATTGTTTATCGAATTTATATCTTTTTTTTAGTTTCAAATTCTAATATTACTAGATACTAGGAAACTACTACTTTATTGCTTCTAATAAATACTTTTCATAAATTTATAAATTACGGAAATAAACACGCTTTTTTATTAAATTAAAGTGAAAAAAACTATAAATTTGATCCAAGGATCATTTATTTTAGGATTGGTAGCAGGGGTCCAAATTCAAATTTAAACTCGTTTAATAAATATAGATTCAAGGACAATTATTTTAAGAATAAAGGAGAAACTTAAAGACAATATTTTATGTATGATTCTTACTACTCTCCTATAAAAATTTGACAAGTTTACTTGAATATTATTTAAAGAGTAAAAATATATGATAATTATATATGAATATGACAATTATATAGTGAAAATTATACTTAAAAAATTATAATTAAATTTTGTCTATAACTAAATAAATAAATAAATAAATAAAACATTTTGAATGTGTTTAAATATATTATGCAAGCTACTCAATTTCAATTGAATTTTAAATTAAATTTTTAAAACTATTCAAAATTAAACGTCTTTATATTTTTATACATAGTTTTTTTATATTAGTATGATATGGTATATTTATTAATGATTTAATAATATCTATTTTTAATATTTTATATATATATATATATATATATATATATATTTTTTTTTTTAATTTTTTAATATGAATTTTAATATATTATGTTATATATCGTATCAAACTTATTATTTATTAGTAATTTTAATCTTAAAAGATAATGATTTATAATTTGAATATCTAAAAATCAACCAAAATTATACCACATTGAATTGAATTTGATCAGGTCAGATTAAAAAATTTTAAACAATGATTTAAAATCAAACCAAACTATGAAATAATTCATCTTTGAATCAGATAATTTTTTGTGTAAAAACGATTCAAACCCCACCACAAACACATTAATTGATACTTTAGTTTGACATATTATAAACAATATAAATGATAAACTTATCCAAATAACAAATATATGATGTTGGATTTTTCACAAACTGCGCCGCAAACACACTCATTGCTACCTGTTTTGAGAAAACGAATGGTAGAAGATGAAATAATCTTTTTGGAGTTTTTCACGCACCAAGTAGCAGTCCAAGTCGGCGTGCTTGGCGCGTTCGTGGAATTGTTAATTGGTCGCGATGTGTCGTGTAGAGACATTGTCATAATACAGTAAGGCATGTTGAATGAGAGGAATGGATAGAACCTGCAAGATGTTGGTAAGCCATTGGAGCTCACAAATGGTGGATGTCATTACGCGATACTCTGCTTCTGTTGAACTTCTGGAAACAGTGGGTTATTCCTTGGATTTCCATGAGACTAATTAATCTCTCAATTAAATGCATAATCCACTAGTGGATAATCGAGTGTCTAGGCATGTGGCCCAATCAAAATCATATAACACTTTAAGTTGAAGAGGAGACGATGAAAAGATGAAGATCCCTTGATCTAGAGAAAGTTTGAGGCAGCGGAGAACTCGGATAACAGCACTGTAGTGAAGGTGTGTTGGCTTGCTCATTTGTTGACTCAATTGGTGAACATCGCATTCAATGTCAAACCTAGTGTTTAAGAGATAAATTAGTTAGACGTCTAGTCTTTTATGTGATGTTGGATTTGTTAAAAGTTTGCCTTTATATTGTGTCAGTCTCGTGTCTCTTACCTTAGAATTTGAAGCAGGCTTGCACCCAAGTAGGCCTGATTTTGAAGGAATGTCAAGAATGTCAAGAACATATTTCCTTTGACCTAGGTGAATTCCTTTTCCCAATCTGGACACTTCAAGTCCTAAGAAATATTTGAAAGGGTCAAGCTCTTTTATCTTGAAATGGTGGTGCATAGTCTTCTTGATGTTGGTTATGATTTATATGTTATCAACTGCAATTATTAGATCATCAACATAAATCAGTAACGCATTGAAAGTAGTGGATACATATTTATGTATGAATAAGGACTGATATGTAGAACATTGTGTGATATTATTTGAGATTAAAACATGAGATTGTTTTGCAAACCATTGTCTACTAGATTACTTAAGGCTATATAAAGACTTTAATAGCTTGCAAAATTTATTTGGATGAGTATGAGTGATATCTTGTGGCAAGGTCATGTAGACCTCCTCATCCAAATCACCATGAAGAAATGCATGAAGAATATCTAATTGTGTAAGTGCAAATGTAAAGATGATGAAAGTGCAAGAAGTAACCTCACAATTGTCAATTTATCCATATTAGAAATGGTTTCAAAGAAGTCCATACCTTCTATTTGAGTAAATCCCTTAGAATCTGGTCGTACCTGACCAAAATGGATCATCAGTGGCCTGCAACAGTTGAACTTTGATGGCAGTTGAAGGAAAAGTGAGAGGGTACCTACAAAACACTCTAATGCCAAAGTGAGATTTAGAGCGAAAGTGAAAGAAACTAGTAAGAGTGATAAGAATAATGTACCTAACTCTCTAATGAAATAGGGGATTTATAGCCTACCGGGCATATGATGGAGATGATCCCTATTTTGATCTATGTAGTTTTAAAAGATATCGAAGGAGACTATTTATCCTGGATGATTACCTCGCTATCTAAACTTTTTGAATAATAAATAAAGTATTAATCTTTTAAAACTGAGCTTTTAAAATTAATTAGTATCACTATGTTCTAAACCTAAACTGTCGCTCTGTTGGTTTCTAACCTTAGTCCAGTTTATTAACCTCAAACTTTCGCTCTGTTGGTTTCTAAACCTTTTAATAAATTAAAATAGATATCTAAGTCAGAAAGAATATTTTTAACAACGTAACATTATGCCAGTTTATTTTGGATTCCTTTGGATCGATTAATTTACATACCAATATCAAAACAATTTAGCCAGACATATTAATTAATTCAGACATGCATAAATAATATGGTTTAATATATTTAAACATTTCCACAATTAAATAAATAATATCAGGCAACAATAAATAAAATAAAATAAATAAATTAAACCTAAAATTAACAATGCTGGAAATAATCTTGTTCTTGACTTCTTGAATTGAAAGGGAAAATAAAATACGACAAGGAATAAAAAGCACTGGATCTAACGTAAGGTTAGATCAGTGAAAACTGAAATAAAATAAATTTAAAGTACAAAACTGGAATAAAATTGCGAAATAAGAAATAGCGGTTGTTCGGTAAAAATGCCGACCGACCCTGATTCTGAAACTGGAACTTGTATTTATAGATCCCTTTGGTAACTGCCTTTCCTGAATTTTCTCTGCAAGCCAACGTGAACGTGGAGCGAAAATAGTGCCTTGAGAGTCGGAGGCGGGGGCCTCAAGAATAGGCATACGTGGGAGACGTGCGTCTTAAGCAGTTGGAAGAAGTGGTGGACCCCACTTGCGAGGGAGGCGGGCGCCTCCACGTGGCCCTTGACTTTGAGACGTGCGTCTCAACTGCTGCGAAAATGGAGGGGCCCACTTGCTAAGGAGGCGGGCGCCTCCGAGGAAAGAGGAAAGCTGAGACGACTGCAACAGGCTTGCTTGCTTTGGGCTTGCTTGCTTTGGGCTTGCTTGCTTTGGGCTGCTTGCTTGTGGGCTTAGTCTTGGACCTTTGCTATAATTGTTTTCTACTTCTTAACACCTCCCTTTCACTATATCACACCTTTTGCTTCATTTCTTTGCTTTTTAATCCAATTTTTCCTCGATTTTACTTCTTTGCTCGATTTATCTTTATTTAATGCAAATACCTGAAACATAGAAAATACCAACGTAATATAGAAATAAAGTGAAATAATTAAATAAAAACATTAACATTATTTATGAAAAATACATCAAATATGTTATATAAAATCGTGTTATCAAACTCCCCTATACTTAAACCTTTGCTTGTCCTCAAGCAAAAATTAAAAATGAAAAATCACTTGAGCATATGTCAAACGCAATTATATAACACAATTCAATTTGTACTAGGTTGCAATTCAATTCTTTGTTGGATAACTCGAGTTTAGACTTTGACACCAAAATCACCGTAATAACACTAGACAACCCCATTTTTGCAGACCAATTTAAGTCATGAATTATAGCTCGACCTAATACTTTCGTTTTGTTTCACCCGTTTTCATTCTTGCGCAATCACATTAAGCCCTTTACCTTAGCATACAGTGGAGTAACGGTTAGTGACTTTGATCTTTATAATCCAGCTAGGAGTCCTGGTAATTATATTTGGTACTCCTTTATCCAATTACAAATTGCGGGGGATCGGATCGTCATCCGCCCTACCAAGTTCAGCACCAGGGACCACTGAACCAATCCATAATGGATGTTTGCATAAATATTTTATAGTTTCTACAACCGTTGAATTAAATGATCTGGTAAGGACCATCTAACTTAATAAGTGCATCTTCTAATAAAAATTTTCTTTAAAAATCTTGATCAATCACTTATATTCATCGATTCTCCACGTAGTTTGTCGTTTAAGGCGGTGCCGACTGCTTAATAAACTACTCGGGATTACTTTAAAACTAAGTCTTAAGGTGTTGGTATAATAAGTACTTAAATCAATCTAACACGTTGGGGGTTTTAAAGTGTTAGGATGATAACAATTTTGCTAAGTCGCGCTCGAATTTCTTATTTAAAAATAGGCAACCTTAGTACTATTTGAGTGTGTTAATATATGCGTTTTAATTTTTGTTGTCGTTATGGCTCAAGAAAAAGGAGAAATTCGAATAAGCACGAAATTTAAACATAAAAGACTAAAATTACATAAACATGTATTTTATTGAATGGAAATTTTGCAATACATATAAAAAGGAAACTAAAAGGGAAAAACTAAATAGAGCAAAGAAAATAAAAATGAACAAAGAAATGTTCTGACTCCCCCAAACTTAAAATAAGCATTGTCCTCAATGCGATAAAACCAGGAGAAATCAGAAAGGAGAAGGGTGGTCATCTCGAGCAGGGAATCATGAAGGCATGGCACGAATAATTGAAAAGCATGGAATCTTAATTTGCATGCCTTTTTAGTAATACATGTGACTTAGGCAAAAGAGATAAGGAACAATTTTGTAGACCACATGCATACATACTACATACTTGTATATATATATATATATATATATATATATATATATATATATATATATATATATATATATATATATATATATATATATATATATATAGATGATTTAGAATTTTTTAATTAATAGGATATATATATAATACTAGTATATAATGCTTTTTAATTAATATAATAAATATTGGGAAAAATTGATTCGGTATATTAATAGGAGAAATGCGATAATTAAAATATTACTCAATTATAATTATAAATATTAACGTGAAATTTTATTGAGTTTAATTATCGGTATTACGGAAATAGTTCAAGCGCATCGAAGAAAGGGTGCAATAGATAACCGACTAAAATTTAAAATTTAACATAAAATAGAAAAATTGAAAATACGAAAAGAAAATTTAAAATTGAATGACTACTCGTTGATTTTCCATCGCCACTTATCAAGCCATCTCACATATCCTCACCTTTTCTTTTCTTACGTCAGAGCGGGTTATTCTTTCAAATTTTGGTAGTGGTCCGGATTTATAAGTTTTTCAATTTCGAGCTTAGTGATCTCATCCATCGCCTCATAAGTTAACCTCACCCTTTTAAAAGTAATTATATCCCTAATTTTATGGTCCTCTAATTTTCGCTTTTAGGCAAGACTTCCAATAGTGGTGAATTAGTATGGATATTTTCAATACCGCAACGACGTTTTAGATTGGGAGTCTACCGGAGTTTCCATAAAATTTTCGGAAGGAATCGGTGGAATGTAGTGATTCGGGATTACAATAGATGCTTTTTCTACCTCTTTACAACCTCCTCGAAGTGTTGGTTCATTTTTCTCAATCTCCCCTATTTTCTCGTCAGAACTTTCCTCGGCCACAATATCATTCTCCTCAAACTCGTCATCGCTTTCTAGATTTCCAAGTAGTTTTTCCATAATGGTTGTTTCAACATCCACATCTTCTTCAGGTTGAGGTTCTAGAAGGTTTTGTTTGAGTTGGGAGATTTGAGTCTCTAAGAACATGCTGTGAGACGCGAGGGATTCAACCATATTGGTTAGTTGGCTAAGGGTTTCATTAATTTGAAGACTTTGTTTTCGCACTTCTTCATTTTGGATAATTTGTGCTTCATTTTGGATAAATTGTGTCTCTACAAAGTGCTCAATCATAGACTCTAACCTAGAGTTAGTTATCATCTCATCTGAATCTTCCATTGATGTTTCGAAATTAAAATTTTGCGATTCTTCAGAGTCTTGAAAGTAGGTTAAGGTCTCCTTTTGTGTTTCCCCATCGCGTTCTATCATCCTACATGATTCGTTAAAATCTTCCATTAATATTTCGAGATCAGATTTATATGGTTTTGGTGATTCTTCAAAATATTGGGTGTGATAATTGTAGGAAGAATTGGATTGAGGAAAAGTTTGGTTGAAATTATAAGTTTCTTGTGGTTCCTCAAAATATGGGGATTGGTAGTTTTGAGGGTAGTTGGGGTAGGAGTAGGTTTGTGAAGCATTAAAGTTTTCCATCAGTATTTCAAGGTTGGATTTATGGGATTCTTGTGGTTCCTAAAAATACTGATAATGGGCATAGGAAAAATTTGGGTCATACATGGTAAAAATAAAAATGCCTTAGTCTATACGGTGTAACACCAGAGTTACAATATCGACTTAAATAGTCCCCGGCAACGGCGCCAAAAACTTGATCGCGACTTTATCGTCTATTAATCAGCAGACTGCAAGTGCACAGTCCTATCGCGTAGTTTTAAAAGATATCGAACCCACAGAGACTATAAATCGAACTATTGTTATCCTAAGTTACGGTATACAGCTAAGGCGAATAATTCTTTAAGATTTTTGGTTAAGGAAAATATAATAAATAAATAGATATTAGTATGTAATTTGTCTACCCTAAGGGGATCTGAATTTCCACTGACGTGTTACTCAAGTTGAATAAAAATCCTATTTCAGCAAACAATATTCATCTAAAAATCCTATCTCAAACTGTCGCTCTGTTGAATCGGATCATGCAATTAAATCCTAACGTATGCTCTCGCTATCCTTGAATTTAAAAACACTTTTTGAAAATAAATAAAGTTTAATCTCTTTTAAAACATAGATCTTTAAAATTAATACCTAGTATCCACTATCCGGTTCTAAACCTCAAACTGTCGCTGTTGGTTTCTAACCTTAGTCCATTTATTAACCTCAAACTTTCGCTCTGTTGGTTTCTAAACCTTTTAATAAATTAAAATAGATATCTAAGTCAGAAAGAATATTTTTAACAACGTAACATTATGCCAGTTTATTTTGGATTCCTTTGGATCGATTAATTTACATACCAATATCAAAACAATTTAGCGGACATATTAATTAATTATGCATAAATAATATGGTTTAATATATTTAAACATTTCCACAATTAAATAAATAATATCAGGCAACAATAAATAAAATAAAATAAATAAATTAAACCTGAAATTAACAATGCTGGAAATAATCTTGTTCTTGACTTCTTGAATTGAAAGGGAAAATAAAATACGACAAGGAATAAAAAGCACTGGATCTAACGTAAGGTTAGATCGGAAAACGAAATAAAATAAATTTAAACAAAGCGGAATAAAATTGCGAAATAAGAAATAGCGGTTGTTCGGTAAAAATGCCGACCGACCCTGATTCTGAAACTGGAACTTGTATTTATAGATCCCTTTGGTAACTGCCTTTCCTGAATTTTCTCTGCAAGCCAACGTGAACGTGGAGCGAAAATAGTGCCTTGAGAGTCGGGCGGGGCCTCAAGAATAGGCATACGTGGGAGGCGTGCGTCTTAAGCGGTTGGAAGAAGTGGTGGACCCCACTTGCGGGAGGCGGGCGCCCACGTGGCCTGACTTTGAGACGTCGTCTCAACTGCTGCGAAATGGAGGCCCCTTGCTGAGGCGGGCGCCCGAGAAAGGAAAGGCAGACTTTGTGGCAAGGGCATGTGCGTCTTTGGTGCAGGCTTGCTTGCTTTGGGCTTGCTTGCTTTTGCTTGCTGGGCTTAGTCTTGGACCTTTGCTATAATTGTTTTCTACTTTAACACCTCCCTTTCACTATATCACACCTTTTGCTTCATTTCTTTGCTTTTTAATCCAATTTTTCCTCGATTTTACTTCTTTGCTCGATTTATCTTTATTTAATGCAAATACCTGAAACATAGAAAATACCAACGTAATATAGAAATAAAGTGAAATAATTAAATAAAAACATTAACATTATTTATGAAAAATACATCAAATATGTTATATAAAATCGTGTTATCAGGAGACTACCAGGATCCTTCGGCTTTCCTGGCCGCCCGTTGGTTTTTTTTCTTTTGGGAATGGGGGATCGTCGCTCCTTAAATGGTGGAGTGCGACAACGCTTCTTGATGGTCGCATGTTGCGTCCTTTTCATTTAAGGGGGATGCCCCGCTGGCCGAGGGGAAGCACTCTATGATTCGTCTTGGTGATGTCTCTGTGGGGGAAAGTCATGTCGTTGCAGGGAAGGCTCCGAGATTCAGACCGTTGACCTCTTCGCGAACGGGTGGGTGGTTGTTGTAGGATTAGTCCTTAAACAAGTATTTTTAATTATCGTATCCACAGGGATTGGTGTTGTATCGTAGTCTTTCAATAGTGAAGCGTATTTTAAGATTAAGTAACACAAGGGTTTGTTTTCTACACTACTAGTATCATGAGTTTCAAGTAAACAACTTTAAAATCCTTTTCAAAGAGAATTATGTTTGGATTCAAGAGAGGTTGGGTTTGTTTTCAAATGATGGAAGCATGTCAAGATTAGTTTCATTAACCTAATTTCATATATATTCTATTAACCAAGTGATGAACTAGTTGATGATTGCTATAAATACGTATCCTCTCAATCTTGTTGATTTCTCACCAAGATTGTGAGTGTTATCGTGTTAATCTTTGAATGATTTCTCACCACAACTATTGACATGATAAATATGAAGCTCAATACTTGTAAACACTAACTCACAAATCTATTCATAGCATTTGTTCATAAGTGGATGAATATCCTAGGTCTACTTTGAAGCATCCTTTTTCAATCATGATTCAAAGCATAAAGAGATGGAAGAACAAAGATATTCAACATATATAAATCATCAATCATGTTCATACACAAAGAGATTAAGAGAAATACATACTAGTTAGATCAACTACCTCTAATCTTGACACAAAAAGAGCTTAGCTACTCATTTTCATGGTTGCTTTGCTTACAAGATTATTGGAGAAGATGAACATAGAAGAAGAATCAACAAGAACAATGTTTTTATTTTATATTTTCTATGCCCTAAAATTACAACAATGATGGATAATGATGAAGAAGTGATATCCCCTTTTTAGCACAGCCAAAGCCAGCTGGAAAACAGAGAGTTGGTGGGCTAAAAAGGTGAAAGCATGGGTCTGTCCTTTTCGATTTCATGAGCGCTAAGCGGGTTACACTCCGCGACCGAAGCATGTTTCTTCTTCCAAAAATTCCTTTAAAAAGAATCATCCCAAGAGCTCTTCAAGTCTCCTTGAATCCAAGCTTGAGGGAATCAATATTAAAAACCTACAATTCAAATGTAAACTAAGTTAAATAATATATTATAAACAAAAACTAAATAAAAACATAATTAAACCAAAATACTATACTAAATACTACTAATTAATTAAAAGGCATTGTTAAGGACCACAAAATCATCTACAAAATATCCACAATTTGGTCCTTAACAACTCTCCCCAACTTACTTCTTTGTTTGTCCTCAAACAAAAGTCAAAAACTCACAAAGCAAGAAGAATCAAAATGTAAGCATGTAACTCGACACAAGAAGGATGGTTCAAACTCAACATACCCGGCATAGATACACATTAATCGCTTCTTCGAAACACAACATGGATATGAATTAAGTTCTAAACACAATATATCGATACATGTAGACAAAACAAAAGACATGTTCACACTTGAATCACCTAAAGATTTCTTCAATATATCTTGAAGAACAAAATGAAATATTTACAAAGGACTAAACACTCTCACTAATAGTCATGCACATCCAGAATAATTCATGCATTCATCAAAACAAGTTAAATGAACAAAATGGAAACAAAGATCACTAAGGACTTTCAAGGGTTGTAGCTTGGCTTAGGTTAAAACAAGGGATATTTAAGTACAAAGCCATTGAAACAAATTGGGGTAAAGATAATGAAGAGCATTTCACAAACTCATTCCCACTTCCTTCTTATTATTCACAACCACTTTTCTATCTTTCACACAATGATCCTCCTTTTCTTGTCTTTTGTTTTCTTTTCATATACACATTTTTTTCTTCTTTTGTATTTTTCTTTTCTCTTTTTCTTTTTTCTTTAGGATCCTTGTGTCATCAATTCAAGGTTCTTTTTGATCAACCTCCCCAACTTTAATTCATCAATCCTTCTTTATTTAAGAACATGCTCTTCAAAGGTTTAATCAATAATCGGGTTGGTGTTTACAAACAAGAAAAATTTATAGAATGAATCATCACTGAATTTTCATAGATTATCAACAACTATTAAGTGGCCTTCTTAACAATTAGTTCATTTGATAGATTCATTCCACAAATTCGATTTTTAAGCTCAAAAGGGTTCGCAAAGATTCACTCGCTCACGGTTAATTAAAGCCCTTTTGGAATTGATGGTTTTTCTCATAGTGCACAAAAAATTGCCTTGATCCTCTCTAAGTTTCCACAATGTCACAAACAAATTAAGATTAAACATGAATCACACGAGTTAACGTAACTATTAGACACTCAATATTTGGTATAAGGTGGAAAGCTTCTCACCTTTGTGGTTTAAGTCCTAATGATTCGAATGTGAACACAAATTTTTTATGTACATGCCAAGATATTTTGCATAAAGCACAAATTTCATAGACATGTTAATATTCTACAAAACGATTAAAAATGTACCTTAATTGTGGATCGCGTTTAGAATTATATCATCACCATCACTTTTGGTGAAACACACTTACTTGCTTTCGAGTACCGTTGAAAAATCGGGACAAACCAAAAGAAGTACAATTTAAATTAAATAAGGTAAAAATTAAAATAAAATAAAGCAAAATAAATCAAAAGGACACCCCAAAATGGTGTTTCAAACTAAAAATAGTACTTAGGCTCCATGCCTACAAAATGCAAAATTTGGAATTACACACACATCCTGAAAAGGATGGCAACCAACAAAATCCAACTAAGTCTAAAAGAAAAGAAACAAAAACAAAAACTAAAAACCATAAAGAACTAAAATAACACAAAGAAAATAAAAGAACATCAGTCCGAAGCCTCCAAAATGGAATCTCCCAGAGTCTCCGAACCAGAATCACCATCTCCATCATCATCACTCTCCTCATCCTCATCACCATCTGCATCAGCTACCTTCTCCTCTGCAGTTGGCCCGACCTCGGGCCAACTGGCATAATCTCTGAAATGTTGGCTGGTACGAGTGAAATGATCCACTCCCGACTCTCTAATTTGCAACGAAAGTTGCTCCATGCTCTCGTGCATGAACATAAATGCTCGCTGATGAGCAAAATACATTTGTTGGGTTCCATTCTTCTCCTGGACCGGCTTGAGGAAGTGGAGCAGCTACAGGAATATCCCGGGCCGCAGGGTTAGCATCCAAAGCCCTACAATAGCGGTCACAATAACTATTGTCAATGACCCCATCTATCGTGAGGTGACCCACAACAGAAAACACAACCCTCGCCCTCTTCAGAAGTCTCATGATCAAACCAGGATATGTAAGGGCACATTTTATACGCTCCCCCTGGAGGTATAGCTTAATGCAACCCTCTTCAACTCATTAGCAATTAACCGGCCAAAATCGATTTGTGCTTCATCCAGCATGTAGGCAATGAGGCCGGCGGTTTCCATGGGTATCGAGGACGTGTGGCTTCTTGGGCGCAAGTTGTACAACACCACAAACATCAGAACACGAGCGCTTGTTTTGAGGCTGGACCGATTAAATTTCAGAGGTTGGCCAGCTCGGTTAAGCTCATAGGAATGCCCGGATAAACAAATCTTCCTCCTCAACATATCAAAATCCCAATTACCACGAGCCAGGTGCTCATGGCAAACATCTAAATCTTCTTCAGGGGCTGTCCAATTTATGCCCAGAAAAATATTGATGGAGGAACGAGAAAACGACACCGCTTTACCCCGAACCAGAGAGGTGAGCTGAAAATCTCTCCCCTCTGTGGGAATAGCATTAGCATAGAACTCTCTAACCAACTCAACGTTAACTTTAGTTTGGGGCTCACACACCCAAACCATAGTTATCCAAGATCGCCTCTGGGGTAGCATAGTGCCCATGCTCTCTGAGACGGATAATTCTCTCGGACCAAATGTTTCGTTCCTCGAGCTCTTTGTACCGTGCCTCTTGAGCAGGCCCCAAAAATCGTGTGCCATCAAAAGGATCGGGTCTTGAGGACCTGCTCCGGCTGACGCAACTCTTTGACGTTTAGGAGCCATCTGAAACAAAACCAAAATCAACAAAATATGACACCGAGATGCCCGTTAGAAATAATTCATGCAAACAGCAGTAGAAATCAACTAACCAATGCATCAAGATTACACAGGAAATGCAAAACACAGCAGGAAAATTTTTCAGATGTTGCGGACCGCTAAGCGGTCACCGCTAAGCGCTCTTTCGAAATAATTTTACGCAAAAGGAAATCTATACCTATTAAGGGAGAAATTCCTAACCTAAACATTATATACAATCAACACAAACTAATTCTAACAATAAAAGCCTAAATTGCAAACCCTAAATTCCTAAATCCTAACCTAAAAAGCAGAGAAATACGAAATTAAAGAGGGAAAACCATGGATAAACATACCTTGATGCTTGGGTTAGTTAAAAACACAAGAGATTGCAAGAAACTTGTTGATTTGGGTTGAAGGGATTTTGGAATTTCTTTGAGATGAAAAGTGAAAGTGATGGTGGTGAAAAAGTGAAAAAGAAGACCGTAACTAAGTAAAAACAACCCAGGACAACAAGTTGAGCCTGGGTGAATCGGTTTTTTGAAAGAAAAAAAAAATTTATAACACAGACCGCGCTAACCGCGCCCCCAACCGCGCTAAACGCGAAATGCTCTGTTTGATGGGCCAAATGTCGCGTTAAGCGCGCTCTGACCGCGCTTAGCCCGGTTTGTAGAATTTTCAAAAATTTTGAAAAACAGAATTTTGGACTAAGAGACATAATAAAATGAGTACAACATAAATACTTACAATGTTGGGGTGCCTCCCAACAAGCGCTTTGTTTAATGTTTCGGCTCACCTCTCCGCCAACATACCTCTTCAACCGTTGTCCATTCACTGTCCATTCACTCTTACCCTCGGGATATTGCAAAACAACTGCTCCATAATCTTTCACATCTTTTACTACAAAAGAACCGAACCACTTCGTCTTAAGTTTTCCCGGAAAAAGTTTCATCCGAGAATTGAACAAAAGGACGCTTTGGCCCGGTTGAAATTCTTTATGCTTGATCTTCTTATCATGAAACACTTTCACCTTTGCCTTGTATTTTCTGTTTGAATGGTATGCTTCGTCTCTCAATTCATCCAACTCCAGGAGTTGTTCTTTCCTTTTTTTCACCCGCCATAGAAGAATCAAAATTCAAGAATCTGAGAGCCCATAGAGCTTTGTGTTCCATTTCAACTGGAAGGTGACAAGTCTTTCCATATACAACCTGAAAGGGGGTTAGTCCAATAGGAGCTTTATAGGCGGTTCGATACGCCCATAAAGCTTCATCAAGTTTTTGTGACCAATCCTTCCTTGAAATAGAGACAGTTTTTTCAACAATTTTTTTAATTTCTCTATTCGATACCTTGGCCTGACCATTTGCTTGTGGATGGTAGGGAGTTGTCACCTTATGTCTTACCCCATATTGTTTCAAAACATTTTCTAATAGGGTATTGCAAAAGTGAGAACCTCCATCACTTATCAACACTCAAGGCACACCAAACCGTGAAAATATGTTTTTCTTCAAAAAATTTATAACGGTTTTAGCATCGGCCTTCGGTGAAGCAATGGCCTCCACCCACTTAGACACATAATCAACGGCCACAAGAATGTATTCATTAGAAAACGATGACGGAAATGGACCAACAAAATCAATACCCCAACAATCAAACACCTCAACTTCCAACATATTATTCAAATGCATCTCATCCCTCTTTCCTATTCCGCCACTTCTTTGGCATTTATCAAAACTTTTAGCATGTGCATAAGCATCTTTAAATAACGAAGGCCAATAAAATCCCGATTGAAGGACTTTAGTGGCCGTTCGCAATCCATTGTAATGTCCCCCACAAGGGGAATTGTGGCAATGCCAAAGAATATCTTTTGCTTCCTCACTAGACACACATCTCCTTAACAAACCATCACTACTCAACCTAAATAGATAAGGTTCATCCCACACATAGTACTTGGCATCGGCCAAGAATTTTCTCTTTTCATTCCACGTTAAATCTTCCGGCATCAATCCCGCGGCTTTGTAATTGGCCATGTCGGCAAACCACGGCCGCTCTTAGATTGCATACAACTTTTCATCCGGAAACTCCTCCCTAACCTCCTTCTCTTTGTCAGTAATTTCCACGTTGACCAAACGGGATAAATGACCCGCCACCAAATTTTCAGAACCTTTTTTGTCTCGGACCTCCAAATAAAATTCTTGCAACAAAAGAATCCATCAGATCAATCGTTGTTTGGAGTCCGGTTTGGTGAGCAAATATTTAATCGCGGAATGGTCCGTGAAAATCACCACTTTTGAACCAATAAGATAAGGACGAAATTTTTCCAATGCATACACTATTGCAAGCAACTCTTTTTCGGTTGTTGCGTAGTTAATTTGAGCATTGTTCAAAACTTTGCTCGCATAATGAATAGCATGGAAAATTTTGTTCTTTCTTTGGCCAAGCACGGCTCCCACCGCATAATCACTCGCATCACACATCAATTCAAAGTCAAGTTTCCAATTTGGTGCGGTGATTATGGGTGCATTGATCAAATTTTCTTTTAACATTTCAAAAGCCATTAAAAAATCTCTATCAAATATGAAGGACTTATCTTTGTTGAGCAAGTTGCTCAAGGGCTTTGCTATCTTTGATAAGTCTTTGATGAATCTCCGGTAGAAACCCGCATGTCCTAGAAAGCTCCAAATGCCTTTAACATAGTTTGGTGGGGGAAGCGTCTCGATCACATCGATCTTTGCTTTATCGACCTCGATCCCTCTTGAAGATATTTTGTGCCCAAGAACAATGCCCTCGGTCACCATGAAATTGCATTTCTCCCAATTCAAAACCAGGTTTGTATCCACACGCCTCTTCAAGACGGTGTTCAAATTCTCCAAGCACAAATCAAATGATGCTCCGAAAACGGAGAAATCATCCATGAAAACTTCAATCGTCTTCTCAATCAAATCGGCAAAAATGGCTTGCATGCATCTTTGAAAAGTTGTCGGCGTATTACATAAGCCAAAAGGCATACGTCTATACGCGAATATTCCAAAAGAACATGTGAAATCCGTCTTCTCGTGATCTTTCGGATTCACCGAAATTTGATTGTACCCCGAGTAACCATCCAAGAAACAATAATATTGTTGACCCGAGAGTCTTTCCAACATTTGATCCATGAACGGAAGAGGAAAGTGATCATTTCTAGTGGCTTTGTTAAGCCTTCTATAGTCGATGCACATTCTCCATCCCGTTACTTTTCTTGTCGGCACTAATTCATCTTTATCATTCGAAATAACCGTCAAACCTCCTTTTTTTGGAACCACATGCACCGAACTCACCCAAGTGCTATCCGAGATTGGATAAATCATCCCGGCTTCTAACATCTTCACAACTTTTTTTCAAACCACTTCCTTCATCACCGGATTCAAACGCCTCTGAGGTTGGGCTACCGGCTTGAACTCTTCCTCTATCATAATGTTATGCATACAATAGGTCGGGCTTATGCCTTTCAAATCGGCTAAAACCCAACCAATTGCATTTTTATTAGACTTCAAAACATGAATTAAGCTTCCCTCCTCCTTCTCCGATAATGTATTACTAATGATTACGGGCTTCTTACCTCCGTCCTCAAGAAACACATACTTCAAATGAGATGGTAGTGCTTTCAACTCAATTTTTGGCTCTACGTCGTTGGGGTCATTCTTCAAAATCTCCACTTCCTCCTCCCATGGGTGCATTTCTTTAGAAATCTCCATCCCTTATAGACACTCTTCAAGCTCCCGTCTATCATCATCATCAATCACTTCTTCTATTGATTCCTCGATAGCATCTATTTTGAAACAATCTTTCTTATCATTCGAATGCTTCATTGCTTCAAAAAGATTGAAACAAATTTCTTCATCTTGAACTCGCACCTTCATTAAACCATCATCAATGCCAATCATCATTCTAGCCGTCTTCATGAATGGACGGCCTAGAATTAGAGGTGCATCCACGTCTTCCTCCATCTCTATCACAACAAAGTCAACCGGGAAAAAGAATTTATCTACTTTGACCAACAAGTCTAAAGCTACACCATGTGGGCGAGTAATAGACTTGTCCGCCAATTGCAACGTCATTTTTGTAGACTTTAATTCGATATCCCCCAACCTCTTTACAATGGATAATGGAATCAAGTTTATGCTCGACCCCAAGTCAATCAATCCTTTGCCGACATAGACATCTCCAATGGTAACGGGCAAGGTTACACGCCCCGGATCACTTTCTTTTTTTGGAATAGTGCGTTGAATTATCGCACTACAACTTGCATCAACCATTATATTCTCTTGATTCGTGTACCGCTTCTTTTTTGTCAATATGTCCTTCATGAATTTGGCATATTTCGGCATTTGCTCCAATGCCTCGGTGAATGGAATATTAATTTGCAATTGCTTAAAAATATCCATAAACCGAGCATAGTGCTTAGCATCATCCTTTTTAGATGGAATATGAGGATAAGGTAAGTTTCTTAAGGGTATAGTGACTTCCTTCTCCTTTCCCTTTCTCAATTTCTTCTTCTTTTCCTCCACTTTTTCCTTTTCAACTTCATCATTATCAACATTTTCATTTTCGACTACAACATCATTTTCAACTAAAACATCCCCCACAACGACATTCTCATCATCTTTTTCAACTACAACCTCCTCCACAACTACTTCTTCATCCTTCTCCACTTGTTTTTTTCTCTTCACTTCTTTCTCCCGGTTAAGCAAACTCATTCACTACTGAGAGCGACACAAGCTTCTTCTTCCAAAAATTCCTTTAAAAAGAATCATCCCAAGAGCTCTTCAAGTCTCCTTGAATCCAAGCTTGAGGGAATCAATATTAAAAACCTACAATTCAAATGTAAACTAAGTTAAATAATATATTATAAACAAAAACTAAATAAAAACATAATTAAACCAAAATACTATACTAAATACTACTAATTAATTAAAAGGCATTATTAAGGACCACAAAATCATCTACAAAATATCCATAATTTGGTCCTTAACAGTGGTTGGAGGCTCTTTTCCAACATTCTAATGTGCTCGCTTTGCTAGATCATCATGAGATTCGTCTAGTTGATGGTCGCAAATAAGGCCACCATGGTAGGGTCGGTGTTAGGTGGAATACAGATTTCCTAAAACGTCACTAGGTTGTCTGTTGGGAGGTGTTATCGGCTACTTCTCGAGAGGAGGAGGAATAGGAGACATTCATTCCAGCCATAGGATCACCCTCTTGTGACCAAAGGTCTTATTGTGGTTGATGTCACTTCCGTTAGTAAAGGCCGTGAAAATGGTTTCATCGACAAGATCGTCGTCGTGTTGGCTGGGCATGATGATCTGAAGGTTAAAGAAGAAAATTGCTTTAGTATTAATTTGGAAGAAGACGGGGAAGTAAAGTTTCCCACAAACGGCGTCAGTGATCGTACCTGACCAAAATGGATCGTCAGTGGCCTGCAACACTTGGAAATTGACAATGATTGAAGGGGAAGTGAGGGGTACCTACAAAACACTTTGATGCCAAAGTGAGGTTCAGAGCCCAAGTGCAAGTATCTAGTAACACTAAGATGAATAATGTACCTGACCCTCTAGTGAAAGAGGGTATTTATAGCCCCTAGCGTTGGGCCAAGGTCCCTATTTTTTGTTGGATGTTTAGGCCCATAATGGAAACTGATAGGATCATATGTGGGTAGGTGACATCAATCTATGGTCTTTATCCTGGATCAACTGCCCCGTGATTTACGGAGGGTAGAAGACCCGGTATTTTTGGGGCAATATGACTTTGTGGTATTCTAAGGTACGTTAATCATGTTCCTTTGTCAGGCACGCGGATGAGACGTGGTCGTGGAGGAGACATTCTCGACGAACACGTGGAGGAGACATCCTCGTGCAAGAGATGTCCTTGGGTAGCACCTGTGAGGGAGATATTCCCCGAAGATCACAATAATTTGGGCCACTGTATTGGGCCCTCCTCGCAGAAGTTAGGTTGGGCCCTTCCCAACTATAGACTGAGTGTAAGGCCAGTCCAAAACAGAAACTAACCTTGCCCTCAAATTTGAATTTGGTTTTGTAAAACCATCTACACCCAACAACTTTTTTACCTTTGTGAAAGGTGGTGAATATCCATGTTTTTTTTATAAATCACAGTTCTTATTTCATTATTCATGCCATGTACCATATGAGGATAAAGAATGGCATGTTTGTAGGAATTGGGATCACAATTGGTAGTAAGAGCAAAAATAAAGTGCTAAAAAGAAGGAGAAGTATTATTATAGCATATATATTTGAAAATCTCAGAAGGGTGATTAAATTTGATTGTCCTGCAAATAAAATCATTAAGGTGTGCAAGTTTAGTGATAGTCTTATTAGATTTTATCAAGGAATTATTAGGTTTAGAGGCATGGGTAGGTTCAGGGGAAGGATGGGTTTAGTGGTAAGGACATATTCATTGGGAATGTTTGCGGGAATGTTAGGTTCATTAGTAGATGTATTGGATGTAGGACTGGTATGAGGAGGGAATTCAAAAATAAAAGGTTCGACATTATCTAAGAGAATAGGTATATGATATGAGTTTGGAGTGTTGGTGGGTGGAAAATTTGGGTCAATGTTTTTCATAGAAGGTTTAGTTTCTGGAAATAAATGTGGTACTAGTTTGAGGGTCATAAAAGAGATAGATTTGAGTTGTTGTAGGCTAACCTAGAAAAATGAACCTAGTGGCTTGAGGGTCTATTTATATCTATTTCTAAGGAGTTTGAATAAGGTATGTGATGGTGTATGGTAGGATTACAAATTCTATTTATTAATTATGCTGCATGGAAGAGGATAAATGACAAAAAAACACTTAGATAAATGAACAGGGAAGAAGGGGGATCTAGTGACATTTAAGAGGTGCTTATGTTTCCTCTCAACAGTGGAGTTTTGTTGTTGGATTTCAACATAATTCCTTTTGTGAATAATGCCTAAAGAGGCATAGTAAGTTGTCATGAGAAACTCATTTCCATTATCACTATAATGGTTCTAATTTTACAAGAGAATTGTGTCAAAATAATTGATGAAATTCCTAATATGTATTTTAGTTTTAGATTTGTTATGCATTCAAAACGTTCATGTGTATCTTGTAAAAGAAAATTGTGCTTTGAGATATGTGAGGGGAAAAGTGTGGTTGATCCAATATAGCATCATATTGTTAGTACGACCTCAGAGTTTAAAATTAGGGTTTTCAAAAGGGGTTTTGGCAAGGGTTCCATTGATGAAGACTAGTTTATTTTTGGATGTAAGAGCACAACACACCAAACGACTCCAATTATGATAGTGGTGGTCGTCGAGTGGTGGTGCAACAAGAATAGCGCCTGAATTTTTGTTGGGATGAACATAATTAGGATTTCTATGATCGATATAGCAGTCTTTTAGTGACATTGGTAGTTAAATAATTATCAGCATAGAGTAATTCATGGATTGAATCTTGATCATGATCAGAAGTAATGGAAGAATTATAAGGAGGGGGAGAAATTTTTAGGAGGAAGATGAAACCCTAAGGGAGAAGGTGGAAGCAAAAAATAAGAGGAAAATAATGGAAAAGACTCGTATTATTTCTTTATCTCATACCATATTGCATGTTACTTTGTGACTTGTTTGAAATATTGCACATGCTAAGAAAATAACCATTTGGTTTCATTTTATTAATGCTTGATTAATCGTTTATAAAGGATTATCAGTGGTGTATATATACCTTAATGTTAGTAACAAACTCTCCTAAAACAAAGGAAAAAAATTAACTAAGAAAATATATATTAAGAAACACAATTATTTATTCTCTAATAAGATTTACTAAACGGAAAAAAGCTCAACCACCATACAAATATTTGTTGAGCTTGAAATAGCCAAAAAAATATTTGTTGCCAAACACCTAATTTGTTGAGGAAAACTCCATCAAAACCACCTCTAATGGAACTCTCGAGCAAAGTTGTCAAACTCGAGTTTTTATGTCACCTCATTTTACCTAGGTGGAATCAACTCGTAAACTAGTAAGAGTTTGCCTTATATTAAAATATTATTAACATTATTATAACATGACTTATATACTTGTATAATACCATTAATGCATCAATATTTTAAAATGTCGACTTAATTATTGTCCTATGATTATTCTATTTTTCCCTAGATAAGGTAAAGTAGAGGATAGAAAGGCATGCCAGTTTAGGACAAGTACATGTGTAGCATCTTCCATCGCCCAATGATCATGATGTGTGTCTATTATTTATAGAATTAACCATTTGTTCTAATCTCTTGCCATGTGTTGGGCTTGGATAAAACCACCATTTTCCCACTCATAGAACATGGGGACTAACAAATCCTATGAAGTTAATAGTATGAAAGTTCGGTCAAAGAGAGTAGGCTCCTGAGATATGGGAGAATAACTGATCCCTAGGTATAAGAACTCATTCCCAATAGATATCTATAAATACCTTAGTTAAGTAAATTGAGGGGACATTTAATTCAGTTAGAAACCACCCAAAACACTACCAAAACAATTTGGAAATGAGAAGGGATAAGATCGATTTAGTCGTCGTCCTAAAACCAGAAGCATGGAAAATAGATGCAGCAAGTTGGTATTCCAAATTTGAGGTGGATAACGAAAGGCTCACTCCTATAGAGGGTCTAAAGGAGTCCAAATTATACCATTATCCTATTAAGTTACCAAGATAGGAACCTCCGTGTCTGATTCTAAGGAGGAGGGTCGGTTGCTCTATTAAGAAAAAATGTAGACATATTCACATAGGAGCCCTCTGAAATGCCAGGGATAGATACCATGGTGGTCTGTCATCACCTCACCATCGATTTCACAATAAAGCCATTATCTCAAAGAAAGCTTAAGGTGGACAAGGAAAAAAGGGTGTCCATTAATGAAAACGTTCAGAAATTGAGAAGTGTTGGCTTTATAACTAACGGCAAGTACCCAACATAGCTTTCTAACATGGTCTTGTTTGGAAATCATCTAATAAGTGGTGTATGTTCATCGATTTCACCGACTTGAATGTTGCATTCCCCAAGAATCTGTATCCACTTCCCAACATTGATCGGTTGATTTATGGTGTATAAGGCTACAAAACTCTAAGTTTTATGGATTTTTATTCTGGATAAAATCATATTAAGATGGATCTCATGGACATTCCCAAGATAGTATTCATGTCCAACCATGGCATCTAGCATTATAATGTTATGCTTTTTTGGGTTAAGCAACACATTAGCCACCTAGAAAAGGCTTATGGATGCCATAGTTTCAAAGCAGATAGAATGTGTCTTGGAAGTATACATTGTTGATATAATTCTGAAAACATCAAAAGGGGAAAGCCACAGTGCAGATCTAGAATACATCCCGGAGTCAGTCAGGAGGTATAACATGTTCTTAAACCCCGTCAAGTGCTCTTTTCGCGTGGATTCGGGTAAGTTCTTCGGATTTTTGTTAATTAGGAGATAGATGGGGGTTAACCCAAATACATTTCTAGAAATAATTGTAACACGGTGAACTGACTTTTTAGGTTTTTGTATCGCAAATGTGCGGATAGCAAGAGTCGCCACCGACTTTTCTTTTATCCAATTAAGGGAAGGTAAAAAGTACAGAAAAAGACCTTCGTTAGACTACGAGTAAGGAGAAGGTTATGAAAAGGAAGGTATTAGCACCCTTTCCATTCGTAGTTATCTGAGCTCTTAGTTGCTCTTAGATCACTTTAAAATTGTGCTTTCTGTGTGTTTGACAAAAATGTTTTGAAAAGGCATTTCGCTTTGACTTTGTAATGATTCACGTCGGAATGTATACAAAGTGTTCGGAAATGTTTCGTTTTGAAAAGAGTTTGAACTTTGACAAAAGTGTTAGGTGTGAAAAGTATTTTGATAGAGCAAGCAACTAAAATAGGGATGTCAGTTTGGACCTGTTAATGGGATCCCATGGAACGCGTTCGGGGCCCAAAGATGAAATTTTCCCGTGGGGGATGGGAGAAAAATTCCCGAGCATTTGGGGACGGGACGGGAATACACCCCCCAGACCCGCCCGCCTATTATTTTAATATAGTTAATTTAATATATATATATATATATTTTAGATTAGGTTTTTTAGTCATTTCCTTTATGTTTATTTATAAAAATAAATAAATAAATATTCATGTATTTATTAAGAGAGAGAAATGTAAATATTAGACCCTAAAAAAGTTGAAGCGTTTCATTTTCTTCTGCCAGACATTTAGAGTCTCACACGTTAGAAATTTATAAAAAATTTTATAGAAATTTATAAAAAAAATATTATTATTTTGTGTTCCATTAGTATTTTTAATAAAAAATAATAAACGTCAAATACTAGTATTTTTAATAACATAATAAATATGTGAATTCTTTGTGTTTTATAGAAAATATAAACATTTTAAAAAATAAAATATTAATGAATAAATGTAGGATCTATGGGGATCCCATGGGAACGGGATCCGAGGAACGGGATGGGATAGAAATTCCCGTGGCGGAGATCGGGGCGGGACGGGAATGAATTTGATGGCGGGGAAAAGATGGGAAGTGTCCCCGGCCCGCCCATTGACATCCCTAAACTAAAAGTCTTATTACCTACTCAGAATTGGTCGTTTTCGTGTTATTTTACTTCCTTTAGAATAGTGTTATCCATACCATTAGTTGGTAGGTAACCCTATTCGTTGGATGTAAGTGGGACATTCGAAGGGACATCGGATGGTCATAGAAAGCAACTTGTAGGGAGTATCCTAGCACATTCGAAGGGACTATCATCATTTTCGTGGCGACAATCGAGGTCAAGATCATGTATTCGTAGGCGACATCGTGGGTCTATGATCTTTGTATCGAAGGGACTATGATGATTTGTTTGAAGGCAACGGTGCTAGAATACCTCTACGTTCGAGGGACATGACCATTTGAATTCGTAAAGGCAACGAGAGAGAATTACCCTAAGGGGTGCATGTGTGAAAAGAGTGTGTTGAATTTGGATATGTTATCTTGAAAATTAGTGGGCTATGTTCAATTTTATCTTGCCATACACGCCTAGTTACTAGCAGTTTATAGGGTGCGGAAAGTAAATTGCGGGAGTGTAAAATGCGGAAAGATAAATCCTACGCTATTACATGGCTTTGGGGCAGATACATAATTTAAAATGCGGAAAATAAAAGCCCTAATTAAACTATTACATCCCATGAGCAATTACATTATTGGAAAAAAGAAAATAGTAAAAAGGAATCGTCCGAGACGGGATAACCTGTAAAAAGATGAGAAATCGGAAAATACGAGAGAAATCGAATAAGAGGAAAATGTTAGTAAAAATGCAAATTTTTGAATGAGAAAAATATTTCATGCAGGAAATAACATTAATATGCTAAAATAATTTTTTGGGATTTTTTGGAGATGATTTAATAATTAAAAACTAATTAAAAGTGATTTAAATGGTAAATTAGAAATAAAATTAAATATGCATGCAAAATAATATTTTTTAATTTTATAAATTAAATAAACATTTTCTGAGAATAATGCAAAAAGAAAAATATTTTTTGGTATTTTAAAATGCATGATAAAAATTATTGAAATAAATTAAAATGTATGTAAAATATTGAATAAATAAGAAAAATATGAAAATAATGCAAACTTTGTAAAAATACTTTGCCATGGCCAGGGATCGAACTGGAGACCTTGCTTTCATACCCCCACGCCTTTGCCAACTGAACCAGCGTGCACGCGTGTCACTGAATCGGAACGAGTTGTTTACAAACAAGTGTTGTCTTCCCATTGCCTCGTCTCCGCGCCAAACTTCGTCTTCCTCGTTTCAAATTTTTGAAAATCCTGCGTCGGCCTTGGCTCGACGCTACGACCCTGGCTAAATCAAAAATCATGTACAAGCAATATAAATAAAATCTAAGACCATGAATCGATTGGAAACATCATTCCGAACGCGATGGTAATGGTCTTGAGGTCCAATTTTTCCGTTTTAGATAAACCCTAATTTGAAACTGAAAACCCTAGTAATGGCAAATCGTGTTTCAGGCTATGGAAATGCAATCAAATTGCCCAGAACGCTTGCAAACTTCCTACTAATCACAAAAACAACAACAAATTATGTTAAAAATGCATGAATAATGGAAATCGATTTTGAGAAAAACATGAACAAACCAAATTCGGATTTCACGATTCTTGATGCTTTTGGATAATGTGAGGGTCTAGATCGATTCAGGAGGTATCAAGGAACGTGTTTGAGTGCTTGGAATCAATTGAAACGACCTTAATCCAAGGCTGCTAGTTGCTTGTAAGCCACGGATTTTTTGAGCTTCAATAGGGTTTCTCCAGCCAATTTTTCTACCCTAATTCGTGTGGTATGCGTTGTATATATATATATATAGTAGATGGATTTGAAGCTGATTTGAGAAAGAATCAATCATCAATCAATGCAAAAAATATTTGATTTTGTTCCAAATCAAATTTTCATCTTTTTGATCAATTTCAATCAATTTCTTGCCATATCCAATCAAATTTCGAAATTTGCTGGCTTTATTGGTTTTCTTGGATCTCAAGGAAGAGAGAAAAATCAAATTTGCATTTAATTTTGATTTTATACTTTATTTTTGGATTTAATTTGTATTTAAATGAATAAATTCCAAATTAAATAGAAAAATAAAATAAAAATTCGTGGCATTGGGCTTGGATATTCCTAATTGCATAAGGAACAAGTTTGGGTGAAGAAAAAGTAAGCCCATTTGCAAAAATTTTAATTTTTAGAAGCATTTCTCTTTGTGCACTTCTTCAAAATTGCCCAACTTGTGAGTGGTGTATCTTGCTCAATTTTCCACATTTTTGAGTGTTCTTGGACTTTTTAGAAAGCTCTAAGAGCCCTCTAACCAACCTTTTTGGTCTCATATTAATTGGAGTTTCCATGCTCAATATATCTTCAAAACAAAAAGTTGACTTTTTATTGACTTTGAAAAGGACCTGTAATGTTTTGATCCATACCTTCCAAATGAAGCATTTTTTGAACATTCTTGTGAGACATGAAGTTGTAGAGAATTGAATTTCCTTCAAAATGAGCTTTGGTGGGGAAATTTCTGAGAAAGTATGAAGAAGTTATGACCAGTCAAAGTTTGGTTGACTTCTCACCTAGAAACCCTAATTTAGAAAGTTTGACTTTTGAGCAAATCTTGAGTTTTCTTGATGAATCATGATCAACCCTTGATCAAATGATGAATTTAACTTCAAAATGAGGATGTTGACCAAAAATCATGAAGTTTGACTGTATGTTGACCACAATTGACTTTTTGTCCAATACAACTGATTTTCAACCATCTGAGCAATTGTCTGAGGAAATTTGACTTGTGAGGCTTGATACTTGACATGGAGAATATTTGAAGCATATGAGGAGGCATGAAGACCATTGGAGATGTTGGAAGTCCATCTTGATCTGAGAATTGCCAAGCCCTAGTTTGGGTTGATTGTCTAGGAGAGGGTTTGTCTGATCAACTCTTGAGGAATCCTTGAGTATGGATGTATGCAATATCTTGAGAAGATGGAGGGAAAATTTTGGGGTATGACAATAATCAACATGAGTGTTAGGGGGAATATTGGGATTAAATGGTTTAAAATGCGGGTGAATGGACTTATCCCCTCATACCATTTTGTTGCACCCCAAAATTTGCCCTCTTCATTTTACTTTATATGGCTTATGTTTCAATCATAAACATTCATGCACTGTGATGGGATCAAAGTATTCTTATCTTCCTGGTTTTCTTCAAGATGCAGAATTTGGTTGTATTGTCAATCAATCCAAGATAGCTCTTATTTCCTCTCTCTGCTGTTTATTCAATTACCAAAGCTTCTCGTGCCTCGAGACATATTAATTGATTTTTTGTTTCATCAGAAGAGTCATAATTGCAAGAGTTTCAAAATTTCTTGAAGCATTATCTTCTTATTGTCATTAGAGGCGCCTGAGATTCAAGGGATCAGTTTATCACGAGTCTAGGGTTTTCTGGTGGTTTGAGGCTTCATACAAAAAAGTCTGATGTCTCAGATTCTTCTTATTATTTAGTTTCTTTTCCAAGAAGTAAAATGTTGGAATTAGGGTTTCTATGGATGTTCTCATCAGACAAATATTGATGCTACTTTTTCTTTGTACAATGACCTGTGAAATTAGGGTCTTGAATCATGTTATGGTGGATTTCTTATCCATCAAGGCAAGAAATTGGGGATTAGTTGGCGCAACTTAAGTCAAAGGTCATAATTCATATGTGTGTTTGTTGCTTATAGTGAAATTTGGCATGATTCTTTAAGTCGAATTGCAAAAAGTAGGCCTTTTCTTACTCATCAAGGTCATGATTTATGGATTAATTGTTACGCAAGTAATTTGTTCATTTCAAGTTCTTGTGTCACAAGAATTCAAGATTATGTCATGGTTACTTCATTTCATCAAATCCATCTTAAGCCTTTATCATGTTTATTCAAGTTTGCTCGCAAGTATTGGAGAAAATATTGAAGAGATAATGTGAACTCGTCACTTGAAAACGTTCATTTATGTGAATACAAGAAGAAGTTACCAAAATCATTACAATTTATCAAGGCATTGTTATCAAGGTTCAAACATTATTATAAGTTTCATGTGTAAAATTCTTTCATGGTTAATTCTTAAATATAAGTTACAAAGGAAGTTTGTCATGATTACAAAAAGAGAAAACATTCGAGTTTCTTACAAATTACAAGACCAAAATCAAAGAGATTTTTCAAACTCATTCTAATCTATCCTATGTGATTTCTATTTTCCCAAAGTTTACAAATGGAGAATTTGTTCTAAATAAAGTTTCCAAAGCCCTAATTTGCAAGACTTCGATGTCTTCTTCAAGCTCTTCATGCCAAGCCTCATCTTTGACCTTCAAGCTTGAACACAATTTCCCCTTTGCCTTGTTCATCTTCTCGAGCCCATCCAAAGCCATTTGCACATGAAACAAAAATGGGAAAAGTGTAAGCAAGCAATCAATCAACTTTGAACTTAAAACAAAGAGTTTTTCAAGTATTTTCTTCTTAAAATCATCATTAGGGTTTGTGTTAAGGAATCAGGTTTTAAGGGTTTTTCAATCATGATAATCAAGCTGCCAATGCCTCGTGGTTTCGCATACAAAAATCAGAAGTATCAATGTTCAATCATCTACTATTTTCTCCTATTGTAAATCACAAAAACTATTGTGTTTTGGTTCACAAAGGGAGGTTCAAGACAGCAATATCAAGTACAGTAAAAGTTCAGAAACCAGCAAAAATCAACATATCAAAGGCCCAATAATACAGAAATGTAAACAATAGCAAATCATGATGTTAAGCCCAAAAACATAATTTCTCAAAAGCCTGTTTTTTCAGAAATCAGAAAAATAGACAAGAGGCCTTGACATTTCACAACTATATAAATAATCTTTGGCGCACGTTCCAAATCGGATTGTTCATACAACAGAAAACCCTAGCAGTTGCACAGACAAACAAGCAAACCCTAAAAATCATCACCTTCCAAGATCAAACCCTTCAGTTTTCAAACAAAAAAACTTAGAAAGTTATCAAACCCAGAAAATGGCAATCATCACGTTTCATAGAGAATCATAAACATAACAAGCTGTTAAAGAAAACCCTAAACATTTTCTCATAATTTTCCCAATCACAAAAACCCTTCAGAATCGAGATAGATGAAGAAGAAAAGATTCCGCGAGTTCAAAGTCATAGAGAGGAAGAGAGAATCAGAAAGATCTCACCAGGAACAAATTCGATGTCAAACTCTCAATCGCGACGCCGCCGAACCCTTCATCGCGTCTCTAAGGCTCAGATTTTTCATCATCATCGTCGGAATCGCAGATCGGAAGCTAGGGTTTCAGAAACCCCTTTCAAGATCTACGGTCAACTATCCAACATATGCAAAATCAAAAGTCAGATTAATGCTCAGAAAAGGGAGGCGAATCAGAAAATGAAAGAAAATCATGAATCAGAGTAACATCATCGCGCGCCACCGGCGGCGCCGCCCAAGGCAATTTCCGGCCACCGTCGATTTCATCAGAAAACGAGAAAACACAGAGTTCCAAAGCCAAATCGTATCACAAAGGCAAAGAGAGAACATGCAAGCGGCGCCACCAAGGTGATTTTCGTCTAGGGTTTCATAAATCCCTTTTCAGATCTACGCCAAATCATGATTCATCTGCAAAATCAACAGCCAAATTCATGATAAGAAGAGAAAGGCGAAGAGATTGATGTAAAACAGAAGAAGATCGGAGCAACGCTGCCGAGGGCCGCCGTCTCCTCCGTCGAGGGTCGTTGTCTCTGTCGTCGAGGGCGATTTCCGACGAACTAACAAGAGAGAGATGAGAGAACGTGAAGAGAGAACACGAGATGAGAGAGAGGGACTTGTTAACTCCATTTTCTATTTTCGATTTGGGTTAAACAAATGTTAAGTAAAACTGATTGGTGTGGCTAATCCAGGCGGTGACACTTGTCACCTCCCTGTTGGTTGTTTTTTTGTTTCCATGCAGCTCTTTCATGCGGTCCACCGTGCACCCATGTCGCCTCAGCCATTGGATCATCATCAACTCATCATCACTATCATCGGACGCACATGATTTCCCCAAGCCCATATCAGACGCTCCAAGATGCAAGCCCATAATGTACCCCTGGAACCTCAACATACAGGATCACATGGACCTTCAGCCATCATTTGGGCTTTTCTTGACAGGCCCAGCGAATTTCTTTTCCTACATCTCCCATTTGCTTCATTTCTGGTCCATTACTATTGTTTTTATTTATTTATTATTAATTACTTCATTTTAATTTGAATTGTAAATATATTTGTTTTATCAAATGAAATTGTAAAATATTATTTTGCTTTAAATATTTAATTAGGTTGAAAAATATTATTTAATTTAATTTATTATTTCATTGATTAATTTTATTAAATAAATTGATTTAATTTAATTAGTTATTTAATTGATTTCGATTGGTTGGTATTTGTCTATCAAGACAATTTTAATCGCGTCATCGATTCTATACATATTCGATTGTTAATTTGTTTTCCATTCTCATACGAATCGAAATAGTTTAGAATTTCATTTCTTTGTAGCCTAGGATTTTATTTCTTCGCATGCTTTGATCATCATTTAATTATTGTCGCGATACTCATCATTTCATTGATATTATTGCCATGGATTTGTGACCGTTTGTTGATACAACCTGGACTCTTGATTATTGGATGATCGAGATAAGACCAAAAGGGAAATTCCTCATCCAGGGAGTTCAAATATGTTCTCAGAGGTATTTTCTTATTTTATGTGTGCAGTGAAGAGGCATTAGACCTTCTTTGTTAGGTATCACCGCCGCTCTCTTTACTTCTTTCTCGTACCATTTGCATACATGCTTTTGCATGCTTCATCTGATGTCTCATCATCTATGTCTGGCGCATTGATATCTATGTATGCTTCATCTAATGTCTCATCATCTATGTCTGATGTATTTCCATCTATACATGCTTTGTCTAATGCTTTACCATCTATTTTAATGTATTGTTATCCACACATGCTTCATCTTTCATATACGATGTATCTTTATCCATGTTCGATGTATTATCATCCACACATGTGTCATCTTTCATATATGATATATTGTCATCTATATCGTGATGTATTATCATCCACGCATGCTTTATTTGATGTTTTACCATCCATATCTTTCTTATCTGATGTTTCGCCATCTATTTTGATGTATTATCATCCATATATGTTTTGTATGATGTATTATCATCTGTGTATGTCTTATCTTTCTTATATGATGTATCTCTATCCATTGTCTGATTTATCTGTGTCTTATGGTTAGCCTTTAAGGCATATGATCCATCCCTTTCCTTATTGTCTTGCTCATGATTTGTTTATCCTTTTGTCAATTTTGTTTGATAATTGCTCATTATCATGGCTTAGGAGGTAGCTTTTGTGCACCACTTTGAATGCCTCGTGTGAAGTTATTTTATTTCTGACCTATTATGGTTCTGATCTTTTATGATTGGCTTTCTATTATACAATGCTCCTATGATACTTGTTTGACACTTCATTGTCCACCCTTCATGGTGACAAGTTAGGAGTCACATATTTTAGTTTGACCTAAGTGTATGTGTATGATTGCTTGAGGACTTTCATGTCCACTTATTTTTGTATTTGAATCTTGTTTCACACATCTCTTTTATTTTATGCGATGCTCCTATGATACTTGTTTGACATTTCATTGTCCACCCATTATGGTGACAAGTTAGGAGTCACATCTTGTAGTGTTGACCTAATTGTATGTGAAATTTCTTGAGGAATTTCATGTCCACTTATTTTGATGTTTGAATCTTGATTTCATACCTATTCTTCATCTTATTTCTTATGCTTCTTTGAACCATAGAGAGACATTTCATTGTCATCTATTTTTGGGTAACATGTGAGAAGCTAAATTGGTCCCTTTGTTGTTGTCTTTGAGCCCAATTCTTTAATGTTTTCTCATGAGCTTTTTTGCTTTGTCTCTTTATGGTTACTCAATGTTTACTCAGTTTTGTCTATAGTACATAACATTTGAGAACCCTAATTTAGATCTTCCATGGTCACCAATAATAATTTGTAACATCTACTTTTGCTTGTAATTTATTTCAATCTAATGTCTTGTTAATCTTTATGTATCATAAATTATTACAATCATCATTTGTAAGGTCTCCTCCTATTAGGCCACCACAACCTCCTTCTGTTAGGCCATCACCTTCTTATGTTGCACATCCTTCAACAGTTGGGACTTCGTCGATCCGACCACCAAAACCTCTATTTCGTCCTCCACGGTCATCTCAACCTCACCTAGTTTAACCTGCTACTCCTGAATTTATGTCTACTCATGAATTTACACAATGGCAGTTAACTTAAAGATTCTTCTACTTTATTTAGTTTTGTCTCAAAAAATTTATGGAACTTTGTTTATTTTGTTGATTTTAATTTGATGATACTAAATATTTTGGATTTTGAAGTTCGATTTGTTGGTACAATGTTTCAAAATTTGATGGTACTATAATATTTTGAATTTGATGATAGATTTTTTTCTCCTTAGTTTTAATGTAATGAGAGTATGATTGAACATAAGAGATTAATATGGTCCAATTAAATTTTGTAAGAGAGGAAATATGATCTTCTTTTTTTGTTAGGGACCAATTCGTCCAAAAAATTAATGTAAGGACCTAAACGTCTCTTTTGTAAATAATAGTCTAATCACAATTAAAAAATAAAAAATAAACCAGTTTAAAAATATATTAATTGAATGTCTAACATGACCCAATTTAATTTTGTAAGAAATTACATATTGACTATTTTTTTTACATGGATTAATTTAAACTCTACTTTTTGTGAAGAATTAAAATAGGTCTTTACTTTAATTCTGAACAGGTCATGATTGAATTAAATTAAGCAAAGTTATCAACTATATATATTTTTAATTTGTTCTTAAAAATAGAAAATAAGCTTCCAAAAATATTTATAAGTTATTAAACACATAATAGCATAGATGGAGAGTTAAAAGTGGAATGATAACATGTACTACTTTTCAGTGAGTTGGAAAAAGTAAATTGAATTGTCGGAAAAAATAATACTGATAATTCGTCAATTTCATCGTGAATTGAGTGAATGTAACATTATATAAACAATTTAGTAAAATCATTTATAATTCTCTTTATACTAACATTTATATTTTCTAATATAATATAATTTCTTTTTTTATACAATAATCATTTATAATTTTGTAAAATCATGAAAGTTTCAAAACAACTTATAATAAAAAATAGAGATAATATTTTTAAGGTGATGCTAATTATTTTTTTCCTAGGGGGTGAAGTGGACTGTACATAAATCTTTCCAAAAAATTTCATATGCGTATTGATTATTGTTTTTCCCTTACATCTTACATATTACCGAAAAACATAACCTTGAAAATTTACATCACATAGCATCAAAATATCAACCTTTGTATGCATGAGGCATGAATATAGGCTTTGTAAATCGTAAGAGTATCTTATCCTAACTGAAAGTTTGAGTCCAACTGTTCTAGCATTCTACAATGCTATGCCAATGCCTGAGCCATCATGGAGCGATTAGAGAGCTGCTGTTCATAAAGGCCACGGAATATCCTGTATTTAGCTTCATGGTACTTCTTCACTTTTGGATCATTAGATGGATGAATAACCTGAAACAATCCTTGCACCTTATTAGTCAATAGTCATTCATGGAATAGTTTCGTAGTGCCAACCTCAACCTCATTCAGGCTTTATTTCAATTATTGATGAAACGGTCTAAGAACTACTTGAATGCACCATCATCCTAACATGAAACTATGGCATTGGCCTTTGTATCTAATCTGAAAATAGAAATAGTTTTATGTAAAGTAAATAAAGATAGGAAGAAAGGTGTGTCCCCACCTGACCAGCTGCATTTAGGGCTTTCATGGCCTCCCTAAGGCTGCTATATTTCTTTGTGGCGACCGCACCCAGAATAGCAGCACCCAAGAGCACAGATTCACTTTCCCTTGGAAGAATTATAGGGCAGCCTGGGAAATTATAAACATGATTCATTATTTTCAAAAAACTGAACACATTATATTATACTTTGTTTTTAAACAATAGACTCGTTTGACCTTCCATTGTAATTCCTTTTCATTTCGATGAATAGGAAGTTACACTCGTTTTTGTTGGGTTCACTGTACAGAATGAAGAAAAAATTGAGAAATGTAAAGAGAAAGTTTTATATGACAACTTGGTGTATGGGGCGAAGAGTTAGGCGGAAAAATGAGTTCGGCAGAAAAATGTTATCATGAGAGTACCATCAGTGTAGCAGAGATGAGAATGATACGCCAGATGTGCAGAAATCTAAACGAGATAAGATTGTGAATGATAGCATTAGATTAGAGTTGGGATGCCAGCTATTGTAGAAAAGATGGTTGAATCTTGTCTTTAGGTGGTTTGGGAATGTGTGAAGGAGATGGGCAGATTCCATAGTATGGATAGAAGATCAAATGGAGGATAACCAAACTAGTAGATCAAATGGAGGATAACCCAACTGTTACATGTAGAGAAGGACATCATGATCCGCCAAAAGAGAGACAAAAATACTAAAAACAACAACCACCTGAAAGAAGAACCAGATCACAGATCCGCAAAAACCACGACTTTGGCAAAGAACAAACACACCCTCGAGGTGCTATTGGCTTAGGCAGAGAAAAAGTTCTAACAACCAATCGTGAAAAGTGCAAGAATAGCCTGAAGTCCTACTGATGAACAAACACACCCTTGGTTGCTGTTGACTATCAAACCAAACTAGACAGGACTGATACTATGCTACCCTAGATGATACTTACTAGCAAATTTAATTAATATTGTAGACTTATTTGTACACCGGGACATTTTATACATTAAACTGTCCATGCATATATACTTTGTCGCAGCCCCCACCCCTTTCTTAACACATACCAATAATATTAGCATGTTCCTGAATGAAGATAGGGTTCTTTGATAGGCCACCACAGGCAAGTAGTGTGTTGATCTGTGAGCAAAGAAAGAAAAGTTAATATGATATTAAAGTCCATCAATGTTGCATCAACAACCAAAAGTAATGACCTGGAAACAAAACAGGAATATACGACAATTGTACAGGTAACTCTGGGGGCTCTATTTAGCACATCCACATGCCTTCATAGCAAGGTACGTTTAAGTGGGTGTCAATGTAAAAGGGAAATGGATGTTAAAAAATAGCCAACCCAAAATGGGTAATAACCTCAAATATGTGTCATGACATTGTCTACATTCTTACTTGGTGACCATGGGCATTGGAGTGCTCTACAATGTGACGTGTGCCATATGCAATGCCCTGCACAGTTGCCAGGTATAGAAGAGCCAATTGTTTGTCACTTGTGTCAAGTGTCAAACCATAGATAACTCCTTTTGATTTTGGGTCTGCAATGGGAGACCTGGGGGGCCAACATATTTAACAGCATATTATTCACAAGCCAATACGGCAAAAAAGAAAGAGGAAAGGTGATGGTTGCCAAATACCTGTTCCCATGAAAGTCAGGAAGAACATGTAAATCTTCAGTTAGGGCACCTAAAAAGGATTGGTTCTGCTCAATCCTAATTGTTTCCAAGAGCTTGTTTAGAAGCTCAAACACTGAGATCTCTGAAATATTAAAGTATAGAAAATTAGCCTTGTCAAACATCAATCAGACTCATTAATGTAAACGTTTAGTATATTCCAAATGATGGAAGGAACAAAAAAATCCTTACTTTGGGAAGCGGCTCGATTTGCAAGGAGTACAGAACCAGCATGGTTTTCAATTATATGATCCAATAATGCACCAGTAGCACTCTGTCCGCCTTCAGTCAGCCAATATTCTGGTACCATCGCTGTAAATTCAGATAAAGAAAAATGTATCACATAATTGCAGATGCAACATAAACAATGATGAATAATTTGATTAATATTAAGTAAAATAGAAGACGATGGACATTGTTAGAAATTCCTCCTTCATTGTGGTTCGCCCCTAACAACCTAATTGCGGTATTTGGGTTGCCTTCGTTGCAGCCTCAAACACCTTCACTGTGTTAGCTGTTAGGTAACATTGCCAAGATATATGGCATGTGTAGTGTTTATAAAGTTTAGACAACCCCGACCTTACAAGTCGGTTTTGTAAAATTGAGGGTCCAATCCAAATTTTACGATGGTATCAAAACCTATCATAAACATGTTGATGGGCTTCCGCGTTGTCCACACTACACATGGCATATCTCTAGATATTCCACCTTCATTGTGGTCAGCCCTAGCCACCTAATTGCAGCATTTTAGTTGCCTTCATTGCAGCCTCCAACACCTTCACCGTGTTGAGTATAAAGGGGTGAATTTAGTTCTACATTGCCTAGAGATATGCCATGTGTAGTATTTATAAAACTTGGGCAACCCCCTCACCTTACAAACCAATTTTATATGGTTGAGTTAGGCCCAACCCAAATTTAAAAGACACCAAACAGGTTATCAAGTCAAATGTAAATTCCAACGTCAGATACCTCCAACTTTTACGCCAATAATAATGTTACATAAAGAATGAACAATAAGTAACCATGCGAAATTTGCAGACAAAGATCCATAATGACATATTCAGCCCATGGCAGGATACTAGTTCCAACCATGGCAGGATCTATTAGTGAATTTTCAAGCACAACCAAGTAACTTAAAGCATCCTATATGGTCTTCTTTTAAGGAATCTATTTTGCATTTCATACACTACTAATAAAAGGTCGCTACAGTGCTACATCATATATTGCAATTCATACACATTTTGCTTCAATAGTAAAATAAAATAAAATACCTTATTTTGAACCAAATAGTAATGATGATATATACCTTATTTTGAACCAAATATTAATGATGATATTGTACCTTATTTAAACTACTGCAATTTTTATGCTACCTACTTTTCCATGTCAAGTTCCTCCGTGAAAAACAAATAAGGAACAAGTTCATCCTTCTATGAAATTCACTTAGATTTCCCTTATTAGAGATGCTCTTACAGTTAATACTACCAAAAAGGAAAACTACACTTGTCAAATGAAAGTTGAAACTACAATTCACACCCATCCTAGCATTAATGTCTAAGCTGCGTAATTTTCCATGGTAGCTACCCACAATAAACAGTGCACAGGCCACAAGAACCTCAAATGTCACAAAAGAAAGAAGTAAAATGACATCCAGAATTTAGATTTACTTGATAAAATGGAGAAAATTATAGTCTACCTGACCAAAACGGCCCCCAAATCCCAGGAATGAACAATTTGCTTCGGGACACAGCCATATGGCATGTAGACGTACCACAAACTAACACCATACGGTTGCAAATTGCTTCCTCGCTGTGCTCTGAGGATACACAAGTTACTCAATTTAAGAAAATTTTCCCTTTATCGGATTGACTTACAATCACAAGTATAAGACAAGTCATGACAACCTTCAGCTTCAGATGGGGGCACACTTTCAATAACCCCCACACCACCAGCATGAGCATCAATCAGTGATGTCCCAACAGGAATTCCTGGCACAAGACCCAGTTCCTGAAAATTTTAATCCATCAATAGTATTAAAACCAGCTGCGTCACAGGAATGTGTTCCATCAGAGCGGAAAAAACTCCATATATGGAGAAAAAAAGTTGTGCCATTTTTCCAACCAACCAATGCATGTTTGATTTTCTAATGAACCTCGAGAAAGCACCAGTTCAAACTTAAAATCATGCATAAGCTTCAGTACAAAATTCTTGCCTTCGCTGCAGCAGGAGTAAGGCCAGAACCCATAGGATGGCCAGGGAAAGCAACACTTCGTCCTGTTAATATGATAGATTGAGTACCCAATATAAGCAGTGGGAAGAGAAATAGCAAAGAATGCAAAGCAGGTATATAAGCTTACCCCAAATTTTCACTGGTCGTGCATGAAAAATAATAATAAAAAATAATTCTTCAAGAAACAATTACCAAAGTTCAGACAAAATGATAACTAATCATATTGCTCCTTGACATTTATTTTTAAGACATTGAATTTCCATTAGGGAGAAAATATATTGCAAGACAAGGAACAAAAAGTTGATATGATCTGGTCCACAAGGTTGGCTTTGCACACACTTTATATGCCATATCAAAAGTATGTAATACTAAATAGCATTTACACATTTTCCAATTGAGTACCAGTACAAAATCACATAAACGGGAAATTTTCATTCTATTACACAAATGGTCATGACTCAAATTACAAATTTAGCAGTGTGTGCATGCGTGCGGGTGGCCCAAAAGTATATCATGAATAATAAAAGTGGATTGCTAGAGATGAAATATAAAATCATCTCCATCACCACCTAATAGCTTAAACTTCTGAGATGGTTAAATGGTTTGTATCAAAATCACAAGCAGGTAGTCTACAGTTTGTCCCCCCTCCTCCTCCAACCCCGTTTGCATAAAAAATTGAACTTATCCCCGCGTTTCAAGTCCAAAAGGCACTTGCATCACGCACGGGCAGTGTGTCGAGAAGTAATATAAATCCATTTAAGTTCCATCACCTAACAATTTCGTTCTTGACAATGCCAATTCTAATCAAATGAATACCTATCTTAGCATGATGTCCTTCAAGAAGATCACCCAAACCAATTTCCTCCCAAAACTCATCATCCCACCCACAAGCTTCCATATCTCGGGAATCTTTATCATTTACATACTGCATGTGAGCATGACCAAGATATGTCCATTTACAAACTGTGGTGCAAAGACTGCGAGTGTCATCTCCAGTAGCCCTAAAAAACAGCCACAAATTAATCCAAATACAACAAGACTCGAACACCAAATTGACCCTGAACATCAAGAAGACTTGAGAAACGTAGAGTACCTGTATGACAACCAGTCACTCAAATCCATCCACCTGAAAACTATTAACCAAGATTCTTGCAAATTTTCTTTAACCCATAGAAGCTGGAAAGTTAGATTGCGTCGGTAAAGATTCGCTAAAGCCATAATTGAATCAATAAAAGAAGTATCTTACTCAAAATTAAAAATAAAAGTAGAATACACTATATCATGCAGCACCTAACAAGTCTAGTAGCTTCAAAGGAAACTCCTAGAAAATATAAATCTCTAACAAACAGGTCTATGCAAGCACTACACTCCAAAAGTTAATATAAGATATATATATATATATATATATATATATATATATATATATATATATATATATATATATATATATATAATGGTACAGATCAAGAAAACAAAAAATCATAAAGAGCAAAAACTCTTTTTTGTGAAAGAATAATCGGTCAATAAGTAATCCTAGCAGCAACTGTGTTTAACTGGTCGCCTACTCAAATAAACTATGATGTCCTTAACTTCATCCGATACAGATTACGAGTTCCTGACTGATTTTCTTGCAAATGTAGTAAATAACAATTTTGTGGATCATTCGATTAACAGTTGATAGTCAGAAATGAAATAATGGGACTAGTTGGTACCTTTGGCGGTTGCATTTCAGGTGAAACACCTCCACCACAGTATTCCAATACAGGTGATTTACTTTTATTGATCCTTTCAGCTTGGTCTACAGCTCTGTGATCCATCCATACTATCACATTTCTTCTTGAATCACCAGTCAGAGAAACCGAAACAGGTGAGCTGTCAGAATCCACCGCAACTAATTTATAAACAATAAGTAACTGTTAATTTACATAAAATTAAACCTTTTATGAATAAGTACATCAATTTCAAAATAATTGCATACCAAGTGAACAAGTAGCTGCAAATCCCAGACTCTTTACTTCTGTAGGTGCAACTTTTGCTTTAGAGCAGGCTGCTTTTACAGCAGCACATACTGCAAGCCATATATCTGTAGAGGATTGCTGTTTAGAACAAAAGGATGAATCTACATTATAATAGCACTGAAAGTGGAAAGCACCAGCACATATCCAACTGCAAGAATTGACTAGAAATTCATAAACACCGCCCTCATTTTGGAAAATAACATAATGTACAGAAGCAGTTTGTCAAATAGAAGCTGAAGCAGAAACATAATTCAAATTGGTTCGCACTAGTAGATACTAGGAAAGTAGGTTCTGACGCGAAATCCCAGCCGTGCCAGTGAAATATGTAGTATACTCCCTCTGGTCCTTAATATAAGAAAAAGTTTGCTTTTTAAATTAATTGAATAAACAATGTATCTGGTCTCATTGGGAACTGTCTATACCCACCCCCACCCCGCACAAAAACTTCCAATATCTTAAGTCTAACTTCATTTGTCAAATTGTCGATACAAAGTAATAATAAATAAACAAAATAAAACCACTTGCCCTTTGAATTCCTTCCCTAGTTACTAGTTAAGCATGCCAGGTTACTCTTTGCATTACTAGTCCATCCAATCAAGTTACCTCAACAAAGGCACCATCTTTCCATATCTGTATTGGGCTGCTAGACGAACCAAGAAGCTTCCCTTCCTCGTCAAACAGACCTGTATCAGTATTAAAATTAGACTACTATATCATTTAGAACATACCAGCAGCACAGTATATATAGACACTAAACAAGTAGAACTTGATAAAAGATATCACATAATATGCGGAAAAAATAGTAGCCAGTTAGTTATAGTAAAACAATCAGAAACATTGTAAAATACAGAGAAACTGTAAAGCAATTCTAGAAGTGTATAATTGATTCTGAAATGATTTTGAGGTGTTTGATTCTTCTAAAGTAAAATTGATTCTGCCTCCAGAATTGATGCTACTTGAAGCTAGAATTTGTAGTTTTTGAGTTTAAATGTGATTTTTACATTGAAATTTACTATTCAACTCACTTCTGCATTAATTTATCCAAACATAAATCACTTCACTTTCAACTTACTTTAATCTAAAATCAATTTTACATAATCAATTCATTTCACCGCATAACCAAACACACGCTTGATATCTGAACGATCATCCAACGTGGATGAAACATCAAATTCTAAACACATGTGAAACGAAAATGCATGTCATCAAGCATTCGATCGAATCAAATTCATAATCAATTTTAACCTAATGAAATCATTGAAAAGGAAAATAAGAGGTGAATGGTAGAAATGAACCAGCGCGAGCGCTGCCGGTGCCGACGTCGACGCCGAGGAAGACGGAGCGAGAACTGGAAGTATCGGTGGGAGAGGCCATCGGTTATGATAGGAAACAGCGGGAAGGATGAGTGTGTGTAATCGGTCTTCTCTCTTTTGTTTGTTATATCTATCGTTCTTCTTTTCTAATCGGATATCTACGTTCCGATTTCAATTCTCATCATTCTTGTTTCATATTGGTATTTGAGACTCAGAAGTGTTTTACTCTTATCCTTCTTTTTTTTTTTTTAATTACTACATAAATAACCTTTTTGTTTAACTATAATTATTTTAGTTTCCATTTGTAGAATTTTTTTTAATAATTTTTTTTTTAATAGTCATTTTTCCCCTGTTATATAGGACGAATATCAAAAACCTGTTAAAAAAATATAGATTTTATCTATGTAATTTAAAAATTCCTTTGCTTTATTCTCGGCGAAAGTTTTGTTTGCACCTGTTTTAGATTCATTCCCCACCAGAGTCGTCAGCTAAAACTATTGGTGAAATCATCGGATAGAATATCAATGAAGTCGACATCGAACGTTTTTTATCTCTCGAGAGGAAAGAAAAATATTGGGTAAACCTGAGAGGGAGAGATCATGGTCTTTCGACCAAGAGATTGAGTAAGGGAGTTAGTTACGCGAGGGGAAGGTATTAGCACCCCACACGCCCGTAGTACTCTACGATATCCACTTCTATTTTCTATCTAAAGGGTGTGTGTGTATCTATTTACAACCTATGTCTAAGGTAAAGTGAATGAATGCAAAGTATTATGTACAAAAAGAAGAAAAAAAATTTAGTGTGTTTGGCGCGGTTGCGAACCTTTAGTGCCTACGTACCTCATTCGTGCAATTTGGGATCAGAGCACTACATAGTTCTCCTAAAAAAGTTTAGTGGGTTGCAATGTTTTTTATGAGAAGTTCCGTTTCGCATCCTTGCGATTAGGATTGCAATTCGTGCTTGGCGTTGCAGCTTGTAGAAAGACTCATGCTCGGTCGCTCGCACACTTAGCAACTCACTTGGATTTGAAGGGAACACCCTTATCGAAAAGGTTTTCATAGAAAAAGGTCCGAAGACAAAATAATTTGAAGTTGGTGGATTGATTTTACCTTGGCGAAAGGATTTAAGTTTATTAACATGTTTTGAGATTTGATAAAGAAAAAGTTTTAGTCTTAATATGCAAAAGGGGAAGACAAAAATCTAAAGGGGAACTGTCTAGCTCTATCCCTAGTGTTATCATACAAAGGTGGCTCTATGTCAAGGATAAAAAGGATATATCTACATATGTTAGCATGCAGGATGATTATCCTAAATTTTAAGCTCGAAAGCTACCCTAACCGAATGGTCTTAGGGGAGTCTATCCTCATATCCACCTTGGTTAAAGAACTAAGTGATACAAAAAGAGGAAGCAAAAAAGTGTTTTGACAAAAGCACACAACAATGCCATGTGCAAACAAATGAGGGGAAACACAAGAGAGAGGGAAAGAAAGACCGTAGTCAAGGGGAGCGAATCACCCGAGTCAACCAAGAGCTTTCTCACTATAGGGTAATGTCCACGCCTTGGTATCAAATTACCAAGTGGGAGAGTATATGAATGTGAGTGTCAGCGCGGGTCAACGTGAACAACAGACAAAGCATGGAGGTTCAGAAAAGAGAACCCTTAACCACTGGATGAACTCGATAACAGGGAAGTTTTCACGATGCGCATGAGCTAGGGAACCCCCTATTTTTATTTTAAATAGTTTTGGTCCCCTGTGTCCATTTTCTGTCAGAAAGCGCTGACGTGTATCAATTTTAATTACAGTTTTGGTCCCCCTATTTTGTCATTTTAAATTATTTTGGTCCCCCTATTTTCCACAATTCAGCGCTTTCTAGCAAAAATAATGGACATGTGGGACCAAAACTGAAATTCCTGGCAGCAGATACGTGATGTCACAGAGAATGTTATGACACAGTATCTGACACTCTGTTAACAATTCACACAATAAATTCAAACAGCAGTAAAGAAGACAATAAATTGTTTACCCAGTTCAGTGTGTAACTACACCTACATCTGGGGGCTACGAAGCCAGGGAGAAAATTCACTATTAGTATAATTAATTCAGGAATAAACCAATCAGTTTATCTCCTTCACTTAAAACCTACCCAATGCAACTTCAATCTAAGTCCTACTTAGACACGAGTTCCTACTCCCCTCAATCACGGTGATATCAACCTATTGAATAATTGAATTTTGAAGACACACTTCAATAAACTATCTTGATTTTGCTTCAAAGCTTTAATCAAGAGACAAACACTCGTGCTTCAAAGCTTGAGTGATAAACTACCCTTACAAACAAATCCTAGTCCAAGGCACTTATCAATTGATAATTGCTTGGCTCACAAGAGTAACTAGAATTACACAAAATACAACCTGCTAAATCTTCAATACATTCCAGAGGCGCAGCAGCAAAGTAAGGGTTCTTTTCTTATTATAGAAGCAGTCCTGAAACTTCAGTTTTGGGCTTCCATAATAATAGCTAGGGTTCACTTAATTAATCCTAAAAACATGGTCTTTTCAACAACCAACTTAGGTCTAACTAAGATTAACCTAACAGCCACGTGAGCATGCATTCTAATAACAGAAAAACATAATACAACAGCTCAACAAACTTCCTGAAAAATCTCAGGAAAAAACAAATTCTGCAGAATGGATGTCACACTGAATGTCATAACATACATTATGACATCGAATATTCTGAAATTCGGACAACTTTTAGCTCCGGTTGATGTACTTTAAACATCCTTGTTAAGTAGGATTTATCTTCAATCTCTGAATGTCATGACATTTATCAAGACATTGCTATAGTCTTGTTTTACCAAAAGTAATGTCAACTTAAAACACTAACAAACTCCCCTTTGGCACATTTTGGCTAAAACAACTTAATGATCAAAGAACCTATCGTGAAGAAAAACTAGTTCTAAGCTTAAAGAAACGAACCTAGAGAGAAGATAAATTCTACCCATACACATTTCCCAATTTCCCACAATTGCCCACATAAAAATTTCCATACAGTTTCCCCAATTGACACACAGTACTTCTCCCCCTTTTTAGCCACAAAGGGGCCAAAGTAATCAAATACAAGTACCCCAACATTCAATCATATATCAAGAAAAGGACCAGCACAAGTAAGTTTACGATTCTGACTCTCAAAAGATTACAATGATCCAAAAACAAAACAGGGAAAAGAAAGCAAGATGAACAATAAACATCAAAATAATAAACATCACAGCAGCAGGCTATCAAAGCAAATGCTCTTCAGAGCCTTCTTCTGCATCACCATCATTTCCAGCTAACCCTCCATCTTTGATCTTAAAAACAGAATCTTGATTAGCCTCTGAAGGTTCAGGTACCTTCCTCTTCTTATCAATTGGTGTCCTCTTGGGTCTAGAGCTACCACCAACAGATTTTACTCTACACTTCTTTGTAGAAGTTCCAGCCTTGGTCATCTTCTCAGCTTGAGAACCATTGTCACCAACCTTTTCTTTGACAGGGGAATCAGCAGGAGTATCAGTATCAGGATCCACATGAGTGCTCTTGACATGATCATCAAATGTCTTGACATTCTCAGTGACATCTAGATCAGCTGCTGAATTAGGGCTAGCCGACTTTTGGTTAAGAGGGACAGAAACTCCAGGTACAGAGTGGTTTTCGTTTAGGATCCTAGTTACTATCCTAGCAATGGCTTCTTGCACATACCTAGACCCTTCTCTATTTGCTATTTCTTGGAGGAACAGATGAGGATGGTTCAGAGGTCTTACTAGAGGGTGAAGTTAGTGACCTTCGTGCATTCTGAGTGTGCAGTTTCTTGGCTTTCTCAGGGTCAATGACCATTGTACGCTGAGGAGAGACCGTCACAGGTTCAACATTCATGGCTTCAGCGCATGCCCTAATCTCAGCCATGGTAAGAGATGAACAGCCAGAATCTTGGGATGATGAAGAGGATGAAGACATATTTTGCTGAGATATTTTGAAGGAATGAGAACAAGACTGGCAGAAAGATTGAGAGTATCTTAATGATGGAGAGAAAATGATACTTTCAAATGAATATACTATTATATGGAGGAGTCTCTTCCTACTCTGGAAATTTGTAAAAGGAAGTGGAAAACAATTAAAAGACCCACTTATAATTATTTGAAATAAAAGGTCTCTTCCATTCCTTGTTGTAAGCAATTGTAATTGCTACAATTCCTCGTATTGACAAATACCCAGTTTGACCCTTAAGTTCTCAAACTGACTAGCATCAAGAGCTTTAGTAAAAATGTCAGCCAGTTGAAGTTCAGTGGCTACATGTTCCAATTTAATCACCTTCTCTTCCACAAGATCTCTGATGAAGTGATGTCTAATGTCAATGTGCTTAGTCCTACTGTGTTGTATAGGATTCTTTGAAATATTAATAGCTTTCGGGTTGTCGAGTACAATGTCATGACATCTGTGTGACATTGTACTCGATCGGCATGCTTCATCGGACCATTTGAGAACAAGCTGCTATGCTATGTATTGACAGTGGACAAGGACACACAATTTTGCTTCTTGCTGAACCAAGAAACAAGATTGTTTCCTAAGAAGAAACATCCTCCACAAGTGCTTTTTCTGTCATCAGCACTACCAGCCCAGTCAGCATCACAATAACCAGACAAAATTGGTTCACATCCATGAGAATACATGATACCATAATTGCAAGTTCCACTCACATACTTCAGAATTCTTTTCACCTGGTTGATGTGACTTACTTTAGGTTCAGCTTGGTATCTTGCACATACCCCAACAGCAAATGCAATGTCAGGTCTGCTGGCTGTTAGGTACAACAAGCTTCCTATCATGCTTCTATACAAACTTTGATCAAAATTTTCACCACTTGTGTCCTTGGACAACTTCAAATGTGTGGGAGCATGAGTCCTTTTATGGCTGGCATTCTCCATTCCAAACTTCTTGACAATATTCCTTGCATACTTGCTCTGTGAAAGGAATGTTGAGTCTTCCATCTGTGTGACTTGCAGTCCAAGAAAATAAGTCAACTCTCCCATGAGGCTCATTTCAAACTCGACTTGCATTTGATTGGCAAAATGTTTCACCATTGTGTCGACATTCCTCCAAATACTATGTCATCAACATAAATTTGAGCCACCATTATCTTTCCTCATTCATTCTTGACAAAGAGTTTTATCCAAGGCTCCTTTCCGTATTCTTTGTCGATAGGAACTTGGTCGACCTTTCATACGGCCCTAGGGCTTGCTTGATCCATATAGGGCTTTCCTCGACTTGTAGACATGATCGGAAAACTTGGATCCACAAATCCTTTAGGTTTTCTACATATACCTCCTCATTCAAGTAGCCATTTAGGAAGGCACTTTTCACATCCATCTGAAATAATTTGAATTTGAATGCAAGCAACCTAGTAGTAGCTGATTGATTCGGTCACTGGAGCAAAAGTCTCATCAAAATCAATCCCTTCAACTTGAGTGTAACCCTGAGCAACAAGCCTTGCTTTATTTCTGGTGACAACCCCTTCTGCATTAGACTTGTTCTTGTAGATCCATTTTGTCCCAATGATGTTTGTTCCTTCTGGTCTAGGAACTAACTCCCATACTTCATGTTGCTTGAACTGGTTCAATTCATCTTGCATTGCTCCAATCCAGTATTCATCACTTAGAGCCTCTTTGACATTCTTTGGCTCTATTTTTGACACAAAGCAAGAGTTTGAGACAATTTCTCTGGATCTTGTAATGACACCCCTGTTTGGATCTCTAATGATGAGTTCCTTTGGATGATCTTTCTGAATTCTAATGGAAGGATCTTTGTTGGCTTCCTCTGTTTCATATTTTGGTGAGGTAGGAACAGGTACATCATCTTTATCAGACACTTTGGTGATGTCTCAAACCATGTCTCAACATCACATGGGACATTGTGTTCCTGATGATGATCATCAATAATGACATTAATAGACTCCATCATAACTTTGGTTCTGGAGTTGAATACTCTATATGCTCTGCTGTTAGTAGAGTATCCCAGAAAAATGCCTTCATCACTCTTAGAGTCCATCTTTCTCCTTTGATTACGATCCGAATATAACATTTCTGCCAAACACATGGAAATATTTCACGTGGGTTTTCTTCCTTCCATATTTCATACGAGGTGGAGGATGTTCCCTTTCTTAAGGTGACCTGTTGTGAACATAGCAATGTATTCATAGCCCCAAAATGAATAGGAAGTTTCTTAGCATGAATCATTGCTCGGCGATTCTGTATAGTCCTATTCTTCCTTTCCACAACCCCATTTTGTTGAGGTGTTATAGGAGAAGAAAACTCATGATTGATTCCTTCGAGGAAATTCATCAAACTTGATGTTCTCAAATTCCTTTCCATGATCACTTCTTATTCGACAATGCGACTTTTCTTCTCTCTTTGAAGTCTTTTGCATAACTCTTTAAAACATCAAACACATCGATTTTTCTTTGATGAAGTTTATCCGGTAAATCTGGAGAAATCATCCACAACAACATAAGCATATCTTTTCCACCAAGACTTTCAACTGCATGGCCCCATCAAATCCATGTGTGCACTTTAGAAGTGGTCGGATGTCTAGACATTGGGTGTGACATTCTAGTTTGCTTTCAACGACACTCACCACGGACCCTCCTTCATCAATATGGGTCTTGGTATCCTCGTGACCTCCATAGAGATGATCTTTTCATTCAATGAGATGCGGATGGCCAAGTTTTTGGTGCCACAATTTTACCTCCTTTTCATCTTTGTTTGTAGAGCACCGGAAGGCAGTTGGTGTTCTCGATTCCACATGTGGTTGTCCTTTGATCGACTCCTCTCATAACCACTTCTTGTTTATTATTGATTACAAGACATTCGGACCTAGTGAAGTTGACTTTGAATCCCATATCACATAGCTAACTTATGCTTATGAGATTAGCGGTCGAGCCTTTTACCAAGACACTCCATTTAGGTTTGGAACTCGAGCGTCAAGTTTCCAACACCTTTGATTTCTCCTTTAGCTCCATCTCCAAAAGTAACAAAGTGGTAGAATGAGGTTTGACATTATTGATAGATTTTTATTCGGTCATATGCTTGGAACACCTTGTCAAAGTACCAATCTTCCTTGGCGGACACTCTAAGGAAGTGTGAGCTATCAATGTTGCGGTCCTCTTCTTCCACTTTTGAGTGTAGGGTACCTTGCTGTTCTTAGGCTTAACATAGGGAGTCTGATTAGGGTATCCATGTAGTCTATATCAGAAGGGTTTTATGTGTCCAAACCTTCCACAATGGTGACATCTCCATCTTTGAAACTTCTTATTCATGTTTCTCTGATCTTGATGTTGACCCCAATATTGTGACATCTGCTTTGACATTGGTTTATTAGGTCTCTTCTTCTTCTTGTTATCAACAAATTTTTTGACCACATACCTGGCGGACACATTTCTGTTTATGTTGTGACATCGCTTTGACCTTGGTTTCCATGCCTCTTCTTCTTCTTATCACTGGGTTTCTTTTCGTACATATCCTAGACCATGCTTATTTTCGCATTTTGTCCAAGTGAAGAATTTCTTCCAACTTATCGGTCCGATGAGTCATCTTGGCGGACTTAGTCATATGATCAAGCTTGGAATTCAACACTATAATTTCCTTTGTTGAGATGACTTATAGTGGTGTATTTTCCTTCTTCTCAACTTTAGCTTCACATTTTCTACCTCGACTTCTCAATCGACTTTTTTCTGGCGACATACTTCACCACGATACGACTTGTAAGTATCGAGTTCTTCAAGGTCACTTCCTCATCACTAGAGTCATTATCGAATTACAACTTCGGAAAGTGCGTTGACAAGTTTGGTGATTCCTCTTGAGTCACTACTTGAATCACCATCGGACCAGTGACAACCATTCCTTTCTTTTGTTTCTTAAGAAAGGTAGGACATTCGACTCTAATATGCCCATATCCTTCACATCCATGACATTGGATTCCGCTTGACTTCCTTTTCTTGACTTGGATCTTCTGGAGTCATAAGATCTGCGATGTTAGATGAAATGTCATTGACATTTGACCTTGACTTTGGATCAATCCTCTTGATGAGCTTGTTGAGCTGTCTTCCAAGCATAGCTATGGCTTGGATATCTTCTCATCATCACCCTTCTTGCATTCCTCTTGATTATTGGATACAAGGGCTATGCTTTTATTCTTCTTATCAACATTTTCACGATTCCCATTTCAAAAGTCATAAAGATCCAATGAGTTCTTCAACCTTGGTCTGATGTCCGAGCCTCCTCTTGCGTTACTTTCATTGCAAATCTTTTAGGCAAGGATAGAATTTTTCTCACCAACTTTTCTTGACATCTTTTCTCCTAAAGCTCCGAGGTGTTGGAAATCTCCAAGATATTCATGTGAAACTCATGAATGTTCTCATCTTCCTTCATCTTCAAATTCTCAAATTTGGTAGTGAGCATCTGAAGTCTTGACATCTTCACCTTGGATGTCCCCTCATGAGTAGTTTTGAGAGTGTCCCAAACATCCTTGGCCAGCTCATATTGATGAACTAGTCTGAAGATATTTCTGTCAATTCCATTGAATAAGGCATTCAATGCTTTAGAGTTCCCCAGTGCTAGATCCTCTTCCTCTTTGCTCCATTCTTCCTCAGGTTTCAAGACAGTAGTCCCATCTTTCTCAAGCTTGGTGGGATGTTTCCATCCTTTGTCAGCAGCTCTCCAAGCTTTAATATCCAGTGACCTCAAAAAGCCAACCATACGAGGTTTCCAGTAATCATAGTTAGATCCATCCAGAATAGGTGGTCTACCTCCAAATCCTCATTCCTTATCCATTATGCCAGAAACTATTTTCCCTAGATCTCCCGAAATAGCAGACGGTGCACCTCGATGCCAATTGAAATTTACGGCGGATCGTGATGTCACGAGAATGTTATGACACAGTATTTGACACTCTGTTAATAATTCACACAATAAATTCAAACAGCAGTAAAGAACACAATAAATTGTTTACCTAGTTCAATGTGTAACTACACCTACATCTGGGGGCTACCAAGCCAGGGAGGAAATTTACTATTAGTATAATTAATTCAGGAATAAACCAACCAGTTTATCTCCTTCACTTAAAACCTACCCAATGCAACTTCAATCTAAGTCCTACTTAGACACGAGTTCTACTCATCCCCTCAATCACGGCAGTGATATCAACCTATTGAATAATTGAATTTTGAAGACACACTTCAATAAACTATCTTGATTTTGCTTCAAAGCTTTAATCAAGAGACAAACACTCGTGCTTCAAAGCTTGAGTGATAAACTACCCTTACAAACAAATCCTAGTCCAAGGCACTTATCAATTGATAATTGCTTGGCTCACAAGAGTAACTAGAATTACACAAAATACATGCTAAATCTTCAATACATTCAGGTGACAAAGTAAGGTTCTTTTCTTATTATAGAAGCAGTCCTGAAATTTCAGTTTTGGGCTTCCATAATAATAGCTAGGGTTCACTTAATTAATCCTAAAAACATGGTCTTTTCAACAACCAATTTAGGTCTAACTAAGATTAACCTAACAGCCACGTGAACATGCATTCTAATAACAGAATAACATAATACAGCAGCTCAACAAACTTCCTGAAAAATCTCAGGAAAAAATAGATTCTGCAGAATGAAATGTCACACTGAATGTCATAACATCTGTTATGACATCAGGATATTTTCTGCAGAATTCCAGCACAGCTTTTAGCTCTCAGTTCTGAGCTGTACTTTAAACATCCTTGTTAAGTAGGATTTATCTTCAATCTCTGAATGTCATGACATTTATCAAGACATTGCTATAGTCTTGTTTTACGAAAAAGTAATGCCAACTTAAAACACTAACAAAAACCGTTTAAAACAAAAATAGAATGACTGATACCGTAAGTTGAGAAAAATAGGGGGACCAAAACTATAATTAAGTCTTTTTTAAATTACCCTAAAATAATTTTTTGATGTATTTTTTTTACCCTCTCTCATACATATATTGTTTGGTTATTGATATTTTTCCTCCTCTCATCCGCACAAATTGTTTGATGGTTGTTTTTTTCTCATAAAATATTTTCAATCAATTATTACTATACAAAATTATCAAACACATTAAAGAGCACATAAAAAATAGTAAATCTATAAAAATAAAGCACACAATAACTAGATACATTGATAATGGTTAATTAATTTTCCAAAATGTATCTATAAATTTTATAATATAATTTGACATTTTATTTCGCACGAATATTTTTAAAACTATAAGTTATAAATTTAATTTTTGCTAGTAACTTGAAAAAAGTGAAAGCAACTAGAATAAACATGTTTTGGTTGAAATCGTTAGAGAGGATTTAACACATATGTGCATAATGTCAAGATCGAACACATGACTTTTAATTAAAATTGAAGAGATATATTACCATCTTATTCAAATAGTCTTGAGTATATGGAATAAATGTTTGTAATATATATATATATATATATATATATATATATATATATAATATCTTTTGTTATTTATCCTTACATATATTTTATATCTGGCCTCCTCAATGATTTCATCCTGGTTTCGCCACTAGAAATGGCATGTGACATCATCAGTTTTTAAACTCAACACACTCTGATTCTGAAGAGTTACACATTGTGTTTTACAAGTAAATTGTCAAGTTATTGAATGCTTCTAAACAACAGTTTTGAAGAATGTTTATCTTAAAGCTTCTTATTATGACCTTGATCGAAGAGCTTTTGAAGATTTCTCAAGCTCTGATGATTTTGCGCATTCATGTTCCAAGGTTCTGAAGACAAGGGTTTGGAGAACAAGTTCTGAAGACTCTGATGACAAGGTTATGAAAATTATCCTTTTGCTTTTGATCCTTCTAACCATGTTTCATAAACACTCATTATGAAGTCTATGAAGATTAGAAGATAAGATAAAAAAGATTTTGCATAAATGAATAGTACATTGTACAAACTCAAACATTCCTCCCACGATTCAAATTTTGTGGCACAAGGATAATACTATGGTATGATGTTGTCTATTACTGGATATAACTTGAATTTTGGAACTCTCTCTCTCTCTCTCTCTCTCTCTCTCTCTCTCTCTCTCTCTATATATATATATATATATATATATATATATATATATATATATATATATATATATATATATATATATATATATATATATATATATATATATATATATATATATATATATATATATATATATATATATATATATATATACACACACACACTAATATTAAATAGTTGAAATGTTAAATTATTTCATATTAATATTCAACTATTTGTTGTTTAATTTATATATAAAATATTTAATAGTTGAATTAATATTAAATATTAAATAATTATTTCATATTAATACTTTAACTAATATTTATTAATCGTAGTAGCAATTTTCTTTTTATATAGTACTTTTATGTTTTATTTAAAATGATAAATAATAATTTTAAATATAATTAAATAATAATTAAAATATTTTGTGTTGAAATAAATTATCTACTAAATTGTTTAATAAAATAATTTATTAATAATTAAAATATTTAATTAAATAATTATTCAATGAATTATATAATAAAAATTTTAATAGTTAAAATATGAATATACAAAAATATAACAATTGAAAGATTAAATACTAAACAAAGATTAAATAAATGAATTGATTTTATTATTGATAATTATAATATATATATATATATATATATATATATATATATATATATATATATATATATATATATATATATATATATATATATATATATATATATATATATATATACTAGTGGATTAAAGAGTTATTAGTTATTTCAAAGACAACATTTTAAAATTTTAACATTTTTATAAAAGAAATAAAAATAAATAAAAAGCAAGCCAACTCTAACGCTGTTAGCCACATCAATATTTTTGTAACAGAATATTGATGTTAGGGATGAATGCCAATAAAAAGTGAGATACAAAGGACTAGGACAAACAAATATTTATAAAGTAAAATAAAAAACACACTAAAAAGTATTTTTGTTATAGTCTAGTGGTTTTTTTAATAAGGACACGTGCTCGATTTTGATCCGGAATCATGAGACTTATTTTTTCCTTTAGATGTATTTATTTAAATATGTGTTGGTCACTAATCTACTAAAAATCAATATTTACAACATTTTTAGATAAAAAATTTCAAATTAACTATTTGATATCTATCTCAAATTTATTTTATATAATTTGAAATTTTGAGGAAAAGTTGTAACAACCTAAAGATAGTTTGGATTAGTAACCGTTTATAAAACTTTAGTGCTATTTAAATGGAGATTTGAGCTTCACAATAAACTTAAAAAAAATAAGTGATGTAATGATGTGCAGATGTTTTTTACACCGTTAATGCATCACCGTCATGAATTCCACTAAATTAGATCATAATTTTTTAAAATTTATATGACATAATAAAATGATATATTTCTATTAAATGATAGTATTAAATATCATAACCTTATAAAATTTATTATTAAATGTAAAACATAAACATTTGATATAATAATATGTATAAAATAGAATAAGATGATAAGAACATATATAACAGTGATAATGTTTTTTTATAGGTAAACGAGATAAAAAGTACTTTTTAGAATAACTATTAAATATTTAATTTTAATAACTTAATTAGTCAGAGACTCGTGCTTCCGCACAGGTGAATTTATTTTAATATTTGACGAAATAATTTTTTTAAAGATATATATGAAAAATTCATATTTATTGAGAAAGTATAATGAAAATTTATAAAATCAAAATATTATAATAAATAATATGATTATACAAAATATAAATGTAAATTTGACAAATGATATATTTAAATAAACATGTGAATTTAAATTGAATTACGTGATGTTAAAATAAACTCGATGTATTAAATAATTTTAAAAAAACTTGTGACATGAAGAAAGAAAAAAAATTAACATTTGAAAATAATGGTAATAATTTGATAGTGACCCGTAAGATAAAAAGTTAGTTGTGTGTGAATGATATGTAGTATTATTTAATTTCATAAAATATATTTTTAATTTTATTAAAGTTAAATAATATATTAATTAATATTTTCAGTGATAATAAATAAGTAGAAAATATAAAATATGTCATAAAATGTAGGTTTCAAATGAGATATTAATTTGTAAAAGAATCAATTATATTAAAATTCAAATGTATTAAATAATCATATAAAATTAAAGGAGAAGAAAGAGAAAGTAGTGTAAGATGGAAAAAATTTTTTTTTTTTAATTTGGACCAATGAGAAGTTGACAATTGGTACATAAAATCAGAAAAGTTGAAAAAGTTAAAGGGTTACTTTGTTTGTTACTAAAATGTAGTGTAAAATATTTTTTTGAAAATGGTAGGTTAGGTAGTTTAGGCAATCTTTTAGTATATGTTAGATAGTAGATAACTTATACACACATGGTTTAGGCAAACTTGTGACATGGAGAAAGAAAAATAATTAACATTTGAAAATAATTGTAATAATTTGATAGTGATCCGTATGATAAAAAGTTAGTTGTGTGAGTGATATTTGTATTATTCAATTTCATACAATATATTTTTAATTTTATTAAAGTTAAATAATAGATTAGTTAGTATTTTCAGTGCTAATAAACAAATAGAAAATATTAAAATATATCTTAAAGTAAGTTTAAAATGAGATATTTAATTGTAAAAGAATCAATTATATTAAAATTCAAATGTATTAAATAATCATATAAAATGAAAAGAGAATAGAGAGAAAAGAGAAAGTAGTGTAATATGGGAAAAACAAGTTTTTTAATTTGGACCAATGAGAAGTTGACAATTGGTGCATAAAATCAAAAAAGTTGAAAAAGTTTAGGGTTACTTTGTTAATTAATAAAATGTCCAAAGTGTAGTGTGAAATATTTTTTTGAAAAGGGTAATTTAGGTAGTTTGGATAATCTTTTAGTATATGTTAAAAAAAATAGATCAAAAATAAATTATTTTAATTAATTAAAATAAACCTTAATCCATGAAGAATCGGCCTAAAAAGAGGAACTTTACCCTTTTATTTTAAATCTTTTTGATAGGTCAAATGCTTATCATCTAGAAAATATAAGACAGTTTAACCTTTATAAATAAGGTGAATGTGTTGTCTCAAAGTATCGACTTGATAATTTAACCATTATCACAAAAACCCTCTTCTTTCTCTCTATTTTTTTCAAACTCATTTACCTCTTCCTGTCAATGAGTAACATCAAATCAAAGAAGACGTGTGCGGCATGGAATTTTCAAAGACAAAAATGCTCAGAAGATTGTCTTTTAGCTCCTTATTTTCCAGCCGATAACCCAAAAATATTTGGTAATGCTCATCGTTTGTTTGGTGTTTCAAACATAGTGAATATACTAGAGCGAATTCCAAAAGAAAAGAGAGATTTAGCAATGAGAACAATTATTTTTGAGTCAAATGTTCGCGCGATATCTCCAATTCATGGGTGCCTTGCTCTTATTTTGCAATATCGCGATATGATCAAGGAGTTTATTGAAGAATTAGATCAAGTAAAAATGTTACAGTACTAAGTAATTGTAAGTCAATTCATTTACAACAACAAAATCATTCTTCTTTAGTACCTTCTACAAGTTCTCAAATTCCAAATGATCAACCACATTTTTGTAATGATTACCACAATTGGGAAAATAATACAGAAACTATGACGGATAATGCATCTTCTTTTTATGAGAGTGATTTTATGTGTCATGATGTTAGTGATACTCCAACGGGTATAAATTATATGGATGCAATAAGAGATGCACAATTGAGTGGTGTTGTTAGTAATAATGGCGGGGATGATCCACCAATTAGTGCGACAGTTGATTTAATGGAAAGTAGAAGATTTTCTAATAATAATGAATTAGACATTTCAGATTATGGTATTGATCGGTTTCTTTATATCAATGGAAAAGCATTCATTTATTGAAAAGGATGGATCTTAAAGGTATATACTTGTTCTTTTAATATATTTGTGAAATTCTTGTTGTAATGTATTTTTGTATATAAAACGTGTAATATGTTTGATATTTTACTTTGCAGTGTAAAATCAAACCAATTACATAATGACCAGAAGAATTAAATGATCAAGTGTTGGACAAATGACATTGATATAGAATGAAATTTTAAGAGATTTGTAATTTTTCACATGTTGCCTAGTTGGTTGTATGTGTCATCTCTTGTTTTAAGAAATTGCATGTTCTGTAATGATTATTATGCAAATCTGATTAGAATTTATGTTGAACATTTTTCTTCTCATTAATTTATCGTAAGTTATAAGACCACTAGTAAGTTATTATAATTTTTTTTGGCTATTTCTTAATATTATTATTTGCTACGAGAAAATAGACATATACTGACAGCAGACATCTGTTGGTAAAGCTTAAAAGACCGTGGGCATAGTAGCATAACTTAAATTACCTATTCCAACGGAAGTCCTATATATTTCCTTTTCCTACGTTATTCTACTGTCACAATAGGCTATAATAATGGGTTTTTACGTTATTTTTTTATATATTTCCTCATTATTATTTCTGTAATTTTTTTTGTTAATTACTTATGATTAAATACATATATTTATGAAATAAAATCAAATAATTTTTTATTCATATTTATAAAGTTGTAATAATTGTTTATTTATACAATTCTTTGTGTTAATACTTTTATACCATTCTTTGTGTTATTTCTTATTATTAAATATATATTTAAGAAATAAAGTCAAATGAATCATAATTAATACAAAAAACATAATAATTGTATTTTCAAACATGTAGAATAATAAATATATCAAATTAAAAAAAAATTATATTTTGTTAATTTGATTTTCAATATCACTCTTTCAGAATAATTTGTCTCTTCAAATTTTTTTCCAAGATATGTTCATTAGTGTTGTCATCTACAATAAAATAATTTGATTGAGAGCAATACAAACATCTGAAACAATGGCAGAGTCGGAAATTTTAAGTTGTCGGGACAAAAAATTTAACCACAAAAGTTTTAGTTTTCACATCCTATTCTTATTGACTTTGTCCATTATTTTACTAATTTTGCCCTTGATTTAAATTTTAAGTAGTCCGGACAAAAATTCTAACCGCAAAAATTTTAGTTTTCACACCCTATTTTTACTAATTTTGCCTATGATTTTACTAATTTTATCATTGATTTTATCTAAAAATCGGCTATTAGATTGGAAAGAATACAAAGAAAATAGGGGTTGAGCCTTGACGTGTGTCCGGGCTCACTGGACTGTGGAATCTCCACTGATCTGAAACTTGCAGAAAATAAAACAGTATAACTTATAAACCATCTTTTAGTAATGAAAATGAAAACGAATATAAAAGTCTTCTTTAAAATGAAGAATTATGTTTTGTTTATTAGGTGGAAAAGATGAAAATTGAGCTTTTGTTTGTTCGCTAAGGAACAAAAAATTTATAAGAAATGCAAGAGAAAATTAGAGTTAACATTATGATGTTGGAATAAAATTTTGTTTGGAGTTTATATCTCGATTGATAGCAAAAATTGAGGTAAAAGATGAGTTATATTTTAATTAAATAAAATAATGAACAAAAAATTTTATGTTGGTTGGTTAGACAACCAAGGATATATATTATTTATATTTTAATGAAAAATTCAATAAAATAAGGATTATCATACCCTAATTTTGTTTCAGGGTCATTCATTCATCGCATTTGTGTTATTAGACGATCATTCATGCATTAGGTCGACCAAAAATCGACATTAAGTCAACATTTACATCATTTAAAAGTAAAAAAAAAATAATTTTCATTCGAATCTTTAAATTTTACACGTATTTACATTTTTATCAAGGTTAATTTTTTTTCCTTTTTTAATTATTTTAGACAACGATAAATATTTGTTTTTTATTAACTTTTATTACTTGAAAATATTAAAAAATTTGTGTGTTTTAATTTTTAGAAAAAAAATATAAATTGTTTATTTGATTTATTTTTGTCTTTAGTCGATTTGGAAAATTTCTACAAAATATCTTCACTGTTTGAGGGCAAAATTGACTTTTTTCATCAACTAGAATCCTACATGTGAGTATTTAAGGATCATTTGAGAAATTTATGGAAAAAAAATCACTAGCGCAACTCCCCACAATTCATTCTCTCTCTCTCTCTCTCAAATAGTAGATCTCAAATTTCAAGAGAGCCAACAACCAATTTGCGCCTCATTCTCATAACCAAACTTTCTCTCAAAATTCATCCATGACCAATCAATACTTTCTTCCATATGAACCCATAATCAGATAATACCATAAATTTCCTCTATGTTCTTTAATAGATCCACGATTTCCTCATACAACCTTTATACTACCACCTTTTTCTTTTGTTTACACTACCATGACCATACAAATAACAACCACCACCATGAATTCACGGTTTACAAGAAAACGAAACCATCCCTCGTGTTTTCACCTTTTTCTTTCAATATCATAACCTCCATCTTTATACATAACAATCTCTTCCAACTACCAACTTCACTGGATCCTCACTTTCCCCCATTTTCTGGTCACACGGCAACCTTTATTTCATCATCTTCCTCACCACCATTTCCTCCCGTTTCTGCTCCACGAACGAGCCATAACACATCACTTTCCATAGCTTCTTGCAACACTGACAACTTAAACCAACATCATGTTAAATTTAACTTGAATCGTATAGACACAAATTACTACCCTCATTACAGTTTAAGGTTTCAGATTGAGTTAATCGTTTGATTGGGCAACGGTTAAATAGATAAACGGCTGAGGGCAGTGATCTCTCATTGGGCTTTAACAGAATAGTCCAACCCATCACGGTGCATTCATAGACAATAACCCAATTAGATAAATTAATCAATAAGTGATTAATAACAATAGACCATAATAAGATATTAATAATAATAAACAATAATTGATTATTGTTAATCCAAAATTGATTAATTAAATAATTAATCCAACATTCTCCCACTTGGATGACAATAGTCAATTTAAAATTATATAAATTTTAATACTAGAGTTTTAATTATGGTCAAAATACTTGTTCACAAAACAAAAGTAAATTTCAACATTGCTGAAATGAATTCGATAGGGAAACAGATAATACAAGCCAAATAAATATATTTTATATTAAAAAGATGAATTTAGGGAAACATATTCCATATGAGAAAAATATATTATAAATCAATGACCCAAGCATATGAAAATGCTATCAATAAACTCCCACTAACCCAAAATATCATAAGACTTACTCATGTATATAAGTCAGTGGTCAGTGATTTACTAATGAGTTTTTACATTAAGGTCATAGCATATCCACATAGGTCTAAGAATAGTAATTACATATAAGAATTACCCTATTACAAGAATAATTACATTTAATCACAAGTACCTTCATAACACAATATCATACTCGATATGAGTATTGATATTTACTTGTACTTTCATAATATGACCTGACAAAAGTGGATTTATTGAAGATAGAATAACACAATATTATTGCATGTGTATAAGTCAGTGGTCAGTGATTTACTAATTAGTTTTTACATTAAGATCATAGCATATCCACATAGGTCTAAGAATAGTAATTACATATAAGAATTATCCTATTATAAGAGTAATTACATTTAATCATAAATACCTTCATAACACAATATCATACTCGATAGGAGTATTAATATTTACTTGTACTTTTATAATATGACCTGGCAAAAGTGGATTTATTGAAGATAGAATAACACAATATTATTGCATGTGTATAAGTCTGTGGTCAGTGATTTACTAATGAGTTTTTACATTAAGGTCATAGCATATCCACATAGGTCTAAGAATAGTAATTACATATAAGAATTACCCTATTACAAGAGTAATTACATTTAATCACAAGTACCTTCATAACACAATATCATACTCGATAGGAGTATTGATATTTACTTGTACAAAGTGAATTTATTGAAGATAAAATAACACAATATTATTGCATGTCAAAGAATTATTGTGTCTTTTCAATATCGACTTAAACATCAAATTATGATGCTTCCCGAGATTAAGAGAATAATATATATCTCAGTATAATGTAATAAGACTTCTTAGAATATTGTATATTTTGAAGTCTTCTTAGAATATGTCATATTATAGTGCACACAAGAATATATGACAATATGAGAATAATAATCTAATTTTTTTTAACAGTATAGTCCAATCCGTCACGGTCCATTCAGAGATAATAGCCCAATTAAAATTCATCAATAAGTGATTAATAACAATATACCATAATAATTAATAATAATAAACAATAATTAATTATTGTTAATCCAAAATTGATTAATTAAATAATTAATCCAACACATCAACCATCCGCTAATTTCTTCCACAACATGCAAAACACATTAATTCAGTCAAAAATCCAAGCTTCATCAACCTGAGACAATAACAATGAGTGCTACTACCTTCAATGTCCACTAGTACAAAAAGATTAATTTACACCTATTTTTTATTACAATTACGCCCATTAAATTTAATAAAAATTTGGGGTTTGTCCATTAGGTGAGAAATGTCTACCTTAATTACACCCGTTTAACACTAGGGGGTAAATAGCTTATGATTTACACTTGATTTTTATTATATTTAACGGGTTTAATTATAATAAAAAATGGATGTAAATAAGTTCTTATCGTTCTTATGTACACCCTATTTTCATAAAAGTTTTAATAAAAATCAGGGGTAAATATATGCTAATTTACAGCTTTTTTAATAAAAATCGGGTGTAATTACACCCTTTTTTAATATAATTTAACACATTTTTTAAATATAATTTAAACCCTATTTTAACAATAAAAAGGGGCATTCTGAGAATCGAACTCAGGACCTCTCGCATCCAAAGCGAGAATCATACCATTAGATCAAATGTCCTTATATGATAAGTTTTAGTTTGTAAATAACATAGTTGGGACAATTGTTTCGTGAAAAAAATTGAAGTACATACCTCTTATTTTCCCATATATGATCACTAAACAACTGGATGAGACTCAACATCTCTCTTTCACGTTCATTCATGTCATTTCAAGAACAAAATATGCTTAATCAACTTCTAGTAAAACCATATTCCTTCAATAAAAATTTATGTATGACAATTCAAGAACATATATAAGTATCTTAAATAGCTTAACCTAATAGTAATATATTGAGGATGTTGTGTCATGCTGATTCCAGAATATTTTGGCACGCCCGTATATCCAACAACCAAGTCCTAAAAAGGTTTAACCATTGTAACACGGTGAACTGACTTTGAGATTTTTGTATCGCAAATGTGCGGATAGCAAGAGTCGCCACCGACTTTTCTTTTATCCAATTAAGGGAAGGTGAAAAGAACAGGAAAAGACCTTCGTTAGATTCTGAGTAAGGGAGAAGGTTATGAAAAGGGAAGGTATTAGCACCCCTTTTCATCCGTAGTTATCTACGGGCTCTTAGTTGCTCTTAGATCACTTTAAAATTGTGATTTCTATGTGTTTGATAAAAATGTTTTGAAAAGGCATTTCGCTTTGAATTTGTAATGATTCATGTGGGAATGTATACAAAGTGTTCGGAAATGTTTCGTTTTGAAAAGAGTTTGAACTTTGACAAAAGTGTGTGGTGTGAAAAGTATTTTGTTTGAGCAAGCAACTAAAAGCCTTATTACATACTCAGAATGGTCGTTTTCGTGTTATTTTACTTTCCTTTAGAATAGCGCTATACATACCATGAGTTGGTAGGTAACCCTATTCGTTGGATGTAGAAGGGACATTCGAAGGGACATCGGATGGTCATAGAAGGCAACTTGTAGGAAGTATCCTAACATATTTGAAGGGACTATCATCATTTTTCGTAGGCGACAATCGAGGGTCAAGATCATGTATTCGTAGGCGACATCGTGGGTCTATGATCTTTGTATCGAAGGGACTATGATGATTTGTTTTGAAGGCAACAGTGCTAGAATACCTCTACGTTCGAGGGACTTCACCATTTGTATTCGTAAAAGCAACGAGAGAGAATTACCCTAAGGGGTGCATGTGTGAAAAGAGTGTGTCAAATTCAAGTATATTTTATCTTGGCATTATGAGTGATCTATGTCCAATTTTTATCTTGCCATACACGCCTAATTTACTAGCAGTTTATAGGGTGCGGAAAGTAAATTGCGAAAATGTAAAGTGCGGAAAGATAAAGTCCTACGCTATTACATGGCTTTGGGGCAGTTACATAATATAGGAGTGCGGAAAATAAAAGTCCTAATTAAACTATTACATCCCATAGGCAGTTACATAATTGAAAAGAAAATGAAAGAAAATTGTCCGAAAAGTTACAACCTGTGAACAGAAACATAATCGGAAAACGAGAGAAATTGCATGAGAAAAATGTTAGTAAAAACATGATTTTTGAATGAGGAAAGAAGTTTTATGTTAGTAATGACGATAAGATGATAAGGTATTTTTTTGGTAATTTTCGGAATCGATTTCGATATTTAAAAACAACTAAAAGTTAAATTAATGATTAATTAGCAATTAAATAAAATATGCATGCAAAAATATTAATTTTAATATTAAAAATTAAATAAACATTTTTCTGATGATAATGCAAAAAAGAAAATATTTTTGTGTTTTTTAGATGCATGAGAAAATTGTTTGAAGGTAAATTAAATTAGCATGAAAATATTAAAGAAAAATAAGAAAATAGAAAAATATGTTAGTTTTCAAAGGAGCAAAAATATATGGTCTTTACAGGATTCGAACTGGAGACCTCTCGGAGAAAACTCACGCCCCCTTGCCTTTACCACTGAGCCAAAGCGCGTTTGGTGTCAAAACATTGAAACGAAATCGTTTTAAGCGAATTTGAATTCTGATTGCCCAAAACACGCGCGAAGAACATCGTCTTCTTCGTTTGAAAATTCAAACACTTAGCGTCGGTCTTGTTCGACGCTAAGGCCCCTGCATATTTCAAAAATCAAGCACAAGCAATATAAATGAATTATGAAGCCATGGTTCGACTCGGTTTCATCCTCTGAGCAAGAATATGTCATTGGTTTCGGCCAATTTTACGTGTTTTAGGAAGCCCTAAATTGGTTCAGAAAACCCTAGCCATGGTGATTCTCGTTTCAGGCCACTAAAATGCAATTGAATTATCCAGAAAGCTTGCAAACTTTGTTCTAAACACAAAACAAACATCAAAACATGTTAAAGATGCATGAATAACAAAAATCGAATTTGGAAAAAGTATGAACAAACCAAAACTGGATTTCGTGATTCTTGATGGTTTTGAGAGTTGTAAAGGTCTGGAATGATTCAGGAGACTTCAAGGAATGCGTTTGGATGCTTGAAATTGGCTGAATCGAAGCAAAACTATGGCTGCAAGTTGCTTGAAAGGCACAAATTTTTTGACTTAGGTTAGGGTTCTTTTGAGCAATTTTTCTGTTCTTTCTCATGTTGTATGCATTGTATATTTATAATGGATGGATTTAGGTCTGAATTCAAGAGCAAATAATGATCAATCAATGTAAAAAATATTTGATTTTGTATGAAATTAAATCTTTCTTTTTCAATCCAATTTTCATCAATTCTTTGCCAAATCAATGCAAATTTCGAAATTTGCCAGCTTTGATGAGTTGCTTGGACCTCAAGGATGAGAGAAAAATCAATCTTGCATTTAATTTTGATTTTCTACCTTTATTTTTAATTTAATTTGTTTTTAAATGAATAAAATCCAAATTAAATAGAAAAATAAAGATAAAATTCATGGCATTGGGCTTGGAAGTTCCAAATAAGCTGGGGAACAAGTTTAAACCAAGAAAAACTAGGCCCATTTGCAAAATTTTGAATTTTGACAAGTATTTCTCTTTGTGCACCTCTTCAAAAATGCCCAACTTGTGCAAGGTGTATTTTGCTTAATTTTCCACATTTTTGAGTGTTCTTGGACTTTTTAGAAATCTCTAGGTGTCCTCTAAATAACCTCCTTGGTTTCATCTCAATTGGAGTTTCCATGCTCAATAAAACTTCATTACAAAAAGTTGACTTTTTGTTGACTTTGAAAAGGAGCTGTAATGTTTTGACCCATATCTTCAAAATGAAGCATTTTTTGACCATGCTTGTGAGATATGAAGTTGTAGAGAATTGAATTTCCTTCAAAATGAGAGGTGGTGGAAAAATTTCTGAGGAAGTATGAAGAAGTTATGCTCATTCAAAGTTCAGTTGACTTTTCTCTAGGAAACCCTAATTTGGAAAGTTTGACTTTTGAGCAAATCTTGAGTTTTCTTGATGAATCATGATCAAACCTTGATCAAATGATGAATGTGACTTCAAAATGATGATGTTGACAAAAAATCATGAAGTTTTACTGTATGTTGACCACAGTTGACTTTTGTCAATCAACCGATTTTCAACCATCTGAGCAATTGTCTGAGGAAACTTGACTTGTGAAGCTTGAAACTTGACATAGAGAATCTTTGAAGTATATGAGGAGGCATGATGACCATTGGAGATGTTGGAAGTCCATCTTGATCTGAGAATTGCCAAACCCTAGTTTGGGTTGATTGTCTAGGAGAGGGTTTGTCTGATCAACCCTTGAGGAATCCTTGAGTATGGATGTATGGGATGTCTTGAGAAGTAGGAGGGAAAATTTTGGGGTATGACAACCATCTAAGAAAAGGAAAGTATTTTTACATGAAAAAATAATAGAGTCGAGAAAGAAGGGACTTACTGCGAAAGCATTTGTATAGTCGAAATAGCTGTAAACAAGAGAGAGATTATGACAAATTAGTGCGACATAAAATGAAGGAGCAGATAAGAAATCGAAACAAGACCAAACTCATGACTCTTAAGATAGAGTAAAAGAACAAATAAATACATGTAGCAAGATGGAGCAATAACATCAACTAAGTCATTTCTTTGGTAGTAAATAAGGAACATTCAAGTTAAAATTGAAACTGAATGAAGCTTTTTGCTTGTGAAGTGAATCCGTGGACATACTAAAATAAAGGGTGACTTTTTACCACTTTGATACGACCGTCCAAATGCTTCAAGTGAACTTGTAATCTTGCATAAACTCATAATGGAGAACTGTTTCAGGTGAATCACTGACAACATTTAGAAACTTATTCAGTCCTTCCCTAGGTCCATTGTCCACTGTGGAATAAGAATTTTTGAATTACTCCAATACATTGTAATTAGTCAAACATAAAAAAAATATTTATAGAAAACACAAGGCCTTCATACCGCAGTTAGTGCCTAAAACATAAAGTTTATCCAAATTCAAGTGGTGCTCAACAGATCTTAATGCTGCAATTGAAGAAATTATTCTGCATTACAACATAACTAGTCACAATGGAGGAGAGGGCAGCAAACTAGAACATAATACATCTTTATAGAAGTGACACCTTAGGCTATAAGTAAATAATATACAGGACGAAAAAACGAATGAGCTTGGAAGAGAAAAGAACATTAATATACCTTACGTGCTGCCAATTTTGAATAGCCATCACTCCTAGCTCCAGTACAAACCTAATCTTGGTAGTTAAGTTTGAAAAAGCTTAAGAAACATGTATCCACTGTAAGCAACAAGCTAAAATAATTTTATTCTTAGAATAGTAACAAAACTACAGAAGTCCTTCAAACATAAAATAAGAAAATAAAAATGGATGCTATTGTTATTGCAGTAGAATCAGAATTCATATTATTCAAGGACAATTCTGGTGATAATGATATATACCTTGATTTCGACACAAAAAAAAAAAATCAACCAAGCACTAGTTGGTTGTGAAATTGCATCTTATGATTTCGTCAAAACAATGCAGAAGAATCAGAAGCAACAAAAAGAACATACCATCATCCCAAAAGAACGAATTTGTGTTTTTGATTTTGGTGCCTCGATCCCCATACTCATAGAAGGATGACGCTGCAAAGATTTGAATCATAAAATTCAACATTTCACACAAATGATCAACTAGCATGACAAAATATCAAGCATGTATATTTATTATTGATTTGAGATAACAAAATTGAAAATTGTAGTGCATTATTGATTGACATCATTCATAATGCTGAAAGAAAATCTTATAGATCAACCAAGCTTTTCTAAATCACATAGAAATAATGAAATTTTTTGAAAAAAAATACATAACAAAACTCCAAAACTACACAAAAACATAATCAACCTACATTGAACTTGGGATTCAAAACAATACAACATAAACAAAACTTGCCTGAGGATTGTACTCTACAGTAGGAGCTTGAAGTTTAATAGATTTAAGGTCCAACTTACAGTCTAAATTGACAGTTGACAACATGATAACATTTCTGACAACACAAATAGTATACATTTTTAGGTATGAAAAAGTTGCTGGAGCGTGTGAAGGTGATTTCTCATTGTTATTATAAAACTTGAAGCGTAGAAGGAGATGGTGCAAACCATCTCATGTTAGTTTCAAAAACAACATACAATTAGAAAATAATAACAATGCAAGTATACAATTAGAAAACCTCCCATCTCAAACGTTTTATCCTCCACCAGAAACAGGTAATTATCAGTTGAAACTATATAATTTTATAGAAAAAGTCACATGTAATTTGTTAATAGTGTATCGATAAAATGAAGAGGGTAAATTTTGGGGTACAACATATAATCCTTGGAAAAACTAAAAAAGAAATAATTGTTACAATCGTATTTTTGAGTAAAAAATATAAAATGAAAAAGTACAACCACAAAAACACCTGTCCTTCCCAAACATAGCGAGCGGTATGATCATGGTAGTAAATTAAGATGGAGGTGTCAACTGACCTCCCGAATATCCCCACTCTGCCTGCTCAGGTAATAGAACATCCTCGAATACCTCATCCCCCTCAGGCACCGCGAACTCTTCTCCCATCTCCACATCATCAGGTACCAACTCATGCGCGTGAGATATAAACGCCTGATGTAGACGACTCCTCGGTGCGGAAGGAGAAGCTACATCCAATTGCGGACTTTGTACCCGACCCCATCCTCAAGGCCGGTTAATCTGCTGCTCAGTCCTTTCTCGACGAGCTGAGATAGTCTGGAATGACCTATTTGTCTTAACCGCCTGGTTGGATCCTGACTGTCAGCCATGTTCTTGAAATAAATAATTGTAATTGTTAGGTTTTAAAATAAAACAAATCAGACAAGATTTCACAAGTGCACTTGCGAAACCCCCTGCACACAGTCATTTTCAAAACCTAACAACTTCTTGCCCTAAACACCCAAAACTCAATTTTTTATCACCCAAACAACTACATTTACATATACTAACACCAACATACACAATTTAATTTCTACAAATTAACTTAATAAACTATTACAAGATTGCATTGTGAATAAATAAAATTGTAGAAAACTTACACAAATTTGAAAGCTTGAAGATGATTTGGATGACTTGAAATGAGTAGAAATAGAGAGATGAACACAAACTAGTTTGGGTAGTGGAAATGTTAGGGTTTAGAATAGAAAGTTTAAAAATTTGGTATTTTGATAGAAAAGAGATGAGAGTATGTCTTGTTCGTTTTGTTAAAACAATACACAGACTTCGCGAGTGTACTTGTAAAATAGATAATTATAAATTACTTCGCAATGTACTTGCAAAATCACTCTATTTTTGACAAATTATAGGTTTCTTCGGTGATGTACTTGCGAAGTCATTTGTTATTATAGTTTGCAAATACACTTTTGAAATCTCTAATAGGTGAAAAAAGAAATTCCAAAAACAAAAAACTACTACACTGTGGCCGGTGCTTGGCAACAGTAGTCAAAGTTCCAACTTCCAACAGTAGAATTGTCAACAACAAAAAATTCAAACAGTAGTTTTCTTCTTTCGTTTTCTTTCCCTCCTCTTCCCTTCGGCTATACCAATTCGGCAACACCAACTCAAACTCTTTGCTTTTGCTCCACCGTCACACAGCTCAACACAACGCCATGTATCGCTTCCCCACCGTCCTCCACCGCCGCAAACTATCTTCCACCACCTCCGTACCACTCGAACTACCCTTATCCCATCCTATCTACACCATCTGGGGCTCCAACACCGACGTCGGTAAAACCCTAGTTTCCGCCGGTATCGCCGCCTCATATCTCCTCTCTTCTATTTCCCCCGTCAAATTCCACTACCTCAAGCCTCTCCAAACCGGTTTCCCTTCCGATTCCGATTCCCGCTTCGTCTTCAACAAGCTTCGCCATCTCCGCAACCGCAAAAGTAACCCTAACATTTCTCTTTCCGCGTCGAACATAGTCCTCAATGTCTCTCCCGCTGTGAAGGACTCTGCGAAGGAGATAAATCGTTTTGAGAGTGAAGATGATTCTTCTACCTCATCGGAGTTGATCTGCAGGACGCTGTACGCGTGGGACGAGGCTGTGTCGCCGCATTTGGCGGCTGAGAGGGAAGGTTTTGTTGTGGAGGACTCGGCTGTGCTGGAAACGTTGCAGTTGTGTTTTCGTGAGGTGGTTGAGAGTGGTGTTGATAAAGAGAGGTCGGAAGTTCTTTGTATCGTAGAGACTGCCGGTGGAGTTGCCAGTCCTGGATCTTCTGGTTCACTTCAATGTGACTTGTATAGGTCTGTTCTTTAATTTTTCCAATTTCATATAAACCATGACCTTATTAAGCACTTAGTTTTTTCTTGGTTACAGATTAAGCACTTAATTGAGTATTTATAGGATAAACACTTTTCATTAAATGCTACTAATTTATAAGCTATTTCTATAGGATTAGGAAATAATAATGTACATTTGAATCTTTTCATGTAAGATATTTTCACAAGCTTTAGTATCCAGGATAGCTTATTAAAGAAGCTGAAAACATGTCAAGTGTATCAAACAGTCTCCCGAATATTATGCGAGTGGATAAACTCAAATAAGACGCTCTAAACAGTCCTTATGTATCCAGGTGCCGTTAATTTTGTTGGGTTTTCACTTTTCAGGTGAAGATTTCCATGATCACTCAGGTTGCTTGCTAGTTTGTTTAAGTTTGATTTTCTTCTTTTTTACAATTCATCCGCTTTGGATCAATGTTAATCTTTGTTTCATGCTTAACTGCTACATTTAGCCATTTGAGCCAAGGGAGTGAACAAGTTATATATGCATTATCGGTGATGATGGTAGAACATGGTGCATGTGGCATAGATTTACACACTGTTTTTTTCCCTTCTGTTAAATTTCTTCCTTCTTCCATTTCTATCAGGCCATTTCGTATTCCTGCAGTTCTTGTTGGAGATGGCCGGCTTGGAGGTATTTCCGGAACAATATCGGCTTATGAGAGCTTGACGCTTCGTGGTTATGATGTTGTTGCTATTATTTTCGAAGATCACGGCCTTTTAAATGAGGGTCCACTATTGTCTTATGTGCGGAACAAGTAAGCTTGACTGTACTTGTTACTAGTATTTTCCATTTTTGCTTTTGACATGGGATACCGAATTTTTCTTACTCAGCATTATAATACACATGCTTCTTTTCTGAATGTTTTGGGTAAAGTTAAAGAATTTGTAATGATATTTGTAGCAAAGAGAAGTTTTGGTTAAGCAATAAGCACCTAGTACTAAGCAACATATTGGAATTGAACTGGTTAATATAATACTATACAATAAAGGAAACATCCTGGTTTACTTCATTAAATAAGAAAAGGGTTGAAGGTTTATGACGAGTGTTTAGTCACGCAAAGTCAACTGAGTGGTTTCTTCATTTGTTTACTAAATTCATTTTTGGTAGGCATTGGACCAGTTCAGCTAAAACCTTGTTGAGCAGTCTGCATTACATGTAATGACAATGTAGTTGGGATATAGTATACAACTAAGTAAGTGCACCCTGCAGTTGAACAATAATATAACATACTCTTAATCAAGCAGATAAGCTTAGGTCTGGGTTGCCTTTCGTTAGGATGCTGATACCATATTAAAAATATGAGAAACAAAAGGCATGTGATAAATCCATGTGTGTTAAATTAATGGCATAATGGCCGTGGATTATATTATAATAATATATTTCAAATATTAAATACAAGAATTTACAATTACCCTATTATAGAACAAAGAGTCATCTGATATTTTCATGTATACATGCATCTAAAACTCCTTTTAGCTGCATTTATGTTTCAGCAGATCAATTATCTTCTTAGTTTTGGCATTTCTTTTCTTTTCTTTTTTGAAAGCTTGGTATCCTCAAAGCTCTGTATGAACTGACCCAACACAGGAATTGTTAGTACCTAGCGGGATTTGAACTTGAGACCTTGAGACCTTGAGACCTTGAGAGGAGCCTATTCTTAAGACCCATGCCTTCACCAACAGACCAACCCCCGGGGGTTATTAGTTTTGGCATTTCTGCTGTTTTTCTATATGTTTGTGCTTCTTGCTTATATGCCATTTTTCCCTTTGAACAGGGTTCCTGTTTTAGTGCTACCAACTGTTCCGAAAGATCCATCAAATGACCTAATGGAATGGTTTGAAGGCTCTCAATCTGTATTTAGTAATCTAAAGGAAATAATGCTATCTGCTTATGTTGAGAGAATTAAGAAGTTGCATGAAATGCCAAATAAAGCAAGGGATATCATCTGGTGGCCTTTCACTCAACACAAACTTGTACCAGATGGAGGGGTCACAGTTATTGATTCACGCTGTGGTGAAAATTTTGCAGTCTTCAAGGTTTGCTCCGAGTGAAGTCGTTATTTATTTACCTATTTTAATATTTCTTTTTTAAAATTACTTAATGACATAATATACAAGTCTTAAAATTTCTTTTTTAATATTTCTTTCTAGAGTTTAATAGATTCCTTTATCCATGTTTATTTTATATGCTGATACGTAGATGCTTCATCACATGAATTTTTTTAAAGGATAAGAAGACAGAAGTCATAGCACCATTGTTTGATGCATGTGCTAGTTGGTGGACTCAAGGACCTGATGCTATATTGCAGGTCATACTCATTGATTTTTTTGGTATTTAATTCTGATATTCAAAATATTAATAATCATGTTATCTGTTTGATTGAGGGCCATATACTAAAATATGCTATTCTTCCATTTTTTAAATGTTGGATATGATTAGAAAATTATGTCTATTTTTCAGCTTTGAATACTTACCAATTTCATTTATCTCCATCGGAACAGAGTTGAGTCAAACTTGGTTAAGCTCGACTAGTTAAAATCCGGTTCAGCTTGAAATTCGACTTGACTTTGACGTGAACTGTTTTTTTTAGATCAAGCTCGCGAACAACTTTGTTCGGCTGAGCTTGAATCACATAGATAAAAAGTTGAAGTAGTTTTATACTCTAGCTCAATTCAACTCATTTGCAATTTACTTCTAGTTTTTAGATAAAATGACAGTATAATTAAAAAATATTCAATTTATTTAACGAACCCAGTTTTCAGCTCATATAGTTCACAAACAAAGTTTTACAGATTATGTTGTTGGGTTGAGTCTAATTCTTTTCGAGTTGGTTTGGTTTATTGTCAGCCTTATTGAACATACAACTATATGAAGAGTGCTAAGAACACTCACTCTCTTGGGTGTAATTCATGTGAGTTCCATGTGGGACCACACTAATTTCACCTATTAAAAGGGTGAGTGTTCCTTACATTACTCTAAACATATATACTGCCTTTTTACTCTCAAGAGTCAAGACTTACTCTAAACATATATACTACTGCCTTTTTACTATCAAAACTTCCATACCTGGTTTCCAACCGATATCAAAAATAGGATTGTCTTAGGCAATTAGTAGCATATACAATAAACATGTTAAAGGATCTCTATTTATGGCATGTATCAGCGATACATTATAATAAAATGTTATTTTGTATCAAACATTATAGGTTGCATATTTAGTTGTGGATGCCCTTCTTGATAGCATCTATCTCTGACGTTTTTCTTAAATGCTATTTTTCCATTTAGGTGATTTCAGGCTGAGCTTGCTAGGGACATGGGATACACTGCTGCAAGATTTGGGCATGTTATGTTCCCGGAAAATGTTCATGAGCCAGCCTTGAATTGTGCCGAGCTTTTGCTTCAAGGCGTGGGGAAAAGTTAGTTTGCTGTTTATTACTTCAATATTTGAACCATTAAGTTTTTCATCTAATTAAAATTTATCAAATGGCTCCCATTCTTAATAGTTTTAATACTCGATCTATATTTTGATCTTAGGGCTGTTTGATCTATGAATGCTTTGGTTACAAATTTGCCTGGATTCCTACTGCTACATGATATTGTGAGCAGTGTGTTCTTTGCAGGGGCTGAGGCAGACTATATACCCTGCAGAGCCAACTTTTCTCCATTTTTTAACCATTCACCGCTCATAGCTTTTGGAAAATTTGAACCACTGTATTACTACTCTATGTTTAAATATAAGGCAGTCTTAAAAAATTTCATTGTACCTTATTTTAGAACTTTCAAATTTTCAACTGTTCCACAAAAAAAATCAACTGCATTAGTTATTTTGTACCAAATTACCTCTAATTACTTTACATAATTTTTTAACCAATCGGTAAGTAATAGATACTATAAAGGGTAAATTTGGAAAAAAAATATTAATTCCTAACAATGTTGATACTTGATACATATCACTTTTTTAATTCCTGTACTTTAACAAATAATGTCCTATATTTAGGGACAAAGGTAGTATTATTTACTGCCTCCAGCCTTATTTATAACAGAAAATAAAGTTATTTTTTGTCCAAAATATAAGAAATCAGTAAATTATTTAAGTATATTAATTGTCAAGTATTAAAATTATCTTTATGCACCTATTTTATTGTGAAATTTATTTTACCTAAAACACCTCTCATGTGAATTTCATTCAATGGGAGTTAAAAATTTAAAATAGGTTTAGAAAAGTTTGCATGAAGTCTTTTAGACTTGTTCCATTGCTTTTTTTATTGAGTTTTTTGTTTTTTATAAATAGGACTAGGGAGGGTATTAAATATAATTAGTAATCCATTCCAAATTATAAAGTAACGCATAATGGCGTCTATATAATCGTCCCAACTCTACAAGTTGGTCAAGCTAAGGCTGTGCAGATTGTAATTGATGAGTTCAATGTTTGATATAAAAGAGGAAAACAACAGTCTTTTCTCTAAAATTCATAGCGCCAAAATTGGCAACTGACATGGCATTCTAATTTTACCATTGTGACTCAATAACTGGCAGGGCCAAGGCCCCCTGAATCTAAGGAGTGCCTCCATCCCTGTTTCTTAGTATCATTGCACAGTGTATAGTTGCCTAGTTTATGTTAATTTCAATTTCAGTTTGATGTCTTGCAGGTTGGGCTTCTCGAGTATTTTTTTCAGACAATGGATCTACAGCAATTGAGATTGCTCTAAAGATGGCGTTTCGTAAATTTTCGCTTGAACATGGACTTATTCCTGACAGTCACGAGGACACTACAGATGAAAAATCCATTGAGCTTATGGTTGGTACCCATGGTCTTTTATTTAATCTTTTCTGTCCCATTGTTTAGATTTCAATCTTCATTTGAGACTGGTATAGAACAATCATGTAGTTTGCTTTTAAAGCAAAAGAAGATGGAAACTGGCAATTGGTAGTTAATATTAATCGCCAAGTCCTTTTTATCCCTTCGGAGATCGAAGTGACAGTTCGAAAACCAAAGTTACTAAATTATTTGTCTGGACTCTGAAATTTTCATTTTTTTATTCAATATTTTTTTTGCAGTAGGTGTTGAAAGTTAAGATAATATTGCAATACTTAATAATATACTATCATATTGGATATTTAATTTTCGAATATTGTTACGGATGATACTCATGCATAACTGAAGATAAGTAATTTGATTTGTAACTTAAGACTGCTATCTATCTAATATCTATGCATAACATTTCAAACATGTCATGTAAAAGCCATTCCTTCTTTCAAGCACACTTTTTTCTCTCAAGCTTTTAGTTATTGTTGTGTGATTTCTTTGACAAATTGGCCTAATGTCAAATTCGCATATGGTTGCCCCCTATTTATGTTATTAAATTTGTATGCAATAATTTTATTGAGGCTCTATCTTTTGATAGCTAGTACGGTTGAGGCCAAGATGTTAGATGGCTGCTTGTTGTTGTGTGGTGTAATGTTGATGTTTTTCTGTTTAATGTCATTTTTTTATTAGTTTTTGTGGTCTTAGCATTAGAGGGGAAGACTCAAAGTCTATGTGCTGTTTATGCTGTTTTATGGTGTGTTTGGCTTGGGGAAAATGTCTTGGTTTTCAAAAACGTATCTCATTCTTTAGATTTATTATTGGATAGAGTTGTTTTTATGTTTTTTTTTGTACTCCCATGATTTAATGAACCTATTTGCTCTATATTCTACTCCATGTGTTGTCTTTCTTTTTTAGGATGATAAGCATACACTTATTTTCTCTCCAACTTTTTTTCTTTTATAGAATATTAAAAGGGAGTTTAAGATTTTTTATGAGAACGGATTCTTAAATTAGGTATATATTTTCACAAATAATTCTTTCTCTTTCCTTCCTAACCTTCTTCCTCTGATATGGAATCTCTGTACTATGCTTTTGTGTTGACAGTAATCTGCTGCATTTTTCATGTCGATCATGTTAGGCAAATTTGATGTCTTCTTAGAGGTGTCTTACGAATACTGCAATAGTTTAACTGCAAGGCTCTTATACCTTTTCGATCGAGGAAACAATGCTCTGTATTTTCTGAGTTGATTTTTTTTTCTTTTGATGGTTGACTGCAAAATTATTATGTCATACATTTAAACTTAACTTTCCAAGTAGTTATTAGTGTATTATAGCTACAAATCTCCAAACATCAACATATGTGAGATAGACAGCCATATAACCTTTAAAAAATCATTTCATCTTATGAAACACACATCTGTTGATGCTTGTAACGTGTTGATCCAATTATTTCAGGTTCTTGCATTTCAGAGATCTTATCATGGTGATACCTTGGGTGCTATGGAAGCACAGGCACCATCATCTTATACAGGCTTCCTGCAGCAACCATGGTACAGACATTGTCTTATACTGTAAACTTGTATATGCAAATGGATTTATAAGTTCTTCATTCTCCATGTATGTGCATTTAATTTTTTTGCCCCATGTTATATTTAGTTTTTGAATTCTAATATTGATGGTATAGATTATCTAGTTTTCTGAACCTAGCCAATACTCATGTAACCCTTCTAAGCTTGAATTTTGCAGGTACACTGGAAGAGGCCTCTTCCTTAGTCCTCCTTCTGTCTCTATGCACAACAATAAATGGAACATTTCCATTCCTGAAGACTTTCAATCGAAAAATCTGAAACATGAAAGTATCAGTAAGTTCTTAATGTTCAACTTTAATGCTTTGGTTGGTTACCATTTAAAATATCATCATTTTATTTGCTGACACTTTCACAGTCTTTGATTCACGCGATGAAATATTTCACAAGCGCAGAGATGATTCTGAACTTGCCCCACTTTATTCATCTTACATATCAAAAGTATTATCTGAATTTCGAGGGTCAAGCAAGATTGCAGCATTGATTATGGAACCAGGCAAGATATTTTATGTGATTCCTTGTTTGGAAATTATATTGTGTCACTTTTTTGTAACTCTATCGTGTCATTATACTTTTTCTATCTCCTGTACCCTAATAATAGAATCCTGTATGTTATTAGTCCACATTTGCACCATTTCCTTTTGTAAAATATGAATAAAATATTGCATTTGGGTGGTTCTAGTTCTTCCACGCCGCAAAATTGTCTTGTTTTTTTTTCTTCTTCTTTTTCTTGGTTCCTATAAACGTCTTCTTTCTGAAGTTGTTTCAGCAACCCTATCTTATAGTTTAAATTTAACTGCACCTTTTCATGAAATTGATCATCTAGTCTGGGCTCTGAGCTGTTTTGTAGTCATACAAGGTTCTGGTGGAATGCATATGGTGGATCCACTTTTTCAGCGCATACTTGTTAATGAGTGTAGAAGTAGAAAAATTCCTGTTATTTTTGACGAGGTTTTTACTGGTTTTTGGCGTTTGGGAGTAGAGGTGATAACTGACTTCCCGTAATGACTTTTCTCTTCTAATTTTCATAAAAACGGTATTTTATTCTCTTTGTTTATTTGATTAGGATTGTATATTTCTTCTCACAGACTGCGGTGGATTTAATCCACTGTGAACCCGATATAGCTTGTTTTGGAAAGCTGATGACTGGTGGAATGATACCTTTGGCTGCTACCTTAGCAACAGATGCTGTATTCGACTCATTTATTGGAGACTCAAAGGTATATTGAATATTTTTTTGGATGATTTTCTTTCTTTACATTGACTGGACACGAAAACTGCTCTCGGTTTTATCTCTTTATGCAGGTTGCTTTGATAAAATTATTTTGTTAATCTCCTACTTGATTTGTTCATCATCATATAGACTATTAAGCAGCAGGGAATGATTTGGTTACATATTCTCTGTTGTGTTTTTTCTGATTGCTGTTACACAAAAGATAATGCCTAAGAATATACTGCACTATTTCTCTGACATAGTGTGAATTTCGCTTGCCAATAATATTTTTGTGTAAACAATTTTATGCTGGATTGTGTGGACCATTATTATTTTTTCGTTGTAGTAGAAAGCTGCAACCAATCATATTATTGTTCTACTCCTTTTAGTTTCAACTGTACTTTGGTATTTTACTTATCATTTTAGTCCTACTTGTACTTTTGTGTTTATGCAAGTAAAGTTCTTAGACAGTGGTTTGATGGCTTAATTAAGTGATTATCTTCTTGTTCTGGTTATAGCTCAAGGCCCTTTTGCATGGACATTCTTACTCTGCACATGCTATGGGCTGCATGGCTGCTGTAAAATCAATCCAATGGTTTAAAGACCCTTTGTCCAACCCTAACATCACTTCAGAAGGAAGATTACTTAAGGAGGTATGAATAGGATTGCTGTATTTTTTTTCTCTTGTTAGTTTCTTAATTTGTAATATTGTGTAAGACAAGACGTTTAATCTATATTCTGTCGTATTCCAAGGTTCAAGGAATGTCCTTACCTCTACAAGTAATAAGGATCAACTATACCGGCTATTTTTTCAGTTTTTGTCTTTCATGTATTAAAAAATTTGTTCCTTTAGTTGTTCCTACCAATGAAAGTATTTATTGGAATCTTTTATCGACAAAAATTAAATTTTTATGCTGATTGGTTGGTACATCAAACATAAGCAATACATGTTCTGTTTATTGATTATGATAATAAAAAAAAGGCAAATGCTACCAAGTTATCTTCTATGAAAACTTATGCTTAAAACAAAGTGTTTTTTAGGTTCGATAATCATTTGATTTACAATTACGGAGATTGTCATTTTTCACTATACGGCAATATTCATTTGGCCTAATTTTTGTTGTGCATTTTCAGTTATGGAATGATGAATTGGTTCTGAAGATTTCGTCACACTCTGCTGTTCAAAGAGTAGTGGTGTTAGGAACTCTGTTTGCCTTGGAACTAAAAGCAGAAGGCAATAATGCTGGGTATATTTCTTCTCCCTTTTCCCTCCTTTTCGATAATTTTCTGCACCTAATATTCCAAAATTAAACCACTGATTTCGATCATTTAGTTGATGTATTTCTTGGTTCAAAGGGGAAATATGGTGCAACAATTGAAACAGTGAATTTCAATCTCGAAGAGGTTTCTGAATTTATTGTTTTGTACAGGTATGCATCATTATATGCAAGGCCCCTTCTTCAGAAACTCCGGGAAGATGGTGTGTACATGAGGCCTCTTGGCAACGTTATTTATATCTTGAGTGGACCCTGCACATCTCCAGAAATTTGCAATCAATTGCTTGTCAAACTTTATGACAGGCTTGAAGAATTTGATGGAGGCAAGAATTGAGAATTCTGTGGGTTGCCTAATAAAAAGTGTAACATGTATATTAGTTTAGGTTTTTCATTTTGTTGAAGGGAGAGAGGGGATGTACCTAAGTTATATAATTACTAGACCTACGCGCGATGCACGGTCAATTTTATATAAATATTTTTTATTAATTGTATTTATATTAATTTTATATAAATATTTTTTATTAATTGTATTTATATTAATTTTATATTAAAATATATTATAATTAAATCTAAAAACACTTGAATAAGGAATTTCTTAAGTTATTCAGATGATTTTAAAAGAGAATTTTGTCCTATTTGAGTGATTAATTACAACAGATGCATTCATAAGATATTCAGTTTATAAACATGTTATTATTTAAGTATTTGAATATGTATTTTATTTAGTAATATCTAGAGGTATCTTGATCGTGACATCTAATTTAATTAAAAGTTTTAAAAAAATTTGACAATCAATTATTATAATGGTTTTTGTAATATATGTTTATCGAAATGTTTAATAAAATTCAACACTCTATCCCACCACAATTTAAAACACACTAAAATTCTAAATGTCACAACAATCAATAAAATTTTGTAAAATATTGTATATGACTCTCATCCCTCCTCATTCAACATGTTAAATCTTTTTAACACCAATTAATCCACATCATTCAACACTTCATTACAAATATTTAATTATTGAATAATTTATTCAACACCCACGTTGTATATAGTCTTATGAATAGAGATGTTAAAACGAGTTTCCTAACTTTAAATCGTTCGGCCCTTGCAGGTCTTGGACTATTTAGAGCTGGGCCCAAAAAACTTAGATTGAATATGGACTCTAATTTTACTATTCCATCTCAGCCCTAAACATATCCATTCTTAAAAAATTCAAACTATTTTGTAAGTAATTATGTAATAATGCTTATCATATATATTAAACAAATCATCTAAAACAAGATTTTTAGATAATCTATCTAAGTTAACCATTAAAATCTAATAACACGCATTAATTTAATTCAAATTATTCAAGATGCATCATAAATTATCCAACATAACACACAAATTTCCAACAAAATTTAAGTTACAAATTATATGTTGATAACAAAACACAAAATAATTTGTTCCAATAAGTTTTAAGTTATCAAATTTAACAAAAATATTAAATAGTCCTAACTCGACCCACAACGTCACTTGAGTTTTCTTCAACGATATTTACATATTCAAATGTGTTGGATGCTTGTCCACTTCCTTCATTCTTATTAGTATTAGTGTCATTATCAAATTCTACAAAATAAGAAAATTAGCCATTAAAAAAATATACATTACTTATAACATGAGTGAATAATACGCGATATTATGAATCTACGATACACTTGAGAAAAAGTTAACAAGTTTAACTTCAAAACCATATAACCAACTTCTTATGCACATGAGAGCTTGAAATGATTCATCTTTCATTGAATTTTTGTACTTGTTTAAAACTGGAGAGTCAATGTTAAGCATATTAGATGCCACCATGGTTATTAGAATGATCAATATATCACCGGCCTTTCTTGCAAGATTGGGACATCTACGATTTTTTTTCCTTCTAATAAGCTAAGATATCAAAATAAATCGATGGAGACAACCTTTGTTCATCTAAATAAGAATCAAGTTCAAATTTTCCAGTATTATTACTTGCTTGACTTTCATGCTCTTCTAATTCCTACAAATTATACATACAAACAATGATAGCAAATTAAATTTTAAATTAAAACCCGTCAAAAGAATAATAAATTGCATTTGTAAGAGAAAAAAAAAGGAATACTTTGCACTTACTTCACAAATATATAATGAAGATTCCAAGATATCTTCTTGCATCCTCCAAAAGTAGATATTACTTGTGAAAATTTAGGATTAGAAAAAACCCCATATTTGACATATTTTTCATAAAACTCATGCAACTCACCCTTAATCTTTTTGCACGTGTCTTCACTAGTGTTCATGTAAAAAAGTTTTATACGCATAACTCAAAAAGTTGATTTTTTTTATTGGATCAAGAACAACACCAAAGGCCAAGATAGTATTATACTTACTACAATACTTGTAAAAAATATCTCATTTTTGTAAACATGTCTTGAATCAAAGAATCTTCACTTATCAAATAAGAATTCAAAAGACGCTATATCTTCCATATTTCCCCAAAATACAAATTAGATGTAGGATGAGAAGATTCAGAGATCAAGTTTATAATGTTGTAGAATGGCTTCAAAAGTTCACACATTGTTTCAGATATTGTCCACTCTTCACTTGAAGGATAACATTTAAAATTTGAATCTCACAAACTCAAGTTATAAAAGGCATGATGATAATTAAACGCACTCTTGAGCATTATAAAAGTGAAGTTCTGTATAGTAACACAACCAGATCTTAATTCAATTGTTGTATCAATCTCACCAACATTACTAACACATTCTTGAAATTGTAGTGTTCTACTTTGGTTACCTTTACATAAGCCATACTTTGTCTATTTTTATGCAATACATCACTAACTACCTTCAATATATATTGAAAATGAGATTCAAAATGTGCATGCAACAACGAATATGAAAGAACTTTCCCTTAAATAACAAGATATTTGATAATCCTAAGTGTTCTATCAATAACCTTTGCATGTTGTCTTTGTAGAGTCATTTGCAAAATTTTGCATTTTGCTTCAATTTCAGCACGAGTTTTTAGAAGTTACAAAAAATGGGGCATTGCTATGTAGAACCTTTCTGAGAATTATTCAAGTACAACTCCATAAGAGAGTTCCTTGCAAATTTTGGTGTAGTAAGCTAAAACGATCCCATAGTGCATTGCTCTCAACATGATTAACACACCTAGCAATTACGTGCCTCATAAAGCATAGACCCTTAAGAACTTTAGATTATATGTCAAACAGAACTTCATCAAGGGATAGTTTGGGATGAACATTCTCATAGATGTTAGTTTTGTGAAAATCTTGGTCATTTGAGAGGAATATTAGGTTCGAAGTCAAAATTAGAGTTAGAATCAGATAAGATAATGTGAACTTTAGAAATGTTCTGATTAACATGAGAGTCAATAGAGTTTCCATTGTTATCGCCAAACACATCTCTAAGATATGTATTAGTGGTAGCACTTTCATTATGTGGAGATGGAGGATTAGAAGGGATTATGTTTCACGAATGAGAGATAAAAGTTTAGATTATGGTTGTGGTCGTGGTTAAGTTTCAGTTTATGTTTATTGTTAGGGCCATGGTTGTGGTTGTGATGGTGATTGTGGTTGTGGTTGTGGTGATTATGGTTGTGGTTGTGGTGGTGATTGTTGTAATGCCCCAAATTTAATTATTTAAGGATTTAATTATTGGATTTACTCGAAGTTCGAGAATCAATCGGATTTGTCGGTATTATTTTGGAAAATGTATTTGGATTATTAAGTTAAAGTCAGATTTTATCCGATTAGTCGGAGAATTAATCAAATTGATTACGTTGAAGAAATTAATATTAGAAATAATATTAGTTTTAAATTAATGTTAATTAAATTAGTTGGGCTAAGTTGTAAGTGAGAAATAGCAAAATAGGGGGTGTTATTTGTTAGGCCCATTAAGATAAGTTAGTAAGATATATAAATAAAATAAGAAGTGATAGTAGTTACTAGTAGCATGAAGAAGAGAAATAGGAATAAGGTTTTGGATAAGGAGGCAAGAGCAAAGGAAGTGCTAGAGCCAAGGTTCCAGAAATCCGATCAAGGTTTAGAACTGCCATCAATCCAAAGAGGTAAGAGTGGGGTTCTAACTCTATAACGGGATACATGATGGATGATATGTGGGATGAGGTTTATAGATTTGCCCTTGTTTTGGTGTTTTGATTGTTGTGGTTTTATTCCAAATTGTTGCTTGATAATCCATGAAATTGATTGCATAAATCGGTATATGTTGCTTGGGTTTAATCCCCTTTGTTGCTATTATACGGCGCTGATTCGTTTTGGTCTATAATGGGGTTTATGATAAAATTGTATGTGGGGATTGGGTTATTAAAATGCTACGTTAAATGTGTGTTGATTTGTCATTGGTATTCTGAAATTGAGCATTGTGATCGATTGAATTGATGAACAAATGTGTGTGTAATTAACCATGACGTGTTATTATGGATTGTTGGGATGTTTGGATTGATATGTATGGAATGTTGGGACATTATATTGAAACTTTACGTAGAACTGGGTTGCAGAAACTGGTATTTAGGCATTTTTACGCAACATGTGTCGACACAAGAAGCCATGCATCGATGCATATTGTATTGAGTTTTAAAAACAAAAGTTTAAATTAAGTATAAGTCAATACAAATAGCTATGGGTCGACACATGATGTTAAAACCTTTGAGAAATAAAATCTGGAATGATGTATGAGTCGACACATACGACTTATGCATTGATACAAGCTGTTTGAAAAATTGGAAATTTTAAAGGATGAGTCGACACATGGACTTATGCGTCGATACATGCTGTTTGAAAAATTGGAAATTTTAAAGGATGAGTCGACACATTGGCTTATGCATCGACACATATTGTATGGAAAATGAAAAATACCTTTGAAAACTGTTTTGGTCATATCTTTGCAACCGTAACTCTGATATATATGTCGTTTAGACCGTTGGAAAGCTAAAATTATTATCTATCTTATAGAAATATTTTCAGACACAGTAGGTGAACTTTTGATGAATCGATGTGGTTTTCCGTGTGTACTGTTGGGTAATTGTTGAATCGGGTGTTCTTGTTGTTGCGCGTTGTTGCTGCTGTTAAGTTGTTGTTATGTTGTTGTTATGTTGTTATTATAACGAAGTATATAATGCTGTTATGATGTAATACTGTTGCATGACGTTTATGATGTTGGTGATGATGTTATTGTATTGCCTATATTTATGGGCAAATATTAAGTTGTAGGCTTTTATCCAATGTTGAACTGTTACTAAGTTGTAGGCATCTAGTCAACGTTGAATTGTTACTAAGTTGTAGATCTATGGCCAATGCTGAATTGCGGTTGACTAATTGTTATGTTATTGTTGTTGTTGCGTTATCGTGATTTTGTTATTGAAGTTGAGGCCCCATGACATACACTGCATTATTAAGTTAGCTTGGATTAACACCACGTTGACCTGGATTGGCAAAATATTAAGTTGAAGGCTTATGCCTTGTTGATGCCTTGGTAAACTGGCAGATTTCTAAGTTGGGAGTTTTAATCCAATGGTACCACATGCATGTGCACAGTTGAGTTGCATTTGAAGTTGCATAATCATAAGTTGTAATCTTGACGTGTCGAATGGTTTAAGTTGTTGTTGTTATTCATGAGTTGTGAAATAGTTGTTACGTTGTGTTGGGAATTTTGTTGTGATACAACTGTGGTCGTTATTATATAATTGTTGTTGATTTTATTGTTATTATAAGTTGTGAGGTGGTGGTTTTATATGATCCAATCTAACATATTGTTTATCATGCATTCAATTATATCATTAGATATCTCACCCTTTTCATTTGTTTCGTCGTTTCCTTTATACTGGTAACGTGCAGGTATTCGAGAATTGAGGAATTAGTTGCTGTTAGTCCAAGTCGGTTTAGTTTCTCTGATTCGTAGCACTCAGGGGGATGAACGATTGTCGTTTAATTGTTGTTATTGTTTTAGTAGTTGAATCTTAAGTTGTTGTTATTAAAGAATCATTATATTAAAGTTGTTTTGAGTTTGACATGAGGTTATGTCATTATAAGTTGAATTATGTGAAGCCGCTTATTAATAAAGGTTATTTTGTTTTCAAAAGAATAAATCAGGTTGTTATCAGTTTATCCAAACCAGTGGAATAGATAAAGTAATCACAAGAAGTCCTTTGTCAGTAATGTTAGCCAGTTAATATTGCTTTTGTTGTTGAAGTTGCTCTTGTTTTTTTATCAACCATGGTTAGGATTTTGGTTGTGAAAAGGGGGGATTTTGAATATGAAAGATTCAATGTGTGGGTTGGTACGATATTATCAGTTGTGTGTGTGTGTGTGTGTGTGAAGTGAGTGAAAATGAGTTTTAAATAGTTTTTTTCAAGGAAAAGAAATAATAAATAAAATAAAAAAATTGATAAACACGCAATCTGACAAGTGAGGCAAAATAAATGATTTCATCTTTTTCCAAGAAATAGTTCTTCCTAATGAGTCACTTCAAACATTTGGATGGCTTAATGTATGACACTTGGCTTAATGGAACTCAGAGTTCAACTGACAGAAAATCCCAGAGGGATTGTGACTTAAAGACACTTTGACATATCTTTGTTCATCTTGTACTTCCGCGGAAGCAAGTCTGTGCTTTTAGGTCACAACCCCATTGACGTTTCTTCATTCTGAATGATGGTCTGGTTCATATTAACTTTATCTTTTCACCCACCGTCAGATACTCAGAATGAGAGGTTCTTCAAAGATGATGTGTCAACAACTTTTTGATTCTGACTGTTTAATCGATTGTTTGGTTCTTTCAGAGTCTTTTACTCTAGATTTCTTTCCTTTACATTTTGAGTAACTAGACTTCAAATCTGAAAACAAATAAACTAGCTTTGACTCTTCTGAGTCAATCTTATCAACGAACTCAAAATAATTTGATTCATAAACAAAGTAATTTCAATGTTATATATTCTTGCAGCCTTTTAAGCTTTCAAAGTATTTTAAGATAATACATTATAGAGTTTTTGTAATCAAACTTGTTAGCATAAAACAATTATAACATAAGAGAAGAGAATGAGGATGAATTATAAGTTCTCTATGAATCCATTATGGATTTTGAAAACTTGAAATTAAATAGGTTTGATCTTTCTTGTGATATCGTTGCTAAAATGGGAAATTTTCTTCATTTTGAAAGGTCCAATATATCTTGCTATTGTGAAAGAGACCTTGATATATGCAAGGGCTCCAGGCCCTCTGATCAATTCCATAGTTATGAGTCTGAAGATTTAAATATTAGAGAAATCCCTTTCCCACATAAACATTTGGATCTATATCCAAACCATCTGAATCATATTGTCCTTATGAACCCTCTCAACATGTTAAACCTTTTGAACCTCCTCAATCTAACCAAATTTCATAAAAACTGCCTCTACACCAACCACAACCACCATCACAACCACAAACACAATTGTAACACCCCATTTATACCCCAAGTAATTATAAGGAAATTATAGTGCAAAATTTTCTAAATACGAAATCAAGAGATGCCACATTTTCAACTTAAAACAACTTCATATAACCACAATTAATTCAGATACCCTTCTGATTCCCCTTTAGAGCCACCAGAGCCACGAGGCTCAAATACCATATATTGGAACATATGCCTTATTTACATTAAGTGCTGAGAGCATCCATATTATCGGTTTCAAAATTGGTGTCTCAACTTGAATGCTAAAGATATCTACAATATAAACTATATTCTTTTTTGGTACACTGATAAGACCAAAACACATTGTATATTTGACTCGATTTATGCATGTTTATTGTCATTATGTTTTATATTTCCACTATTATGCTGATATTTTGACTATGTTTCAGATAAATGACCATTTTGGAGTCGTATGCAAAGAAACAAAGAAAAACGGACATAAAACAGAAGAATTAGGGTAAAATGCACTTAAGGCAACCACCATGGCGTTCACCATAGATCTGGACATGAGTGGTCCACATCTCAAAGGTCAAAAGACCAAGTCTTGACCTCCTTAGTAGCATGACGTTCACTATAAAGAGTGTGGTGGTCGTTGTAATACGGTGAACTGACTTTGAGATTTGTTTTGCTTTTCATCGCAAATGTGCGGATAGCAAGAGTCGCCACCGACTTTTCTTTTATCCAATTAAGGGAAGGTGAAAAGAACAGGAAAAGACCTTCGTTAGATTCTGAGTAAGGGAGAAAGTTATGAAAAGGGATGGTATTAGCACCCCTTTCCATCCGTAGTTATCTACGGGCTCTTAGTTGCTTCTAGCTCATTTTAAAAAATTGCTTTCTGTGTATGTATTTGAAAAAATATTTTGAAAAGGCATTTCGCTTTGACTTCGTAATGATTCACGTTGGAATGTATACGAAGTGTTTGGAAATGTTTCATTTTGAAAAGAGTTTGAACTTTGACAAAAATGTGTGGTGTGAAAAGTATTTTGTTTGAGCAAGCAACTAAAAGTCTTATTACCTACTCAGAATGGTTGTTTTCGAGTTGTTTTACGTTCCTTTGGAATAGCGCTATCCATACCATTAGTTGGTAGGTAACCCTATTCGTTGGATGTAGAAGGGACATTCGAAGGGACATCGGATGGTCATAGAAGGAAACTTGTAGGAAGTATCCTAGCACATTCGAAGGGACGATCATCACTTTTCATAGGCAACAATCGAGGGATGAGATCATGTTTTCGTAGGCCACGTCGAGGGACTCATGATCTTTGTATCGAAGGGACTACGATGATATGTTTGTGGGCAACGGTGCTAGGATACCTCTACGTTCGAGGGACTTGACCATTTATTGAAAGGCAATGAGAGAGAATACTCTAGGGGGTGCATGTTGTGACACCCCAAAAATAATTCAATAATTAAATGTTTATGATTTTAATTAATTATTTAATTGAGAACATAATTTATTTAATAAGTTGGATTATTAAGATTAATGATGGAATTAATTGGAGGAGAAAGTGATATTATTTTATTTATTTATGATTAAAAGGAAATAAGAGGAATAAAAGGAATGAAATAAGGAAACGAAGGAAAAATAGATTCATTTGGAGAAAACAAGGCTACGTAGAAGTGAGAAGAGAAGGAAAGAAGGAAAAGACCTAGGAGCAGAACCTCAAGAAACCACCGTAAGGGTGATTTCGATCGATTATGGCTTATTATAGGTTTTGATGTTGATGATATGAGTTATAGCATGTAGGAATTTGAAATTTGAAATTTTAGGGTTCCATGAATGTGTCCCTAATGGTGTCAGTTTGAGTCTAATTGTGTCGAATATGTATGGATATGATTAGAGTGTCGAGATGAACATAGAAGATGGAAATATGTTGTTTGATGTGTTAGATGATGCAAAAGGATGTAATTTGGTGTTTCCAATGATGGAAGTCGATGGGTAAAATGGGTTTGAGTAAAATGGATGAATGTCAAAAATGCAAAATCACTTTTTAGTACGTAGGAACCGGTTCTCGTCTGGTAGGAACCGGGTTCCACGTTGAAAAATTGGCAAAAACCTGAAAAATAAACTCAGAACCGGTTCCCCATTCAAAATCGGGCGGGTATTTAATTTTCGTGAACCGTTCCGCTCGGTAGGAACCGGTTCCGTGCATTTTTCCAATTTTCCAAAACTTCAAAATTCATAACTTTCAAACCGTAAGTCCGCTTTGAGCTTTTGGACGTTATTTTCTAAATTGAATGCTCTACCTTATGAAATGAAAATATTTTAGAAATTTTGAAATTATTTTGGGAAAGGGGTATAATTTCTAAAGATGATGATTATTAGCTAATACATAATGACGATGTGTGTAATGATGTGCTCGTGATGAGGATACCGATAATGTAGGTGAAATAGCATGGTTATGCTATTGTTTGATGTATGCATGATTGGTTTGGATATCTTGATTGATTGTTTTGCATGTTTATGCCGATGTTAGATGTATGCATGATTGTTGATGTATCATGTTGATTTTGGTGATTTTATGTTAAATGAATGTATACATAGATCGATTAATGTTGCATGCTATTGATGTGCGTGCATATGCATTATTTTGGTGAAGTTAATCCCATTGTGCGAAATTTGACTTGGATTGCCGATAACCGATACCCGAGTGAGGATGGGTGGTTAGCCGGATTCGTGTCCGAGTGGTTATGGACGAATCGATGGAGTCAGATCCGAATGATGATGGATCGTGTGGGTGACTGGTCACGAAGTCGGTACCGCATGCATTGAGTCGCATTAGTGTTTGCATAGGATTGTAACATGCTAGGATGTCTTCCAGGTTGCAATGCCTTTATTGTTGATTGATGATGTATGATGAATTGTATGACTATGTTTGTGTATGGGTTCGATTGGTATTAAGTGGTGGAATAATATGCGTGTATTATATTGTTGATTGAAAGATTTATAATATGCTTTAATTATGAGAAGTCTCACCCTTACTTTACCATTTCGATTAAATTAGCAATGAGGAGTCGGTGAGGATGGCTCTAGAGCTTATCTTTTAGTCCGTGTGTCAGTGTCATGCTCTGATTAGATTGTAACACTGGGGAACGCTTAGTTAAGAGAATCATTACTGTTTAATAGTTTTGGATTTGAACTCCTTAAGAACTATGATGTTTATTTAAAATTTTGATTTTGGTATTTCCGCTGTGTAAGACATGGTCTTATAACGATTGAATTGTCGATGTTGATCCTCAGTGTAGCATGGCTACTGTTTGAATGAAGTTTGTTTAATTATTAATTGTGACATCCCTTATTATACCGTGTTAAACTCTGATTAAGGATGACTTAGATATTAATTTAATTAATATATTCGGGGTATTTAGATGGGGTGTTACAATAGTGGTATCAGAGCATAGTCGGTCTTGTCCTGTGTCGTCATCCCTTTAGTATGCGACTAGTGTGAAGTGACACCGCCGATACTTGTGTCGATGTAGATTGTTTTGTTATTTTTACGTAACAATGTCCGAAGAGGTAACGGAAGGAATGATGTCGCTATCACGAGGCTTTGGGAATGTTGGGAGTACTCGGAGGGGCCGCAGGAGTCGTGATTGTGCCGATGATAATTGGGGAATTTTCGAGGAACAATCCTCCATTGTTTAAAGGTACACATGATCCCGAAGGTGCTCGAAATGGTCAAGGAGATCGAGAGGATCTTCGAGTGATTGATCGTGCGAAGAGTCAAGGTGAGATATGGAACTCACATGTTAGCCGAGGAAGCCGATGATCGATGGGTTGCTACCGAACCGAACGGAAGAAGATGGTGTTGCGTTGAATTGGGATGTGTTCGGAGAGCTTTTTGAGGAGGTATTTTCCGAGGATGTCGAGGTAAGAAGGAGATTGAGTTTCGGAGCTCAAGCAGGCAATAAGACCGCTGAGTATGCTTCAAGTTTTTCGAAGTTAGCAGTATTATGCTCATTATCCTAACGATGCGTATGGAGAGTTTTCCAAATGTATCAAGTTTGAGAATGGTTTACGGACGAGATTAAGCGGTATTCGTATCAGTATCCGAAGATTTTCCGATCCGTTGATTGCAGAGGATTTTAGAGGAGGATCTTGCTAACACTAAGTCAAATGCTCGAGGGTATGTTGATAGAAAAGGTAAACAATGATGGATCGTGGTAAGCCTTATGATAGGAGTAATCGAGGTCCAGTGGTTGGAAGAAATCTAGTGGAGGAGATTCTAGTTCTTCCGCTAGGTGCAGGCGCGTGAGACAGACATCGATGGTGGACTGTAAGAGCAATGATAAGAAGTGTTTCAAGTGGAAGTTCGCCATGTGGCCAATGATTGCAGAGTAAAGGTGGTGACTTGTTACAACTGTGGTGAAGAGGGTCATACCCGTCCTCAGTGCCCAAAACTTAAGAAAGAGCAAGCTGGTGGTAAAGTGTTTGCATTGTCTGGATCAGAGACAAAACCGATGATCGGCCGATTAAAGGTACATGTTTTATTAACGCATACCTTTGATTGCGATTATTGATACCGAGCTACGATTCTTTTATTGCGTTAGATTGTGCTAAGAGATTGAATTTGGAAATTTCTAATATGGATGGAAGTATGGTTATTGATACTCTTGCGTCGGGTTCAGTGACTACTTCATATGTTTGTAGAAATTGTCCTGTTGTGATTTTTGATAGGGTTTCGATGGATTTAGTGTGCCTACCGCTAGAACAACTTGATATCATCCTTGAATGAATCGGTTGGAATTCAACCAGTTCATATCAACTGCTTTGAGAAGACGGTCATTTTCCTAAAGAGGTTAAGATCGAAATGAGATTATGTCGCTTAAGCATGAACTTAGTGGAGGATGGTGCATTGTGTTTATGTTGTATTCTCGATAGAAGCGGAAGGAAAGCAAAAGGTGATGGATTGCAAGAGGAATGAATTTCCAGAGGTGTTTCCGGAAGACGTTAGTGAATTGCCACCTGAGAGAGAGGTAGAGTTTACTATAGATTTGATTCTCCGGTGTCGATGGCGCCTTATCGCATGTCGGCATCCGAATTGGTTGAACAAGAAGCGCTAGAGGAATTGCTTGAGAAGAAGTTTATTCGTCCAAGTGTTTCGCCGTGGGGTGCTCCGGTGTTATTGGTTAAGAAGAAGGAAGGTTCAATGAGGTTATGTGTTGACTACCGACAGTTGAATAAGGTTACGATCAAGAATCGGTATCCTTTGCCGAGGATTGATGATTTGATGGATCAACTCGTTGGAGCTTGTGTATTCAGTAAGATTGATCTGAGATCTGGATATCATCAGATTCGTGTGAAGTCGGAGGATATTCAGAAAACTGCATTTAGAACGAGGTATGGGCATTATGAATATTCTGTGATGCCGTTTGGAGTTACTAATGCACCTGGTGTTTTCATGGAGTATATGAACAGGATATTTCATCCGTATCTCGATAAGTTCGTCGTGGTGTTTATTGATGATATCTTAATTTATTCGAAAAGTGATGAAGAGCATGCAGAACATCTCAGAGTTGTATTGGAATTGTTGAAAGAAAAGAAGCTTTATGCGAAGTTGTCCAAGTGTGAATTCTGGTTAGAGGAAGTAAGTTTTCTTGGCCATGTAATTTCTAAGAGTGGGATAGCTGTCGATCCTACGAAGGTAGAAGCGGTGTCTCAGTGGGAAGCGCCGAAGAATGCTTCAAACCGTAGTTTTCGGGTCTTGCAGTTACTACCTAAGTTTATTGAGGATTTTCCAAACTAGCGCTACTGCTGACTAAGTTGACCGAAGGGTCGTGTTTGTTTGGGATGTCGAGTGTGAGAAAGGATTCCAAGAGTCAAGAGGAGGTTGACAAGTGCTCGATCTTGATTTTACCGGATCCGACTAAGTCTTTGTGGTGTATTGTGATGCATCGCTGATGGGATTAGGTGGTGTGTTGATGCAAGATAAGGTGTGGCTTATGCTTCGCGACAACCGAAAGTGCATGAAAGGAATTATCCACCCATGATTTGAGTTGGCGTTGTGTTTGTTTTGAAGTGGAGACATTATCCGGTTCTCGGTTTGAAGTATTCAGTGATCATAAGAGTCGAGGTATCTCTTCGATCGAAGGAGTTGAACATGAGGCGTAGAAGATGGTTAGAATTCTTAAAAGATTATGATTTCGGTTTGAATTATCATCCGGTAAAGCAAACGTGGTGGCGTATGCTTGAGTAGAAAGTCTTTGCACATGTCGATGTTAATGGTTCGTGAGTTAGATTTGGTTGAGCAATTCGTAGATCTAAGTTTGGTTTGTGAAACTACTCGAATAGTGTGAAATTGGGTATGTTGTCGACTAGTGGTATTCGGAAGAGATCGAAATGGACAAACTGATGTTGGTTTAGTTGATAAGTTGACATTGATCAACCAAGGTCAAGGAGGCGAGTTCGAATCGACGAGAATGGTGTTATGAGATTTGGTGATCGGTGTGTTCCGGATGTTAGATTAAGAAGAGTATTTTGGAAGAAGGGCATCGAAGGGTTAAGTATTCATCCTGCTACTAAAATGTATCATGATTTGAAGAAGTTGTTTTGGTGGCCGGAATGAAAAGGAAATCTTGAGTTTGTATGCTTGTTTGGTTTGTCAAGTCGAAAATCGAACATCGAAACCATCGTGGTTGATGGAGCCGTTGTTTGTTCCGAATGGAAGTGGATGGAATCTCAATGGATTTTGTGTCCGGTTTGCCAAGAACTAAGAATTGCGATTCTATCGGGTGATTGTGGATAGGTTGACAAAATCGCTCACTTCATTCCGATAAGAATGGATTATCCGATGGAGAGGTTAGCGTAATGTATGTCGAGAAGATTGTGAGTTTGCATGGTATTCCGTCTAGCATTGTGTCGGATCGAGATCCGAGGTTTACATCTAAGTTCGACAGGATTGCAAGAAGCTTTGGGTACTAAGTTGCGTTTAAGTTCCGCTTATCATCCGCATGTATGGTCGACGGAAAGAACGATTCACCGTTGGAGGATTTCCGAGAGCTTGTGTGTTAGAAGGGTGGAGCTTGGGATAGTTATCTACCGTTGATTGAGTTTACCTACAACAATAGCTTTCACTCGAGTATTGGTATGGCTCCGTTTGAGGCATTGTATGGTAGGAGGTGTCGAGGGACTTGACCATTTATTGAAAGGCAATGAGAGAGAATACTCTAGGGGGTGCATGTTGTGACACCCCAAAAATAATTCAATAATTAAATGTTTATGATTTTAATTAATTATTTAATTGAGAACATAATTTATTTAATAAGTTGGATTATTAAGATTAATGATGAAATTAATTGGAGGAGAAAGTGATATTATTTTATTTATTTATGATTAAAAGGAAATAAGAGGAATAAAAGGAATGAAATAAGGAAACGAAGGAAAAATAGATTCATTTGGAGAAAACAAGGCTACGTAGAAGTGAGAAGAGAAGGAAAGAAGGAAAAGACCTAGGAGCGTCAGAACCTCGAAGAAACCACCAGGTAAGGGGTGATTTCGACTGATTATGGCTTATTATAGGTTTTGATGTTGATGATATGAGTTATAGCATGTAGGAATTTGAAATTTGAAATTTTAGGGTTCCATGAATGTGTCCCTAATGGTGTCAGTTTGAGTCTAATTGTGTCAGAATATGTATGGATATGATTAGAGTGTCGAGATGAACATAGAAGATGGAAATATGTTGTTTGATGTGTTAGATGATGCAAAAGGATGTAATTTGGTGTTTCCAATGATGGAAGTCGATGGGTAAAATGGGTTTGAGTAAAATGGATGAATGTGTCAAAATGCGTAAAATCACTTTTTAGTACGTAGGAACCGTTCTCGTCTGGTAGGAACCGGTTCCACGTTGAAAAATTGGCAAAAATAATCTCGTGAACCGTTCTCGATATGACGGAACCGGTTCCCCATTCAAAATCATGGGTAATTTCAATTTTCGTGAACGGTTCCGCTCGGTAGGAACCGGTTCCAGTGCATTTTTCCAATTTTCCAAAACTTCAAAATTCATAACTTTCAAACCGTAAGTCCGTTTTGAGCGCCATTTTGGACGTTATTTTCTAAATTGAATGCTATACCTTATGAAATGAAAATATTTTAGAAATTTTGAAATTATTTTGGGAAAGGGGTATAATTTCTAAAGATGATGATTATTAGCTAATACATAATGACGATGTATGTATGTGCTGGTGAGGATACGATAATGTAGGTGAAATAGCATGGTTATGCTATTGTTTGATGTATGCATGATTGGTTTGGATATCTTGATTGATTGTTTTGCATGTTTATGCTGATGTTAGATGTATGCATGATTGTTGATGTATCATGTTGATTTTGGTGATTCAGTTATGTTAAATGAATGTATACATAGACTGATTAATGTTGCATGCTATTGATGTGCGTGCATATGCATTATTTTGGTGAAGTTAATTCCCATTGTGCGAATTTGACTTGGATTGCCGATAACCGATACCCGAGTGAGGATGGGTGGTTACGGATTCGTGTCCGAGTGGTTATGGACGAATCGATGAGTGATCCGAATGATGATGGATCGTGTTGGGTGACTTGGTCACGAAGTCGGCACCGCATGCATTGAGTCGCATTAGTGTTTGCATAGGATTGTAACATGCTAGGATGTCTTCCAGTGTTGCAATGCCTTTATTGTTGATTGATGATGTATGATGAATTGTATGACTATGTTTGTGTATTGGGTTCTGATTGGTATTAAGTGGTGGAATAATATGCGTGTATTATATTGTTGATTGAAAGATTTATAATATGCTTTAATTATGAGAAGTCTCACCCTTACTTTACCATTTCAGATTAAATTAGCAGCTGAGGAGTCGGTGAGGATGGCTCTAGAGCTTATCTTTAGTCCGTGTCGTTGTCATGCTCTGATTAGATTGTAACACTGGGGAACGCTTAGTTAAGAGAATCATTACTGTTTAATAGTTTTGGATTTGAACTCCTTAAGAACTATGATGTTTATTTAAAATTTTGATTTTGGTATTTCCGCTGTGTAAGACATGGTCTTATAACGATTGAATTGTCGATGTTGATCCTCAGTGTAGCATGGCTACTGTTTGAATGAAGTTTGTTTAATTATTAATTGTGACATCCCTTATTATACCGTGTTAAACTCTGATTAAGGATGATTTAGATATTAATTTAATTAATATATTCGGGGTATTTAGATGGGGTGTTACACATGTGTGAAGAGAGTGTATTGAATTCAGATATTTTATCTTGCAATTAGAAGTGATCTATGTTCGTTTTTATCTTGCCATACACGCCTAATTACTAGCAGTTTATAGGGTGCAGAAAATAAATTGCGGAAGGTAAAGTGCGGAAAGTAAAAGTCCTACGCTATTACATGGCTTTGGGGCAGTTACATAATAGGAGTGCGGAAAATAAAAGTCCTAATTAAACTATTACATCCCATGATCAGTTACATAATATTGGAAAAAAGAATGCGAGAAAATAATCCAAACCATTACAACCTGTAAGCAGATACATAATAATCGGAAATATAAGAAGTTCACATAAGAGAAAAAGGTTAGTAAAAATAAGATTTTTGAATGAGGAAAAAGATTTTAGGTTAGTGATGCTGATTAGATGATAGAGTAATTTTTTGGGAATTTTCTGAATCAATTTTGATAATAAAAAGCAATTAAAAGTTAATTTAATGGTTAATTAACAATTAATTAAAATATGCATGCAAAAATGTTAATTTTAATGTCAAAAATTAAATAAACATTTTTCTGATTAAAATGCAGAAGGAAAATATTTTTGATGATTTTTAAATGCATGAGAAAATTGTTTGAAGATTAATTAAATTGAATGGAAAATATTAAAAGAAAATAAGAAAAAGAAAGTTAGTTTGGAAAAGTTGTAAAAAACAAGTTGCAATGCCAAGGATCGAACCCCTGACCATGCCTTCACACGCGCGTGTCCTTGCCACTAGACCATCCTGCAGATCGTGTTAACATAATGAAACAAAAACAATTTAAACGTAATTGAGTTCTGGAAACCCAAATCACGCGCGAAGATCTTCATCTTCTTCGTTTGAATTTTCAAACAGATAGCGTCGGTCTGGTTCGACGCTAAGGCCCCTGCAAATTTCCAAAATCTCATACAAACAATATAAATTCGTTATGGATACATAAATTGATTATGAACATCATTCTAAACACGATGATGGTCCTGGTTTTGTCCAATTTTAATTATTTCAGGAAGCCCTAAAACAAAACTGAAAACCCTAGCCATGGCATCTTGTGATTCTGGTACCTAAAATGCAATTAACCAATGCAGAAAGCTTCGAAACTCCATTCTAAACACAAAACAAACATCAAAACATGTTAAATATGCATGGAAGTCAAAAATCGATTTTGAAAAAGAATGGACAAACCGAAATCTGGAATTCACGATTCTTGATGGTTTTGTGATTTGTAAAGGTCTGGGATGACTCCAGGGACCTCCAGGAATCGATTGGCAAGCTTAGAATTGTCTGAATCCAAGCAAAACCAAGGCTGCAAGTAGCTTGAATGACACAGTTTTTTTGAATTTGATTAGGGTTCTTAGAGGCTGAAAATTCATCCTTGTGCCATGTGAATGCTTCATGTATATATAATGGATGGATTTAGGTCAAGAATCAAGAGAAAATAATGTATCAATCAATGAGAAAATATTTGATTTGGTATGAAACCAAATATTGCCTTTTTTGATCAAATTTCAATCAATTCTCTTGCCAATCAATGCCAATTTCGAATTTTCCAGCTTGGGAGATTTGCTTGGACCTCAAGAATGAGAGAAAAATCCAATTTGCATTTAATTTTGATTTTCTACCTTTTATTTTAATTTAATTGGCTTTTAAATGATTAAAATCCAAATTAAATAGAAAATAAAAGATAAAATTCGTGGCCTTGGGCTTGGAGGTTCTAAATTAGCTGAGGAACAAGTTTGAACCAAGAAAAGTTAGGTCCATTTGTAAAATTTTGGATTTTGACAAGTATTTCTCTTTGTGCACCTCTTCAAAAATGCCCAACTTGTGCAAGGTGTATCTTGCTCAATTTTTAACATTTTTGGGTGTTCTTGGACTTTTTAGAAATATCTAGATGTCCTATAAACAACCTCTTTGGTTTCACCTCAATTGGAGTTTTCATGCTCCATAACACTTCTTTACAAAAAGTTGACTTTTTGTTGACTTTGAAAAGGACCTGTAATGTTTTGATCCATATCTTCCAAATGAAGCATTTTCTGACCATGCTTGTGAGACATGAAGTTGTAGAGAATTGAATTTTATTCAAAATGAGAGGTGGTGGAAAAATTTCTGATAAAGTATGAGAAAGTTATGCTCAGTCAAAGTTCTATTGACTTTTCCTTAGAAAACCCTAATTTGGAAAGTTTGACTTTTGATCAATTCTTGAGTTTTCTTGATGAATCATGATCAACTCTTGATCAAATGATGAATGTCACTTCAAAATATGGATGTTGACCAAAAATCATGAAGTTTGACTGTATGTTGACTACAGTTGACTTTTTGTTCAATACAACTGGTTTTCAACCATCTGAGCAATTGTTTGAGGAAACTTGACTTGTAAGGCTTGAAACTTGACATGGAGATTCTTTGAAGCATATGAGGAGGCATGATGACCACAGGAGATGTTGGAAGTCCATCTTGATCTGAGGATAGCCAAACCCTGGTTTGGGTTGATTGCTTAGGAGAGGGTTTGTCTGGTTAACCCTTGTGAAATCCTTGAGTAGGGATGTATAAAATGTCTTGAGAAGTAGGAGGACAAATTTTGGGGTATGACAGTCGCCACACGTTGTGTGGATGGGGCAGTTGGAAAATGAGCTTTCTTGGTCAAACAACCACTCTACTTTCTCCTACTTTCTCTCCACGCGTTTGACAACCTCCTTGGTGATTTTAGAGTTTTTAGAATCCTATAAATAACACCTTTAACTTCACTTTTGAACCATCAAATCTTAGTTACATACTTAAGCCATATACTGTCAAATTTTGTAAGCGATTAACTCTTCACATCAGAGAGTTATCGCACCACTGATCGAGTCTGTAATTTAGTTTGGAGCAACATTTTCGAAGCTTAATATTGCGCCATTTACTTTTTGCATTCAAATTCAGCACAATTTACTTTATGTACCAGATTTAAAAGTCTCTTCGGAGCATGTTTATTTATTTAATCGCACTTTTACTTTCATTGTATTGTCTTTCTCTTATTTACTCTCACTTTTATTTTACTCTCACTTTTATTTGATCGCATGGAATTCATCTACCTTTCTTTTAATTGCATGTTTAAAGTTTTATTCCATTTAGTCAATATGTTTCATTTTATGATCAAACCTATTATTTTGTCGCATTTTACAAACATGTCTAGCATTAAATAAATATTTTAAAATCTAAATTATTAATTTAAATCATACAGTTAATATTAAAAGTTCCCATTTCTCATAATAACAAGAATTTTATTTGTATATATATATATATATATATATATATATATATATATATATATATATATATATATATATATATATATATATATATATATATATATATATATATATATATATATATATATATATTATATGCCATGATATGTCATAACATATATAACTATTAAATTCATCTATATCTTCACCTTTTGAGTTTACTTTTATTTATTTAAAGTCAAGTTGGAGACAAAAATAGTAATAACTTTTTAATTAATAAATAATTTCAAATATTTACATTTATAATTTTTAAAATAAAACAAATTAAAAATAATCATAAATTTATATGTAAATATAGCCTCCACTATTTAAATTTTCTAGCTCCATCGTCACTGTGTACCTCTATAATATTCGGCAAAATATTAGTCCTTTCTATAATGTTTCCGAAACATATATCATTTCAATACTTCCAAACACCATAAACAATTTCAATAGTAACTAGTAATTTAATCACGTTTGTCCTCCACCTTTTTCCTTTGCTATGAAGTATGAAACGAGTTCTGCACTACAGTACCATACTTTTACAAATTATATGTGAATATAACATCTCCTTCCATCATATTATCCAATATACCATCTTTTTAAAAAATAAAAAAGCAAATTTGAGAACACCCTCCCATTCAATGGGCGGCAGTGTGTTTTTAAATTTTCAAAAAATTAAAATTATATATATATATATATATATATATATATATATATATATATATATATAAATATTTTACAAATATTTTAATTAAAATAATTAAAAGTAATGTTTTAAAGTTTGTTCAAGTATCTAATTTAGTTGTTGTCTTATGGAAGTGTTATTTAAATTAAATGCAAAAGTACTAGTGGATGAAACAACTAATTTCTTGATGTCATTTTGTAATACAACTTTGAGGCATGAAAAAAAATTGTTACTAGTTCCTACATTGCTCGTCGGAGACGACACAATGCACATTTTCTCCAATTTATTAAAGTTGTCCATCTCTTTGTGGTGCTTCTTGGATCTTAGCGCCTCATGATGGGTTATGGCAAATCTGGTCTCTCATAAGCCAATACGCATCTAATGGTAGAATGGAAAACTTGTCTTGTAAATAGGTAAGGCGCCAAGACGCATACGTAACATGCGATAACATGTGAACAAGGGAGGCGGTATGCTTGAAACTTTCCGCAGTCACACCAACGATCGCTCAAGTTGACCTTGTAACGTCCCATAGGCTTCCCATCACCGTGGTCAATGGTTTCCTTCACACTGAAAGTGTTATTATTATAGTAAAAAACGCTAACCCGGTGCGTGGAGGATTTTGATGTTTCCTGTTTCATGACCTTCACGCATTGCTCGGTAAATGACGCCGAATTCATAATCGCACTCCACTTTGCACCCTTTCGAAAGAGTGTTCCCATTCTATACGTTGCTTGAACCATTGCTGTGATGGGAAGATTACGAGTGCCTTTGAATACAGAATTAAGTGACTCGACAAGGTTCGTTGTCATGTGCCCCCAACGACGACCCTCATCAAATGCCCTAGTCCATTTTTCCACTGGAATTTTGTCTATCCACGCCAAAGCATCGGGGTTAGCCATGCCAATCTTTTGACGATAATACCTAAACGTTGGTTGGTTTAACGCGTACCCTATATGATTTAATAAAAAATGTGTTAATATTTTAGTGTACTAATAACGTTACATAAAAAATGTATAAAATAGACTTACCCATGTTGATCATTGTTCTCCGGAGGCTTCGGTCCTTGATTTCCTTAACAAAATTTTGCGCGATATGTCGGATACAATAAACATGGACAGATGGAGGATTATGCCAACCATTATCAGGATTGTTGTATGCGCTTTCGATAGATGCGTGTCTGTCGGAAATCAAACACAGATCAGGTTGGGGAGCTACATGAAGTCTTAAGTTCTTTAGAAAGAACCCCCAACCATCTGCCGTCTCACCTTCCACAATGGCAAAGACAATAGGGAAAATATTACTATTTCCATCTTGTGCTACCGCCATTAGTAGTGTACCCTTGTATTTACCATATAACCATCAATCTGCGGTATAGGCTTATGCCAAACCTCGTATGCATGGTGAAATGCCCAAAATAGTCGATGGAATATTTGTTTTCCGCAACAAGAGTTTCGTATACATCGGAGATGTTTGCATATCTATCACTGTACCTGGAACAAAAGCTTGAAGTGCTAACAAGTCATTCGGAAGATCGTTGTAAGACTTTTCCCAATTTCCAAAAACTTGTTTTATTGCCTTACACCTTGCAATCCATGCTTTCGTAAGTGGAGTGTATCTATATATAGAAACAATTTCATTAACACATACGCTCACCTTGATAGGGATCTTGTTCAACAAGAGGCATTAATCGATCACCAACAACGAGAGCTAAGTTGTCTATGGTCTAGATTAAAGATAGTTGAACAAGTGTGGGGGCTTCATGATTCCTATCTCCATAGGTCGCTTTCCTATATGCCACCACGAAATTGCAACCACTTCGCTTACAACGGATTTGATATCTCTTTGTGTCAGAAACGGATACCTCGAAATCTACAGCGTGCTTCATGTGAAAATTGGATATAGCAAGCATACAATCAAATTTGGTTCCGTTTGACATATGTCATCCTCTAGAGAAAGACGAGGATTCTGAGGCCATTCAAATAAAGAATCGTCACCACTAGTTCCCAAAGTGGTCATGTAGGCAGGTGGACAATATACATTATCAACTGGAATTTGTTGTTCATTTATGTTGCCCGCATCCGCCTCGACACCATCTTCTTCAAATAAGGCCGCAAACATTTCATTAACTTCTCTTCTTCTTCTTCTCTTCTTCGTCATTGTCACCAACGTCTTCGTTTGGAATTATGGAGAGGTTCACTAGGGTTGTTGATTTGGAATTTGATGTATAAATCAATCGCATATAACCCGGACAATTCATGGTTGTAAAACATTGTTTCCACATCATCATCGTCTCGGACTTTCAACGGAACATATTTCACATTATTATCACCGAAATGAACAACATTTCGATGTATAATTTGCAAGACATCTCCAAATTGCATCCTTGTTTGAATCATTATTTTCAACTCTACTCTTACACCACCATTATTTTCAACTCTCCTCTTACACCACCATTATTTTCAACTCTACTCTTACACAACCATTATTTTCCCAACCATACTCTTACAACTTTACTCTAACACTACTATTATTTTCAACTCTACTCTTACACCACCATTATTTTCAACTCTCCTCTTACACCACCATTATTTTCCCGATGCTCCGATCTGCATGGACGAGTATCACGGAATTACCGTGAACGACCAATGGTCTCATACTCCTTATTCAAATCATTTGAAGGAAGAGCATCGTCAATGGGATAACCGCGAAGATAATGTCTTACAAGGAAATATCATTCCAAATGAATGTAAACCGAGCACGGATTACATGAATTGGTATAGGTCTGTTTCCTATTTGTATTTGTCACCACATAACTTTTTATTTGACCCTCGAAATCAACCGACATCTTCAAACGTCCGACACACCAGACCAGTCCAACACACCAGACAATCAACAAGCACTTACGCCCAACAGCCATTCATGACCAACCAACAACAATTCCATAACACCCAACTACCTTTCTTCCCAACACAATCACCTTTTACCCCAAATCAACGGCCTCATCAATATACACACTCACCTAATCTATCCCAATGGGGAACCCAACAATAATTTTCAAATTTTTTCCCTCCAACATCACATAACCCACCACCTACTTCAATAAATCTACAAATCCCACAAGACCCCACCTACCAAACACTCCAAGAACAAATGCCTTTTTCCCAACCCCAATATTTTACCACACCCGAATGTTACCAACCCCCAATATATAGCCAAATGTCAGTCGGTAACATAAGAAATTGGAATTTCGAGGGAACAACATTAAGTTATGGAAGTGCAACTGAGATGCCATTTAACAATGAAGAAATGATAGCATTAATGAATGACAATGACGTCGGACCTTCATCTCAACCACAACCAGCGGAAGAGCAACCTGCACAAGAACCTCATCGTATGGTTCGACGGACCAACAGACAAGCTCCTTTTTGTGGAACTCACCAGCGCTTCACACGACTCGGCCAAAATCCCCGCTAGAAATAAATAATTTTTCATGTAGTGTTTTATTGTATTTATTCCAAATATTAGTTTCATTTAATGAATTTATATTATTATTTTTAGTACATTTTTATTATTTTACTAAAATATTTACTAAATTAAATAAATTATTAAAATAAATTATAATAGAATTATTATTTAATTATAACATCAATAAATTATTACAATAATTTATAATATAATTACTTAAATAAATTAATTATAATATAACTATTATTTGTTTGTAATATAAATAATTTATTAAAATAAATTATAATATAATTATTAAAATAAACATATTTATTATTAGTTATAATATAAATAATTTATTCATTATTAATTATAATATAATTATTAAAACTAAAACGTAAAAAAAAAAAAACTTTTAGACACTACCTCCCATGCAATGGCGGTACCATTCTAAATTAACACACTACCTCCCATTCAATGGACGACAGCTTTGTTTAAAAAAAAAAATTGTTTGAACGGATGATATATTGGATAATAGAGTGGAAGTGTATGACATAGTGGGTAATAATTTCTAAGAAAGTGGTACTACAGTAAAAAATTCCTATGAAACACCATCCACTGTAGCTCATCATTCCACTCATCCGGATCATGCTTTCTATGAATCCAATTAAACACACTACACCAAATCCTTTTAAGTCAGCACACTCAATTTTTTTTAAACACGATAGTTAATAAATTCGTGATGAATTTGTTATAAATAATATTTAATCCCAATTTCAATATTTTTATTTTTGTAGATTAATTTTGTAAATTTTATTTTATTTTATTAAAAGTTAATTTAATTATAAAACAAATAACATGGATATTAATTAATTAATTATTATCATAGTCATTAATGCCCTTTATTGTCACATGTGCAAAAGAAAAGAGGTAATAGAAAAATTCTAAGAAATAAATTGAAAAGGATTAAAAAGCTGTGTTTATAATAAGGAGACCGAAAAATTTCAAAATAGAAAATAAAAAATACATTAAAAAAAAAATAAAAAAAATGAGGAGCGAGCCGGCGTGGCAGTGTCTATGTTTGCCTCATCTAGATCCGAGCCAAATATTGGATTGAAATTATTGTATTAAAATTAAAATTAAAATGTTTAAAAATAGATTTTCAAAGTTGAACCGTTGACCAGTTCAATAATGGGTCTAATTATCATTTTTATTAGACGAAAAAGAAAACCGGTGACGTCAGGTGTTTGTTGATCCGGCAAGTGACGTAATCGGCATAAAACCATTTACAGTGACGTGTCAAGTGGTCAAGAAATCGTACGGCCAAGATCATTCATTCCAATCCCTACCACGTTTGAGGTGCCGGTAAGGGTGTACCGTAAAGCGTAACACAGAGAATAATTCCTCTATAAGTCGCCAGAGTAGACCAAAAACACAAAATCACAGTAGAAACAAATTGAACACCAAAGACTCTACAACTCAACCAAAATCCATTACACATAAATAATCGCCTCTCTCTCTCTCTCTCTCTCAGGTAACTAAGTAACGCCGTTAAATCCCCGTCACTTTCCCGCTTTCTGTTTTTTTCTCTTTACTCTTTTTCGTCCTTTTTTCCCTCTATTTTTCACTTCCACCAAATCATCATCTCTCTCAATTTCTGCCAATAGATTGTTTTTTCCAGTTTTCCCGATTCTACAATCGTAAGTTTTTTTGGTCTAATTTGTGTTAAACTTGTTTCTTATCGCGTTGTTCTAGATCTGCTTTTCTGTATTTTTAATTACTTTATATCTACTAGGGTTTATTTGTTTGTTTCTTTGTCTGTTTATGCCTGCAGTAGGTGATAATGGTGACTTTTTTATTATATTTTATTAGTTATTATATGGTTTTGGAATTTGACTCTGCAATTTGGTTTTTTAGGGTTTTGGTTTTAGAGAGTGTATATGCAGAGACCAACTACTGACGGAGTTAATATGGGGAAAAGGACCCTGGAAGGTGGAGAAGATGACCAGCCGGAACGGAAGAGGCCTGCTCTTGCCAGGTAATTCTAACTTTTGGTTTCATTATTGCTATGATTCTACCATTTTGTTTTGTTTGGTTTAGCTTTTTAGTTTCGTAATCGTTAATTGTTAACTTAATTTGGGTATTTTAGTTTCGATTCTATTCAGAGTAGTCAATAGACAACTTTTAAGGATACTTTTGGATTTTTCAATCAAATTTGAGTAGAGAGTCAACCTTAACGTTCATTCATAGTTGTTTATCCACTTCAAGAGTCATACGTGCTTTGATTTATGAATTTTTTTACGAGTTGAGTTATTTGTTTAATTTTACATTGAATATACGTTTATACTTATTACATGTAATTTGTCCAAAAGACCATCAAATAGAGCTGTCATCCCACTATCCCACTTTTGGGATCAGCCGCAAATGACTACTCTGCTATTTTCCAAGTCATGCCATGGTCAAATTTTTTCTCGTCACTGTCATTGTTAATAATACTTGTTACTGGTGTTGGAAGATTGTTAGCTATTTGAATGATTTAGCATGGTCCACTAAGGAATTCCTCTAGTTGCTTCTTTTGATTTTTTTTTAGTTTACTGTGGCTAATGCAATGTTTTGCAGTGTAATTGTTGAAGCTCTCAAGGTGGACAGTTTGCAGAAGCTTTGCTCATCTTTAGAACCTATTCTTCGGAGAGTTGTAAGACAGTTGTTTTCACATCGACTTCTGCGATTTTTATATATTTTTGACACTTTTTTGATTTGGGGGTGGGGGACTGGAGTACATACTATGAAGTTATTTGCTTTTTCACTCCAACTAAAAGCCATTTTGCCACATCATATCCATTCATTAATGCCATGTCATATTGTTGTCTTACGTGCAATTTGATGGTCTTACCTGCATCTTATTTTTACGAAGGCCAAATTTTTAATAAACCAATAAAGTCACAATAATTTTGCTTGTCAAATTTGATCTATTCTTCACAGCATGACCATATACTGTATATACTTTTTGCTTTCAAAGCCTCTTTTAGCTCTCTCAGTTATGGTGTCTCATTTGTTAGATGATCTGTGTGGAAACATGCATTTGATATGATTCATGTTAGAAATAACCTTGTAACATAATTTGTTTTGTTAAAGTCATAAGTTTCTAGATTTATGCTCAAAATCAAATATTTTAACAATACTGATTGAAACAGGTCAGTGAAGAAGTGGAGCGTGCTTTGGCAAAGTTAGGTCCTGCACGACTTAGTGGAACTGGAAGGTCTAAGAAATTTATTACTCACAAGTTGGAAACTAATTTCAGAGTATTTATTGTTTTCACGATTTCCCTTAAATTATGGTTGTGTTATCTCCGTGCATTTAATTGTATTTTCCATAGGACTGAGCAAGGTTACAGTTGGTTTTTTATTAAATTGTAACTGTGTTAAGTGTTAACTACAAACAGACATTATGCCTTTGAGTTTTGAAGCATTTTTTCTGCCTCTATTAGATTTAGATTCACGGGGTAACTCAGCTCTTAAAGCTAGCTCAAGAGGGAGGATCGCCCAAACGATTTATTGTATGTGTGGTTAGGATTGAGTAGATAGAAACATGTTTTTTGATAGAACATTACGGCATAATTTTATCCATGTAGTCGATCCCGCTTAGTGCGATAAGGCTTGTTTGTTGTTTGTTGGTGTTGTTGGTTAGGATTGAGTGAAAAGGAAAAGATAATATGAAGTTAGAGAGTTACGAGTCCTGTAAAAAGAGGCCAACCAACAAGGAGATTACGAAATCATTTCTATCTCGATGAATGACATGGAAGAGAGCAATTATTTAGTAACTAACGGATGGTTAGTTGACTCAATTAGTTGGAGATGAATTGCATTCATTTCTCTAATACTGCTGCCTTGATTTCCCTCTGAAGCATTGAATAGAAATATTTTTACTGAGCTGATGTTGGTACTTGCATATAGGCATTAATTTGCAAGCGTTTTACATGTATAATTTTGAAAGGATGGGTATTATATTGGAAGAAAATATCCAAAGGAGATTTTAGAAAGTAACTTTCTAAATGATGTAAAACAAAACTCTTACAATCAAGAAACAGTATCCATTCTCATATTTGGAACTACCTGCCTAGCTCAAAGTGTACTGTAAGTCATTGACTATTTATTTTAGAAGAAACTAGTGGTATAAAAGTGAAGTCAATATCCTATCTGCAAAATGTAACGATCACCACTATAATTGATGCCACTACCTATTGATGAGTCCTATTTAATTTAAATTTAATACATTGGTAAGTCTGGTATTTTCTCCTAACAGGTTAAAATTCCAAAATTTCAGGTCTTCTCCTAAAAGGATTGAAGGTCCTGATGGTAGAAACTTGCGGCTTCAGTTTAGGTCCCGGCTGGCTCTTCCTTTATTCACAGGAGGAAAAGTGGAAGGCGAGCAGGGGGCTCCAATTCATGTTGTTCTGGTCGATGCCAATAGTGGTAATGTCATAACATCTGGACCTGAGTCCTGTATAAAGCTTGATGTTGTTGTCCTCGAAGGAGATTTTAACAATGAAGATGATGAAGATTGGACCCAAGAAGAATTTGAAAGCCATGTAGTGAAAGAACGCGAAGGAAAGAGACCTTTGTTGACTGGGGACCTGCAAGTGACACTGAAGGAAGGAGTTGGAACATTGGGAGAACTGACATTTACAGACAATTCAAGCTGGATAAGGAGCCGTAAATTCAGGCTTGGCATGAAGGTTGCAGCAGGTTTTGGCGACTCTGTACGCATTCGCGAAGCCAAGACAGTGGCCTTCACTGTTAAAGATCATAGAGGAGAATGTAGGGTTATATTTTTAGTTTTTCTCTCGCTTTAATGCTCTCTCTGCTTGTAAATTGCAACAATGTCTTTTAAAACTTTACACTTTGTCCTTTTACAGTATACAAGAAGCATTATCCTCCTTCATTTAATGATGATGTATGGAGATTGGAGAAAATAGGCAAGGATGGGTCATTTCACAAAAAGTTGAATAATGCAGGAATATTCACAGTTGAAGACTTTCTTCGTCTCGTGGTTAAGGATCAACAGAAATTGCGGACTGTAAGTTTAGATAATGCACCTTTATCTTGAATTTAGGTCTTTCCACCGGTTTTCTTATATCATTTAAATGTAGATCCTTGGGAGTGGTATGTCAAACAAGATGTGGGAAGCTCTCTTAGAGCATGCAAAGACATGTGTTTTAAGTGGGAAGCTTTATGTTTATTATCCAGAGGATACAAGAAATGTTGGTGTTATTTTTAACCACGTCTATGAGCTGCGTGGCCTTATAACAGGAGAACAATTCTTCTCTGCTGATTCTCTCAGTGATAATCAGAAGGTTAGTTTGCACCCTGCATTTTTTCCATTGGTAGGAGTGTGGATATTTCAGTTACTTTGTTTGATGACTCTCTGATTGATACTTTCTTTCTCCAAAAGTCGAGCATTTGTTTATTGTACATGACATGCTCCAATTAATATAATTGATATGGAAATGTTGACTGTATGTATTTTTTACTCAAGTTTGCATGAGCACCATTAATTTTGTTTTTTTAATAAGCAAGCACTGGTATTGAGCACAACCAAAAAGTGCAAGCTATGTTGCTTGGAACTCCTTGATAATACAGTACTGTGACAATTAAGGCTTACTAGTCTTAAAGTTTGCAGTTTTCTTTGAAGCTCTTTCTTAGGAATAGGGTAAGCTCGTGATGCTTTTATTTTAATTTTTGCAAGTCCAGGTTTACGTAGATTCATTGGTGAAAAAGGCATACGACAATTGGGAGCAGGTTGTAGAGTACGATGGTAAATCACTTATAGATGCTGAGCAAAACAATTCTGCTGTACCTGAAAATGAACTTCATGTTGAGCCAATTGATTTTGATGGTGGTTTAGACCATCAACTGCAAATGCCATCCATCCCCATGTCTGTTACTTCTGAACACCAGATCAATTCAGGGATGCCGGTTGGAGGTAAGCGTTTCTGTTTCCTTGAATCCCAATTTGATGGATCTTCTTGCATATACTTCAATATACTTGTTTATTTGCATAGTTTCATGCAACTTTGATGATCGTGTATGATGTTCTTACTATACAAATGTGTGAAAATACATTTTCCTTTCAGGTTATATCAATAATATGGTGACAAGGTATCCAAGCCAGGCATTGATCGGAAATTCCAGCTCTCGGAGTCAGTTCGAAGGCTCATTATATCTGTCTAATGATCAATTATTAAACAATGATCACCAATCCCTAAGCTCTAGAAATGATCATAGCACAGTTGGTTTGGCTCTTGGTCCTCCTCAATCTTCAACATCAGGTTTCCATGCTGGTAGCTCTTCTATTCAACCATCTGCACCAAATCCTTTTGATGATTGGTCACACACCAGGGACAAGGGTGTTGATGACTTCTTTTCAGAGGATGAAATCCGTGTTAGAAGTAATGAGATACTAGAGAATGAAGACATGCAGCACTTGCTCCGCCTTTTCAGCATGGGTGGTCATGCTTCCATGAATGCCGAGGATGGTTATTCCTTCCCATCATTCATGCCATCACCTATGCCGAATTTCGATGAGGACCGCTCTCGTCCTGGCAGAGCTGTTGTGGGATGGCTGAAGATCAAGGCAGCAATGAGGTGGGGCTTCTTTATCAGAAAGATAGCAGCTGAGAAGCGGGCTCAGATAGAGGAGTTAGATGACTAGGTTGTTTGGACAAATGATAGTAGGCTTAACCGACAGCCTTAAGAATTTTCTGATGTTCTGCAAATTTAGTTGTCTTCTTCAGCGCAATCCAAATTGTGCAGTCCATGGTATAATATTCTTCATTCATGCTCACGTATCTGATTTTGAAAGATATTGACGAACGTCTTGTACAGTATGTTCAAGGTTAGGAAAAACCGCGATTGTCATCTGTTTTTGACTTTCTTGTTAATACTCTTATTCATCACCTTATCATTTATTCTGGATCTAGGGATGATATGTTTGCCAAACACCCATCAGATTTGAGATGATAACTCAGGTCTCTTATAATGTATATTAATTGTGAGTTTCATATTATTGTCTCATTATCACTATATTGCACCACAACACAACATTCTAATAAGATACTTTAGTGGATTCTAATCGTGAAGAATTCTTAAAATGTGTCACGTTAGTTATACATGATTATCTTTTTGAAAGTTCTTAACCCACCCTATAGGATGGAAAGAAACATATGAAAATTAAAAAAAATTGTCCTTCGCGTCTTTTCGAAAATGTATTTTTAAAAACACTACAATCCACCAAATTTTTTGAGGAAAATTATGCAGTGCTTTGATCCCTAATTGTACGAATGGACACTAAAGGTTTGCAATCGTGGCAAGCATGACTAAAAAAATCTTTCTTTTTGTACATAATACTCTGCATTCATTCATTTTATCTTAGACATAGGTTTAGGTTGTAAATAAATATTCAAACCCATTAGATACTACGGACGTGTGGGGTGTTAGTACTTTCTCTTCGGTTAACTAACTCCCTTACCTGATCTCTTGGTTAAAAGATTATGATTTCTCCCTCTTAGGTTTTCTCGACGTTTTACTTTCCTCTTGTGTGATAAAAGATGTTCGATGATGATTTCATTGATATTCTATCCGATGATTTCACCAGAAGTTTCATTATGTAACCGAGAATATTGGGTTGAAAATAACCTAGGGTTTGTCTTCCAAGATCTTTGGTAGATTTGGGGGGTTTGGTTCAAGAGTTTTAAAAGAGTGTTGTGCCTAAGTGAAAGCTTTGGAGTTTGGTACCTAAGGGAGAAACGAGAGAACGACAAATCAAATTGAAAGTGCTTGTGTTTAATATTACAATTGATCGTGTGCGAAAGAGCTTTGGAGTTTGGTACCTAAAGGAGTAGCAAGATTCGATAAATCATTGACAACTATTGTGTCTTGGTCTTGCTTAAGATCAAAATAAGAGAAGGGGTTAAATCAACAACAAACGGTTAGGGTTAATAGGGTTACTCTTGGAACACTTATTTTGTAATAAATTTTCTATATAGTAAGACATTTATCTCTATTCCAAAACAGAATTGGGAGGAGACGTAGTCACAGCGAGAACAATTGGTGAACTTCCTAAACAAATCTTTGTGTCGCCTTCTCTCATCTCTTTACTTGCTTTATTTTTTATTAAACAATTTGTTGAATTTCATTGATTAATCAATCGACTCGTAAGAATTTTAATGTGCATGTTTTTGTTTTAAAATTGGTTGTTGATTAGCATATAACCACTTTGATTAGAAATGCCTTTTCATATCAACAACACTCAAAGAAACATTCTAAAAAATTCGGTCGCACACCAAGTATTTTACAAGTTGCATTGTTCATTATTTTTACTTAATTTTATTGGAAATAAATTGCTAGTGAATTGTTATAAACGAGTAATAAAGTGTTGATTGTTTGAAGTGTATAAATTCATCTTATTAATTCATTTATTTCATAAGGCTCTTTGCATATTCGAGTTCCAAAATTTAGGTTCGTATAGACGACTTTTATCGCTTTATATTAAAACCTTCCGCTTGCACTCTTTTCAAATAATTTTTTAAATACAAAATTATTGATGTGTACTTTTGACTTGGTGATCTATTCAGCCCCTCTAGATAAGTAGTTGTAGTGAAAAACAAGAAGAAACATCAATCAAAAAGATTGATCTTATTCATCAAGATTGATTCGGAATTCTCCAAATTTTGGATGTAATTCCGACACAATCTGAACAGGTTGTGCATCCCTTGAAAAGAGAAGAATAATCTGTCAATCTTTAGAAAAACACAGCAAATCTGAAATGTAGTTTCGCATTTTACATTTGATATGGTATAGAGGAGTGACGGAATTGAACTATAAAATCATGAAACACATGTCAACATATTAATCGAAGAGAAATTATTAGATAAACATGGTTTACCAGAATTTGATGCACAATGATTGTAATTAATGATTAATTATTATTGTGTCACTGCTTTAAGAGATAATTTTGACAAGAACGGAGAAAATTGTGTGTTATCAGTGTAGTTGGCCTGTCAAAAGGCCTAAATTAAAGAGGATGGTTTCTTTCCCCTTGACTTCATCAATCTCAACTTCATCCTGGTTAGTAAGGAAGCTTGATTTTAGGCTCAAATCTGCTGATTCTTTCATCTACATTCTCAATGGACAACAAGGGACGTTGTGTTCTCGGTGTCCTTTCTACGCCCTTCTTGGTTAGCACACGAAACCCCCATTTCTTCATAATCAAATTTTCACCAACTTTAAATGTGATCCGTGCTCCTATTTTCACAAAATGGCAGTGTTCACGAGAGATATAGATTGCCCAAATATAATTTAAGCGGTATATCAAAGCATTCTTCTGTGTGTTCACAATATGAGCAGTTTCAGGTGCCCGTAGTTTGATAGATCTTCAGCCCTCAACTGATTGAATTCTAAGCCATCCTCCTTTTGATCAAGAACTATGGCTTTTGTTTCTGTTGGTGCTTTCTGAAAAGTTAACAATAAGAATACAATAAAAAAGTAAATAATTTGAAATTGAATTAGTCTTGCCACATTATAATGTCTGAATTCTTATATTTTTGAAGAATGCAAAAACCGCAGAATCTATTTGGAAAGATATGTTACCATTTCTGTCATCGCCACGCGATGGAAATCCTGGTAAAGCCACAATCTATTCCAGAGCTCTGGATCATAGGGATGTTGTCCCTGAACAATTTGCTTCCCCAACTCTTGCAACATTCCATGCATATGAATTTTCGTGTTTCTAATTGTTATGAGTGATTTTTCAACAATAAGTGGAATTCCAATATCAGGGTGCAATCCACAAGCATCTAAAATTCCCCTCACATAATCCACCTTCTCGCCTTTAAAGAAACAAGCAATATGCAGAAATATTTCTTTCTCTTTTGGGTCTAGTCCCTCAAAACTTATCTGAAGCACTTTCATAACTCTATTGCCCAATGGATTATTCCGCAATCCACCCAAGGCGGCTCTCCACTGTGCAACATTTCGTGTACATAAGAAAGAACCAATTACTCTAACTGCTAATGGAAGACCTTCAGCATATTTTAGCACCTGAGGAATCAACTCCGAAAAAGTAGTGCTTGAATTATCCCTTTTGAAGGCTTTTCTATGCAGAAGGTCAAGAGCTTCACCACCACTCATCAATTGAGCCTCATAAACTTCACCTTCCCCATACTCTTTAAGAATATGCTCATCTCTAGTCGTTATGATAATTCTACTTCCTCTGCAAAGCAATTTGGGATTTATATGTGTTGGAGGATTGAATACATACTTTGTCCCTAAAACCTTAAGGTAATAAAACCTTAAAGGTTTTAGGGACAAAGTGGTGTGTTTCTCACTTATGTTCCTACACTATATATCAATACTCTAGAATCTCCCTCCAACAAAAACATACACAAAAGAGAAATGTGTTGCCACATGACACGTATAACGTGATTAATGTTCATTATGTTATTACATAAATATCCTTTTGTATGTGTAAATTTTTTGACAAAGAAGGGCAATTTAAAGAAAGTGGTAGATCTTTTATTAGGCTATGTTTGGGAGTTTGGAGCGAGAGAGGGAAGAATTTTGAACAATAGAAAAGATTGGGTGAAAAAAATAGAAAGATTTTGCTTGAGAGAGTTTTGGAGGTTTGTTTTTCTTCCTAACACCCAAAATCCCCTAATTTGAAAGAATTCAAAATTTATATAATAGGAGAGTTTTAGAGAGCTTAATCAATTTGTTTAAATATAATTTTCGTTGTTATAGTATTTCAAAAATTAAAAAATACATTAATGATAAACATAATTTTATCATTCTAAATAAAATCTTCTTTTTAAAAAATATTAAAATTTTCTTTACATTTTAAAAAAAAAACATTTTTGAAAACCCTCCCTCCCTTCCAAACTTACAAACACAACCTTAATGGCTAGGTGATGACTAGAATATTATTTTGGCACTAAAACATACATCGTATATGCTGTTCATTTATACTTAAAACAATTAGTTAAAATATTCATCACTTATATATATATATATATATATATATATATATATATATATATATATATATATATATATATATATATATATATATATATATATATATATATATATATATGATATTACGAAAAGTTACACCATGACTTACATTCGTTCAAAATCACTTGATTAATATTTTTTAATCAATTGATTGAACATATCATCATATAGATCATACCTATAAAGTTTGAGATTAATCTATAAAGTTTTACTATACGATCAAGATATCTAAAAATTAACGTCAAAATGGACTTTTATATAACGTTAATTTTGATGTAGTTCAATGACATAGTAAATCATTATAGAATAATCTCAAACTTTATAGGTATGATCTATATGATGATATGTTTCAATCCAACGGTTGATTTTAAAAAATATTAATCCGAAGTGACGTTTTTGAGCGAGTGTAAGTCATGGTGTAACTCTTCGGGTGTAATTTGATCCCTCTTTACTTCTACCACGTATACAGTGGTTCATGTTTATCTTTGTAACTTCTCTCTCTCTCTCTCTCTCTCTCTCTCTCTCTCAAATGCCACCACATTCTCTTATTTCATTTATATGGATTAGGAGTTTGTTGTCACCTGAAGGACAACCACCAAAATTTGCACAACTTTACATATATGACACTGAAAATGAAGTTGCTAATATAATGGAAGGGCTTCTATATGCTATATATTTATGTTGTCTCCCAATCTTAATTTAATTCTTATTTAGATATGTTTTAATACATTAACATAAACTAACTTCTTTTTATCATTATAGGGACAAAAGTAAAATCCATCCAAAAATCGTGCAAAGTCTATCTGATATGTTGTATAAACATAACACACGTGCAGAGAGTTTCTGCATGGAAATACAAAGACTTAATCAAGGAAATATACACAATTTGAAACTCATGCTTATTGCAAATAGATCTATAGATGAAGGAGTTTATAACCAACCTACTGTTTCTGAGGTGGCTGCTTTAATTGTTGGTGATGTTGGCACAACTGAAGAAAGAGACATTATTATGTTAGCTTATCAATATCCTTTGATATTTTCATATGGAAAAGATGGTTCTAGACCAAATGTTGCCCATCGATATCTAGACATCTATGATGACAACCCAAGAAACAGATTGACTATTCGAGAGTGGTTGACATTTCGAATCTAACAAAAATTTGAAGAAGGTAAAACTCTTTTATCGTCTAGGAGATTGTTTTAAAAAATTTTGGTTGACGATTACACCATGCTTGAGGGAGAGAGGTTGAAATGGATTCCTAACAATCAATATAAACTACGAGTCTTAAAGTATTAGAGTCTTAATGAAGAGGGAGACCAAAGTCAAACACGAGGATCAAACACATGAAAAAGAGTGATCTTATCCACATCTTACGTAGGAAGTATATGATTTATGGATCAAGTCAACTATGATGGGATGACAATTTTTAGACCTTTTTATTACATTCATTTGTAACCCAAATTGGTCTGAGATTCAAAGAGCTTTGCGTCCTCTTAACTTGAATCCGCAAGATAGATCTGATATCATTGCTCAATTTTATAAGATGAAGTTTGATAAATTATTAGCTGACGTGACTAAGAAAGGATGCTTAGAAAAATTCTGACATGTAAGATTTTACTACTTAATCTTAATTCATTTATTATTAACCTATTTTTTTACATTACTTTTATTAACAACTATTCTTTTCAATGCAAACATGTACACCATAGAATTTCAAAAGAGATATTTGTCACATACACACATACTAATTTTCTTACATCCATCGAATAAATATCCAACATCTAATGATATTGATACAAATATATTTGCCGGGGTACCAGATCCTTTGAAACAACCAAAGTTGTATAATCTTGTGAAGAACCACATGGGACATGGACCTTGTGGTATGGAAAACCCAAAATGTCCATGCATGAAAGACAAAATGTTCCAAGTTTTTTCCAAAGAAGTTTTAAGATGTAACCATCATTTATCAAGACAAATATCCAGTTTACAGAAGAAGAGATAACGAGTATACAATTGAGAAAAATGGAATCATGCTCCATAGCGGTCATGTTGTTCCCCCACAATCTATATTTATTTATGAAATATGAAGCACACATCAATATAGAGTGTTTTAATCATAATAATTCAATTAAATATCTCTTCAAGTACATCCACAAGGGTTCTGATCATATATCTGCTACGATTGTTCCGAGTATAAATGGTGGTGACAAAATTATTAATGAAATCAAATAATACCTTGATTGCAGATATGCATGGTCGAGCGAAGCATGTTGGAGGATATTTTCCTATTCTATTCATGGAAGGAAACCGACAGTTGAAAGATTGTTTTTCACATGGAAGGAGAGAACCCTGTATTCTACAAAGATTTTGAACAAATTGGAAATGTCCTTCTTAAGGAAAGTGTTACGGAATCCATGTTTACTTCTTGGTGTGTGGAAAATAGAGATTATGATGAAGCCAAACTATTGACACAGGGACAATTTGTTTCAAAGTATGTTTATGTCAAGAAAAAAAGTTTTTGAAAATCGAGACTCAAAGGTTACACAATAAGTGCTTGATCTGGGTCCCTCCAACAACCAAAAAAATGTATTATTTGAGGATGTTGTTGACTGTGCAAAAAGGGCCAACGAGTTATGATGATCTCAAAACAGTTGAGGGGTTCAAACATGCAACATTTCGAGAAGCATGCTTTGAAATAGTGTTTCTCCAAGATGATAAAGAGTTCATTGAGGCAATAAAAGAGGCTTACAATTTGGGTTCTGATGTGTTTCGGTGTAAACTATTTGTTATTAGCTTCAATAAATCGACCATAACATGTATGGCGTAACACTTGGATATATTTATCAGATGGAATATTTAATGAACAACACCTTCTATAAAAAAATCTAGGTATTATTATATCTTTTTAATTTTCCGCTTTTTGTTTTTACAATTCATTTTCACATGTACTTCATATGTGCAATCTATTTACGTATCTTTACAATTTTATGGTAGAATTATCACTGACTGATGATGACATCCAAGAACTCACTTTGATGGAAATTGAGAAACATCTTTTAAAAAACAAAAGAAGTTTGAAAGAGTTTAAGCTTATGCCTTATCCAAATAACTTTGTACTGGATTTTCTTGGAAATAGATTGATTTATGATGAAAGGCACAATATGATATTTCAGCTCAGACGCAATTATACCAGGATTTGTTTTAAACTCTAATAGGTACTAGATCTACAAAATAACTTTCAAGTTGTATTGTGACATGTTTTTTACTGTTCTTTCACGCGTCTACGTGTATAATACATTGAATATGATTCATTTGACTAAAGCCATAACTAATATATGCTATTGGTCCATATATGATTCAGCTACTGTTCTGATTAATTCTACACATTCTGTTTAATGCCATCAGAACTGTTAAAGTGATTTATTTATGGTGGAAATATATTTTATGAATTATTCTTGTTGAAATTAATTCAATAACAATTAATCACACATACATGTTTTATATATTATACCATATACTTTAGTGCAAATATAATAAATAATTATGAACATGTATATAACTATAGGATCTACGACATGTTAGTATACGAGATATGAGATTTCAGGAATACCTGGATCCATAAGATGAAAAACACTTTTGTCAATGATAATTGTAATTCTGAAACGAAAAACTGTAAAGACAAGTGACTGACACTTGTTGGCTTGTGAATCTTCCTCAATCGGTACTCCTAATGCCTTGAACACTCTTCAGATGGGGAGAAGAGATTATTTTGCTTTTTGTACGATATATTGGGGATCATAGCCTATATATAATGTGATGGCCAATTAGGGTTCTCATTATTCCCAAATTGGGCCATCCTGACATCCACTCATATTTGAGCTCATATCCAATTATTTAATTAATCAACTAAATAATTCCTAAATACAATCTAAATAGACTTTTTAACATTATTTGATGACGTAAATATTTAAGGCACTTTATTTGATAAAAATAGCTAATATAATTAAATAAATATATTAGGCCACATAATTATTGGAATGCTAATATTTAATTAAATAATTAAAATATTCCAACAATCTCCCTCTTGGCCAATATATCTTAATAATTATATTATAATTCTTTAGGCGTGCATCCAAATGCTATTTATCTTTAGATTTCAATATTACAATTTGGTCCACCTCATACATCAATAATGGAACCATCGCGACTGTCGTCACTAACGTATAACGTGACAGAACCCTGACAACCACCACATTAATGTAATTGATGACATAGATCGATATGGATGAGTGACATAGAAATTTCATGCAATGTGATCTATAAATCGTGTATATTTCCAACTGGTCCAACTGAAGTCTTTATTGAGATCAAACTAAAGTTTGCAAATTCAATATTTGCATAAACGATACATAAATGGTTATAACATAAATAACCTTATAAACATTATTTCTGCAAATAATCTTAACATAAATTATGTATCGATATCAAAACAATATTATTAAACATAAAGAAGAAGTGACTCCCACTAATCTAAGACATCCTTAGTGACAATAATCATATGAAAGTCTTTATATGTCAAGTCTTTGATTAGTGAGTCTTTAGCTTAAATTCCATATTCATATATTCTAGTTTCAACAATAATAACCTATAAGTCAGTGAACTTTTAAAACCTATTGTTGAAATAATATATGATTGTCTTACAACAAAATATAACTTGAGTGATTTTGAAAATCATATATTGAATTGTAACTGAATGACATAAATATTTACCTTCATTTATTCTGTATTAAAATATCTATTCGACATCTAAAATATCAGAGTCAAACATACTGATGATCTCCTCATTGTCATATCTCCAATTTGTGAGTACAAACTCTTTTGTTCTCTACAATAATCCTCATGGTTGACCTTTTTGTTCAAGTATCTACTTAATGATTTTTATGTATGTTTTTCCATATATGTATAAAATCACATATAAGATTTCCACAACCAAAGTATAAAAAAAACTTAATTTTCTAAATTTCCAGATTCATTTATTTTGGACAATGATTGAGACTTAATAGTATCCCTTTATAATTGAGACATACCTTAGTTTATTGTCTTTCATGTCAGTTTTATTTCCAACTATATTGATATATGTATAAATCTTTTGTGATAACCAGATGATATCTTGAGAATAATCTCTAAGTATCTAAATACCTAATACATAAGAGATGTGCCCAAGATCTTTCATCACTAAATTTTTGTTAGAGATTTTTTGGTTTCACACAACAATCATATATCATTGTTGACTAAATAAAATTGACACATTAAACTGGGAATGTAAACTTACTCCCAGTGAACTTGTAAAACCCAATAATTATTCATAATAGAAATCTCAAAACCAAATGAGACAAATACCTTATGAAATATTGTGGTATCACTAATGAGACAATTATATTAACTTATAAATGGATTTTATCTGTTTGGAAACTATAAACTTTGTATCTATTGATACAAAGTTTTCTCCCGTTGCACCATATTGTGTTTCTTAATGTCGCCATTAAGAAACACTAATTTGATATCCATCTTACGAAGCTCCAAAATTATAACAAGTAGCAAGTGTCACAACTATCATAATAGAATCCTTCAAACATACTGAATAGAATTTTTCTTTTCAGTCAATTCTATTTGACACTTGATGCTCTAGTTCTTGAGAATGTTGAGTTTGATCTTCAAGGATTATTTTCTAATTTTAATTGAGAGAAAGAACAATAATATCCACATAAGGGTCCAAATTTGCTATATAAATAGCAACTGTATGAATTGAGTTAGAACCAATTCTTTTCCACTCAATTTTGTTCTTTGAACATATCTCTCCCCCAAACTCAATATTCTCAAGACACATTATAATATTTGTCTCAAAATATTCCTTAACTTGGGACTAAAGTTTATATATTTCAAACTTTTCAACAATTCTAGGTTGTCACAAGTCATGATTGAATTAACTATAATAAAATTTGAATTTAAAATACAAATTGAATCTATCATTTTAAAAAAACAGTTATAATATTAAAATAAAACTTTATTTATTCACCATATTGTCTTTTAAACAAAAAATTTAAGCTTATCATTAATGACAATCTAAGATAGTTAAATCTAAATAAAAAAAATATCAATCTTCACCAAATTTGCTCCTTTTAAATTGATGTATCTTTCAACACCATTGAACATTTATCAGTTCAGATCATATTTTATGATTATTCTTTATTTGTCCTTATCCTTTGAGATATTTACCAAATGAGCAATATTTTATTTTCTCTTGCTTCAATTTTTTCTTTACTGCACACTTTATGAAATTATTCTTTTAAAGAATAATTTCTAACTTTAATAGTTATAAACTTAATTGCGCAAAGAGAATACCATATGTTAAATTTTCAACAAAGTCACCTAATTGACGAAATTATAGCGCTTTAGCAAGATTAAATAGTTTTATAATATGCTTATGATATTTTCTTTGCTTAATAATCTTAATGAAAAATTATCACTCCAATGAGATTTTGTCTTTCGCTTTATTGCTTTAGAAGCACTAGAATTTAAGTAAAGATAATATGATAAAATTTATGTCATCTTAAATAACACCTCTAATGTCTCTGGATTGCAAAACTTTAAGATTATAGAACTGTGTAATTTGGAGTGTACACACTTTTAAAAACTTGAGTCTCACTTTAAATATACTAAATTGTGAGAGAATTTGAGTTTCTCCATCATTATGTAAGGTCTAAAAAAATTATAATGTTCATATTTTATTCTTAAAATAAACTATATTAGTTTATAGAGAACAAAAAAAATGTACTCAGCCTAAATATCAAGTCCACCATTGATATTAAGTCTTTAGGAAATAAAATCAATTGCTAGTGATATTTATTTTTAATGATCAAACACTGATAATTAATATTTATAAACAATAAATTCTTATGATTGTCACATGTTATATGTGTGAATGTAATCAAATAAACTCCTGAAAGATTTACCCTCATACAATGTCATTACTGATATGACAATAAATTATTATATATAGACATCCATCTTTACTTATAAATTAATATACTCAAACAAGATACCAAACACACCATTAATACACACCATTAATTCTCAATCTTTGATTGAGAGAATTAATAAACGTACTCTCACGCAATGATCAAACATTAGTAGTAATAATGGACATCTTTGACATCAATCATTATCCACATGGATAAATTAATAACTACTGCATATTTACCATCACAAATATACAATTATTTGGCCAAATTGTGGCTTCCTTTTGACCGACTAGCAGTTCGCATGAACAATTACACACTATATCTTTTGTAATTCTGATTGAATCAAATTTACACAACAGAGATTAGTTTTGCAACATATTGCTTCAACCAACTCAACCAAAATTACTAGACATTTTAATAAATTCAATTGGAAGAGTTTTATATTTATAAGACACTACCCATAAATATGGATCATATTCATTTAGGATGTCGTTTGATAATAATAATATTTCTTGAAAGTCCTTAGTGTGGAACAAGTTCATAATAAAACATAAATTTTATAAAGTTATGCAAATTTCATGATTAAAAAAATTATTGTATAAAATAAATAACAATAACCTCAAATAACATAATCATGCTAAATGTATAATTTCAAACTTGATAAATATTAAATATTTATATATCCAAAATTAAATGTCAAATAAATTTACATATGCAACAAATAATTCTTTAAATAACTTATTTTAGAATCAACAAAATCAATTCTAAAATCTAAAATATAAAAAATTTAAGGAATCAAATCTTTACTTTTACCTAATAATTTTGAGAAATATTTAAAATATTCAAGAATTTTCACAAATAAAATATAATAACTAAATATATACTAAACAATTTAGTATTTTTCTTATCTCTCAAAATCGAAATTCACGTGCGTATTTTATGTGAATCAAATTGAAAGATAAAATAATAATTAAAAATTAAACAAAAATATCTGAGAATAAAATCTTTAGAAAATAAATATAACACACAAAACATAACGCCATAGTAAGTGTAACAAAAAAAAAATACAAAAATTATCATTAAAATTTCATGACTCATAAAACATATATATCAATATTAAAAAATAATGAATTTAAAATATATATTTTCATGATCCAAAAATAAAATAAAATAAACATTGGTGTTTATAGAACAAATCTCGATAAACTAAACATGAAGACCTGCTCTGATACCACTTGTTAAAATTAATTCAATAACAATTAATCACATATACATGTTCTATATATTATACCATATGTTTTAGTGCGAAATATAATAAATAATTATGAACATGTATATAACTATAGGATCTACGACATGTTAGTATACGAGATATGAGATTTCAGGAATAACTGGATCCATAAAATGAAAAACACTTTTGCCAATGATAATTGTAATTTTGAAACGAAAAACTATAAAGACAAGTGACTAACACACAGGTACTCCTAATTCTTGAACACTCTTCAGATGAAAAGAAGAAATTATTTTGCTTTTTATACGGTATATGAGGACCATAGCCTATATAGTGTGATGGTCAATTAAAATTTCATTATTCCTAAATTGTGCCATCATGACATCCACTCATATGTGAGCCCATATCCAATTATTTAATTAATTAACTAAATAATTCCTAAATAAAATCTAAATAGATATTTTTACATTATTTGATCACATAAATATTTAAGGCACTTTATTTAATAAAAATAACTAATATAATTAAATAAATATATTTAAAATATTAATATTTAATTAAATAATTAAAATATTCCAACAGTTAAAAATTTTCATGAATGCCTTAGCTACGAATTTGGATCCTCTGCAGTGTTTTGTCTGCATGCAGTTTCCATTCAGGCATAATCTTAACCATTCATCTATATTTTTCTCAGTTTTCAAAGCAACATATTTTTTATCTCTATAATTTCATCAATTCAGAGCCACTAGATGAAACATGAGATGGATGGTTGAAGAGAAAGCCATGAGAGGATCTATTCCAGAAAAACGCATTTTCTTTTGATCTGCAATATGAGCATAAGCGATACACCAAAAAAACCCAAAAATAGTCCAGAACTAGTTTTCTTTCGCTTCATGCTTCTTTCAATGTCATATTTTAAACAACGAGTGTAGGACTTTTGTTCAGTACATCTATACTCTAGTTAAGAGCTTTTGGCCAAAAGCTTTTTGCAATACAACTTCTTGACAAACGCCATGCACCATATTCATAATAGTGCATTTTTTTCCTCTCACATACGCCATTTTGTTGGGGGCTTATAAGCTGGTGTAAAGTTAACTTTTTTTCCCTTGAGTTTCACATAAACTTTCAAATTCATGTAAATTATGTTCTCCATTGCTATTTCTTTTTCAATCAATATATGATAGCTTTTAAATGTTGGAAAAAGTTCATATTTTTGTTTGCAAGAAAAAACTCAGACTTTCTGAGTTAAATCATCACTTGGAGGTAATTATATACTTCTTACTTCCATCAGAACATGGAGTAATTGTCTATAGATATCAGAACCAATAAGCTCTAGTGCAACCTTTGCTCTCCATGATTTTCCATGTGGGAATGGATTCGAGTGTTGTTTTCTAAAAACACATTCTTCACAAAATTCAAATAGGATTGTGATTTGAGAAAGACCCATCGCTATGTTTTTTAATTAAAAAAGTCTTTAACCCACCAAAACGAAGATGCTCTTAGGAAAAATAGTTAGAGTTATTCCTTAGCCCATTCCTTATCTTTAAAAAGTGTGTAGTCTCATCACATTTATGAAAAGATGATGCAAAAGATTTATAAAAAATTAATATATTCAAAATATTGTTATATTAATTTTAACTTATATATTTCAAAATATTATTAAATTAGTATATGTCATTAATGTATTCAAAACATTATTACTATATAGTCTAAAAAAATAATATATATATATATATATATATATATATATATATATATATATATTTATGCAATTCCTTTGAGGTTAAAATATATATATTTTTAAATACTGGAATATTATCTTGCTGATTATAATTTTTTTAATAATAATGAAAACATTAAATTAATGATTAAAATATTTAATATTAATAAAAATATAGAATTATTGATTAAATTATTGCATATTAATGAAAATATGAAGTTATTTATCAAAATTTTAAATATTAACGAAAATACGAAATTATTGGTCAAAATAATAAATATTAACAAAAATATAAAATTATTAATAAAAAATTAAATATTAACAAAATATAAAATTACTGATGAAATTATTTCACATGACAATGACATCTATTTCTTTCAAATTGAAAAGAAAAACAGTTGCACGTTTTACATATATGAAATGATTTGTTAATTTAACGTATAAGATATAATTATTTGGTCAATATCAATTATTCATTCACTTATGCATTTAATTAATATAACATATTTTTCTATTACTTATATTTTCAATTAACTTTTTTTAATAATTATAAAAAAATAACACGTACGAATATTTCACTAGTTTTTTTTAAAATTGTTAATAGGGAATTCTTGCAGAATTTAGTCCTATCCTCAAAGTCGGCTATTAGTGGAGGTGTAAATATTATAGGAAATTTCTTTTCTCATCTTCTTCTAGATGATTCTGATGAAAAATTTAAAATATCTTCAAATTTTGCAAGTGTACTTGCGAAGTTACCTCACAGCAGATTTTGCAAGTGTACTTACGAATTAACCCATAACTAGTGTGTATATCCGTGCGAGGCACGGCTTTAGTTTGTATTAGTTTAAATAATTATGTCTATTACATATAAAATAATTATATTTCGAATATCTAATTAAAATAATTAAAATAATAAAATAGAGATAATTTAATTAAAAATTAAAATTAAAATAATATAATAATATAATAATATTTTTTGTCTTATTAGTTTCATTTTTTAATACAATATGGACTGTTGCATAGATTATGAGGTTTCAAATGAAAAAAAAAAACAATATGAAGTTGCATTCAAAAGAAATAGCAGTAGCAATGTAAGCATAAATAAAAGCCAACACCAATGTGAACCAAATCCCAGTAGCAATTTAAACATATAATTAGGGGCTAAACAAATCCCAACAAAAGCCAATTCCATCTAAAACCAAACAACTCAAAGTGCATCTTAGTTTAACAAAACAGAAAATAACAACAATTCAAAAACTATAGTGAATGAACCAAGTCGACTAATCCTTCTCAATTAGTATGTTTTTCAGAATCCTAGTCTCGCCTACATCTATAACTCCAAAGAACTTCTCCAATTCCTCTTAACAGAGTACAATCAGAGGATCAACTTTATGTGTGAAACCGAATCGTTGTCTTCACAAATTTCCTCAGCGCCATCATTTTCAAATTTTGAAGTCAAATCCCGAGCTACCCCAGCAACCATGTCATTCTGAACATGAGAACCAATGGTAATTTCTTCAACACCAGAATTTTCCTAAACAATTTACAATCTTAAAGTTAATCATATGAAATGCATCAAAGACTACCAACAAAAATCAAACAAATTGAATCGGTAGAAAATTATAGAAACCTTCACGATGTAATTCAGTCCTGAATTGCACCACAGATATATCACTTTGAACCACACCAAGATTCAAATCGTCCTCAGCATCAACAGATTTCTATAACAGTTAAATAATTGCATTATTAATTAATCAATTATATGAAGTAACATGAAATGGACATGTTACACAAATATTAGTATTAACATGAAAGAGAATACTATCGACCTTTGAAACAGATTGGAACTTTGAAATTATATCTTTGTCAGCACAAACTTTTTTCACGCGAAAAGACTGTTCATATCCAGAACTCACATCATTTTTTACATCTATCTTAAATGAAATGTTTGATCAACAAAACCACCAATCATGAGGCACAATTGTTGGTCTTCTTCCTAAAAAATAGAATATTAAGAATTATTACTATGAACTTATATCTTGATTATAATGACAGTTGGTAATAAGTAAAAAAAATTTACTTTATAAATACTCACCCGGTCCATTTCAGCAATCAAATTAGAACATGTTATTTTGATTAGAAAATAACAATCGCGATCAAAAAGCACGAAAGTAGCAGAATCAGTTTCATCAATTACTCTGAGTTTGACACAGAACCTACATATTTAAGGAAGTTGGAAAACTATATATTACATATTTTTTAAATAAATAGACAGATTAGCCGTTAATATATGAAATAATTGAAAAAAATTACAATTAAACACCTTGGGACAATTGTCCAAATATGCTTCTCACACTTTGGGCAGAACAACCTTCTGGAATCTACAACAACACCCTTATTGCAGACACATGCAGCATACCACCAATCATTACCACCAATAACATGTTTGATCGTGCCTAACACAACACAAACCATATTCTGTAGACATATAAAACAAAATAACAATGTCAAATAAACCTATAATACAAAAAGCATGTAAAGAAGGATATGAATGAAATAAAAGTTAAATGCAAATTACATCTTGACAGTCTTTTAGTTCCTCTATTGTTTTTACGTTGACTCAGATTCAAGAAATCTTCTTCCAAACTCGTCTCTGAAGCATCCTTCATATAGCTAAATGGTTGAGTAGGTGATCCAATGTTATCGCTAATAAGAAAGAAATAAGAAAGAAAAAAGTAATAATCAATTATTAACTTTCAGAAACTTCAGAAGACTTAATTATACAAATTGAAAGATATGTGAATCAAAAAAGTATTTACTTTCAGCTTTAAAGAATCTGCCTCGGGTATGTAACAGTTTGGTACAATTCATTGCATTCTGCATCTGGATTTTTCCATTATAAGAACATTGTCGGGTTACCAGATTTTAGGTATGCATCAAGTTCATCAACATATGGTCCAAACAGCGTACAATCAAGCTTCATCCTACAGGAAACCAATTAATGGATTGTAACTCTAACTGCATAAAAAATTATATAAGTTTTTAATCATATGACTTACCCATGGGATTGTAACTCAATAACCTTAAACTTAGTAGTTACACCATTCCTTTCATAGACCCTTTCACGTCCAACAGCCGACAAAATGGCCACAACATCTATTACATAGATTAGACAAATTAGATGATGATATAATTGAATAATAACGAAAATTGAAGACAATAAAAAACAAATAGAATATTTGTTTTGAATTAAATAAAAGCTTTACCAATCAAGTAGTCCATATCAATTTTCCCAACAATCTCTGGGAAGGACACAAATGAGTAAGGGTTATCATATGGATCATCACCAATCAGAACCAGTAGAACTCGCAAATTCAACTTAAATTGATGTTTCGTGGTCCTATACCCTCCAGATTAGGAGCAACCCCAAAATATTGAAAATTATAAACAATAACGAATCTTATTCTCAAATCGAGAAAGAGAGCCTTACAGATGCTTGTATCTTGAAACCCTATAAACAATAACAAACAAATATCAGAATAAAATGATATATAATAATATGCAAAGAAAAAAATTACAAATCAAACAACAACAACAACCTTCTCATCGATTAAAACCATCTCCATCGCATAATGTTTTTGTTTATAATTCATGTCTGGCACAAACCACAATCGAATAACTCGAACAACAACGTTCCATGATTCTTTTGCTGGTGTGATTTCAGAAACAAAATCGTATCTTGTGGCAGCCATTGTAAAATATTGGAAAATTGAAACGGTTCAAAGAGAATGAGGATTTGGAGATGATATAAGTCATATTTATATATGTAGAATAAGCAATCATACAAAGAAATTGAAAGAACAAACTTGGAATTGGGAAATATGCAGAAACCTTGAATTGGGAAAAGAAACCTTGAATTGGAAAAAGGAAGAAGAACATGAATAGATGGAGGCGTGTGGAATTGTGCCGTCAATGCAATTTAAGGGCAAAGAATGGGAAACGAAAAGAACGCATGAAAGGAGGTTCACAATTGTAAATTCAATGCAATTTAATGGAAAAACAAAGGTGTGTGTGGAAAAATTTGTGTACGGGTTAAAAATTTGTAGAATAAAAATATTTTATAAGTATTTACAATTAAAGTATATATGTTATTAGACAGAAAAATTGAATTTTTTAAAATAAAATATATATCTTATATGTCATTAAAAATAATAAATTCATCAAATTATAATGCAAAATATGAGATTGAGGTCAAAACTATTTTAACTAAAAAAAGATTAATTTCCTAAATGAAAGATTGAGGTCAAAACTATTTGTATCAATTTTATAATATAAAGGTTAATATTTTATCATAAAAAAATATTATTTCAACTGAATTTTATTTTTTCTTATATCATATGTCATAATATCTTATATTCCATCCGTCTAAAAATAAGTATCATTTAATTAAGTATAAAATATTTGTTTATCGAAGGGATATCATTCTTAGTACATTGGATTAAAATAAATATTTTCTATATATATAATTATTATAAGGTATTTTCTATATTTTGTTAAAATTTTGTGTGAACTAATTATAATTAAAAAAATTATATTTCTTGTTTCTTATGTTAGGTAAAAATGCCTTTTATAAAATTAACTATAATTAAATAATTAATAAGTATTCAAAATTTATTGTGTGATTCTATGTTTAAAAAAAATTAGCATATTAATAGATTTATTTTTATTTCTAATTTACCTTCTTATATAATGGTCAAATAAAAAAACTTGAAAGTAGAATTTACATTTTGTATATGGTAAACATGAAAATAAGATAATTTTGAAAAATTACATGAAAATGATTAATTAGATTTGTATCATACATTTAATTTAGATAACTTTATTTGTTTTAAAAATAATAAGAATGAAAAATAGAAATATAAAATAACTTTACCAGTGAATTTTGTTTTGGTACAACAAAATATTTATATGATCAAATTAATTGTGTATCATTTATATTTTAGAAAAAAAATAGTAAAAATCATTTATGTTGGCTATAAATATTGGTATTAATTATTAATAAATTCTATAAAATAAACTGAAATAATTCTTAATGAATCTCAAACTTAATTCTATTTTTTCTTTTTATAATTATTATAATTATTAATTATATAGAGAAAGTAAATTTACAGAATTTATATTATAGTTTTATATTTATTAAATGCATTTTTAATTCTTCAAAATATGAGTGTTCAAAATATGTCAGTTAACATTTTTACTTTGTAATAATGATCATAAAGAAATTAATGGGAAGGAAATTAATGCTTCATTTTTGCACTGGAACAATACAAAAGTTAATGGGAAGAAAAATAATGTGGACGGTTCATTTTTCTAAAAATCCTAATTGCTATGTAAGCGTGACATTACAGAATTTGTGTAATGATATCAAAAATTAAAATAAAATTAATAATAATTAAATAAAAGAAAGTTTCCATTTATAAAAAATTTACAAATAGAAGAATGCATGAGAATTTGACAAGTGGCAAACTTGCCAAAGTACTCATCTTGCTTTTTTCTATTGCATGATTTAACAAAATTAAGGTGACTTCGCATGCGCACTTGTGAAATCACCCATAATTTCTTATTTCACAAGTACACTTGCAAAGTCTGTGTATTGTTTTAGATAACAAACAGAACAACCATATCTCTTTTTTATTCAAACAAACTCTTTTCTCACTTTCTACTCTAAACCCCAAACTCATAAATTTGTACTCATCTCTCCATTTCAACTAATTTCAAGTCATCCAAAATCATCTCTAAACTCTCAAAATTGTGTAAGTTTTCTCCAGTTTATTTTGAATAATAATACAATCCTGTAATAGTTTATTAGGTTAGTTTGTAGTAATTAAATTGTGTATGTTAGTGTTAGATTAGGTAAATGTAGTTGATTGGGTGACAAAAAATTGAGGTTTGGGTAGTTTAGGGCAAGAAACTGCTAAGATTTGAAAATGGTTGTGCGCAGGGGATTTCACAAGTGTACTTGCGAAGTCACCATGAACCTGTTTCGCAAGCGCACTTGCGAAATCTTGCCTGAGTTGTTTTTTAATAAAAAACCTAACAATTATAATTATTAATTTCAAGATTATGGCTGAGAATCAGGACCAAAACAGACATTTAAGACAAGGAAGGCCACCCCATACTGACTCAGCACGTCGAGAGAGACAGGCAGAGCAGGTGAACCGACCTCGAGGTTGGAATTGAGTACAAAGAGAGCAGTTGGATGTAGCTTCTCTGTCTGCACCGAGGAATCATCTGCATTAGATGTCTTCCTCTCGTACATATGAGCAGGTGCCTGATGAGTCAAAGATTCAACAAGAGTTCGCGGCACTTGAGAAGGGGTAAGGTACCCGAGGATGTTCCAGTTCCTGAGAAAGTGGAGTAAGGATATCCGGGAGGACCATTTGAAACCTCCCTCTTGATTTACTACCATGATTATACCACCCGCCATGGAGAGGTATATTTTTGGTTGAAAATTTTCATTTTATATGTTAGACTCAAAAATACGATTGTAAGAATTTTCATTTTATATTCTTGCTTGACCTATCTATCAGAGGTAGGTTACTAAACCATCACAAGATAACACGAGCTGAGGCGATTGAGTGAATGGTTGATTATCTGATAGCTGATCCATATAAGGAAGATGAGGACTGCAGAACATCTAATGAGACGCATATAAGGTTCTCCCACCTGAAGGATTTGTATGAGGAGCACCTGGTTGTAGCAATAGGTGCCGAGGAAGAAAATGAAAAGGTTATTATTCAGTATCACCGAGATTGTGCCATTCGGTGTTACTTGATGTTCTTGATCCGCATGTTCGTATTTGTTGACACAAGTGGGACCTATATGGATGTGACCAACCTGAGGTATTTTATGGACCTGACTACAGTTCATGAGTGGAACTAAGGTATCGCTGTTTTGGTATACCTCTACCAGAAGCTGAAGGAAGCTTCAAATTGGAGGTCGAGGACGCTCACTAGCTCATGCACACTCCTCACGATACCTTATTTGTTTTCAACTATTACTTTTAATTTATTTTGATTGTTTTTGCATAGTTGGATAATATCTCATTTCCGCCGCATTCATGGTTTCGAGTCAGATAATAATTATATTGACAACATGCCAAAGGCTGCCAAGTATCTTCTTCAAAAAGGGAACCATAAAGTGGTGTTGTACCGGGTGTATCTTGATCGCACCGACCATGATGACATTAACTGGATGTCGTTCGAGGAACACATGGAGGTTATCCCGTTCGATCCCATCTCTTTATACTTGGCGTGGCTAGCATGTGGATTTAACATTATTGTTAGATATCTTCCGGAGTAGTGTATCCTCCAGTTAGACTATGTGCAGATGATACCTAGATCTCCTTTTCATGCTGCTCTCGGAATCATCGTATGATGGGATCTCGATGGCATCTTCGAAGATTGGGAGAATCATATGGTGCCACAAGACCATCAGATGATCCAGGCATCCCAGACTTGACACTATGTAGAGGGTTATGTGACATAGTTTTTTAATGTGTCACACCCTCTCATGGCACCGAATGGTCTTGGACATCCATCGAGGCCAGCTCATGAGGAGCTCTTGGAGAACGAGCAGACCGAGGATGATCATGCGATTGATCTATTGTCCATCTGCCAGCGGATCCACCTACTTGGACAGGAGGCGTTAGATACAGGGATTATCGGTACGGTCGGTCCTGAGGCGGTTGCCGTAGTTTAGAGGATGGTCAGTGAGGCATCTGGTGCATCGTAATACCGCAGGCAAAGGATGACATAAGGGGTTAGGATTAGGCATACGCAGTAGTCTGTGTTATGTTTTGTTATTTTTTTTTGTTGTTGTTGTAATATTTTTATCGTATTTAATTTCCGAACAAATTACGAATATTATTTATAAACATCTATTATTATTATTATTTACTTACCGTATATTTACCGTATTATTATGTTCGTTTTATATTTTTAATCAAATCGTAAAATATTTATATGATTGTGAAATATATTGTGAAATAGTGGAATTGATGAAATTTTAAACAAAAAATGACACAAGCAGAAGACGTTTTTGCAAGTGCACTTATGAATTCACCTCGCAGCAGGTTTCACAAGTGCACTTGCGAAAAAACCTCTAAATATGAAAAAAAGAATTTTTTCGTTAGTACACTTGTAAAACCTACTGGCAAAATAAACTCGCAAATACACTTAAAAAAGATATTTTTGAGTTTTCTTGGTAAAACCCACCGCCTCTAAATGTAGAAAAAAAATCCTAATATTTTATTAAGAATTGAGACCCTACATAAAAACTGGAACCAACTTTCCATTTTAAATAACCAAGCAAATACGCGTCATTAGAATCACTTTTTCTACCTTGAATCTCATATGTTCTAGTTGGAAGCAATAAACATCTACCACCCCTCACAAATATTTTATTATATATTTAAAACATGTTTTATGGTCACCACATTATAAGTCTTTTTTTTAAAAAGATAAATATACTTTTATTAATTAAATTATATTTATAATATGTTTTTCATGTTTCTTTTAATATTGTGACCCCTATTATTTTTTTTCTTCCAATTTTAATCCTACCATTTTAAAAATTGGGTTTTGTATTCTTTCCATTTTATTTTTTATTTTATCGAATTTTAGTCCCTCTTCGTATCATTTGTCAACAAATGACACAAAACTATGACGTAATTGCACAAATAAACCCTTCAACTAAGATAAGAGCTATTAGTCATCGGAAAGAAGAATCTTAACCAAATAAATGATGAATCTACAAACATAAATACTTTGCTTACATTTCTTCAAATAGTGAAATGTCAAAAATATGAGAATATGACACAATAATCCAACATGTAAAGGTAAAAGAGTGAATGAGAGATTAATATCTAAAGAGAAATATCTAAAATGTCACTATTATCATTCATATGTCATTAAAAATGCTCTTAGATTAGAAGAGGACTAAAATCCTTAAAAAATTCAAAAAAAAAACCGTAAAAATCTATTTTTAAATAGAGGGAAAAATAGGGACTTAAGTTACAATTAAATCTAACATTCTTAAAAGAATTTTTAATGAACATATTTATTACAAATTACATTTATTTCACGTGGCTTAATTTATTTGTGTTATTCTGATATTGAACTAGATTTGATAGGAAGGGATGAATTTGTTCTCTCTACGTGGTTGTTTGGAGTTTTTGACCTAATATATTAGGTGGAAAACGATAATTTAAATATGAACCATTCTTGCATGGAACTGTACATAAATTTATTTTTTTAAAAACAACTAATAAAAAGAGAAAATTCTTTTAATTTTTTAAATTTAATTTATTTTTTAATTGTTATCATGGAATAGTTGTGTTAACAGAGGAAAGAAAAATTATTTATTTTAATTTTTAATTAATATAAATATTATAATTTGTTGTGTGTAATGCCACATGGTATGAGAATAAGATTGCGTTTGTTTCGGTGCTAGAAAAAAGATTTCTTGGAACTTGAGGTTGGAAACAATTATTCCTTTATTTGGTAGATGAGAAAGAAAAAAATTTCTTGGAACAAATAATATTCAGGAATATAATTTACTCATGAAATTTTAAATATTTATTCTCATGTCAATGAGTGAAAATCATTTATTCCCATATAAATAAAAAAATAACCAACTATAACTACACACTTTCATATTATTTCACCACAATATTTTATATTTTTAAAATTTTAAAATTATAAATAAAATAAAATTCAAAAATATTCCTAGAAATCTTTATCATTTACCAAACAACTTGATTGGAAATAAAATTCCTTGCATTATTACCATTCTTAAGAATAATATTCCCGGAATTGTAATTTTAATCTCTCAAACAAACGCACCATAATTAAAGAATTTCTCTTTCAATACTTGCTCTATCAAAAATGTTTCATCAAATACAAAAAAAAAAGGATTTCTTATTCCACTTCATAGGAGTGAAAAATACCCTATACAATTCCGAAAATATCTCAAGAAAACCAGAAATATACTTTCGGTTTGTACCCTATACACTTATAATTTATCATTTTGAGATACACTTTTAAAAAATATAAAATGAAACCTAAAATATATTTCCATAACAAATCAAAAATGTATTTCCGATTTTCAACAAACACATCCCAAGTGGCTCATGCCACTTTTTCTTGTTATGACACATGAAATTGCTTATATTACAAATAGAAATATATTTCCGATTTGTACTGAAAGTATATGTTAGTGTTTTAAGTTGGCATCAATTTTGGTAAAACTAGGCTTTAGAAATGTCTTGATAGATGTCATGACATTCAGAGATTGAAGATAAATCCTACTGGACAAGGATGGTAAAAGTTTCGTAGTAGAAGCTAAAGTCGTTGAAATTAAACAGATCGATGTCATAATGTATGTTATGACATTCAGGTGACATTCTGCTCTGAATCGCTTTTTCCCGAGATTTTCGGAAGTTTGTTGAGCATTTTATTTATGTTTTTCGTTATTAGAAAGCATGCTCACGTGGTCGCTAGGTTAATCTTAATTAAACCTAAATTGGTTGTTGAACAAACCATGTTTTTAGGAGAGAATTAAGTAAACCCTAGCTATCTTTATGGAAGCCCAAAATCAAGATTCGGATCTTCTATATAAAGAATTCAACCCTTACTCTACAGCCACACCTTTGGATTCCATTGAAGACATTGAAGGCTTTTGTTTGTGTACTGTTAGGATTTAACAGTTGTTTGTGTAATTCTAGTTTCTCTTGTGAGCCAAGCAACTATCAATTGATAAGTGCATTGGACTAGGATTTGTTGTAAGGGTAGTTTATCACTCAAAGCTTTAAAGCACGAGTGTTTGTCTCTTGATTAAAGCTTTGAAGCAAGATCAAGATATTTTATTGAAGTGTGTCTTCACAATTCAATTAGTCAATAGGTTGATATCACTGCGGTGATTGAGGGGGAGTGAGTAGGAACTCATATCTAAGTAGGACTTAGGTAAAAGGGTCATTGGGTAGTGATTAAGAGAAGGTCACGTGTGTTGGGTAGGGTCTTCGAATTGATATCGCTAATAGTGAACTTTCTCCCGGCTTGGTAGCCCCTGATGTAGGTTTGTTGAACCGAACGGGTGAACAACTTATTGTGTTATTTATCTTCATTTCTGTGTGAATTGCTAACACAGGTCGACATCGTGTCATAACATTCTGTGACATCAAGTATCCGCCGTGAATTTTAATTGGCATCGTGGTGCACCCTTGTTATTTGGTGAGATCTAGGGATAATAGTTTCCGCATAATGGATAAAGAAGATTTAGAGGTAGACCACCCATTCGGATGGGTCTAATTATGAGTGGAAGCCTCGTATGGTTGCCTTCCTAAGATCGTGGATATCAAGGCTGGAGAGCTACCGATAAAGGATGGAAACATCCAACCAAGGTTGAGAAAGATGGGACTACTGTCTTGAAACCCGAGGAGGAATGGAGCAAAGAGGAAGAGGAGGCTCTGGAAACTCTAAAGCATTGAATGCTTTATTTAATGGTATTGTAAATATCTTGATTGGTTCATCAATGTGAACCGCCAAGGATGTTTGGGACACCCTCAAAACTACTCATGAGGGAACATCTAAGGTGAAGATGTCAAGACTTCAGATGCTCACTACCAAATTTGAGAATTTGAAGATGAAAGAAGATGAGACTATTCATGAGTTTCACATGAATGTGTTGAGATTGCCAATGCCTCGTGAGCACTTGGTGAAAAGATGTCGAGGAAAAGTCGGAGAAAGATTCTCGTGTCCTTGCCCAAAAGGTTTGCAATGAAAGTTACTGCAATTGAAGAGGCTCAGGACATCAGCACCTTGAAGGTTGAAGAACTGATAGGATCTCTTATGACTTTTGAGATGGGAATCAGTGAAACTGTTGACAAGAAGAGCAAGAGCATAGCACTTGTATCCAATTCTGAAGAAGGATGCAAGGAGGAAGATGAGGAGAAGATATCTAAAGCTATAGCCATGCTTGGAAGACAGTTCAACAAACTGATCAGGAGAATTGATCCAAAGTCAAGGTCAAATGTCAAGGACACTGCATCTGACATCAGCAGATCTTATGACTCCAGCAGAAGATCCAAGTCAGAGGAAAAAGGAAGTCAAAGCAGAGGAGTCCAATGTCTTGAATGTGAAGGATATGGACATATTAGAGCTGAATGTCCCACCTTTCTTAAGAAACAAAAGAAAGGAATGGCTGTCACTTGGTCTGATGGTGATTCGTGAAGTGAATCGAGGAAGAAGGTGCCAAACTTGTCACCGACTCACTGGAGTGTACAATTCTGAGATGGACTCTAGTGATGAGGAAGTAACCTTTGAAGAGCTTGCTGAGACCTACAGGAAGCTATGTGTGAAAAATGGTGAAGTGTATCAGCAGAATGAGGAACAAACATGATTGAGAAGTTGGTCGAGAATGTGAAGCTAGAGGTCGAGAAAAGGAAAACACACCACTATAAATCTCCTCAACAAAGGATATTGTCATGTTGAACTCCAAACTTGATCGATGTCTAAATCATCAAAATGTTGACATCCGTCGAAAAGTTGGATAAAATTCTTCAGCTTGGACAAAATGCAGGAAATAAGCATGGTTTAGGATATGTGGCTGAAAAGAAACCTGTTGGTGACATCAAGGAGAAGAGACATAGGAGAACAATGTCAAAACAGCTGTCACAACACAAATCAGGATATGTGAAGGCTATGAAATTTGTTGATCACAAAAGGGAAAACAGACCTAATGAACCAATGTCAAAGCAGATGTCACAACATTGGGTTCAGCATCAAAATCATAGAAACCTGATCCAAAAGTTTCAAAGATGGAGATGTTATTATTGTGGAAGGTTTGGTCACATAAAGTCCACCTGCTATAGGCTACATGGGTATCCTAATCAAGTTCCATATGTGAAGCCTAAGTTCAACAAGGCATCATACACTCACCAGTGGAAGAAGAAGAAGACTACAGCTCTGATAGCACAAACTTTTCCTAGAGTATCTCCCAAGGAAGATTGGTATTTTGATAAGGATGCTCCAAGCATATGAGATGTAAATCTTCTCAATGATGTTAAGCCTCATTCTACCACTTTGTTACCTTTGGAGATGGAGCTAAAGGAGAAATCAAAGGTGTTGGAAACTCAAAGTCCGAGTTCGAACCCGAATGGAGTATCTGGTAAAAGGTTTGACGCAAATCTCATTAGCATAAGTCGCCTATGTGATATGGGATTCACAACAACTTCACTAAGACCGAATGCCTTGTGATCAATGATGAACAATCGTGATTATGAGAGGAGTCGATCAAAGGACAACGCTACTTGTGGGAATCGAGAACCCCACTCGCCATCCGTGTGCTCTATGACAAAGATGAAGAAAAGTGAAGTTGGGAGAACAAGAAACCGATCACCACATCTTAGAGGAATAAAAGGATCGGTTCCATAGATGGAGTCAAGATTACCAAGAATTCACATGGGAAAAGGGAAAATGTGGTAATTGTCGCTGGACAGAAATCGAATGTCACATTCAATGTCCAGACATTTGATCTCAATCAAAGTACCGTGTTCGCATGAAAGGTCGACCAAGTGTCTTAATGTCAAAGAATACAGGAGAAGAGTATTGGATGACATCCTCATTGTCAGAGGAGGAAATATCATGGTGGCCTTCAGTCATGGTAATCACTTGGAATCTGAAGAAGTCTCGATAGATTGATGGATGACTCAACACTTCTTTCACGTAATGTGTGCAAAGAATTGTGTCAAGAAGCTTGGAAAGAAGAATGACACCCACACTAGGACTATTACCCTTCCACATTTGAAGGTGTCCAAAAGAACAAGTGGAAAAGGTGTTGATCAAAACTTGTGTAAAAGGATTTCTTGGATGTGTCTCCTTGAGAAGTAATCTCACCTTGGATCAAGAAGCAAAACTATGTGGTCCTATACAATGTTGAAGTCGAACTCACAACAGATAGCAATTGTTCTAGGGTGATCCGATGAGGCAGATCGATTGAGCACAATGTCATAGGATGTCATGACTTTGTACGTGACATTGTTACAAAATTTTGAGACTAGTCAATTTAAGACCTTAAGGGATAAATTGGGTATTGGTCAACATGAGAAGTTGTAGCAATTAACTGGGGTAACAACAAGGGATGAAAGAGATTGTTTATTTCAATTACTTATAAGTGGGCCATTTAGGTATTTTCATCCCCATTTTAAAAAGTCCAAGAATAGGAAGAGACATCCATATACAAGAGTTTCTCCATTTGAAAGTAACATCTCTCTTACTTCTTCTAAAAGAAACTCTGAATCCCCTTGCCATTTTCGCTCTCACTCTCTCAAAAACCATCAGCGAAAAATGTCTTCATCTTCCTCATCATCCCAACAATCAGGATCTTCATCTCCTTCAATGGCTGAAGTTAGGTCAAAAACTGAAACCATGCAAGTTGAAGCATTGTGCTACTCCATGCATCATGGCAACTGACCCAGAAAGAGTCAAGAAGCTACGCACAAGAAATGCAAGAAGGGCACAGACATCCCCTTCTGGTAAGACCTCTATTCCATCATCCTCCTCTCCTGGGACTAGGTCAGTGCATGTGGCCATAGCTAGGATAGTGTCTGATATCCTAAATGGGAATAAAACTGTACATGGGATCTCAATCCCCCTGAATCATAAGTCAGCTAGCCCCAGCTTGGCAGTTGATCCAGATGTCAATGAGGATGTCAAGACATCTGATGATAATGTTGACCCCCCTGTCAAGGTTGATGAAAACCCTTCTGTTTCAGTTCCTCCGGCAAGGTATCAAAATGATAATGTAGTGGAATCCCCTGCTGATAATGTGAATGAGATCCCCGATGAGACTCTTGAGAAATCTCCGATCATTGTACCGATAACTCTGTCTGCTGATAACATATCTGACAGTATTCTTGAAGATACTCCTGAGAAGAACACCGATCAGAATATGGTTTCTCATATCATCAACCTAGATGAGGAGTTTTCTGATAATGATCTCATAGCCAAGGTGAATCCCAAGATTGCGGAAGGGTTATGAATAGGAAAGGGAAGAAAATGATGTTCTTGAGAAGAAAGTCAAGTTGGATGCAAGATTCCTAGTGAGAAGGTCAGAGGAACATCCGTAAGGGCAACAAGCTTGGAACTTCCAAAGGGAAGAACAAAGTCAAGAATGCTAGTGATACCCCTAAAGCAAAGAGCACTTCAATAGTAAGGAAAAGGAAAGCACCGAGCCCTCGGATCGTGACTGACTTTGATGTTCAGAATGTCTCGACATTCATTCAAAAAGAAGGTTGTCTCTTGGGAAAATGCCCATTGTCCATGAAGTGCCAATTGATAACATCTCCTTTCACCACCCTGAAAATGCTAATAGGTGGAAGTATGTGAGTTTGAAGAGAATTGCCCGGAGAGGAATAAAGATGCCCTTGAATGCAAGGAAGTGGTTGATCCGATCAAAGAAGGGTTGATGAGAACTGGTGAAGTTCTCAAATTGTTATGAAGGCTTGGTGAAGGAGTTTGTTGTAAACCTATCCAGTGGATGTGCTGATGGGAGTTCAGCAGACTTTCAAACTGTGTTTGTTAGGGGAAGAAAAGTGAAGTTTTCCCCAAGAGTAATCAACAAGTATTTGGGGAGATCAGAGGAAGCTCAACCGAGTTTGAAGAAACCGATAATCAAGTGTGTCAAACAATTCGCCAAACAAGTAAAACATTGGCCATCAAGGAAAACTTCGCTAGCAAGTTAAGTGTCAATTTGCTATTCGCACAAGATAGGTGCTGGTTCCCACAAACCACAAGTCAACCATCTCCATTGGTCTGGAGGTTCATCTTTTGTTGGAACAAAAGCAAAGTTTGACTATGGAAGCTACATATTTGATCGATCCTAAGACATGTGCTATGCTATAAAAGGACCAATAGCATTTCCTCCCTCGTGTGGAATCATAATTGATCAAGACCGACATTCGGGGATAGGGATACAATGTGCAAAGAGCTCCGGCCTTGGCTTCCACTACAAGTCGTTCCAAGGGAAGCATGTTCCGACATTGTCATGACATCTACTGAGACATCATCTGTTAAGCCAAACTCTCGAGGGCAAAAGTCATTCGTGTTAAAAGAGACATGTAGGAACTTGAAGCAAGGAAGGACCATAGAAGAACCGATCTCTACTCTTGAAAAGAAGAAGACAGAGGTTGAGGAAGAAAGGATTGCGATGAGGCTTCGTGAAAATATGGATCTTGATGGGGATGTTGATCTTGATCAAGCCGCTAAAGAAGGATCTCAAGAAGCTTCCTTCCAGTCTTCAGAGAAGAGAGCACAAATTGCTAGTTTTATGTGCCGGTTGCCTCATCGTTACTTGTTGTTTGCTCTTATTCTGTCAATTTGTTCCTTTGTTGTTTTTGAGTGTGTGTTCTGGATGAATGTAATTGTGTTGACAGATGTGTAACCCTTGCATAGTTATGGTGTTTTCCTTCTGATACTCCTTTATGTTAATTGTTTGGGGCAGATATATTGTTTTCTTTGGCCCTTTGTGGCTAAAAAGGGGGAGAAGAAATACTGTGGGAAGTATTAATGTTTGGGAAATTGTATGGGGGAATTGTATGGCCTGTGGGCAATTGTATTTGGGGCAATTATGGGAAAATGTGGGATGTTTGTATGGGTAGAATTTATCTTCTCTTAGTTCTAGTCACTTGAAGCTTAGGAAAGCTTAGGAAATCTTAGAACTAGGTTGTTAGTCTTCTGCTGCATTTGTACTCTGATAGGTCAAGTAGTTTTAGCCAAAAATGTGCCAAAGGGGGAGTTTGTTAGTGTTTTAAGTTGACATCAATTTTGGTAAAACTAGGCTTTAGAAATGTCTTGATAGATGTCATGACATTCAGAGATTGAAGATAAATCCTACTGGACAAGGATGGTAAAAGTACTGGAGGAAGCTAAAGTCGTGCTTGAAATTAGAAAAGATCGATGTTATAACGGATGTTATGACATTCATGTGACATTCTGCTCAGAATCGCTTTTCCGAGATTTTCGGAAGTTTGTTGAGCATTTTATTTATGTTTTTCGTTATTAGAAAGCATGCTCACGTGGCGCTAGGTTAATCTTAATTAAACCTAAATTGGTTGTTGAACAAACCATGTTTTTAGGAGAGAATTAAGTAAACCCTAGCTATCTTTATGGAAGCCCAAACAAGATTCGGGATCGCTTCTATATAAAGAATTCAACCCTTACTCTACAGCCACGCCTCTGGATTCCATTGAAGACATTGAAGGCTTTTGTTTGTGTACTGTTAGGATTTAACAGTTGTTTGTGTAATTCTAGTTTCTCTTGTGAGTCAAGCAACTATCAATTGATAAGTGCATTGGACTAGGATTTGTTGTAAGGGTAGTTTATCACTCAAAGCTTTAAAGCACGAGTGTTTGTCTCTTGATTAAAGCTTTGAAGCAAGATCAAGATATTTTATTGAAGTGTGTCTTCACAATTCAATTAGTCAATAGGTTGATATCACTGCGGTGATTGAGGGGAGTAGGAACTCATATCTAAGTAGGACTTAGGTAAAGGGTCATTGGGTAGTGATTAAGTGAGAAGGTCACGGTGTGTTGGTAGGGTCTTCAAATTGATATCGCTAATAGTGAACTTTCTCCACGGCTTGGTAGCCCTGATGTAGGTTTGTTGAACCGAACGGGTGAACAACTTATTGTGTTATTTATCGCTTCAGATTTATGTGAATTGCTAACACAGGTCGACATCGTGTCATAACATTCTCTGTGACATCAAGTATCTGCTGCCAGGAATTTCAGTATATTTTTGGTTTTTATAAAAATAATTTAAAAATAATGTGAACCAAAAATATATTTCTAATTTTTAGGGGTATTTTGGAAATTTCACGTTGTACCTGAGAAAAGAATTAAGAAATGAAAAAGAAATTCTAAATTATAAACTACTTAACTTATTTAAAAAAATTATAAAATAATAAAATCAATTACATGTTCATAACATTAAAAAATACTAAAATAAATTACAAGTTCATAACATTATGTTCGGATAATTCTAATAGAATTTGGCTTAAAAAAACTTGGCCCATAAAAAATCGTATTCATATGTGTCATCTTTAATTTCAATTTTTGTATTACAAATAACCAAATAAAGAAAATTAAAAATTAAAAAAGTGATCCTGTCGTATTGTAGGTCAATGTATTGACTAGTAACACTTGCTTGCCCAAAAGAAATAAACATACTGTAATAAAATTGGAGTTCCCACTCTAATAAAAAAATACTGTATTATCTAATACTCTTTAATTTCAGTATTTCGACAGCAAGAAATAAACATGTGAATGCGTCTCCTAAACCTTTTCTACTTTGACTCTCATATTCTTGGCTGCAAAAAAGAAAACGAGTGATGCGGTACCCACTTTTTTATTTTATATAATATTTATGCAAATTCATGATTGGTCATGCAATGGAAAACTAGTACATTCTGTCTACATCTAGCTGTCAACACGGCAACATATCTCAGACAGTGATTGCATTGCACTTTCCTCTCTTTCTTCCTTCCTGCCTTACACAACAAATCTATCTAATATGACACTATAAATACAACTCCCACTTCTCTCTTACAATCATCTCTTCAAACACTACTAATCTATACAACATGGCCTTTATTCATTCTCAAACCATCATCACTTTCCTCCTATCTCAACTCTTTTTTGCTTCTTTCATGTCAGCCTATGCAGCAGGGAATTTCAACCAGAATTTTGATATTACTTGGGGAGATGGTCGTGCCAAAATACTAGACAACGGTCAACTTCTCACTCTTTCTCTTGATAAAGCCTCTGGTTCTGGTTTTCAATCCAAGAATGAATATCTCTTTGGCAACATTGATATGCAACTCAAGCTTGTACCTGGAAATTCTGCAGGCACCGTCACTGCTTACTATGTATGTACTGTTTTAATGCTTATATATATGCTACAACAATACTTATTATATTCAAGTTTCAAATTTCTAATTGCTTATTTTTTCCATCACATGGTGCAGTTATCATCAAAAGGATCAAACTGGGATGAGATTGATTTTGAATTCTTGGGAAATGTAAGTGGACAACCATACATTCTTCATACCAATGTGTTTAGTCAAGGCAAAGGAAATAGAGAACAACAATTCTATCTATGGTTTGATCCAACTGCTGATTTCCACACTTATTCCATTCTCTGGAATCCTCAACGCATTGTGTAAGTACTTTTTACATATTTTAAAGACATTTCTATTCATTCAACAAGCGTTGATTATTGATGATCATATATTCAATTGAATGCAGTTTTTCTGTGGATGGAACACCAATAAGAGAATTCAAGAACATGGAATCAAAAGGAGTTGCATTTCCAAAGAATCAAGCAATGAGGATATATTCAAGTCTATGGAATGCTGATGATTGGGCAACAAGAGGTGGACTTGTCAAGACAGATTGGAATCAAGCTCCATTCATAGCTTCATACAGGAATTTCAATGCAGATGCTTCCTCATCCAATGCTTGGTACTCTCAACAGTTGGATTCAACAAGTCAACAGAGATTGAGTTGGGTGCAAAAGAATTACATGATTTATAATTATTGCAATGACACCAAAAGATTTCCACAAGGGCTTCCAACAGAATGCAATGCATCCTAATCTACCTATTGCAACTATATACTTGAAGTTTTGATTGATTCTTTTTGTTCTTAATTAGGCCTATTCAATTCTTTTTACTTGTAATGTAGTTCATGTCAATTCATTTATTCTTTTGATACACTAAATAAATAAATATTCAGATTTTTGTCTTCCAAGCTTCATGTTGAATTTAATTTACTTCTGTCATGATTGGTTGTATTGTAGCAATGGTATATTTTGATGTTGGCTTTGGATGTTAAATCGGGTGACGTTTAAGTATGGATGATGTCTTTGTAGATGTTAAAAAATAATTTACAATTAAAGAGGAGTTTACTATTTGTGACTATGTACTCCAATGCATCTGCACGGATACTCTCAAATTGGAGTTCATCATTGTAAGCGGAATGTTAGATTCTAATAGAATTGATATTTGTGTTAATAAGATACGAAAGAAAAGTAAGTGTTCTATTAAGTTAAGAAATATAAATATCCTTTTAAATTGAATAGATATCATATAAACATTAATATAATGCACTGAATGCAGCAACTATGTGGTGTCTTGACTGCATAGGATTCCATTCCAACTTAAGTGGGGGTGTTGATATTTTACTAAGAAGAGATACCCCACATTAAAACTGGAACCAACTTTCCATTTTAAATAGCCAATAAAGCAAAATGCGCGTCATTAAGACCACTTTTTCTACCTCGAGTCTCATATGTTCTAGTGGCAGTATCTACCACCTCCTCACAAATATTTTGTTACATATTAATTAAAACATGTTTTAGCGCTACCACATTCTAAGTTTTTTTTAAAAAGAATATATTCTTTATAATTAAATTACATTTATAATATTCATTTTATTTTTTTTAAATATTTTTAAAATAATCTTTACTGAATATGTTCAAATTTATTTACATTTGTTATTTATTTATTTAAAAATTATATTAATTCCATGCGACTTTATTAATAATATTTTGTTTTTAAATTAGATTTGACATAAGAGGATGAATTCATAGTTTGTTGTGGTTGTTAAGAATTTCATATGTAGTGAAAAAAAGGATGGTCTATAAGGTTAACACTTAAATTAATAAAAGAGTGAAAATAAATTTTGAATAAAAATAATTTGAATATATATAAAATAAAACATTTTTCTCTTTAATTAGGAGAAATGATTAGTAATTGCACGCATGTGGAATAACGTGAAATACGTTCAGTCGTCAGATTGATTTGGGAGAATCACACTGTATCCTTATGAGGGATACCCTGCGAAATAGGGATGGGGTGGGGAAGCCTACCTACTCTTTGTGTGATAGCTTCTTGTTTTTTCAATGCATGGGTCTTCTCCTTTTAAGCCTTGCCCCTGTCCGAAACGGTTACCCCTAATCCTTATTCTCTATTTTGTAGGGTGAGGGTTTGGGACAGGCATTGTTATCTGACCATAAGATTCACGGATGTGGGCATGATGTGACGTTGCTCTTATCAGAAATAGACGCATTGAGACCCTCTCTCGGAAGTCATAACGTGACATTGAAATTGGTTGACATGCCTTTATTCACTAGCTAGAAATGATGTTTCTCCATCTTTAGAGTGCTTAAGTGTTTCAAATCGTCTATCAGAATATCTAAATTATTGGTAGTGCAGGGTGGATCATAAGGTTCTCGGTGCTTAAAGGGAGTATATAGGATATTTGAGGCGTCAATTTTCCTTTTTTATATTGTTAGCTATCTACGAACATATCATCTTTGTTTTCATCATCTTTCTTCCTTGGGAGTGTTTTGTTTTGACGTTGTATCAAACTCAAATGATCTTTTTCGTCACATTGGTTTTGCATATTGGATTGCTCATTCTTATGAGCTTGACATCTATGTTTTCTTTACTTTTGCCCCCCTTCATTATCACTTCTAAGACAAGGATTTCACGGACTTGCTTACTTCACCGTACCTACATTATTTTTGTTAAAAAATATATTTAAACATGGTGATAGTATCAACTTTGACCAAGAAGGCTGGTAGGGATGTTTCAGGAAATTGGGTGGATCCTAGCATACTAGGGACTTCCTCTACTTCTGCTCGTAAAAGTACTTTTGATCGAGCCTTGATAGACGTGGATACTGCAATTGATTTGAGGATGTTTCCCTCGGACAAAGACAAGAGGATATACAACTGATATGGGGAATACATTATTCCTTTCCATAAATGTTTGTTTTCTTCATAACAGGCTATATATTCCTATTGACGAGTTTGAAGTCGGGGTATCAAATTATTTGTTGATCACCCTTTCAGAGTTGCATCTAGCGAGCTAGGCGTTCATTAAAGCTTTCCAACACTGGTGCAAGTATTTAGGATGTAAGTTGACCTTGACGCTATTCTTTTCCATCTTTTTAAATTTAAAAGCAACTCCAACTATGAAAATCATTATGGTTTACTCTCCTTGAGGCAACATCATATTCAGTACTTTGAAGCTTATTTTTATAGCATGAAGGATTTTGATGAACGTTATTACCTATTTGTTCCCCTGAATAAGGGAGCGCATGCAAATATCTATCGTTCAGGCTCTAATTCTTTTTTGTTTGCTCGAGGGTTGGTTGTGTGCTTACTAGGAAGAAGACATGTCCCTGGAGGAATTATACTTGAAGTGTCAACTTGTGGCTTTCTGTAAAGAGTTTGGCTATGCTGGCGGCACTTCAAGAAATTGGTCGAAATCAGATGCATTTAGACACTGTTGTTGACGGACATTAAACCAAAAGAGGAGAGGAAGAGAATTTTCAGTAAGTGGTGGAAGGACCTTGTTTTACTTGTTTAATTTCCAAGAACCTTTTCTAAAGTCTCTTTCTTGACTATGCACACAAATGTAGTGAAAAACGAAGAAGCCATATGCACACGATTAAGGATGAAGATCTGGGTGACTGCTACTTTGGTTGGGATTCTGAGCACCACCTTCTATTGGGGGATCCTCCACTTTGGGTATGGCTAATGGGATACATTCAAGTTCATTTAGAGGACAGTTCGTTTAGACAATTACCCCTAGCTCGAGTCAAGAAGGACAAAGTCTTAGCACCGCAGTCGACATGCGAGGGGAGGGTTACACCCACCTTGGGGTTGGAAGAGGTTGAGGTCGATAAGCCTCCTTACAAGCGCCATCAGTTCAGAATTGCGGAAGGTCAAGCCTTTAATTAAATGGAGTCAAACTCAATGTTTCTAGCTCAATCATGTCCAAGAATAGATAAAGGGTTTCAAACTTCATATTTTGATAAAGATTAAACTTATTTTTTGGGTATTTTTAAAGAAGGTCGTCAAAATAAACCGAGCTTTCTACATTCCTCGGATGAAGATTGTTTTAAAGTTCAGAGTTTTGATCGAAGATAACCTTTCTTACTAGATCGAATTCATCGGAAAAGAGAGACTCAAGGAACAAGTTAATGATCTTATCGTCAACAAATAATACGGTTGAAGATGAAGATAAAAGAAGAGAGATGGAGAACGAATGTAACAAACTTGTTTAGAAAGAAACTTTCTTATAAAAATCTTACAAAATCCTAACTACAAACTTGTTTATATTCACAAAATAAAATATTACACATGCACAAAAAATAATATTATGTTTAGATAATTTTAATAGATTTTTTTTGAGGAAAAAGAGGACCTAAGCCCAAAGCGAAAACCTACAAACAAACACTCATACAAATAGAAGGACCTGACATGTTAAACCATAACACATGACTAATGAAACTAGGAAAACCATCAACAAAAAATAAACTATCAAGACTAACAACTCCAAACATGACTAGGACATTAGCACATATTAGCTTCCTTGAAAACAGGTTGCCACTTCACCTCTTGAAAATCCGCAATGAGCACCCATATTTGGTGAATCAACAAACAACACTCCATATTCGGCACCCTCCTGAGATCTAAAATGTCAATCAACACCAAATAATCCACATTCAACTCCACCCTTTGATAACCCAATACCCGAGCATGAACCAACTCATAATAGAGTCCCCATACCTCCGCCTTTAAACTACTACAAACACCTAAGTATTTATAGAGGCCACCTTTACACTCCCCCTTATCATCTCTGAGAATTTCACCACATCCGACAATATTTTCATCCCTACATGATCCATCTGTATTAAGCTTGACCCAACCTGACGTAGGAGGCACCCACTTTACCGAAATCCGTCTCCTCACCATATTCAAACTTATGGCACTACTCCGCATTGCTTGCTGGTATGCCTTCTGAACCAACGCAACATGATGATTTTGATTAAAAGGCATACTAAAAGTTGGTTCATGCAACTCCAAATTTCGCCATTTCCATAGTTGATGACATCCTATCTCCCATAAACTACTCCAATTATTGCTATAAGTCAAATTCATGTCAAGCCACTCTTCTAAACCCGCCGTAAATAAAGTGGATTTGATGGCATAAGGCACATATTGTAACCAAAGACTACGCATCTTCTAGCAATCACACATAACATGCAACAAGTCCTCCACCATACATCCACACAATTGGCATTCCGCGCCTCCTAGCCCTCTAAGAGATTTGTTATAGTTGTGTAACAATCTATCTAACACATCAGCCACACCAAAACACGAACCCGTTCATGTACCATCAACTTCAAAACATGCTGACAATGCTGCCCCGAAGTATAGGTATGATCCGGCTCCAACAAATGATAAGCCTCGCTAACCAAAAAAAAAAGCTCAGCGAAACCTACAAAAAGAAAAACATCAGGGCCATATTGCTCCCGAGGAGGAAGCACCGTGCGCAACTTGTCCAAAATTCTCAACGGTAACCACGAGGATAAAAGAGGAAAATTTCAATCCCCACGTTGCGTAACAAGATCCCAGACCTTCGTATCACCAGACTCCGACAGAATAGTAACATCCATGTTAGCCACAACCAGACCCTTCTCAATCTAATTGGCCCACAAAAATCGCATTGTATTGTGTTTAGTTTCAATTTTTTAATTACAAATAACCAAAAAAAAGATTATCTCATTTAAGCATATACTAGTAAGTTTTGAGTGATAAGCTAAAACTTTAAAAAGTGATCGTGAGGTTTTGTTGGTAATGTATTGACTGGTAACACTTGTCTGCCCATATATTTTAACAGATTCAGATATTTCTCACAAACAGCTCGGAATTGTAAACAACATCAATATACATCTCTTTTGTAGATGCATTAACAATAACATTCCATGCAACCATAATTTTATCCATAATAACACGAGACTTTACCAAATTTCCATCTTCACCAGCTATCCGTTTCGACCCCACAACAGGTTTAACCCGACTTCTCACATTTTTTGTAATATGGTACCTACAAAGTAATGAGGAACAAGTCGGAAATACAGTTGCAACGACATTCATTAATGTCGTATCACGGTCGGTAAAAACTACCTTTGGCATATCCTCTTGGTCCTTCAACATTGACCTACACACCTCCAAAGCCCGCTGAAATTTATCTTCTTTTTCACACTCGAGAAATATGAAACCAAGTGAGTACGTCTTCTCGGTCGATGTAACACCAACAATTTCCATCAACGGTAGCTTTTACTTGTTGGTTTTGTATGTCAATTCCATTACGAGCACGGTACGAAACGTGTTGAACAATTTAATGGAATCTGGATGAGTCCAATAAATGTCTCTAACAGTTATTCCATCATCACCCCGTCGGTGCCTACAAACATAATTGTTCTCATCAAGAAATTTCAAAAGGTGTTGCATTTCGGTTCGATCCTCCCGAAGGGATGACTTTGTTCGATAACACTTATTGTACACTTGTTTGATATTAGAGGTGCTCTCTGGTCTTTTGGGTTTCAAAGTTTCAAGAATGTATTTGGGAGGTACCAAATTCAAAGTCATGACGGAAACACAAATTTTCTCATTCGGAAGTAGCCGACATGCTATTGGATGACCGACCAACTTTGGAGTTAAATCATGATTGTGTACTCAGCAAATCACATTAAACTTCCACTTATTGTTGGCCATGAGATAAGCACGCAACCGAAATAGACACTCACATTTTCTTGTGCCGGTTTCCTCGCGTTTCAAAATTTGAATGTGAGCCACATATTTTTTGCTCCTTTCGTAAGTCAAAATAACAAAGGAATTTCTTCTATCAGTGTCGTTATCGGACCTTTCTATCACAATAGCAAATCCTAACCTCGTTGCCTCTAAATGAACCCACTGCAACATATCGTCCTAAAATTCAAATTCTTGAACATTTTCAAAATGTTCACGAACATCGACCACCTTAATTATGCGAGACGGAACTACGACCATTGATATAACTTCGGTCACATCGAGCTTATGAATGTTATCGGGGTGCACCATACCTATGTAACATAATAAAAATTAATTATACATCAGTCACAATGAAAGTTGCTGGAAAATTTGACACAGAGACAAAAACGGAAATAAACTTTCGGTTTAGTTCAACTAGAAATCGAAAATAAACTTTCGGTTTATACGTAACCTTATTTTCAGCAAAAAGTTACAAATTAATGAAGTGAATGAGGGATAAAATGGATGATGTTTACTTGAAATTCTTCTTTGTTGAGCTTTTCTGATATGATGAACCAAAAAATATGGATTTGGAGTGAAAAATGGATTGACAATGGAGAGAGTTTTGGAGAGGTTTGAAGGAGAAATTGTGTTATGGTGGTGATCACCATGGTTGCTGCTTATAGCAATTGGCTTCGTGACAAAATCGGAAACAAACTTCCGATTTCATACAAAATATTCAGGTGACATACAATTCAATGTTCTCGCTTCTCTGGCCGGAGTTATACTATCGGTTCCATACCAGAAGTTAATCTCCGGTACTGTTTTTTACAATTTCAGGGGTCACACCATATTTTGACTAATTTGATGAGGTGCGAACCGGAAATAAACTTCCGAATTTGAGAAGGACATTGTCAAGTTTTCATGGGTGCGCTCCACCCCCATGGGATGGATTATGAAATTCACTAAAATTTGAGTTCCCACAAACAATAAACATTGAAATCGACTTTGCATTTTCTGATAGAAAGAAATATGTGAATGGGTTTCCTAAACCTCTACTACTTTGACTCATATTTTACTGCAAAAAAGAAAGAAAAATGCTATTCTTACACTATTTCCTACACCTACACCGTATTTCATTGTTCATCTATACGGTGAACAGTAAAATATTATAAAATATTTTTTTTAAAATATTTTTTTTTAGATTGATGGAGTAAAAAAACAAAAGTAGCTGATTAACCAACTTCATAGCTTTATTAACCAACTTTTTACATTTCATTAATCAACTTCATAATTACTAAAAATATAGACAGTCTACTAACCAACTTCGTAACTTCATTAACTAGCTTTTTACATTTCATTAACAGTCTTTATTTTACTACTAAAAAATATTTTTAATATCTGGATGTTTGTTAACCAATTTCATCACTATATTAACCAATATTTTGCATTTCATTAACCAACTTCATTTTATCACTAAAAGTCATTATTCATACACTGTTCACGAATATTGTTCACCGATACTGTTCACGCACAATTCATATTATTATTTTTAAAATATATATTTTTAAAATAATAAAGACATTGTTCACCGTATAAATACGGTGAACAGTGTTTGATGTAAGTATTTGGTATAACATTTGATAAAGATTAAACTTATTTTTTTTGGGTATTTTCAAAGAAGCTCGTCAAAATAAACTGGGCTTTCTACATTCCTCGGATGAAGATTGTTTTAAAGTTCAGAGTTTTGATCGAAGATAACCTTTCTTACTTGATCGAATTCAACGGAAAGAGAGACTCAAGGAACAAATTAATGACCTTATCGTCAACAAATAATACAGTTGAAGATGAAGATAAAAGAAGAGAGAGACGGAGAACGACTGTAACAAACTAGTTTAGAAAGAAACTTTTTTATAAAAATCTTACAAAATATCAACTACAAACTTGTTTATATACACAAAATAAACTATTACATAGACACAAACAAAATTATATTTAATAGCTAAACTAGGAACTAAAATCAACTTCAAGAAAATATCAAACTAATGCTTCAGAAGTTACTTCTAACAATTATCAACAAATAATACCAAAAGAAAATAAATTCTAAACTATATAATATTAAAACAAATCACATGTTCCACATTAAAAAATAATAAAATAAATGTAAGTTCATATTGGATAATTCTAATAGAATTTGGCTTAAGAAAACTTGGCCCAAAAAAATCGCATTATATTATCTTTAATTTCAATTTTTTTATCACAAATAACCAAAAAAGTAATGTTACCTTATTTAAGCATATACTAGTAAGTTTCAAATGATAAGCTAAAAATTTAAAAAGTGATCATGAGGTGTTGTTGTAATGTATTGACTGGCAGCACTTGTCTACCCAAAATAAATAAATAAAATTTGGGTCCCCACAAACAATAAACATTGAAACCGACTTTGCATTTTTTGACAGAAAGAAATATGTGAATGGGTCTCCTAAACCATTGCAACTTTGACTCATGTATTTTTTACTGCAAAAAAGAAAACGAGTGATACGGTACCAACTCTTCTATATGATAGTAATTAATATTTGTGCCAACTCATCAATCATCATGCAATAGAAAACTACTACACTCTACAGCTAGCTATCAACCCGGCTGCACTTTCCTCCGTTTCATCCTTCCACAAATGTATGCCTATAAATACAACTCTCACTTCTCTCTTACAATCATCTCTTCAACATTAATTCCATCACCACCTTCAATACATATCCACCATGGCATTTCTTCACACTTGTTCAACCATCTCCTTTCTCTTATCCCTTTTGGTATCTGTTTCACTCACGACAACATATGCTGCTGGAAACTTCTACCAGAATTTTGATATTACTTGGGGAGATGGTCGTGCCAAAATACTCGATGACGGTCAACTTCTCACTCTTTCTCTTGATAAAGCCTCTGGTTCTGGATTTCAATCCAAGAATGAATATCTCTTCGGCAACATTGATATGCAACTCAAACTTGTACCTGGAAATTCTGCAGGCACCGTCACTGCTTACTATGTATGTACAAATAACTCTTACTCATTTAGTGCTTATATATATGCTGCAACAATCCTTATTATATTCAAGTTTCATATTCCGAATTACTTATTTTTTCTATGGCATGATGCAGTTATCATCAAAAGGATCAAATTGGGACGAGATTGATTTTGAATTCTTGGGGAATGTGAGTGGACAACCATACATTCTTCATACCAATGTGTTTAGTCAAGGAAAAGGAAATAGAGAACAACAATTCTATCTATGGTTTGATCCAACTGCTGATTTCCACACATATTCCATTCTCTGGAATCCTCAACGCATTGTGTAAGTATTTTTACAAATTTGACACACATTTCAACTTCAATAATTGAGTTGATTAATGATGAACATATGTGTATTTTCATTAAATGCAGTTTCTCAGTGGATGGAACAGCTATAAGAGAATTCAAGAACATGGAATCAAAAGGAGTTGCATTTCCAAAGAATCAAGCAATGAGGATATATTCAAGTCTATGGAATGCTGATGATTGGGCAACAAGAGGTGGTCTTGTCAAGACAGATTGGAATCAAGGTCCATTCATAGCTTCATATAGAAATTTCAATGCAGATGCTTCCTCATCCAATGCTTGGTACTCTCAACAACTGGATTCAACAAGTCAACAGAGATTGAGTTGGGTGCAAAAGAATTACATGATTTATAATTATTGCAATGACACCAAAAGATTTCCTCAAGGCCTTCCAACAGAGTGCAATGCATCTTGATCAATCTTCCTATATTTTCATATTGCAACTATATGTTTCAAGATTTAATTTTTTTCTCTTTCTTTTAGTTAGGCATATACGATTTCATGTAATTTCCTTTAGATCAATTCATTTATTCTTTGGTACAATAATAAATAAATATTCATATTTTTTTTGTTTTCCAAGATCAATGTAATCTTTTAATTTTAATAGAGTTCAAAATAAAAAATTAATCATGTTCAGTTGTTTATTAATGAATTATGATATTATGTGATATTTATTATTCATCGATTAAAAATCACTAGATTTGGAATATATTGATCATATAATTTATTGTCGAAATTTAATGTTAAATTCAAAATTTTAAAAGAGAAAAAAAAATATGTCTCAACCTTGTAAATCATTTTTACATTATCAATCAATCACAAATGTGTATCAAGACAAATCACACTTTTAATTTTAAAATATTAATATAACATAGTTGAATGTTATAATTCTATTGGATGATAATGTGAAATTAGATTGCACTGATACTACAATACCTTTAAACTTTATTTTAAAAATCGGATCAAACATTTAATCAATGAAACTTCTTCTTAAAGATTCAATTGATTCAACCGATTAAACATGCGGTCGAATTGTTTACTAAATAAATTAATAATATGGAAAATAACAAATTTAATACAACAATATTGATATTACGTATAATAACATGATATAGTGTTACTCTTCATTTCAGAAAAAATTGAACAAATTAAATAGTTATAATAAAACAAGTAATTCAAAGCAAAATTAAAACAATAGAATATAATAACTAAAATAAAGTTCAAATATTTAAGAATTAATAACTAAATTAAATAAGATAGAATATCAAAAATAAATAATAAATTAATTAATTTGAATTATGACAAACAAGTTATAATTGATAACAATAAATAATATTGATTTGAATGACAATCAACATTGAGTTGGAGAGCGTGACTATATTTAAAAGAGATGGCGTGATGATGATGGAGTGTAGTTGAGAGAGAAATTATAAACGAGTCATAAAATTTAGAAGTTTGTATGATTGTAAGAAACATATAAAATGGGAAATATATGTTAAGTTTTGATATTGACATATTAAACTTCTTAAAGAAATTAAAAAATGGTCAATTTGATGCATTTTTTTGACTCACTGGTCAATCTGATTTTATTCTAATTTTGATTTACTAGCAGTTTTAAAAGATTGAACCAACTGAATTCATCTATGGTTCTCAATCCAACTGATTGAACCAGACGATTTGGTCCAATTTTTAAAATTTAATTAAATTCATGTGTAAAAATATCGCTTTTCATTAAATTAATTAATAGATACAATAATAAATATTAAGGTTAAATATATGTTGTCTTTGCAATGTTAGTGAGTTTTATTTTATCTCCTATATATGTTTTTCTAATTCTCTCTTGTAATGTAAAAATTATAATGTTTTGACTCCTTAGTTGACAAGTTGGTAGTGAATTTTTTCAATGAGTTTTGAACCAAACCATAACCTTGCTTTTGTAGTAGTGCTTTACCACTAGGTCAACTACTTTACTTTGTCAAAATTTCTCTCAAAACTTATTATTAATACACTTATCATTTCAAAAAATATATATTAATAAACTACTACTATTATTTATTATTTCTAGGGTTGAGATCCACTACGTCAAAAATGAGTTTTGACAGCACTACATAGACAACATTTTTATCAAAAAGCGCTGTTATAGCTTGTAAAAAAAAATTGCTTAAAAAAAGCGCTTCTAAAAGGTACCTTAAGAAAACGTTTTTTAAAAGCGCTGCTAAAGGCCTTACAAAGACCCCACCTTAGAAAGCGCTTTTGAAAAAGTGCTGCTAAAGGTTAACCTTAGAAAGCGCTGCTAAAGTTGGCCTTTAGAAAACGCTTTTAAAAGCGCTGCTATAAGCTTATGAAATGAAAGCGCTTTCTAAGAAAAAAACGTTGTTAAACCTGACCTTTAGAAGACGCTTTTTAAAAGCGCTTTCGTAACTAATTTTATAATTAAAATTCATAAACCCTAAACTAACAAAACACGATTTCATTTTCTCAGTTTCTCAGTTTCCACGCGACCTATCTCAGTTTCTTAGTTTTTCATTCCTTTCCTTTACTGCACGGATCTGCCTCGTTCACTCTAATCTCCTCCTTCATTTCACAGTTCTGCCTCCTTCACAATTCCGCCTCCTTCACAGTTCTTCCTCCTCTGTCTTCTGTACAACATAGGTCGGCCTCCACTCAATGCTCACAACATCCTTGCGCATCTTCAACATCACGACCTCCTCCTCGCGATTCTCTTCTCTGCAATTTGTCATCATCTTCTTCTGCGGCTTCGCCAATTGAGTTTGGATCAAAGGAATTATATTAAGTTAGCTTGCTATTCTATGAAATACCGTGACTACTAAATTGTTGAAAGGAGTTATATAAATTGAAAAAGCGCTGCTAAAGGTTAATCTTAGAAAGCGCTTTTTAAAAGCGCTGCTAAGGGCCTTACAAAGACCCCACCTTAGAAAGCGCTTTTGAAAAAGTGCTGCTAAAGGTTAACCTTAGAAAGCGCTGCTAAAGTTGGCCTTTAGAAAGCGCTTTTAAAAGCACTGCTATAAGCTTATGAAATGAAAGCGCTTTCTAAGAAAAAAGCGTTGTTAAACCTGACCTTTAGAAGGCGCTTTTTAAAAGCGCTTTCGTAGCTAATTTTATAATTAAAATTCATAAACCCTAAACTAACAAAACGCGATTTCATTTTCTCAGTTTCTCAGTTTCCACGCGACCTATCTCAATTTCTTAGTTTTTCATTCCTTTCCTTTACTGCACGGATCTGCCTCGTTCACTCTAATCTCCTCCTTCATTTCACAGTTCTGTCTCCTTCACAATTCCGCCTCCTTCACAGTTCTTCCTCCTCTGTCTTCTGTACAACATAGGTCGGCCTCCACTCAATGCTCACAACATCCTTGCGCATCTTCAACATCACGACCTCCTCCTGATTCTCTTCTTTGCAATTTGTCGTCATCTTCTTCTGCGGCTTCGCCAATTGAGTTTGGATCAAAGGAATTATATTAAGTTAGCTTGCTATTCTATGAAATACCGTGACTACTAGATTGTTGAAAGGAATTATATTAAGTTAGCTTGCTATTCTATGAAATACCGTGACTACTAGATTGTTGAAAGGAGTTATATAAAGTTAAGTTAGTTTTGAATATGAGTTTTGTTACTGTTAATGGCATTTGTTAACTCTTCTATTCCTCAAGTAATATAGTAATATAGTAACAACAACACTTCTATTCCTCAAGTTATATAGTAATATATGATATAATCTTTAGTTGTTTGTTTGTTTATTTGAATTTTGATTGGGTTTTGTAATGGTGTAGAGTTTGGAATTATGTTTTATGTTCATGTGTGTCTTGGTTTACTTGTGTTTAGATTGAATGAATGAGTAAATTGTTTGTTTGTTTATTTGAAAATGGATTTAGAATTTGGGATAACTTTATTATGTCATTATATATATATGGATTATTGATTATGGATTTTTATATTTGTCATTTAATTTTTATTTTTTTTCTTTATTACAGGTCAAATGGCTAGTAATCAAGAAAACTCACAAGATGCAAATGCTCCAGATGATACTTCAGAAAAAGATATTACACGAGGCATAACTGTTACGAGGGGAATCATTCGTGATAGAGATAGAGGAGTAACATATAATGTAGATTAGAATGATGAGGATCAACTAATTGGGTTTAATGTTGCAAAGTTGACAAGCTACATTGGTATACTTGTTCGTATGCACATTCCAATCACCAATCCTAGATGGAAAAGAGGAGAGTTGGATGAGGGTAAAGAGAAAATTTAGACTGAGATAAAGGTACCATATATGGTTGTTGTTATTTGCTTTATCTTGATGATAATGTGTTTAAATTACTTATACTAACACACTCTATGCGTATGTTTTTTCGTAGAGGTCTTTTAACATTGAAGATACCCGTAAAAAGTATATACTTGATTTGGTCGGAAAAAGACACAGAGGGTGGAGAGCTTTTTTAACAAACAAGTATCTTAAGGATGAGGAAGGAAATTTTGTTGAAGAGGATCCAGAATGTCCAAAGAAGTATGAGAACTTCATTACACCTGAAGAATAGGTTGCTTTTGTAGGCCAAAGAAGAGACGAGAATTTCAAGAAAGTGAGTGTCATAAATCGCGAGAGAGAGTCAAAACCAACTTATCCATACAAAAAGGGAGTTTGGCATATGCACGCTTACAGGAAAAAAATGTAAGTAAATATAAATGCTACGATCTTATTAATTCTCTCTATGTGTTATAATTGATGATCTTATTATTTGTGTCAATGTGTAGTTAGACGAGATGAAAAGTGAAGAAACATCACTACCAACACATGTGTTGTGGAAGGAAACTCGTGTGGGCAAGGATCGAGTTGTTAATCCTGATGTTCAACATATTTATGATGAATGTGTAAGTATAACATTGTGTCTTTAATTAAATCAAATGTTTATTAATATAGAATTAATTTTTATCTCCACTAATAATTTTTGATATGTAAATGAATTACAGGAGACGCTATCGCAATCGGTATCCACAAGTGAGGACCAGGATAATAGGAGCGTACTTAGTCGAGCACAAAATGTTGTTGAGTATCCCGATCGGGTGAGGGGTAAAGGTCATGGTGTGACTCCAACCTCCTTGTATAAGCATCCAAGGAAAAGAAATCCTAGCATTCAAGAAGTGATGCAAACATTGTAGGAATTACAAGCACAAGTCTGTGAATTGTAAAAGGATAAAGAGAGAGATATGGCGGAAAAGTGCAGTTCACAGTTGAAAGAAACTAGTGACAAAGCTAGTATCAACTGTCAAAATAAATTTCTCGAGGTAATTATATATGTTATTGTGAAATTAAAATAGCATATTTATGTTAATTGACATATATACACATTAACAGTAAAATATTTATTATTGGTTTAGGGCATTTCATCTTGTCAGCTATACTTATCGTTACCGACTTATCGCTTAGTTGGCAAGGGAAAAATGCATAACACTTTCAGAGATTTACTTCACCATAGACCTCTCTCGGATGGAGACATGAAAGTATCAGTTGATGTAGCATTAGATCTGGATGCGTTGCTACCGGTACCTGACACTGTTTCAGAGACCACATTGCTGCGAGATACAATGAGATCTTTTGTTGCATGGCTATCAGACCTCATTTTCATAGATGATCAGGTATGTTGTAAACCATTATGAATCTTTAAGTATTCAACTGTCAATTATGAACTCATTTTTTTACATAGTAATTTTAGACTCCTACAAAACCTGCATCTAAGGATAAAGGGATTTTGTAGCACGGCGAGTCTGTTGCATCACAAAAAGAGGTACATTTAAAGTGTTAATTATATGATATGAATAAAAAAGTGCATGATTTTATAGTTTACCTAAGTTATATGATTTTTAGGTACCCGCTCAAGGTTCACAACAAGTGAGCCATAAAATTGGTAGCGTACCACCCAAGAAAAGGGTTTCTCTCAGAAAATTTGTGCCTCGATTTCGGCAGTGTCTTGAAACACTTGTCACAACATCAAATATAATGAATTGTGATATTTGTCAAATTGATATGGATGAAGGTATCTTTGGTTTTTCTTGCACCGAAACAATTGGACAAGAGGACATGGAAGAGATTTTTCATCATAGAGAATTAGGCGTCGATGTTATGCACTCATACATCCAGTAATCTGATCAATATATTATTTAATTAGTTGAACAATTTATTTACACATTTCAATGAAAATAGTCTAATGTTTATTATGTTTTTATTTAAGGTTGTTATATGACAAATTGATGCGCGGGAATCAATTGTCAAACAGATTCCATTTTGTGTCTTCCTCCCGTGTCAGCGGAGCGACAATTGTTAGAGAATCAGAGTCAGTAAGAGAGCATTAGTCGAGAGATTCATGGCCACCGACAGTACATAAATCTTGCATCTTTGGGCGTATAATACTATTCCTAGAGGGTTAGATTTTCATTCTAAGTTTATTCTAATCTTTGTTTCTTTTGCGTAGAAAATTTCCATATAAAATTTTGTTTTAATTTATAGACGTCACTGGTTGTTGGTTGCTATGGATCCTATAAAATAAGTGGTATATTATCTGAATTCGGTAGATGGTGATTGGACTAATTATCCGGATATGAAGTTAATGATTGATACGTAAGTGAGATTGTTCTAAATATTCGTGTATATTTATATATTTAATTATTTCTGTGAGATTGTTCTAAATATATGTTTTTTATTTTGTTAGATTAATACAAGTATTCTGAAGTCGAAGAGAAGCTTGAGTACAACGGTCTAAATCCAACAACATTGCATGGATTTAAGTGTAGGTACATTAATTTTCACAATTTTTCTTATAATAATGATGTTACTTGATAAAATAAGACAACTATACATTCTTATTTGTTTTTCTATGTAGTGTGCTCAACAGCAAAACAATATAGATTGCGGATACTTTGTTTTGAGGTTTATCAAAGAAATCCTTCAAATGAATCGAATAGAGATTCCAATCACGGTATGGATTTATAACTTAGGATTTCTTTTATTATTTATCGGATATTTCATATAATTTATTACTTTTAACTAAATCATGCATATTATGTTTTGTTATGTAGTACTTCGATGAATACAAGTGTGCATATTATACGAAACTTCAGTTTGAAGAAATCAAAGAGGAATTGTGTCAATATTTTATTGAGCAAAGAATCATATAAGATATGAATACATTATTGTGTGAAAACTGTTATGAATACATTATAGTGTGAATACATTATTGACCGTGTTATTATGTTCATACCTTGATGGACCAGGACCACCCGCTCTTCGGATTTTGGCGATTTTGAACTGATTTTATTAATTAGGGCTGATTTAGTTGTTGTTAGGGCTGATTTTGTTATTGTTAGGGATGACTTTGTAAGGCTGATTTTAGTTGTGTTAGAAATATCTGAATTGAATTATAATGGTGTATATATATTTTGGATTACAATGGTATATAATGTAATGGTATTATAATTCATTTTTTGTATATAATCGCTTCTTTGTTGAAATAATGGGATTACGATTGTAAATTACAGGTTTATGGGATTACAATTGTAAATTACAGGTTTATGAAAGGGTTAATACCTATTTTCACCCCTGACATATGGGGTGTATTTGAAAAACCCCCCTGCCAAAAAAAAAGTTCCAATAATTACCTTGACAAATTTTAAAAGTTTCATTTTTTACCTTTAGGAGGCCACATCACCAAAAAAGGCTGATGTGGCTTATTTTTTTTTAAATTTGTAATTTTTTGTTATTCCACGTCACATAAGTCTCATTAAAATGACCAGAATGCCCTTATACATAAGTCTCAATTCAGACCCTACGATTAGGGTTTGCTTTCTTCATCTTCATCCTTGCTGAGAGAGGTTGCTGGAGTTTGAATGTTGAAAGGAGGAAACTGGTTGTTGGGAGAAACAGAGGACGCGGCGAGAGTGAACAGAAGGTGGTTTGTTGTAGGTTCTGAAACAGAGAAGCTGCAGAAGGAAGAAGGGGGTACTGGAAGATTAAGGTGTGAGATACGGAACAGAGTTTGAAGGGTGGATGTGAGGAAATAACGGCGATGGAGACAGGGAGTATGAAGCTGCAATTTTGTTCTTGAACAGAGGGAGTGTAGATGAGCTACGGCTGAGACGAGAATGGAGTGCTGGATGATGATTTAGAGAGGAGTATGTTGCAGAAGGTGAGTTAGTGAGGGTTAGCAGAAGGAGATGAAGGAAAGGAAGGGTTGGAGCTGGCTGCGAGGTATGGCAGAACGACGACGGAAAGCGGTGGCTGTGAGGGAATAGTGAGGATGGAACAAAGGTGATGAGGGTTTCGGAGAAGAGGGAGTTACGACGGAGGGGACGTGTTCAGATGGGGTGTTACGGCAAGGGAGTTTTCTAGTGCGGAAGGGTTCTGTGAGAGTGAAACACTAAATTAAACTCACCCATTTCCTTGAGATGAAGCTGTGACCACTTTGCAAGGATGAAGAACCCTAATTTGGAGGGTCTGAATTGAAACATGGCTTTGCAAAATATTTTTGGTTTTTAAGACAAATGGAGCTAAGGGCATTCTGGTCATTTTAATGGCAATTATGTGACGTGGAATAACAAAAACTTACAAATTTAACAAAAAATTAAGCCACATCAGCCTTTTAGGTGATGTGGCATCCTAAAGGTAAAAAATGAAACTTTTAAAATTTGTCAAGGTAACAATTGGAACTTTTTTTTTGGCGGGGGGTTTTTCAAATACACCCCATATGTTAGGGGTGAAAATAGGTATTAACCCTTTATGAAATAATGCTGCAAAAAATGCAGGTTTATGAATTATAAAAAATTTAGGTTTATTAAAAATACCAAAGAAAGCGTTTTTCCATGAAAAGCGCTGCCTTAGGCCTATCTTTGAAAGCGCTTTTTAAAAAAACGCGCTGCCTAAAAGTATACAAAATGCAGCGCTTTTGAAAGCGTTGTCTTATGTATACCTTAGGCACGCTTTTTCTTAAAAGCACTTTCTAAAGTAGGCCTAAGGCAGCGCTTTCCTTGAAAAAACGTTGCCTAAAGATGCCTACAAAAAGCATAAAAGACATTCTAAAGTAGACCTAAGAAAGCGCTTTTCCAGAAAAAGCGCTTCTAAAGGCCTACTTTAGAAAGTGCTTTATAGGAAAAAGCGTTGCCTTAGGCCTACTTTAGACAGCGCTTTTGCCTAAACAAAAAGGCTGCTAAAATCTATAGCAGCGCCACCTACGACAACACTTTTAAAGGCCAAAAAAGTGCTTTTGTAGGTCTTAGTTTTTGGTACGGTAGTGGTTACACCGAATATTTGGTATGGTCAAGAATGAATCTAAAGTTATATAAATGAGTCATATGTTGTTAAGAAAAATATCTTACAATATCTTAGTTATTTTTTTTTATAGGAAAAAGTGTACTTTAATGGGGTGAAACCTCCTGTAAAGTTTCAACTTTTAGAGGACATCACATGTTTCATCCTTCTGAGATCCAAATTGAGTAATATATTGCCCGACATAAAAAACAGAAAGGTGAGTAACATTGAGTTTCGTGCAGACCGGGTTGATACTGATGGAAGTGTGAAGTACGACCTTATTGAGTTGAAGACCGACGAAGATTTAAAAGTTATGTGGAGAACATATCACCATTGGTTAATTAAGGGACCATCAAGTTTGATGCGACAATTACTAGATCTACAACGACATAATCAAGATGTTGAAACATCTAGAATCATCTGATAGTGTTTTGATTTTCTTATTTACTACTCCCTCCGTTCCTTTTTAAGTGTAGTTTTAGAAGAATTTTTTTTTCTATTTAAGTGTCGATTTAGAGTTTAATGTCATAAATTATTAATTATACCCTTACTTTCTCAATAAAGGTGAGAGAGTGTATGAATGAATTTATTAGGAAAGAGAAAATAAATGAGGGTATAATATAAAATATAACTCTAATAATCCACTATCTTGGTTGAAGAGTTTTATGCTAAAATGACACCTAAAAAGGAACAGAGGGAGTATTGTTTTATTAAGATATGTAATCGTCTGTCTAAGTTATATAATCATTTGTCAAATATTAAATTATGTTCATCGTGCATCAATGGAAGTGCTAAAACGTTATCTAATAAACAGTGATGTGTAATGTCCGAGTAATACTACACATAATTTACAAATAATACAAAATGATAATAGTATCTAACTAAGTCCCCCACAGGCTATGAGTGTTGCTTGTGATGCCAAAGTATAAACATGACCATCTAGGTTCAACAAACTTATGATGTTATTCATAGTGGCATCTATTATATGTATACGTTGAACGTCATTTGCACCATGTGGAGGAAGTGGAGGCAAGGACACGTCATCAGAGGGTCCCCTAACATGAGAATTGATGTAAGAGTGTGATACAACAAGATACCACACCAAGTACCCATCCACACACTTCGTAAGGAACTAAACCTCCATTGCACGATCTCTAATGGAACGAGCAAAACCCAAAATGTGACTAACAAAACATATCTATTTATATATGTCTTTGGTCCACATGTCTTTGTATTATATTTTATTGTATACGTCTTTGTATTCAATATGAAACAACATCCAGACCAATCCACTTGCCAACATAAAACTTTCTAGTACTGTCTGCACATAAATCAAAAATATATTTTCGATTTGTGCCGTAAATGTATTTCTGATTTTTAGATAAACTTTAACAGAAAATGGTGTGCATCGAAAATATATTTATGATTTTCAGGAGCAATTTCAAAAATACGTAGAATTTTTCGTTTCATTATAGAATGGAAAGAGAAATTCATTTTTTTCCGGCTATGGATCACAATCCGTTTCAATAGAGATCCTATGATTCTGTGCACCTTTCTCTACAAGTATTTGTTAAATATTTTTTAAAATAAAATCATTTGTGTACAAGTATTTTTTAATATTTTTTATAATAAAACCATTTAATCATGAGATTGAATGGAAAATAGGTTTAATGGATGGTAGGATCAGACTGTAGTGGCTGCAACTTTTTGTTTACTGCTGTGGATCACAATCTGTTTCAATAGAGATCCTATGAGTAAAATTTAGTATCCATCGAGAAGCAGCATTTGGATATGCTCAAATCTAACAAATGAAAAAGTAAATATAATTACGTCTAGCTGGCTGCTTCCCGCTTGCTGCCTCTTAGCAAGGGAATAGGGTCAATTGTGGCGACGTTGACAGGAACCATATCCACTCAAGTAAAAAGATATCCATTCATACAATCATACAAAACATGCAACATTACTTTATTATTTACATGATCATGAAAGGGATCGCATAGTCATGCAATTCTCTCCCAAAATCCAATATTAAACCGCGTACTCCTCCAATTGCAACATACCCTCTTCACCAGTTTTACCTTTATCTGTACTTTCTTTATTAATTAAATAGGACAAAGTTTGTTGGTTGAGGTCTGATTTGAGCTTTTGACAGCTAAACTTGTTGATACCATTGAATTCAATACAACTACCTACAGCTTGCTATTAGTACTATATCATCACAAACTGACCTTCCTATCCTTTTCCCCCTCTTGGCAACTTGCTTCAAATCACACATTCCTCATTTACCACTCACTATATATACACCAACTCTTCAAACATTACCACACACACTTACTAATTTAATAAATCAAAACATGATGACTTCTACTACTTGCAACAAGTTACAAGTGCTTCTTATTCCTCTCCTTTTCATTAATGTAGCATCTGTTGTTGCTGCTGCTAACTTCAACCAAGATTTTCAAATTACATGGGGAGATGGTCGTGCCAAAATACTCAACAACGCCAATCTTCTTACTCTCTCCCTTGACAAAGCCTCTGGTTCTGGCTTTCAATCCAAAAATGAATATTTATTTGGCAAAATTGATATGCAGCTTAAACTTGTTCCAGGAAACTCTGCCGGCACTGTCACCGCCTATTACGTAAGTATACATGGAAAAAAGATTATAGTTTGTTTGATTTAATGCTAAGAGATTATTACTGATTGGAAATTTTTATGTTCAATTAATTCAGCTATCATCAAAAGGAGGTGCATGGGATGAGATAGACTTTGAATTCTTGGGAAATTTGAGTGGTGATCCTTACATAGTTCACACCAATGTGTTTAGCCAAGGAAAAGGAAATAGAGAGCAACAATTTCATCTATGGTTTGATCCAACTGCAGATTTTCACACATACTCGATTCTATGGAATCCACAACGTATTGTGTAAGCATTCATCCAATTCAATTATATATTGTTCATTTATAAATTGTTATTATAGTCAAGATGTTAAACTTTTGATGAACAAATTTCAGGTTTTCAGTGGATGGGACTCCAATAAGAGAGTTCAAGAATTTGGAAAGAATAGGAGTTCCATTTCCAAAGAATCAAGCAATGAGGATATACTCAAGCCTTTGGAATGCGGATGATTGGGCAACAAGAGGTGGACTTATAAAGACAGATTGGTCGAAAGCTCCATTCACAGCTTCATACAGAAATTTCAATGCAAATAATGCTTGTATATGGAGCAGTGGAAAATCATCATGCATATCTTCTCCTACATCTTCTGCATCATGGCTATCACAAGAGCTTGACTCCACTGGTTTGCAGAGGATGAGATGGGTGCAGAAGAACTACATGATTTATAATTACTGCACGGATAAAAAGAGATTTCCACAAGGCCTTCCACTTGAATGCACCCACTCCTAGTCCTATTCTTATATGTAGTATATATCATCATTCTTTTTTGTTATGCCTATATTTGTTCCTTCTTTTGCTTGTAATTCTATTTATTTATTTATTTAGTTACCATGTAAAATATCATATCACAAGTCGTAGCTAGATAACCTTTTGTAACTTAGATATATGTATGATACTTACGGTAGTAACTTATTCCATTATTGATGACAAATTTCCACGCACCAAGACATCATCTTCCTCCTTTGAATTTTAGCGACGGTCTTACCCACCCGTGGGTAAGCTTATACCTACGGACGATACCTGTAGCTATATTCCTGTAAAAATTAAAACTTGACAAATATCAATGATAAATTAGATGTGAGACCATAGATCGATTGGAATCAATCCACTGAACACGACCATGCCTTCAGTTTCGTCCAATTTTGCCTAGATTAGAAAACCCCAAATCAAAGTTTCAAACCTTAACAATGGTGGATTCGTGTACCTGTACTAAAACTCAAATTAAATCATATGGAAAGCATCGAAATCATGTTAGGAACACAAATATATTGTCAAAACATGCTAAATATGAGTGTATGTACGAAATCGATCTCAAGCTTTTTTGAAACAAACCGTAAATTAGATATGGTGATTCTGGACGTTTCAAGGCTTGGTGATGATTGGAACACGTTCCTGGGACCTTGAGGATGCTTGTTCAATCCTCAAAACTCCTTGAATTGGCCTCCAAGGTTGAAACCGAATATTGCTTTTTTCACAAGTTTTCTTGAAAACTTTTAGCGTTCTTGAGGCATGAATCTCGTTCTTCTTGATGCCCTAATGTATCATGTATATATAGAGGATGAAAAATAGGTCAAGAATTGAGAGGAAATATATTGTCTTGAATGCAAAAATATTCCATTGAAAGTTTTATCAAAACTTTCCAAAAGTGGCTCAATCTTGCCTTAATGCATGGTGCACGTAATTTCCAGCTAGCATGGGCTATCTTGGACCTCAAGACAAGTAGAAATCAAGCCCAACTCATCTTAACTCTTACCTTTGTATTTTATTTAATTAAAATTGAATTTTAATCATTAAATTCAAAAATAAATCAAATAAATAAAAGGTGGGCGTGCACTTGAGTTTTCACGCCATGGACAATGTCAAGATTAAGTTTGGATCATAAAATCTTAGGTCCATTTGGAAGAAATTTGAATTTGCCAAATATTTCTCTTCATGCACCTCTTAAAAAATGCTCAACTTGCACAACTTGTATCTTGCTCAATTTTCAACAATTTTAGGTGTTCTTGGACTTTTAAGAAATCTTAAGATGTCCTATAAACACTCCTTTTGTTTTCATCTTCATTGAAGTTTCCATGTTCATGTACACGTCTTTGCAAAAAGATGACTTTTTATTGACTTTTAGAAGGACCTGTAATGTTTTGATCCATAACTCTCAAATGATGCATTTTTGGCCAAAGCTTATGGGACACGAAGTTGTAGAGAATTGAATTCTATTCAAAATGAGCTTTGGTGGAAAAATTTCTGATAAAGTATGCGAAGGTTATGACTGGTCAAAGTTCTGTTGACTTTTTGTCCAAAAACCCTAATTTGGAAACTTCGACTTTTGATCAAATCTTGACTTTTCTTGATGAATCATGATCAACCCTTGATCAAATGATGAATGTGACTTCAAAATCTTGATGTTGACCAAAAATAATGAAATTTGACTGTATGTTGACCACAATTGTCTTTTTTGTCCAATACAACTGATTTTCAACCATCTGAGCAATTGATTGAGCAAACTTGAGCAATGAGTCTTGAAACTTGACATGGTGATCCTTTGACACATATGAGTGTTGCACCCCAAAATTTGCCCTCCTATCTCGGTTTTATCTGGTTTAGGCTTCGCATTTATCATAACACTCACATGCATTCATATCACTGGGTCTATGGTTACGGATTGGAGTTGATTCCCAAAGATTTCCCTGTTGAGCAGAAAAGGCGTGGTGCTTTCAACCAATTTGGGATATTTGAAAACGACGAGGTTAATATTAAATCTTATCCGTTCATATCTCTGGATTTTCGGGGCTTGATGTTCGATTGTTGAATTGAACGGTCTGTTCTTGATGAAGCTACGGAAGTCTGGTTATTTTGCTGTTGTTTACCTCCTGATTCAGGAGATCAATTCATCACGAGTTTGGGTTTTGCTGTTGTTTCGAGTTCATTGTTCGAGATATAAAAGGGTGGACTATGATTATCCGTTTATTGATCAACAATACAAGTTCTAGTGCGTTTGGTTTGCTCGTCGACTTTGTTCGTTCTTGGCAATAGTTGATGTATGTGAAATATTCATTTAGAAGACTTGTCTACACGATTTACGAATGTCAAGTTGCCACATGTTGAGATCTTTCCCGATCGCGTTCATCGCCCACAAAATTCAAGGCATTCATTGAAAAACTAGAAGTTTCCTTTTGGAATTCGTTTGGTTCCAGATCTTTCTCTACTACCGAATGTGGTTCGATTTGGAAATGCGTTGATGATTCCAAGTGGAATCTATCGATCAACTCTAAAAAATCAATTGTCAAGTCGACTAAGATTGTAATCAAGAATTTTATTTGAAGCTTAGAGTTTTTAATTTTTGTTTCAAGTGGCAGAAGGCTCGGGATTTTTACATGAGCGTGATCAATATGAAAGCTTTATGGCCAGGAACTTCAAAGGAATTCAAGTATCTCTAAAATCTGAGTCATCAAACCATCTGCACATTTAAAGTTTAATTCTCAAGTTCCAATCAACATTTCGACATGGTTTATTTAACCAAATTAATGTTGGTTCATGACAAGTTTTTTGGAATGTTTGGTTGACAACGAATTTCCAACTTTCACACAATTGCTACAACGATAAAGATCGCATTTAGTAGTATTTTTGAAGATCTAAAACTAAGGATTCAAGTTGGTACATAATCTTTAAATCTTGCATTCATGAAAATTCAAGATTTTCGAATTACTCAAAGGTCTTTAATTTTACAAGAATGTAAGAATAAAGCAAGATACATGTGTTACAAGTTGTCAAACTTCTAAATACAAGTTGCAAAGTTCCTATGATACTAGTATTCTCTAAGCTACTTATGGATCTTGCAAGCTGTAAGTCTTCGTGAATGTATTCTTGACTTCATTCTCAAGCTTTCCATTCCTCCAAGCTTTCCGTCATCTTTCTTTGAGCTCGTAGCAGCACCCTCGTTCATGAAACAAACAAAGAAGCTTGGTTAGCAATAAACGGACAGCAATGATAACATAAACAAGATACAAGATACGCAATTTTCAAATCATCATTAGGGTTTTCTTTCCGGAATCAGGTTGTGCAAAGGTTTCGATCATTCAAAACCGAGGCCTCATATACAAATCATCGGCCATAAACTCACTATTGCAAATCCTCAAGGGTGTACCCTTGGTTCACAACAGGAGGTGTGGAAAGAAGATGAGGAAAAGCAGTTTTGAAAAAACAGTTTTGGCATGACAGTGCTGTAGCTTTATGCAGGGCAGCAAGGGTATACACCTATTCGGGCAAGTTTTACCAAAAACAGCATTACACATGTAAAACATCAATACACCAGCAGCCTAACATATCAGAAATGTAGCACAGAACAGCCAAAAAATCAAAACATATCAGCCCAATGCAAATCGATGCAGGCCCATCAAACATTGGTAAGGTTTGTTTTTCAAAAGATCAGAACAAAGAAACCCTAACTGCTGACAGTATAAAAACATTAAGTTTATAACAAAGGAGAGGGACTGTTCAAAAACCCTAGCCGAAATTCCCCAATCAAAACCCTAACAGCATACTAAACATTCAACAAGCCAAAACCAGACTGAGATTCAACAAGCCAAAAACCCAGAAAGATAACCAACAGCATTCAAACGAAAAACCAGAACAACATCTATCTAAACGAAGCATCATCATTTCCCAGAAATAAACCCTTCAAAAAAGCCGAAATAGCCAGAAAGAGGAGAGTGGAAAGGTAATACCCGATTTTCGAAGGAAGAGAAGGAGGTTGCGAACCACCATGGCCGCCGTCCTTCCTTCTTTTCTCCTCTGCTCTCTTTACTTTTCCGCAAATCATCACCATCACCATCATGCATAGCAGTTAGGTTTCATCTTTTCCCCTTTCCATTTTTTCGGTTCCTGTGAAAATCGAAACAAAGCATCAAGAAATCGTTAAAAAGCAGTAGCAACAGAGAGAGAAGGATCGATTTTCTGAGAAAATCGCTGAGAAACGAATCGAGGAAGAACAACAGATCGAGAGCGGCAACGGTAACGAGAGATGAGAGAGTCCAGTGAGATCGCGGAGAGAACGATGAGAGGTGAGAGCGGTGATCGCGGCGAGGGACGTTGAGATGAGGGCGGCGATGGGTTTCGGCGAGGGACTATGAGAGATTGAGGAAGATCGTGAGAGACTATGAGAGATTGAGAGATCGTGAGAGATTGTGAGGATGAGAGAGTTTAAGAAACTAATTGTTTTTTTGTTATTCATTTATTTTATAAAAAAACTTAAGTTAGTTTTAGTTTAGGTTGATTAGGATTAGTTGTTTTCTTTATATTGTTTAAGTTATAATAAAAACAAGTTTATTTAGGATTAGTATTTTTTCTGATAAGTTTATCTTTTTTAAACATAATTTAGTATTAGTCTAAAAAATGCTTAAGATTAGTGTTTGTTTAGTTAATTAATACATAATAAAAAATATTAGTTAAATATCAGTTTTTATTTTTATTTAATTTATAGTTAACATTTTAATTAATTAATAAGACATAGATTAATATAGTTTAATAGGACATTTAGTTTTTAGGATGTGTTGTTTAGGTGGTGACACTTGTCACCACCTGTGTGGCCTGTTCGAATCTGGTGTATACATGTCCATGGTATATATTCTGCACCCTCCTGCATCAAACCATCAGATCTGTTGAAGCCCAGATCCAGCGATCCAGAATGGCAGACCATCATATGATCCATGGAAGCACCCACACAGGATCCAGCAGCATTGTTTTGGGCTTGGGCTCAGATTTGCTATCTACACCCTCCGATTTAAAGCTCCAATCAGGCCCATTTCTCAACTTTTCTCTTTAAAATTAATATTATGCAAGTTTTTTTTTATTATTATACAATGATGTATTAAATAATATTTTGGCATATGGTAGTTTTTTATTTGTTGAATTACCAATTAAATTGTTAATTGATTTTTCATCAAGTAAAAGAATATCTATACTAATAATTATTTACATTCCGATTTGTATTGTGTGTTGATTTATTTTCTTTTATTTGCCGCTATTACATTATCCGCTTGTTCGTTTATTACGCGATTGCACACTCCGCTCTCACATTAATATAAAAACAACAACGCCTCCGCTCACTCATTTTTGGTTACCCACACCAAATTCCCTAAGGGTCTCATGGTTGGGGATGGGCATGGCCATCCTCACGAGGTTAATTAGGGCCCTCGTTGCCTTGATTAATCATAACCCGAAAAAATAATTGGTCCATATACCAATCACCATGCACCAGGGTCTCATGGTTAATCAAGTCCATATACTTGGTTAACCATAACCGAAATATCATTTCTCGTCCAACGCAATTTTCAAAATAGTGTTATGGTACTTAATTAAATTGTTAGAGGTTCGTAACGATTTAATTAAAATGTAAAGTATTTGGGCCATTAGAGGAAACCCAATGACTCGAATACTTTATTCCATACACTTGAACATTTAAAACACTTTCAAATTAAATTAATTAATTGAATTTGTTTTCAAAAATCAATTTTTCTACAAAAACAAAAACATAGTGATATGGAATTTAATTAAATTGTTAGAGGTTCGACGATTTAATTAAAATGTAAAGTATTTGGGCCATTAGAGGGTAACCCAATGACTTAAATACTTTATTCCATAACACTTAATAAAAGTGAACTTTGTTTCACCTCCTTTCATAATAAAGATTTTGATGAGAGAAGATTGGTTGACCTCAATCACCAATCTCGAGTATTGAATCGTTAGAGGACCTCCCGACGTTTTGGTACTTGTCATCTACCATTAAAATCAATTCAACCCATTCAAATCCTTTTTCGCTCATATGCGATTATCAAAAATCAAAAACATCTTCTCCTAAAATCAACACAATCAATCCAAGACATTTTCAACCAGAACTACGGAGTTTTGACTTTCCCATTGCACGAGGGAATACGTAGGCACGCGGTTTCGAAACCGTGTCAAACTCAAAATAATAATAAACAAATCCCTTTTCTTTTCTATTTACAACTTAGAAATTAGCGATTACACACACACAAACACATTTTGAACTAAATGGGTCCCATCGAGTACGATGGACGTAAGAGGTGCTAATACCTTCCTCTTGCGTAACCGACTCCCGAATCCATGCCTTTTGGTCTTGTAGACCGCCTTATCCGATTTTTGTGGGTTTTATCTATATTTCCCCGTTCTTTCTAGAACAAATAAAATTAGGTGGCGATTTCATTGTTTTGAAAATTCATTTAAATGATTTTTGAAAATCGAGTTGCTTCAATGAGGAGGTATGATGATCACTTGAGGTACTATAACTTTTTGTCTTGAGAGAAGTAAAACCCTAGTTGTGGGTTGATTGCTTAGGAGAGGGTTCATCTGGTCAACCCTTGAGAAATTCTTGAGTATGGAAATATGGATTGTCTTGAGAAGTAGGAGGATAAATTTTGGGGTATAATAGCTGGTAAGCGAAGGTAAGCTAAGATTGGGATATAGTAGAAGTGAAGATCAAGTTGCTGATTTTTTAACAAGGAGAGTCACAAATGATGTGTTTAAGAAGTTCAAGATGAGGTTGAAAATGAAGAACTTGGAGCATTTGAATTAAGGTGGTGTATTGAAAGTTTATAATAATTTAAATACATGTTATAAGCTTTTGGAAGCTAATTGGAGGTTACAACTTAAAAAATATACACTTCTGAAAAGCAATAACTATTTTTCTCATGACAGAAGACCAATTCAAATCTATTTTAGTGTTTGTCGCAGGTGAAACTACCTGGCTGAACATTATTAGATAGAATATCAATGAAGTCGCCATCGAACGTTTTTTATCCCATGAGAGGAAAGGAAAACATCGAGTAAACCTGAGGGGGAGAAATCATGGTCTTACGACCAAGAGATTGGTAAGAGAGTCTGTTACGCGAGGGGAAGGGATTAACACCCCACCCGTAGTACTCTATGGTATCCACTTCTACTTTCTATCTAATGGGTGTGTTATATCTATCTATCGCTTAATCGCTACAATGCATGTGAAAGAAAGAAAATAAAGAAAACACGGGGAAAAAAGGAAGTATTTACAAAGTTTTCCTCGGTCGAGCCTCGTGACAAGATGCCTACGTATTCTCTCATGCAATGGGAAAATCAGAGTGTCGTAGTTCGGCTCACATGTTTTGGTGGGTTACAATGTTTTTTTATGGGAAGTTCGATCTAACATCTTCACAATTGCAACTCATGCTTGGCGTTGTAGCTATAAGAAGTCTTATGTTCGGCCACTCGCACACTTAGCAAATTGCTCGGACTTGGAAGGGAACACCCTTTTTGAAAAGGTTTTAAACAAAAGAAGAGCCTGTAGGCGAAAAGGTTTCTAGTGAGGTTGGTTGCTTTTACCTTGAAAAGGGATTTGAACCATTATTAAGTGTTTTGATTTTCAAGAGAAGAAAACAAGTTTTAGTTTTATTACATGCAAGGATACAAAAGAAAGAAGAAAACAAAAGGAAAACTAACTAGTTCTACCCTAATGTTATCATGCAAAGATGGCCCTATGGCTGAGGATAAAAAGTATATGCTCGAATATTATCCTAACCGAGCAAACCTAGGGAAACTATCCTAACATCCACCTTGGTTGAGCAACTAAGGGATGCAAAGGGATGAGGCAAGCAAGTGCTTTGGCAGAAGCACACAATCAAATGCAATGCATAAACAAATGATTCACACATACGCAGGGAAGAAGAAAGAAGTCTCATAGATTCAATGGTAACGAGCATACCAGAGTCAAACAGGAGTCGACTTTCAGAGGAAAACCATAGCCACGAATGGAATTAAATGTGTCAAACAGGAGTTTCCTATGGGAGAAAGGTATCACAACATGATATGAATTATCAAGTGTGAGGAGCATATGAGCGCGGGTGTCAAAACAATGAATGTGAACCCCAAGAGAAAGCGTGGAGATTCAGAATAGGGGGACTCTTGCCACTTTTATTATTGACTCGATAAGAAAGCAACATGATTCGCGTGTGCTGAAGCTGGCACGAACTAGAACTGTGAGGGGGTTGATTGCAAACCCTTTCCGCGTGCCCATCATATATATATATATATATATATATATATATATATCACCTGTAGATATCAAAGAGGGACTTTGCTTGGTGGTTCCACTTATTGGTTTTTCTAACCACTCCTGACCTATGCAAACAGAAAAGTAAACACACGATCGAAAGTACCTCCCTATGCACCGAAGAGGATTTTAACAAACCACACACAAGTAGCAAACAAAATTGGCCTAAACGAGTCTTTAAATAAGCCAGAGGGGTTCCTGAACATGCTCTAACTACGAAAGCCCCATCATTCATCTCTATTCCTACTTCTCATGGCAAAAGAAAGCGGTAAAACCCTACTTCTCATGCTATCTAGAAAAGCGGTAAAAGAATGCAATAAAAAGGTATAGAAAATACCAAACGGATAACAATCTATAAAGCAAAAGCAAGCAAAGAAATACTCCTGAAAACTTCAAGTACTACTGTCAAGCAATAAAGAAAATAGGTGAGTAATGCACGGAGGCATCAAAGTATGGTCGAAAATTGCATTCGTACACATCAGAGGCAAATAAACCTCCAAGATATTGCAATCCAGACAATACATACAAAGGATGCGCATATTATATGCACAATCAGAATGTGCGTTCGTACACATCTGAGCTAAACCAATAAATCTGCGAGAAAGTGAAAACCAAGAAAAATAGACAATTGGTATGCATATCACATGTAATATCGGAATGTGCGTTCGTACACATTCGAAAAAATCCAATAACCTGCAAGAAATTACAATCCAGACAATGCAGACAAAATAATGTACGTTCGTACGCAAGTAGGTAGCAGAATATGCGTTCGTACATATTTGACGCAAATAAACCTGCAAGAAAGGTGAAAACCAAACAAGCAGACAAAAGAATGTGCGTTCGTACGCAAATAAGTATCAGAATGTATGTTTGTACACATTCAAAATAAATGATAACTTGCAAGAAAGGTGAAAACCAAACATGCAGACAAAAGAATGTGCGTTTGTACGCAAATAAGATTAGAATGTGCATTCGTACACATTCAAATCAAACGATAAACATGCAAGAAAGGTGAAAACCAAACATGCAGACAAAAGAATGCGCGTTCGTACGCAAATAAGATCAGAATGTGCGTTCGTACACATTCAAATCAAATGATAAACCTGCAAGAAAGGTGAAAACCAAACATGCAGACAAAAGAATGAGTGCACATGTGTGCAAGCATGAGACATGGATCCTACACATCCAAATATTAAACGTAAATGCTCAATGTACCTCCCACATGAAATAAAGTGTCATAATTAACAAAGCAAGTGCTAAAAAGAAAGCACCAAATAAAAAACCGATTATTTACATGATAGTACACTAGTATAAGAATATAAGAAGTGGAATGAAATCACAAAAGTCGGCTTGGGAAAGCACTTTTCCGAAATCAGAGCGAAAATGTCAACTTCTCGGAATCGATTAACATTCACATGGTTGCTTGCAAAAATATCAACGAATTCAAAAATATGATCGGTTTTAATTAATTCCGAGTGGAAGCGACGTTTTTCGAACTATAAAAGAACGGGGAAGCGACATTATTTTAGGCATGTTGTACTTGAAATTCGATTCCGAAACTATCAAAAACGGTTCTAAAACATGCCAAAAGGATGGGGACAAGTGTTGCTACCTTGGACCTTTGAGAAAAAATGAGTTTCGGATCACAAAAATGCACAAAAATGCTTATGAAAAGTGGAATTCATGTATCAATTTAATTTCCAATTCTCATTTGTTTTGTGTTTTAAAATGAGAAAGAGAATTGGATATTAAATCCATACATGATGCATGCAATTCTACATGATTGAATTTACAAATGATATGCAAAAAGTCAAAGTTGTTTGAATTAGAACAATGCATGAAAATGCATATTTATTCATGTAGTTAATGCATTTTTACGAATGAAAATGCTACATGAATATAAAAGAAATGCAAATGTATGACATAGAATATGCAATGGAATTATCACTCTACCTTTCACCACATCTAACCATAATGCACAATGTGAATTAAAGTCAAGTTGAGTCAAGAATTCATCATATTATAAGACTTCAATTAAATCATCAAGAATACATCAAACAACACATGAAAAAGAGCATAAAAGTTACACTTCGACACATTTTGAGTCATTAAATACAAGCTTTGACACATGAATTCAACTCAATTATTCAAACTAAGTGAAATCTAATGCATGAACATACAATATGTGATACAAATGATCAGTTCAAATAGTTTGTGTACAAAGAAAAAGCTTCATGCAAGTGTATGTAGGGGTGGCAATTGAATCCATTAAAGCAAAATCCATCCAATCCATCCACTAAAAAATCCATCCAATCCATCCACTAAATAAAAAATAAGTTAATGGATTGATCCAATCCATCCATTTATATTTATGGATTGATCCAATCCATCCACCACATTTTAATAATCCATTGGATTATTCTTTAGATGAAATAAATCTATTTTTTTTTCAATTAAAAAAGGTTTTTAGAAAAAAGAAAAATCCAAAAAAGAATAAGTTTTTTCATAATAAAAATGAATTATTTTTTTTAAAAACTAATTTTTTTTATAAAATAACAGAATTTTTTTTTTAAAATGAAAGTTTTTTTGGAAAAACCGAAAAACTGAATTTTTTTTGGAATAAAAAACTGCAAGTTTTTTCTGAAAAATAAATTAATTTTTTTAAAAAACTGATTTTTTTAAAATACTGCAAAATTTATTTTTTTTTCGAAAAAAACTGATTTTTTTTTAAAAAAGAAAGTGTTATTTTTTATTTCAAAACTGAAAATTTTTTTTTAAAACTGAATTTTTTTTTTTTTTTCCAAAAAATGTTGAATTTTTTATTTAAAAAAAACAGTTTTTTTCTTAAAAAAGACTGAAACTTTTTTTATAAAACTGAAAAAAAAAAAAGATTTCGAAGTTAAATTGGAAATTTATTTTCTTTTAAAAAAAATTGATTTATTTTTTTATAAAAACTGAAACTTTTTTTTAAAAAATATTTTTTTATTCTTTTTTATAAAATACTTTTTATTTTTTTGAAAAAAAAAAACTGATTTTTTTTAAGCTGGAATTTATTTTTTTCAAGAAAAAACTGAAACTTTTTTTTGAAAAAAAAAACTAAATTTCATTTTTTTTTTCGGAAAAATAACAGGAATTTTTTTTTATTTCTAAAACTGAACTTTTTTTTTGAAAACTGAAAAAAAAAATGTTTTCAAAATAAAACTGAAACTTTTTTTTTTCAGAAAAATAAAGCTTAATTTTTTTTCAGAAAAATATTGAAAACTTATATTTTTTGAAAAAAAACTAAATATTTTTGAAAAAAATTTAGAACTAAAACTGGAATTTTTTTATAAAAAGTGAAACTTTTTTTTAAAAAAATATTTTTTTTATTTTTTTTAAAAAAAAACTGAATTTTTTTTTATAAACTGAAAAAAATTTATTATTATTTTTTAAAAAACTGAAACTTTTTTTATTTTTATTTATTTGGATGGATGGATATCCATCCATTAAAATGTTGTTAATGGATGGATTGGATGGATTTTATTTTTAAATGGATGGATTGGATTGGATATATTTAAAGAAGTTTTAATGGATTGTAATGGATTAATGGATTGTTTTGATCCATCCATTAACAATCCAATCCATATCCATCCAATTCATCCATTTTGCCAACCCTAATGTGTATGTATGCTCTATGTACAAAATTCCTTCACATCGACACAATAACGTTCCAAAATCAAGCTCAATTCAACGAAATTTCAAGCAATTAATCAAAATTCCAATTCATATGTATATATGCAAGCAACGTCTCAAATCAATTTCAAGAAAAATCACTTTTGAAAAATCACTTAAAATAAGTGATTATGTGAAGAATCACTTACTTGTTGAAGCTTGAAATTGGAGGTTAAAGAGTTGAAGAGGAAGCTACCCAAAATCTTGATCGGAGAAGAGATTATAGAGAGAGAAGGAGGCGCAAGCTTGGGGAATAGAAGAGGAAAACTTCAACTCTTCACCTCGATACCTTGAACGTTCTCCAATGTTCTTGAATGTTCTTGAGAAAACTTGACGAAAAACTTGATTTGATCCTTGAGAATTGAGAGAGAATAGAAGAGTATGGGGCTGTACCGGAGAAGGAGAGAATAACTAAGAAATTTTTCTCCGGCGCGGTGGATTTGGAATTCCGGTGGTGGTTTGAGGTGGTTGTGCAACTTTGAGTTGAGAGAAAAGGAGAGAGAAGAGAGTGATTTGAGTGTGAAATTTAAGAAATGATTCTTCTCTTTTACTTTGTGAGAGGCAAAATATATTTATAGGTGAGAAAATTGGGCTTTAGAGTGCCTTGGATCCACAATTAGGCTCAAATCGCGATTATTCGAATTATATTCGTCCACAGTCCAAAACAGCCAAATCCGTGCAAAATTTGAAGTCAGACTCTAAACGAAAAATGTCTGGAATGCGAAATTGTTTTTGTAAATCAAAATTTTGACTCAATCGGATGAACTGTCCATGCGATATGAATTTTTGAAGTTTCGGCACACTTTTCGGGCATCTAACACATGTAGAATTTTCATTGCGCTCTTCATAGAAATAGCCTCGAAAGAGGATCTTCTGATCAGAATTCGAACGCAGAGTCTTCGTAACAAACAAATCCAACGAAATTTGTGAACGTTTGGCACTGGTCCCATCTTGTTTCGATAAAAATCGAGCGAGATATGATTTTTCGAACATCGCGTATCAGATGAAAAATGCTCGGTTCGTCTCAAAATCAACTCTGAAGAATAAAAAACGGCTCTTAAATGGTGAGGAATCAGCTCCAGACTTGTGAATGAAAGTCGTAGAGGACTTCGATAAGGAATTTTAGACATCGGCCCCACTCAGTTTCGATGTTCCAGCCAGGAATTATGACCTTTTTAGCGTACCGAGAACACGGTTCAACACTAAAATTCAGTTTATCCCACTTGAAAGATCAATTTTCTTGGGGAGTTTCTTCATACAATTTGCTTCTGACTTGTGAACGGAAGTTGTAGAGAATATTGAGAGGAGCTTTCCAGTCGAAAATCATCAGAAAATATCTGACGAGCTGAGAGTTATGCCTTCCGGAGCATCCGAAACGCACCATAAACCCAAAATTCACTTTATTAAGAAATGAACAATTAAAATCTGTTCTTGACGAAACGGTCTCCGATCTGAACAGATGAACTGGAGAACATATTGATATGATCCCAATGCCTATGGAACCAAACCAAAATAACCTTCTGTCCAGAAAATCTTGCCTCAAACATTGGAACCGAAAAATATCAATTTTGGCTTGAAATAATCTGAAATGGCCGAAACACACAATTTCTTCCACAATTTGAGATGCTCAGCACTTGGTAACCACATGATCAATGACATGTACCTATATGCATGTATGTTTATGATAACAAAATTATAAGCCAAAAACATTAAAATGAAGAGGATAAATTTAGAAATATAACATCAAGCATAACTAAATATGATATTTAGTGTAACCGGTTAAAAACATGTGTTTTGGGTTTTTAAATTTATTTTTAAGTTGTTTTATATTCCAATTATTGTGTTTAACTTTTATAAATAGTCTCGATGTTATAATGTGAAAACTAATAAAATTTTATTTTCTCACTATCAATTACTCTCTTTCACTTTAATTCTCTTTTTTTTTTTTTTCATAGACATAAAACCTCCATTGATCTGATGGAATATCCTAACATTTCGTACTATTCAAAGTGAGTTATGTTTTTTCCATGTTATATTATCTAATTTATATAAGCTATAAAACAAAAAGTAAAATGAAACAAAATCTAAACTGACTAAATAACACGAGTAAAAAAAAATAATTAAAAAATAAAATATTTGCAACTTGGAGTCGGTGTTTCTTTCTACCAACCCAAGACAACATATGAGACTAAAGTAGTAAAAAATGTAGCATATCTAAAAAGTAAAGGTTGTTCCAATAGTAGTGACGTGGGTCTCAAATAGCAAGTAGTATTTGTTAACCGCCAATGCTAAGAATAGAACTAAATCAACCAAGTTTAAAATAGGATTTCTATATTTATAAAAAAAACGGACTGTCTAGACATATGCATTAATCAATAGAAATATTAGAGTTAGGATGATGCCATCTTATAGATTTATTTAATCGCATAGTTAAGAGTTGTGATTTTTGAGTATGAGCATTGTTGCATGCTAAATATTTTACATTATTCTTACACATGAATGGTTTTTAAATATTAATTAGTATACATAAACTAAATAAGCCTATATTGATGTATATCAATACAAGAATGATGTGGAAATTTGTCATCAATAATGGAATAAGTTACTACGTAAGTATCATACATATATCTAAGTTACAAAAGGTTATCTAGCTAGGACTTGTGATATGATATTTTACATGGTAACTAAATAAATAAATAGAATTACAAGCAAAAGAAGGAACAAATATAGGCATAACAAAAAAGAATGATGATATATACTACATATAAGAATAGGTCTAGGAGTGAGTGCATTCAAGTGGAAGACCTTGTGGAAATCTCTTTTTATCCGTGCAGTAATTGTAAATCATATAGTTCTTCTGCACCCATCTCATCCTCTGCAAACCAGTTGAGTCAAGCTCTTGTGATAGCCATGATGCAGAAGATGTAGGAGAAGATTTGCAAGATGATTTTCCACTGCTCCATATACAAGCATTATTTGCATTGAAATTTCTGTATGAAGCTGTGAATGGAGCTTTCGACCAATCTGTCTTTATAAGTCCACCTCTTGTTGCCCAATCATCCGCATTCCAAAGGCTTGAGTATATCCTCATTGCTTGATTCTTTGGAAATGGAACTCCTATTCTTTCCAAATTCTTGAACTCTCTTATTGGTGTCCCGTCCACTGAAAACCTGAAATGTGTTCATCAAAAGTTTAATATCTTGACTATAATAACAATTTATAAATGAACAATATATAATTGAATTGGATGAATGCTTACACAATACGTTGTGGATTCCATAGAATCGAGTATGTGTGAAAATCTGCAGTTGGATCAAACCATAGATGAAATTGTTGCTCTCTATTTCCTTTTCCTTGGCTAAACACATTGGTGTGAACTATGTAAGGATCACCACTCAAATTTCCCAAGAATTCAAAGTCTATCTCATCCCATGCACCTCCTTTTGATGATAGCTGAATTAATTGAACATAAAAATTTCCAATCAGTAATAATCTCTTAGCATTAAATCAAACAAACTATAATTTTTTTTCCATGTATACTTACGTAATAGGCGGTGACAGTGCCGGCAGAGTTTCCTGGAACAAGTTTAAGCTGCATATCAATTTTGCCAAATAAATATTCATTTTTGGACTGAAAGCCAGAACCAGAGGCTTTGTCAAGGGAGAGAGTAAGAAGATTGGCGTTGTTGAGTATTTTGGCACGACCATCTCCCCATGTAATTTGAAAATCTTGGTTGAAGTTAGCAGCAGCAACAACAGATGCTACATTAATGAAAAGGAGAGGAATAAGAAGCACTTGTAACTTGTTGCAAGTAGTAGAAGTCATCATGTTTTGATTTATTAAATTAGTAAGTGTGTGTGGTAATGTTTGAAGAGTTGGTGTATATATAGTAAGTGGTAAATGAGGAATGTGTGATTTGAAGCAAGTTGCCAAGAGGGGGAAAAGGATAGGAAGGTCAGTTTGTGATGATATAGTACTAATAGCAAGCTGTAGGTGGTTGTATTGAATTCAATGGTATCAACAAGTTTAGCTGTCAAAAGCTCAAATCAGACCTCAACCAACAAACTTTGTCCTATTTAATTAATAGATAAAGGTAAAACTGGTGAATAGGTATGTTGCAATTGGAGGTCAGGAGTACACGGTTTAATATTGGACTTTGGTAAGAAGTTTCATGAGTACATACGCGGTCACTTTCATCATGTAAATAAAGTAATGTTGTATGAATGATATCTTTTTGCTTACTTGATAAGCTTCCCGTCACTGTTGCCACAATTGACCATATCCCCTTGTTAAGAGGCAGCAAGCTGCCAGCTGGGTGTAATTATATTTACTTTTTCATTTGCTAGATTTGAGCATATCCAAATGCTGCTTGGGGGATGACTTCAGTAACTTTACTAAATTTTACTCATAAGATCCCTATGCAAACGGATTGTGATCCACAGCAGAAAAAAAAATAGTTCCAGCCACTACAGTCAAGATCCTGTCATCCATTAAATCTATTTTTCATTCTATCTCATGTGTTCAAAAATATGGTTCATTGAATTACATATTTAAATTGAATTCAACTATTTAAATGGTTAATAAATTAAACAATTTAATTAAATAATTAAAATTTAATTAAATAATTAAAATTTAATTTCAAATTAATTTTTTTTTTATAAATTAGTTTGATTATATAAATTAATTATAATAAAAAAATATTATAACAATGTTTATAGAGAAAGGTGCAAGAAATCATTTTTCTGTCAAAATAGTTTGACACATAGATACATACACCCAACTAGAATAAATCTCAAGATTTATTTTCAAGAAGAATGCAAATAAGTGTGTATGAGTGATTTATTTGAAATATTTTGATGCTTGAAAGTATAAAAGAGTGAAAGTGTGAAAGTCCGTCAAATCTCATCTAAATGAATAATATGCCGTAAAAGTATAAGACAATTTTCGTAAAGTTATACGACTAATCAAATACACACAAGCAAGTATTATAACTTATTTTTCTTTAAAAAAACTATTTCTAAAAATGTTTTAAAATCATATCACTTGAATTGAGAGTCGATTGGGTTAGTGTAAAAATGTGCCATATATAATGCCAATTGATTGGCTCATTAACTTTGGCACACAAATTTTTCTTTTTTTTATCGACCTTTAACTTATAAATAAATATCTCTTTCCTCATATTTTAAAATCCATAATCGTGAACTCTCATATCTCACTCCTTTCTCTCTTTCCAAAAAATAAAAATTTTCACTTTCTCTCAGAAATTTAGTTGTACTGCTTCCGAAAAAAGTCTTTTGCAAATAAGGTATCTTTGTATTTCTGCAAAGGTAGTATTGTAAATTTTCACCAAAAAATATTTTACATTGGTTGAATAATTTATCCAATAAAATATTTTTTATTTCGGTTAAAAGCTCAACTCTTAAATTTTGCTTTGGGGATTTAGTTACTAGAGCTTCCGCTTGAGGGGAAGTAAATGGATGGACTCACATTTGAGGGGAAGATTAGACTCACACTTGAGAGAAAGATTATTGTGTACAAGTGTGAGTTATTAGTCCTATATTACTTAGAATAGTAGAAGTCGATTATTTTATAAGTGAAAAGACTCATACAACTATCACCTTAAAGTTTTGAATAAATATATATATATTCAACAGAGAGTACGGAGACCAATTTGAGGAAAAGAAATATAAAATCAATTTAGAAGATTAAATTAAGTTTGGATCGATGAAAAGAAATATGAATATTTATTTAGTGTATCAAAGAATAAAATGAGTTGAAATGAAATATATTATAAGTAAAACCAATTGAATTGGCCAAATTTAGAGGGAAAAAATAAATCAAATCTTTAAGTATATAGTTGCAATAGGTAGATATAATTAGGGTGCATTGCATTCTGTCGGAAGTCCTTGAGGAAATCTTTTGATGTCATTGCAATAATTATAAATCATGTAATTCTTTTGCACCCAACTTAATCTTTGTTGACTTGTCGAATCCAATTGTTGAGAATACCAAGCATTGGATGAGGAAGCATCTGCATTGAAAATTTTGTATAATGCTACGAATGGAGCTTGACTCCAATATGTTTTGACAAGACCACCTTTTGTTGCCCAATCATCAGCAGTCGATAGACTTGAATATATCCTCATTGCTTGATTCTTTAGAAATGCTACTCCTTTTGATTCCATATTTTTGAATTCTCTTATCAGTGTTCCATCGACTGAGAAGCTGCATTCAATGAATATACACACATTTTCATCATTAATCAACTCAATTATTGAAGTTTAAATGTCTTGTTAAATATGTAAAAAGTACTTATATTATGCGTTGTGGATTCCAAAGAATGGAAAGAGTGTGGAAATCAACAGTTGGATCAAACCATAAATAAAATTGTTGATCTCTATTTCCTTTTCCTTGACTAAACACTTTAGTAAGAAGAATGTATGGTTGCCCACTTACATTTCCCAAGAATTTAAAATCAATCTCATCCCAGTTTGATCCTTTTGATGATAACTACATCATGCCATAGAAAAAATAACTAATTAGGAATTTGAAACTTCAATATAGTAAGTATTGTTGTAGCATATATATAAGCATTAAAAGAGTAAGTTATTTGTACATACATAGTAAGCAATGACGGTGCCTGCAGAATTTCCATGTACAAGCTTGAGTTGCATATCAATGTTTCTGAAGAGATATTCATTCTTGGATTGAAATCCAGAACCAGAGGCTTTGTCAAGAGAAAGAGTGAGAAGTCGACCGTTATCGATTATTTTGGCACGACCATCTCCACAAGTAATTACAAAGTTTTGGTAGAAGTTTCGAGCTGCATAGGCTGACATGAAAGAAGAAAAAAGAGTTGAGATAAGATGAAAGTGATGGTTGAAAAAGTATGAAGAAATGCCATGGTAGGTTTGTATTGAAGTTGTATAGTATTTGTGGTAGTGTTGGTGAAATGAATGTTGAAGAGATGATTGTAAGAGAGAAGTGCGAGTTGTATTTATAGAGTCATAGATAGATTTGTGAAAGAGGTGAGGTTACAAACTCATAAGAGAATGTATGAATTGCTTCAGATGGAAGATAGTGAAAGCATATTTGATTTTTTCACTAGGGTTACAAAACTAGTGAATCAAATCAAGACATGTGGAGAAGCATTAACAACAAGAGCCGTTGTTTCAAAGATTTTGAGATCTTTGACTCCTAAGTTCGACCACATGGTGGTGGCTATAGAAGAAGGGATAGATTTGTCAAAATTGACAAAGAAAGAGCTTCAAGGGACACTTGAATCTCATGAACAAAGGATGAATAAAAAGCTGCAGGAAAATCGAAGAGTGATGTGGCTCTATAGGCTCAATAAGCAAAAGACAAGAAAAGCAAAGGAAAGTGGTTCGACAGAGTTAGAGGTGGCTACAACAATTCGATTGGTAGAGGAAACCAGAACAAAGGAAACATGTCGAATTAGAGAAGACCAGACCAAGGCAACCAAAGAGGTGTTATTGCAAATAGAGGAAGAGGTGGTGGTCGAAAGCCTGACAAGAGTCACATTCAATGTTACAATTGTCAGAAGTATGGTCATTATTCGAGTGATTGTCCAGAGAAGCGAAATAATCAAGAAAGTGATGCAAATTTCGCTTAGTATGAAGAAGAACAGGTGATGTTGATGCTCACAACAAGAGATGAAGATAAATTCAAGGATCAATGGTACTTAGATTCAGGATGCTCATCACATATGTCTGGAAGGAAAGATTGGTTTGTCAATCTAAAGCCCTCAATAAAGAACTTGGTGAAATTTGCAAATGACAATACTCTAGCAGCTGAAGGTATTGGAAATGTTATGATCATGAGGAAATATGGAAAAAGGTCAGTAATTTCGAATTTGTTATATATTCCAGGCATGAAGAGCAACTTGCTTAGCATAGGGCAGTTGGTCGAAAATAATTACAAAGTGACTGTCGAAGAGCAGATGATGAGAGTCGTCGACGTTGGTGGAAGATTAATCTTGAAGGCTCCTATGTTCTAGAATAGAACCTTCAAGATCGAACTAAATGCGATGGAACACAAGTGCCTTTCGACAATAGCTAGCAGAGACGAATGGATATGGCACAATCGACTAGGTTATCTCAACTTTAGAGACATCAAAGAGTTAAAGAGGAAGAATATGGTTTCAGGATTGCCAGAAATTGAAATTCCAAACGAAGCGTGTGAGGAATGTGTGTAAGGGAAACAACACAAAAATAGCTTCAACAAGGATGTAGGAAGCAAGTTGAAGGTTGTTCTCGAAGTCATATACTTTGATGTATGTGGACCAATCCAGGTGGATTCATTTGGAGGTACTAAATACTTTGTCACATTCATAGATGATTTCAGTAGAAAACTGTGGACTTACCTGATCAATAAGAAAAGTGAAGTGATCGAGGTATTTTCCAAGTTTAACTCAATGGTCGAAAGACAAAGTGGTCAAAAGTGTAAAGTTTTGAGAACTGATTGTGGTGGAGAGTATGTGTCTAAAGACTTCGACAGGTTATGTGAAAAAGAATGGATTGTACATGAGGTGTGCCACCCTACACTCCACAGCAGAATATGACTGCAGAAAGGAAAAATTGAACCATCATGAATATGGTTTGAAGTATGTTGAAAGGCAAGAATTTACCTTAAGAGTTTTGGGGTGAAGTTGTGTCTACTGCAACTTATATTTTGAATAGGTGTCCTACGAAGAAGCTAGAAGGGATTACTCCAGAAGAATGTTGGTCTGGTGTAAAACCTAGTTTGAGTCATCTGAAGGTATTTGGATCTATTGCACATAGACATGTGCCAGATCAATTGAGAAGAAAACTTGATGACAAGTCGAGTTAAATGATACTAGTTGGATATCATTCGACAGGAGGTTACAAGTTGTTCGACCCAGTGAACAAGCAGATTGTGATTAACAGGGACATGATCATAGAGGAGCTGAAAGAATGGGACTAGACTCAAAATGTCAAGAAAGATTCAGTGTGAATATTACATGAAGAACCATAAACTTAAGTCGAAAGAGAATTTCGACAAGAGGAACCATCAATTATAGATCAACCAAGTACAAGTACAATCAGACCTCAAAGAACAAGACGCATGCCTACAAGATTGCAAGATTGCGTGGTTACATCAGATGATGTGGTTTATAACGAAGGTGAACTGGTACATTATGCTTTCTATGCAGATGTCGAACCTGTCAATGTAGCTGAAGCATTGAAAGATTCGAAGTGGTTAAAACCAATAAACGAAGAAGTGAAGTCCATCAAAGACAACAACACTTGGTCATTTTTCGAATTGCCTCAAGGCAAAAAGGCAATTGATGTCAAGTGGGTATATAAAGTAAAGATGAATCCCAAAGGGGAAGTAACTCGACACAAAGCAAGGCTAGTGGCGAAAAGATTTCTCTAGAAGGAAGGAATTAACTTCGATGATTTTTTTGCACCTGTGGCTAGGATCGAAACAATTAGGTTGGTTGTTGGCTTAGCAGAAATAAGTAGTTGACACATATGTCAGATGGCGTAAAGTGTGCATTCCTGAATGGATCCTTACACGAAGAAGTTTATGTTAAACAACCAATTGGATTTGTGAAACATAACGAAGAGAGAAAAGTGTACATGCTTCATAAAGCACTGTATGGATTGAAGCAAGCTCCAAGATCTTGGAACAAGAAGATTGATAGTTTTCTAAGGGAGAAGGAATTTGTGAAGTGCTCAAATAAACATGGAACATATGTAAGAAGAAGCAATAGTGATTTTCTTATATTATGTCTCTATGTTGATGACTTGTTAATAACATGTAGTTGAGTGAAGGAGATCGAAGACTTGAAAGTTGATCTCAACAGGAATTCGAAATGTCTGATTTGGGTGACATTTCATATTTCCTTGGCATCAAATTCTACAAGACTAGTAGAGGTTTGATGATGCATCAAAGAAGATATACAGGAGAAATTCTCAAAAGATTTGAGATGGAAGAATGCAATTCGACTTCGACACCTGCAGAACCAAGACTGCAACTGTCGAAAGACTCAGAAGAAGATGATGTCGACCCAACCCAATATAGAAGACTTATTGAGTCCTTAACATACCTTTGTCATACGAGGCCTGACTTAGAATACAGTGTGGGTATGGTAAGTAGATTTATGCAGAAGCCAAAGGTATCACACCTAGCAGTGACAAAGAGGATATTGTGGTATTTGAAAGGAACTCTTGACTATGGAATTTTATTTCCAGCAACTGATAAAGGAAAAGAATGCAAGTTAGTGGGGTACAAAGATTAGAGCTGGTGTAATGATGTTGAGGATCGAAAGTCCACAATAGGATATGTGTTTATGTTAGGTGGTGCGCCAATTGCTAGGAGTTCGAGAAAGGAACTAGTTGTGGCATTATCATCATGCGAAGCAGAATACATAGTTGCTTCTCTTTGTGCATGTCAAGCAACTTGGGTCGTGAATTTGGTCGAAGAAATTACAGGTAAATATCATAGAGCAATTACCATGAAGATCAACATCATGTCAGCTATCAACCTGGCGAAGAATTCGATAGCTCATGGTCAAAGCAAGCACATCGAAATGAATTTCCATTATCTTCAAGAGGAAGTAGCAGATGGGAAGATGAATTTGGAACACTGGAGAACTGAGAATCAGATTGCAGACATCATGACGAAGGGTGTGCAGGTCAAAGTATTTCGAAGACTAAGAACTATGATGAATATGGATAGTTTAGACACAATGAATTAGGTGGTTTGTTGAAAGTAATTCATGTGTGTTGAAACTATGTCTGTGTCAAAGGGTTAGAGGTGGATCGAAGTAGCTTGCTCGAAGGAAGTCATTGCCCAGTCGAAGAGCTTGTGGTTCAAAGCAGGCTACACATATTTGATTTGTTTTAGATTTAGATAAATTTGATTTAGATCTAAAATAGAATATATTTGATTTAGCAGTAAAATATATATTTTGGACTTTTATAGTTTTGGGCTTTAGCTTAGGAAGCAAGCTAACCTAAATCTATAAATAGAGGAAGTAACCCCTATATTTTGTAATCAAGTCAATAAGTTGTATTCACAGAATTTACAGTTGCAAGTGAATAACAAGTTTTTCACAGTTTGTGGGCAGAGAGAAACTCTGCAGAAAATATTGTCTTGCTTCTTCTTCTTCTTTCTTTCTCAATATTTCTCATTGTCATTATGTGGTGATATCAATCTTGTTCAACATGACTGGTAGAAATTCATCATAGATATTGGTGAATTTCCAACATCAATTAATGTGTACTAATTAAGTTAAATGAGTATAAATTACTTATCCAAACTTCAATCTCTAACCACCGCATTTATATATATATATATATATATATATATATATATATATATATATATATATATATATATATATATATATATATATATATATATATATATATATAAAATTAAATAAAAATATAAATAAATTGTTGATATTCGTAAATCCACGGCTATTGCCTATTAAGCAAAACCTCACATAAGAAATTAGAACCATATTTTCTCATTCTAAAATTCCAATTTACATTTGTTTTCTCCTAGACTAACTTGAATTACATGATTTTTTTTCTAGGAATTGAAATAAAATTTCATTCTTTGTACAATAATTATGTGAAATCAAGTTATATTTCTTGGATCTTACCTATGTTAAGTCATATTGAGCTAAATCTTTATATTTATTGACACTTTTAACAAATATAGAATCAGTTTAGAAAATTAAATTAAGCTTGAATGAAAAGAAATATGAATATTTATTTAGTCTATCAAAGAATAAATGAATTGACATGAAACATATTACAAGTAAAACCAATTAAATTGGCCAAATTAAGAGGAAAAAAATAAATTAAATCTTACAAGTATATAGTTGCAATAGGTAGGTATAATTGACATAATTCCCTTCTCAAGACAGATTGACCAAAATTGACATAATTATATCATGCCTTTTAAACAAATATAGAATCAGTGTATTATATTAAGCATGGAAGACAAATTCCTGAATATTTATTTATTTAGTGTATCAAAAGAATAAATGAATTGACATGTACTACATTACAAGTAAAAGTAAAACCAATTGAATAGGCCTAATTAAGAGGAAAAAGAATAAATCAATACGTCGAATATATAGTTGCAATAGCTCCATTAGGACGAAGTGCACTCTGTTGGAAGGCCTTGAGGAAATCTTTTGGTGTCATTACAATAATTATAAATCATGTAATTCTTTTGCACCCAACTCAATCTCTCTTGACTTGTTGAATCCAACTGTTGGGAATACCAAGCATTGGACGATGAAGCATCTGCATTGAAATTCCTGTATGAAGCTATGAATGGAGCTTGATTCCAATCTGTCTTGACAAGTCCACCTCTTGTTGCCCAATCATCAGCATTCCATAGACTTGAATATATCCTCATTGCTTGATTCTTTGGAAATGCAACTCCTTTTGATTCCATGTTCTTGAATTCTCTTATAGCTGTTCCATCCACTGAGAAACTGCATTTAATGAAAATACACACATGTTCATCATTAATCAACTCAATTATTGAAGTTGAAATGTGTGTCAAATTTGTAAAAATACTTACACAATGCGTTGAGGATTCCAGAGAATGGAATAAGTGTGGAAATCAGCAGTTGGATCAAACCATAGATAGAATTGTTGTTCTCTATTTCCTTTTCCTTGACTAAACACATTGGTATGAAGAATGTATGGTTGTCCACTTACATTCCCCAAGAATTCAAAATCAATCTCATCCCAGTTTGATCCTTTTGATGATAACTGCATCATGCCATAGAAAAAATAAGTAATTAGGAATATGAAACTTGAATATAATAAGGATTGTTGCAGCATATATATAAGCACTAAATGAGTAAGAGTTATTTGTACATACATAGTAAGCAGTGACGGTGCCTGCAGAATTTCCAGGTACAAGTTTGAGTTGCATATCAATGTTGCCAAAGAGATATTCATTCTTGGATTGAAATCCAGAACCAGAGGCTTTATCAAGAGAAAGAGTGAGAAGTTGACCGTCATCGAGTATTTTGGCACGACCATCTCCCCAAGTAATATCAAAATTCTGGTTGAAATTCCCTGCAGCATATGTTGTCGTGAGTGAAACAGATACCAAAAGGGATAAGAGAAAAGAGATGGTTGAAGAAGTGTGAAGAAATGCCATGGTGGATTTGTATTGAAGGTGGTGATGGAGTTAATGTTGAAGAGATGATTGTAAGAGAGAAGTGAGAGTTGTATTTATAGGCATACATTTGTGGAAGGATGAAACGGAGGAAAGTGCAGCCGGGTTGATAGCTAGCTGTAGAGTGTAGTAGTTTTCTATTGCATGATGATTGATGAGTTGGCACAAATATTAATTACTATCATATAGAAGAGTTGGTACCGTATCACTCGTTTTCTTTTTTGCAGTAAAAAATACATGAGTCAAAGTTGCAATGGTTTAGGAGACCCATTCACATATTTCTTTCTGTCAAAAAATGCAAAGTCGGTTTCAATGTTTATTGTTTGTGGGGACCCAAATTTTATTTATTTATTTTGGGTAGACAAGTGCTGCCAGTCAATACATTACCAACAACACCTCGTGATCACTTTTTAAATTTTTAGCTTATCATTTGAAACTTACTAGTAATGCTTAAATAAGATAACATTACTTTTTTGGTTATTCGTGATAAAAAAATTGAAATTAAAGATAATATAATGCGATTTTTTTGGGCCAAGTTTTCTTAAGCCAAATTCTATTAGAATTATCCAATATGAACTTAGATTTATTTTATTATTTTTTAATGTGGAACATGTGATTTGTTTTAATATTATATAGTTTAGAATTTATTTTCTTTTGGTATTATTTGTTGACAATTGTTAGAAGTAACTTATATTCAGAAGTATGTTGTTAGTCAAAAGTAATAGAGTTTACGAGATTGTTATTCTGAAGCATTAGTTTGATATTTTCTAGAAGTTGATTTTAGTTCTTAGTTTAGCTATTAAATATAATTTTGTTTGTCTCTATGTAATAGTTTATTTTGTGTATATAAACAAGTTTGTAGTTGATATTTTGTAAGATTTTTATAAAAAAGTTTCTTTCTAAACTAGTTTATTTGTTGACGATAAGGTCATTAATTTGTTCCTTGAGTCTCTCTTTCCGTTGAATTCGGTCAAGTAAGAAAGGTTATCTTCGATCAAAACTCTGAACTTTAAAACAATTTTCGTCCGAGGAATGTAGAAAGCCCAGTTTATTTTAACGAGCTTCTTTGAAAATACCCAAAAAAAATAAGTTTAATCTTTATCAAATGTTATACCAAATACTTACATCAAACACTGTTCACCGTATTTATACGGTGAACAATGTCTTTTTTATTTTAAAAATATATATTTTAAAAATAATAATATGAACTGTGCGTGAACAGTATCGGTGAACAATATTCGTGAACAGTGTATGAATAATGACTTTTAAGGATAAAATGAAGTTGGTTAATGAAATGCAAAATATTGGTTAATATAGTGATGAAGTTGGTTAATAAACATCCAGATATTAAAAATATTTTTTAGTAGTAAAATAAAGTTGGTTAATGAAATGTAAAAAACTGGTTAATGAAGTTACGAAGTTGGTTAATAAACTGTCTATATTTTTAGTAATTATGAAGTTGATTAATGAAATGTAAAAAATTGGTTAATAAAGCTATGAAGTCGGTTAATCAGCTACTTTTGTTTTTTTACTCCATCAATCTAAAAACAAAGTTAAAATAAATGTTTTTTTATTTAAAAAAAATTATTTTATAATATTTTACTGTTTACCGTATAGATGAACAGTGAAATACGGTGTAGGTGTAGAAAATGGTGTAAGAATAGCATTTTTCTTTCTTTTTTACAGTAAAATATATGAGTCAAAGTAGTAGAGGTTTAGGTGACCCATTCACATATTTCTTTCTATCGGAAAATGTAAAGTCGATTTCATTTTTATTGTTTGTGGGGACCCAAATTTTAGTGCATTTCTTAATCTATCCCATAGGGGTGGGGCGCACCCCATAAAAACTTGAAAATGTCCTTCTCAAAATCGGAAGTTTATTTCCGGTTCGCACCCCATTTTGATCAAATTAGTCAAAATGTGGTATGACCCCTGAAATTGTAAAAAACGGTACTGAAGATTAACTTCTGGTATGGAACCGATAGTATAACTCCGGCCAGAGAAGCGGGAACTTTGAATTGTATGCCACCTGAATATTTTGTATGAAATCGGAAGTTTGTTTCCAGTTTTGTCACAAAGCCAATTGCTATAAGCAGCAACCATGGTGATCACCACCATAACACACTTTCTCCTTCAAACCTCTCCAAAACTCTCTTCATTGCCAATCCATTTTTCACTCCAAATCCATATTTTTTTGGTTCATCATATCAGAAAAGCTCAACAAAGAAGAATTTCAGGTAAACATCATCCATTTTATCCCTCATTCACTACATTAATCTGTAACTTTTTGCTGAAAATAAGGTTACGTATAAAACGAAAGTTTATTTTCGGTTTCTAGTTGAACTAAACCGGAAGTTTATTTCCGGTTTTGTCTCTGTGTCAAATTTTCCAACAGCTTTCACTGTGACTGATGTATAATTAATTTTTATTATGTTACATAGGTATGCCGCACCCCGATAACATTCATAAGCCCGATGTGACCGAAGTTGTATCGATGGTCGTAGTTCCGCCTCGCGTAATTAAGGCGGTCGATGTTCGTGAACATTTTGAAAATGTTCAAGAATTTGAATTCCAGGATGATATGTTGCAGTAGGTTCATTTAGAGGCAACGAGGTTAGAATTTGCTATTGTGATAGCAAGGTCCGATAGCGACACTGATAGAAGAAATTCCTTTGTTAATTTGACTTACGAAAGGAGCAACAAATATGTGGCTCGCATTCAAATTTTGAAACGCGAGGAAACCGGCACAAGAAAATGTGAGTGTCTATTTCGGTTGCGTGCTTATCTCATGACCAACAATAAGTGGAAGTTTAATGTGAAACAATAAATGGAGTCAAACTCTGAACTTTAAAACAATCTTCGTCCGAGGAATGTAGAAAGCTCGGTTTATTTTGACGAGCTTCTTTAAAAATACCCAAAAAATAAGTTTAATCTTTATCTAGAAATCTGAAGTTTGAAACCCTTTATCTATTCTTGGGCATGAGTGAGCTAGAAACATTGAGTTTGACTCCATTTAAGCAAAGGCTTGACCTTCCGCAATTCTGAACTGATGGCGCTTGTAAGGAGTCTTATCGACCTCAACCTCTTCCAACCCCAAGGTAGGTGTAAACCTCCCCTCGTATGTCGACTAACGTGGTAAGACTTTGTCCTTCATGACTCGAGCTAGGGGTAATTGTCTAAACGAACTGTCCTCTAAGTGAACCTGAAGGTATCCCATTAGGAATACCGAAAATGGAGGATCCCCCAATAAAAGGTGGTGCTCAGAATCCCAACCAAAGTAGCAGTCACCCAGATCTTCATCCTTAATCGTGTGCATATGGCTTCTTCGTTACTCACCACATTTGTGTACATAGTCAAGAAAGATACTTTAGAAAAGGTTGTAGGAAATTAAACAAGTAAAACAAGGTCCTTCCACCACTTACTGAAAATTCTCTTCCTCTCCTCTTTTGCTTTAATGTCCGTCAACAATAGTGTCTAAATGCACCTGATTTTGACCAATTTCTTGAAGTGTCGCCAGCATAGCCAAGCTCTTTACAAAAAGACACAAGTTGACACTTCAAGTATAATTCCTCCAGGGACATGTCTTCTTCCTAGTAAGCACACAACCCAACCCTCGAGCAAACAAAAAAGAATTAGAGCCTAAACGATAGATATTTGCATGCGCTCCCTTATTCAGGGGAACAAACAGGTAATAACATTCATCAAAATCCTTCATGCTATAAAAATAAGCTTCAAAGTACTGAATATGATGTTGCCTCAAGGAGAGTAAACCATAATGATTTTCATAGTTGGAGTTGTTTTTAAATTTAAAAAGATGGAAAAGAATAGCGTCAAGGTCCACTTACATCCTAAATACTTGCACCAGTGTTGGAAGGCTTTAATGAACGCCTAGCTCGCTAGATGAAACTCTGAAAGGGCGATCAACAAATGATTTGATACCCCAACTTCAAACTCGTCAATAGGAATATATAGCCTGTTATGAAGAAAACAAACATTTATGGAAAGGAATAATGCATTCCCCATATCAGTTGTATATCCTCTTGTCTTTGTCCGAGGGAAACATCCTTAAATCAATTGCAGTATCCACGTTTATCAACGCTCGATCAAAAGTACTTTTACGAGCAGAAGTAGAGGAAGTCTCTAGTATGCTAGGATCCACCCAATTTCCTGAAACATCCCTACCAGCCTTCTTGGTCAAAGTTGATACTATCACCATGTTTAAATATATTTGTTTAAAAAAATAATGTAGATACGGTGAAGTAAGCAAGTCCGTGAAATCCTTTCTTAGAAGTGATAATGAAGGGGGGGCAAAAGTAAAGAAAACATAGATGTCAAGCTCATAAGAATGAGCAATCCAATATGCAAAACCAATGTGATGAAAAAGATCATTTGAGTTTGATACAACGTCAAAACAAAACACTCCCAAGGAAGGAAGATGATGGAAACAAAGATGCTATGTTCGTAGATAGCTAACAATATAAAAAAAAGGCAAATTGACGCCTCAAATATCCTATATACTCCCTTTAAGCACCGAGAACCTTATGATCCACCCTGCACTACCAATAATTTAGATATTCTGATAGACGATTTGAAACACTTGAGCACTCTAAAGATGGAGAAACATCATTTCTAGCTAGTGAATAAAGGCATGTCAACCAATTTCAATGTTACGTTATGACTTCCGAGAAAGGGTTTCAATGCGCCTATTTCTGATAAGAGCAACGTCACATCCATGATGCCCACATCCGTGAATCTTATGGTCAGATAACAATGCCCGTCACAAACCCTCACCCTATAAAATAGAGAAAAAGGATTAGGGGTAACCGTTTCGGATAGGGGCAAGGCTTAAAAGGAGAAGACCCATGCATTGGCAAAACAAGAAGCTATCACACAAAGAGTAGGTAGGCTTCCCCCACCTCATCCCTATTTTGCAGGGTATCCCTCATAAGGATACAGTGTGATTCTCCCAAATCAATCTGACGACTGAACGTATTTCACGTTATTCCACATGCGTGCAATTACTAATCATTTCTCCTAATTAAAGAGGAAAATGTGTTATTTTATATGTATTCAAATTATTTTTATTCAAAATTTATTTTCACTCTTTTATTAATTTAAGTGTTAACCTTGTAGACCATCCTTTCTTCACTACATATGAAATTCTTAACAACCACAACAAACTATGAATTCATCCTCTCATGTCAAATCTAATTTAAAAACGAAATATTATTAATAAAGTCGCGTGAAATTAATATAATTTTTAAATAAATAAATAACAAATATAAATAAATTTGAACATATTCAGTAAAGATTATTTTAAAAATATTAAAATAAAAATAAAATGAATATTATAAATGTAATTTAATTATAAAGAATATTTTTTTTTTTAAAAAACTTAGAATGTGGTGGCGCTAAAACATGTTTTAATTAATATGTAACAAAATATTTGTGAGGAGGTGGTAGATGCTGCCACTAGAACATATGAGACTCGAGGTAGAAAAAGTGGTCTTAATGACGCGCATTTTGCTTTATTGGCTATTTAAAATGGAAAGTTGGTTCCAGTTTTAATGTGGGGTATCTCTTCTTAGTAAAATATCAACACCCCCACTTAAGTTGGAATTGAATCCTATGCAGTCAAGACACCACATAGTTGCTGCATTCAGTGCATTATATTAATGTTTATATGATATTAAATCATATTTAATGTTTATATGATATCTATTCAATTTAAAAGGATATTTACATTTCTTAACTTAATAGAACACTTGCATTTCTTTCATATCTTATTAACACAAATATCAATTCTATTAGAATCAGAATCTAACATTTCGCTTACAATGATGAACTCCAACTTGAGAGTATTCGTGCAGATGCATTGGGGTACATAGTCACAAATAGTAAACTCCTGTTTAGTTGTAAATTATTTTTTAACATCTACAAAGACATCATGCGATACTTAAACGTCACCCGATTTAACATCCAAAGCCAACATCAAAATACACCATTGCTACAATACAACCATTCATGACAGAAGTAAATTAAATTCAACATGAAGCTTGGAAGACAGAAATCTGAATATTTATTTATTTAGTGTATCAAAAGAATAAATGAATTGACATGAACTACATTACAAGTAAAAAGAATTGAATAGGCCTAATTAAGAACAAAAAGAATCAATCAAAACTTCAAGTATATAGTTGCAATAGGTAGATTAGGATGCATTGCATTCTGTTGGAAGCCCTTGTGGAAATCTTTTGGTGTCATTGCAATAATTATAAATCATGTAATTCTTTTGCACCCAACTCAATCTCTGTTGACTTGTTGAATCCAACTGTTGAGAGTACCAAGCATTGGATGAGGAAGCATCTGCATTGAAATTCCTGTATGAAGCTATGAATGGAGCTTGATTCCAATCTGTCTTGACAAGTCCACCTCTTGTTGCCCAATCATCAGCATTCCATAGACTTGAATATATCCTCATTGCTTGATTCTTTGGAAATGCAACTCCTTTTGATTCCATGTTCTTGAATTCTCTTATTGGTGTTCCATCCACAGAAAAACTGCATTCAATTGAATATATGATCATCAATAATCAACGCTTGTTGAATGAATAGAAATGTCTTTAAAATATGTAAAAAGTACTTACACAATGCGTTGAGGATTCCAGAGAATGGAATAAGTGTGGAAATCAGCAGTTGGATCAAACCATAGATAGAATTGTTGTTCTCTATTTCCTTTGCCTTGACTAAACACATTGGTATGAAGAATGTATGGTTGTCCACTTACATTTCCCAAGAATTCAAAATCAATCTCATCCCAGTTTGATCCTTTTGATGATAACTGCACCATGTGATGGAAAAAATAAGCAATTAGAAATTTGAAACTTGAATATAATAAGTATTGTTGTAGCATATATATAAGCATTAAAACAGTACATACATAGTAAGCAGTGACGGTGCCTGCAGAATTTCCAGGTACAAGCTTGAGTTGCATATCAATGTTGCCAAAGAGATATTCATTCTTGGATTGAAAACCAGAACCAGAGGCTTTATCAAGAGAAAGAGTGAGAAGTTGACCGTTGTCTAGTATTTTGGCACGACCATCTCCCCAAGTAATATCAAAATTCTGGTTGAAATTCCTGCTGCATAGGCTGACATGAAAGAAGCAAAAAAGAGTTGAGATAGGAGGAAAGTGATGATGGTTTGAGAATGAATAAAGGCCATGTTGTATAGATTAGTAGTGTTTGAAGAGATGATTGTAAGAGAGAAGTGGGAGTTGTATTTATAGTGTCATATTAGATAGATTTGTTGTGTAAGGCAGGAAGGAAGAAAGAGAGGAAAGTGCAATGCAATCACTGTCTGAGATATGTTGCCGTGTTGACAGCTAGATGTAGACAGAATGTACTAGTTTTCCATTGCATGACCAATCATGAATTTGCATAAATATTATATAAAATAAAAAAGTGGGTACCGCATCACTCGTTTTCTTTTTTGCAGCCAAGAATATGAGAGTCAAAGTAGAAAAGGTTTAGGAGACGCATTCACATTTTTATTTCTTGCTGTCGAAATACTGAAATTAAAGAATATTAGATAATACAGTATTTTTTTATTAGAATTATCCAAAACATAATGTTATGAACTTATAATTTATTTTTATTATTTGTTTAATTTTTTAATACATTAAATAGTTAATCGTTTAAAACTTTATTTTCTTTTACGATTCTTAGTAAGCTTAATTTTGTTAACATTTTTTATTCTGTTTTGTTTCATATTTATAAACTAATTCAAAGTTAGTTGTATCATATTTTACAAAATTAATAAGCTAACTTATCTCTTATTAGATATTAGCAAAGTCATTTGTACGTAGTCGAGTTTGGCTCAATTGTTACTCTTTAGTCTATGTCTCCACTATGCTTTAGAACCAAATTTGACCAATTCAGATCACCAATTCACTTTCACATCCTAATTCAAGTTTCTTAAATGACATCTTTTCATGAATCTTGCATGAAGCGGATATCTAATGTTTGAAGAGCAAATGTGGTTGGTTGTCCCATGTTTGTCCTTTCAACCAAGCTCATGCTTTTGAAAAATAGGCTTAAGGTTGTTGAACAAGAGCTGAAAGTATTTCAAAAGCAGCTACTATCCATTGGTCATAGTTATACTCTTAGTACCTTAGAAAAAAGTGCTCAACTAAAATTGGAAGAGGCACTAGATAGACAAAATTGATTTTGGAAAGAAAACACTAAGTTTGATGGACACTTAGTGGGAGACAGGAGTGCGTGTTTTTTTTGCCACAGGGTTATAAAGATTAAGAACATTATCAAAGCCATCTCTTCCATTAGAGTAGGATATGATGTGATAATTGATTTCGAGCACGATGCAAACCACATAATCCAATATTATGAGAACTTGTTAACCACTAGCCATGCTACTGTACACGATCAGTTATTTAAGAGGTTTGATATAAAAGTGACTGCTATTAAAGAAGTTCTTATGATGAAGAACACACGTGAAGAAGACATGATCAGGGGGTTTGCAAGATCTCAGGATTGATAAAGATATTATGTATGAAAAGGAAATACCAAATAAGATGTCAGAATAAAAGGTCCAACATTTGTCTTAAGAGTCTGAATTGTAACACCTCAATTTTACCCAATGTTTATTTAAAAAACATCAGAGTGCCAAAAGTTTCAACAATATGAGGCATTACATTCATAATTCAAACCGTCATCATAAAAAGCATATCATAATGGATACATAGCACATATTAATTCAAGGAATTAATAACAATTAATTAGTCTTCAAAAATACTTCATATTTATTCAAAAACTAACGCAACGGATTCATAATATTTCAAAACTTCAAACGGAATATAGCATCTTTTAAACAACTTAATTCAAGGGAACAAATTCTCAAAGTATTAACATCAACAATGCAACGGAAAACAATATAAAATCAAATATGCGTTCATTTTCCCCCCGAGTACTACATATCAGAGCGACGACGCCATAAGCAACTAAATTCCTTACTTCTCGTTACCTGCACGTTACCAATATAAACATGTGTATGATAAATAATATATTAGGATTAAATCATACTTAATTACCACACCACAAATAACACGTCACATTTAAATTCCCAATCAACAACAACACAACGCACTTCATTCGTTAGCAACAACATGTAATTACTTCGCAATTAACAACGGCATGACTTCCAATGAGACTCAACAATGCACATGCATGTGGTATCGGTGGAGTAAACTCCCTTCACTAAATTGCCAGTTATCAGAGGCACAAGGCATAAGCCTTCTTCACAAATCCGCCAATACAGGTCTTCACAAATGCAAAATGAAATGTGATGCTAACAACATTCAATAACAACATAAATTCACTTCACAAGACATACGCCTACATCACTATTATTACCAATAATCAGAGGTAATTATCGTCACTGAAAATATCCTGCAACTTCACATAATTCAACGTACAACAACATATTCATCACTAATTATTCGCAAACAAATCAACAACGCAATACCTTCACACAAATTCAGCAAAATAACCAATCATAATCATCTACTAAAATATACAAATCATTCCGATCATTTTTAATTAATTTCGGACAACTAATTATACCGCTTTAATCGCTAACTCGGTTAATTCATTACTACTTTAAATCCTATTGTTACTATTAATTATTATGAATCTGCTAACTCACTATCAACCATGTTTCCAATATTAATTAATTATCATGCTGCCAATTTAATTGAACACATTATTATTACTACTCAGAATTACATTTCCATTCTCTAACTATACTACTAATATTCTATTTCCTTGTATTTAGTTACACTACAATTAATTTACTTGTACTGTTATTCCCTGACCATGCTACAGTACTACACTGCTAGTCACTCCCACTGCTATTCCATTGAAATGTTGATGTCCAGTTGCTATCTGCTCATCTTATTATTATTCACTGTTATTTCTATTATCCTACACATAAATATATAACAGGCACCTAAAACAAGTATGCAGTACATGCAAAACAAACAGAGGCGCCCACCCCCTCCCAGACAGGGACGAACGTCCCTCCCATCTTCTCCAAGGGAGGTGTCCGCCTCCACCTCTACTCACCCTGGAGGGTGCCCGCCTCCAATCCCTCAAGGCCCTCGCCTCCAAACATCAAGACCCCAGTTCCATTTGTTTGTTTTCCAGGATGTGACTATCGTCTGATCGATCACTATGACACTAACTTTCAACCATTCCTACCCTTCGATTAACACCAGCAATACTACTATATACAATTTAATCATTTAATTCACATGCGGTATACACATACACAGATAATTTTGTATAAATTCATCCCCACATACGATTTATCATAATCCCGTTTAGAAAGTTAGAACCCCACCCCTTACCTTAAATTTGACGGTGGTTATAACTCCGATCAAATTCCTATTTTCCGGTTCCGATTGTGCACTTCCGGTATCCTCTCCTAGCCCTTGTGTATCCTCCTTCTTCAATTGGTTTTCCTCTTCTCACGTACAAACTCTATTCCTATTATTTTCTTCCTTTAAATACTCCTTAATATCATACTCTATTAATAATTAATTAATTCTTCTACTATTTTAATAATTCAAATATTATTCTATCATATATTCTATTTGGTCAATTAAATAATCCTTCTCATTTTATTTCTCACATTATAATAAAACTCACTAAATACTTCAATTAATTAATTTTTACTCATAATAATAATTATCTGACTAAACTGATTATTCGCTTAATCCTCTTAAACCGACTTATAAATCCGTTAATGTCCCTTATAATTAGTCCGATAATTTCTTCTTTAACTAAATTCCAACTAATAATTCCTTAATACTTTATTTAAATAATTAAGTGATTTTCTGGGTGTTACATGAATCATCTCTTCAGAATGAATTTTTTTTTTTTGATAAGCAACTCTTGTATTAAAAGGGGAGTATTAGGGGTACTCCAGCCCTTACAAGAAGAACAAGAAATACAGTTAAACTATGATGCCAGTATCTACTTTTATAACTTACAAACACAATTCTGGATGTTAAACCATTCATTGAAATTGCACAAAATTTTATCCTTTGCTTCTATTGCTAGCCACCACCATGAGTACCATAATATGTTATAGAAAAGGTCTTCTAAATCACACCCTGCATTTTGAAAAAGCATATCATTCCTTGTTTTCCACACGCATCAGCATGTTATCAACCAAATTCCACCAGCCCTGTTTCTTGACATTTTGCCACTCAATCCTTCAATGAATTTCAGCATATGACCGCCACATTCCGATTCTTCTAATGGGTCCAGATCCAACCATGTGTGTATCATTCTCCATGGTGATTTCAATTTTGGGCAATGCACAAATAAGTGATCAATGTCTTCTGCATATTGATGGCAAAAGATGCAAGAAATTTCTTCAACATGAATTAATATACCACGGTTCTGCAATTATTTCTCGGACCATCTTCCTATTTTCCTCTTTGAAATCGAGGGATATTTGCATATATCTTTTTGCCTTTTATGAATATGTTATCCAGCTTTATTGCGAGTGAGCGTTCATCTAAAACTTTTCTAAATCTTACAAATCCAAATCTCTTGCCTCTCTTATCTCTTTTAGGGGGGATCGCTACATCTATTACCAATCCATACTCCTTGAAAACTTCAAAGAGATCCTTTACCTCGAAATCATCTGGTATTTCTGTAAAGAAAAAGTTTGATATATGTCCAACATCTTTGTCTACCTTCCCTCTTCTATCCTCCCAAAACGAGCCTCTGGTGTTGATTCTTCGGTTTAATCTTTGTTTTACTTCCATCCAATCTTCATTCTCCTTGTCGTTGAATTTCCCAGCCTTAGGTTGAGCCCTAGGTTGATCCATTTTGAATGTAACAGTAGTAAGGTTTCATTGTAGTGAAGGCTGATGATCAGGCTTGAAGTCTTCCCAACTTTGAAAAAACTACTTTGGTTTAGAAGAAGAATCTGAAAAAAATGGTGGTTATAAGTCTGGAGGTATGATTAACCAAAAACATAATGGGTTCTTTGGTGAAGCTGAAACTGGTGTACTGATGTCTTGAAGAAAGATATATGTATCATATATTTATCTCACAACATTACATTTGTTGTGAAGTCTGACCTAGCTACTGGAAGAAGCAGGAGCGATGGTTCACTTATGTTTATGCCTATTTGAAATAATCATGGCAAAGAATCTAGGGAATTAATGTTGAGAAATCTTGATGTTAATAGTGACGTGTTGAACATCTTGTACGACATATTAATAGAGACTCTAATGCATAAGGATAATGAAGATCTTGTTTATGATGATGGTGAGGTTGATATTACTATAATGATGGTGTTGTTAACAATCATGATCATGCACTAGAAAAATGTGAAGACTCTAGGTGAAGATGAGAAGAGTACATTTCTAAATAGATACTTGAATGTGGAAGTTGAAAACCTTCCTCGTGCCAACAAAATAAAGAGAACTCATGAAAAGGATCATTTAGTGAAGGTGAATGACAAAATTGACGATGGTGTCTATGAAGAATCTATCTATGTGAACAATGGATTTCATGTTGGGTCTGTACAAGCTATTGAAGATACTACTGAAAATGTTGATCCCTACAAATAAATACTGAAGAGAAAGGAGTTAAAGTGAATAGGCATTGAAAGGAATATTTTGAAAGATGCTTTGTCAGTTAAAGAAAGTGATCAAGTGCTGGAAGATATCAGATGAGTTATGTGTTAATTCTCTATTTTTGGTATTGGCATTATATTTGGTAAAACTAACTTAGCTTAGACATGTTGAATGAACATGTTCTATCAACTAGAGCAACATGTTGAATGCAACATTTTATGCGTGGTCTTCCGACATCATGATTATGTACAGCTGAATTGTTGGATATTTTAGTTTGTTACATGTGCATAATATTATGTTAGCCTATGTGACGCACATGTTGAAGTTTAAAAAGAATCAAGCTGATTTCAAGGAGAATTGTTAGTTTCTAATTATGGAGATAATTTAGGAAACTAATGATTTATGTCTTATCTTTCAGGAGATAGTTTTGCAACCCCTCTATCATATCTAGCTGCATATGTGAAGCCTGAATCTAGTTCGTTGAAGATTATAAATAGAAGGCTTCAACCCTAGTATCAAGAGGAACTCACAATGTTCAATTGCTACAACAATGTAATCAAATTGAGGAGTAAGATTCCTCAATATCTTCTCATTAATAACTTGTTCAAAATGAGTTTCTCCACAAGATTTCATCTCATTTGTGATCAGAATCACTCTAGAGATGTAATCAGGTACATTCTCATTGTGCGTCATGTTGAGCTTGTCATGTTTCTTACGTAGAGATTGAAGCTTAATATTTTTCATAGACGAACCGCCAATGTAACATAGTGTTAGTATATCTCACGCAGCCTTCGTCGTCGTAGAAACAATGATATTCTCAAACATGTTTGCATCCATACACTGATGGATGTAGAACAATTGTTTCTGATCTTTCTTCCTTGTATCTCTATATGTGTTTCTATATTCCTCCATCACATCTGTTGCAATATAAACATAACCTTCGGTAACAAGATCAAGAACAACTTGAGCACTGAACAACAAATTTATTTGAGTCATCCAGTGATTACAATTATTTCCGTCAACTATTGAAAGCTTTGTATTCAAGCTACTACCTTCATTCATCTTAGTTCTTGTGCACTAAAACTAACTTAAATCTCAAATCAAAACACTTGTATTTCCTAATCTCGCAAAATCAAGAAATGCAATTCTGTTACGATTCATTTTTAGAATTCAACGCAAATACAATAAAATTGAAGTCAAATACACAGGACTCACGTACACTCATGTTTTACTGTGATCTAGATAAAAATTATGTGTGCACAAGATTGAAGAAGAAAAGGAAAGAAGAGAGATAGAGAAATACGACTACAACAAATTTGTTGAGGAAGAAAATTTTATATTCATAACTTACTCACTACTACCAAGTCCTAGTTACGAACTTGTATAAATACACAAAATAAACTGCCACATAGGCCCTAACAAAAGTATGCTTAATAATTAAGCTAACGAAACAAACTAGAACCCCAAAAGCTAAACATACTTCTGGGACGCAACCTTGAAACTTCTACTTTTGACTAACACAAATACTTTTGCATATGAATTACTTCTAACATATACTAATTAAAAGGTCCTAATGAATGCCCAGTAATTGGGATGTAATTTTGACGGTGCCACCCAATGATACCCGAGAATTCTCGAAGTCAATAAAAGCTAGAAAAACCCCATCTCCCGAAACACTACAAAGATTTTTGGAAAACTAGGATTAAGGAAATCCAACCAAATATGTCATGAGAAAACCAGAGTTGTGACAAGCATGTCGTCAGAAATGACTCTTATTTGCTCGATCATCTCATAATTATATGATTTGTTAAGAAGTACTCCCTCTGCTTCAAAATGACCATCGCTTAAGATTATTTTTCGCACAAATTAAAGAATGTAATAATATTGTCATAAGTCATTGCACTTTTACTAAATTAACCTTATTAATATATTGGAAGGAGTATACGTAAACGAAAGGAGTATACAAAAGAGGGACCCATGTAGACGTTATCTACCTAAGGGTACAAGCACACACTTGTTTGTCAAATATAGCCCCCAAAACATAATATTTAACTTCCTATTAGACTCGATCATACATAAATAAGAATAAATTCCAAGAAGACAAATTCATCTAAAGGCCCATTAGAGTTTCTTTGTTTTATATATTAAAAGACATTTGACAATGACCATAAGGGTTATCTTTCACCTTCTCATATCAATTATTGGCGAAAGAGGGGGAGGAAACAGAGAAAATTGAATCGTCATCACCCTCTAAAAAAATTAAATAACATGAACAACGAGGAAGAATAATAAAAAATATTCAAATAAATAACATAAAATAAGGAATCATCAAAAAACACATCATCTCATCAATTATATACTTTAATTAAGACTACTTCCATCACTTTCAAATAAACACTTTCCATTTTGCTTTCATGGGTAATTACATCAATATTTAATTAAAACATTTTAGTTATAATTTTTTTTTGTAATTTTAAATTTTTGTAATCAATGTAAAATAATCAATTGGATACTTATCTTTAAAATAGATATTGTTTTGATATATGAAGTAGTTAAATTAAGTAACCTAATAAAATATGAAATCTTGACATAAATTAAATTCATATAGTAGTCCATAATAGTTCATGCAATTGAATTTCTCAAGAACAAATCTACATAACAACCGGAATGCAAGAAGATAGGACTTTATCAAAGATTGTGTTTTTTAGACATTAATTGTGTGGTTGGCTATTGGGTATGCAGTATTTCATGCAGAACCGCGTAGTGGAGTGAGCATCCACCTAAACCATACCATTCCATAACAAATCCATCATTTCTTCTCTTTTCTTTATTTCTCATACAACATATTCATTTCAACGTTAATGGAACCTTTTTGTGACTTGGCTCTCTTTTCCATGCCATTGCCTCCAATAAATACCTTCTCCTTCTCTCCTCCCATCACATATTTCTCAACTACATCAACAAATATTCATTCAATCAACTCTTAGATATTTAATGTCATTTTCAAAATTTACATTCCTAGTCCTTTTAATCTCAACCATTACGATTGTGTCTGCTGCAAGTTTCTATCAAGAATTTGATTTAACATGGGGAGATGGTCGTTCTAGAATACTCGATAACGGAAACCTTCTTACTTTATCTCTTGATGAATCTTCTGGCTCCGGATTTCAATCCAAAAATAAATATCTTTTTGGGAAAATTGATATGCAACTTAAACTTGTTCCTGGAAACTCTGCTGGCACCGTCACTGCCTATTATGTATGTATACATCAATTTGTCGTTAACGTTTACATCATTTTTGCTTGTTTATTAATTTTCTTGCTCGAAAATTCATTAAGCTATCATCAAAAGGACGTAAATGGGATGAAATAGACTTTGAATTCTTGGGAAATTTGAGTGGTACTCCTTATACTCTTCATACCAATGTGTTTAGTCACGGAAAAGGTAACAAAGAGCAACAATTTCATCTATGGTTTGACCCAACTGCGGATTTTCACACATACTCAATCCTATGGAATCCAGAACACATTGTGTAAGTACTAACAAGTCAAACAAACAAACAAAAAATAGAATTTGTATATCATTACTTGTGTTGCAAGCAACTAATTGAGTCTTATTTTGTGTGTGTTTTTTTTTTCAGTTTCTCTGTGGATGGAACTCCAATTAGGGAATTCAAGAACATGGAATCAAAGGGTATCCCATTTCCCAAAAATCAACCAATGAGAATATACTCTAGTCTCTGGAATGCAGATGATTGGGCAACAAGAGGAGGACTTGTTAAGACAGATTGGTCCAATGCTCCTTTCACGGTTTCATACAGAAACTTCAATGCTAATGCATGCACTGTGTCTTCTAGTGGAACATCATCTTGTAGTGCAATACAATATAGTAAGAATGCTTGGTTCTCAGAGGAATTGGATTCTACAAGTTATCAAAGACTCGAGTGGGTTCAGGAGAATTTTATGATATATAATTATTGCACTGATATCAAAAGATTTTCTCAAGGTCTTCCTAAAGAATGCAGGATGGTTTAGGAAGTTTAAGAATTTAGTTTACTACAACACTTTGTATTGTATTGTATTATATTTTTTGTTTTCTTTGTATCTTTCATATTCATTCTTTAATTCATTGTACAAATTTTTTTGGAGGTGTTATGAATAATCTTCATTTTGCTATTGATTAAAGTGTCAATGTTACAATTGGTCAAAGATGTGATGGTCCTCATATATAAAATAGAAAATAATATAATAATCAAAATAACAAACTATAACAAGCTAATCTAATTCTGCCGTGAAAACAAACATTCACCAAGTATTTGAGGGCACTTGAAGGAACAAGAAATAGTCTAATCAAATTGAGTTTTATTTTCTCTATAATAAAGTGGTAATGTTTTGTGTGTATATATATTCCCTCCGTTCCTTTTTAAATGTAATTTTTTAGAAAAAAAATTGTTTCTTTATAAGTGTCACATTTCAAAGTTCAAGATAGTATTTGTTGTAGTTTTGTCAAAATTACCCCTAATCATTATGATAGAAGGAGAAAAGGTTAAATAAAGTTAAGGGTATTATTGGGAAAAAATCATTGTTTAAAAAGTAAAAATAATTATTAGTTATTTTGGTACATGTAAAAACTTAAAAATGACAATTAAAAAGAAACACAGGGAGTATATGTTTGGTTCTCCAATTGAAAGTTGTCTTGTGAGCTAAGTGTATAACTGATTTATTGTCATAGATGAAAGCCACTTTGAAAAGTTTTGTAATACTTCACTTACTCTTTTACCCCTCAAATCTCATCACATCCTCGGTAAATCTTTATTCATTTTATTTTAAATAAAAATCTAATATTTATTATTAAACAAATAATAATTCTATCAAATATTTATTTTATCTCAATCTCATAATTTTCTCATTTAAATAAAATATCACTAATATTTAATTGTCATAATAATAATAATAAATAGTTTTATATTTCTCATTAATTTCTCACCACACACACAACATTTGGATCTTTCCGCTTCTATCTCCTTGTAGTGCGGACGTAACCTGGACAATTCTTCGAATTTGGAAGCATAGTCTGCAATAGTCTTATTACCCTGTTTCAGTTCTAGATATTAAATCTCTTTCTTACTGCGCACATCGTCCGAAAAATATTTCTCCATCAATGCAGTCATGAACACAATCCAAGTAACTTCAGTACCAACGGCCTCCATCATCTATCAAGTATTATTCCACCAGTATTCAACCTCATTTGATTGCATATGAGTACCATAAAGAACCTTTTGAGCATTCGTGCAAGCCATTATCTTGAAGATTTTCTCAATCTCTTGTAACCACACTTGAGCGCCTTCTGAATTATATCTACCCTTGAAAGTTGGTCGCTTGTTTCTTTACAACCTATCCAAACCACGAGCTTCACCACCATCAAATTACTGATTCTGATGCGCTTGTCCCATCACATTAGCGAGACCTCCAATATATCAACAATAACACAATCATTTCTTCCAACCATTTCTTTATATATCAAGAAATTATTGTTAGAAGAAACATTGTATCAACAATTTTCCCATACTCATCGCATAATAGGGAAGAGATAACAATCAACAAACCTAGATGAACCGACCGATATGCTATGATACTAACTATATAAGACCGTAAACCCCAACATGTAATTTAAATAATATCACGTAAAATTTATTTAATTCAACTACATGATGTCATATATTTCTTATAACAACATGCTTCTCAACATTTTAAAACAAAATGACTTAGTCTCAACACAAGGAAAATAATTCAACAAATCCTCGGAAAAACTAAACAATGAAGACACGTCCTGATGTTACAGAGCGACACATGAGAGTCTAAAACAAACTTAAAAGTGATAAACCATAAAGAGGCGTCTATTCCATCCTCAATCTCAACAACATGTACATTTCTACCTTATTATATGTACTCCATGGAAGTACATAACACCACAAGTAAACAAACAGGGGTGAGAATAACTTTACTGATGTTAACGATGAAATTAAACAATAATGACAACATCTATAAGCGCAACTAACAACACACACAATCTCATCCACAAACAAATATAATGCAATGTGATATGCCATGCACTACTCCTTCAATAATGCATGTGGTACCAAATGTATTGGATGTCTGAGTTATATTTATGATTTATCCACGTCCCTAATCCTCTATGGAAATTTTTATCTCTGGACACTGGACCTCAGTGGACCAAATTTCTACCTAACTCAGTTGTATATGAAAGCATGTACATATAATAACAACATTCACATTCAGAAATCAACAACAATTATTATTCAATCTCAAATTCATCAAAAACAATACTCATATCAAGGTTCTATCTGAACCATAAAACAAGGTTTTCTCTGAACCACAAGTTTGCCAATGCAAAGCTAATACCTGTTCTCTCTAAACAACCAACTCATACTCAAAAAGGGTTCGCTCTAAAACAAAAACTCAAAAATTTAATGACGAGTCAATAATTATACTAGCAATCAACAAATAATATCTTGTAACTCGTATACACATAGTTCTCCTTGAACCCACAATTGTCCAATATAAGGTTAACACTATAATTCTCTCTGAATTATACAACTCAGAAATATACAATTTGTTGTGAATCGGATGCCTTAAAACAAATATATATAAGCTTGTAGGGAAAAAGAATGAAGAACACGATGAACACAAGGATTGGTTATTAACTGCTATTATTTCCTTTATCTTCAAAACAAGATTACAAGTATACAAGAATAACAAATAACCCTCTCACCCTAAATTAGGATTTGCAGTATACAATGATGAGAGACTAGTATGCTATTTATAATAAACCTAACATACTAAACTAATGGGCTTTTATCACAAATACCCATTACAAGCTAACTTAGGGTACAAGCTAACTTAACCAATTGGACATAACAAACAGGCCCAATTCGATGCTAACAATTCTAGCATCCTTCGACACAATAGAGTTCGACCCAATATCTCACACAATTAAATATAAATGATTATACAATTATTTTTCACAAACATAGTAAAATTATATTATTACTAAAAAATACACAATTTACACATCAACTCATAATCATGCTCAAAACACATCAACAAAGTAATAATTATTTATTTTATACTTGCAACTTATCAAAAGTATGACAATCTTTGTCTCACACTCAACAAAGTTCTCAGGGTGAACTCTAAACGAATATATAAAAATTTCCACAACTATAATTAGGAATTTTTAAAGAATTCTAAATTCTAAGCAATTCAAATTATTCAATTGAAATTTATTCAATTTTAAATTTTTTTTGTTTGGATGGAGTAATAAAATGATTCATTGTTAAATTTTAGTGTCATTTTCATAAAATTTTATACTTTTGGGCCAAATTTAAAAATAGGGACCAATTTACAATTTTTTAAAAAAATTTAAAGGACCAATTTTATAAATTTTAAATTTTTTTAGGGACTTATTTGTAATATTAGAAAGTTTTAAAGATAAATTTGTATTTTTCATAAAATATGAGGACTATTTTGCAAATTTTGATAAATTAATAATAAACAATTTATGTGAAAAATAATTAAGGATATTATAGGTAAAATTAAAATTATTGTTTAAAATATAACAATAATGATTAACTTCCTTGTAATGTATAAAAAAGTAAAAAATGATATTTAAAAAGAAACAGAGGGATTATTACATTATATACTTTGAAAACCATATTTTATGGCTAAACCTTAACGTTGCAAATAGTTGTAGCTTAATTATTTAATGATTGGGATGAAGCAGTTATTGATTGAAAGATGAGAGAAGATATTGACTGAAAGATGAGAGTATGAACTAGTACGGTTGGACAAAATTGAATCGCTCGATTCAAATTGACTGATCCATTGTATTTTTTATGCAAATGGATTAGGTCGGATGTCAAACTAATCAAGTTGTTTGATTTGGGTAGTATAGGATTGCTTCGGTCAGCCTCAAATAATTACTTTGAACCCATAAAATACTGAATCCGATGGAACTCAATTAATATTTATTTTTATTACTATATTAGTGAGCCATTATAAAAATGAGATTCATAATATTTCAAGGTTATTATCATTTTTATAATTTAATGGTGATATTTGCACTCACAAAAATACAAGACATACAATATAAAATTGAATGTTATATAGTTTATGATTTAAAGGATCATACTGAACAAATTAGTTTTAATGATATTGAAAATATTATCGTAATAATATAGTTTTCATCAATAATAAAAGAAAATAGTTTCATTTGGGCTATTCTAAAATTTAGATAGTTTTTTAAAAATATCTAAAAAATAAATGCGTGAATTTTATAAAGGTTGGTCATTTATTAGTTTAGCTCAATAAATATTAAATAGACTAAAATTATCTGACTTATCCGTCAAACCGACTTAACCGGATCCGTTGAAAATCAAAATTTTATCGATCGAAATTAGACCTTTAGAATGAAACTGCGATTTGCGTAAGATTTAAGTTTTAGATCCGGTATCGATCCAAACCGACCAATTGTTCACCCCTATGAACTAGTAATTGCATTCTAACTAAAAGAGAGGAACAACTATTTTTAGAATCATTAGAAAAATTTACAGAAGGGTCATTTATACAAGGCATAACAAAAATAAAGATCGGGTACGAAGAAATAAGCTGAGGGTAAAAATGATACTTTGAGAGAATGCAATATGGAAAAGAGGACAATTTCTCTCTTTCAAAGAAGAAAAATGCTCAAGCAAAGGCTTCTAAGATGAAAGGTAATCACTATCACAAAAGGGAAATTAAATCTCAAGAATGGCAAAAACAAATTCTCCCAAAAGCCAAGAAACTATTATATAGGAGAAAACAAGCAGTGACTTAAGATCAAAGAGAAAACGTAGAGTTAAAAAATCGATGGTCAAATTTCACCTTGGGAACACAAGTGAACTCGACTTCACTAGAGACCTTAACTTGTGAGCTTAAAGCCACTTGTCTGAAAAATCGGTGAAACGTCTCATTGATAATAAAGGCATTTAATGTGCTTGTTCCCTACTAGTTTTGCAAATTAGTTTATGGCCTTCCCACTTCTTTCTACGGTCGCTTTGGTAACGAGATGTCACCATAACCTTGAAAAGCTTCATGACAAACACCCGACAACCTTTGGAAAAACTATTTTGGACCGATCAAATGCATAATACATATGAGATATATAATTCCAGCACAACCATGCAAGACCCATTAAAAATTAGTTATCGTATATAATCAACACACATGATATTTAATGTACACATTTTTGAGCTCATAATTTATTTTAATTATCTTGAATTCTATAACTTACTTGAGTGTTGAAATATCCACTTTATAAATCAATTTTTTACCATCATGTCAAAGATCAGCACCACATTGTTCGGAGTACATCATCATCAATAGAGCTATCAAAATGGGTCCAGCCATAAATTTTGTCGTGGGTCAGGCAAAATGTTTTTAAAAAACACAATCCTATCTTTTTGACCCATCCCATCAGACCTATGTTTTCCATGGGTCGAGCCCGATCGACTTAGAGGGCCTCAGTCTGGCCCATTAAAAATATATTTATAAAACAATTTGAGTTAATTTTGGATAAAAAAGATTGATTTGAGATATGAGTGCATATGTTTGTTTCAAGTTAAAAAGAAAAACTAAAGAGGATGAAGACATTATTTTCAAGATAATGACATTAAAGAAATGGTTGTGAGATGAAGAGAAAGTTTGATAAGTATTAAAGAAAATGTTCAACTGCTCTTTACTTTACATAGACATCTTCGTGGTATTCATATATTAAAGGATGTCGATTTGATGAATGTTTTAAGTATATCTTAACTAAGTCTATGATTTCTTTTTACGTATGTTATGTAGCTTTTATAGACTTGGATAATCTCTTTTCAATTTGCTCTCCATTCCTTTCCCTCCTTTCTATTTCTCTCTTAATCTCACTTTCTCTCTACAGTAAAAATATTTTATAATGAAGAGAGATTAATATTAAGAGAGAGAAAGGAGAGGAATTGAGAGAAAAATTGAAGGAGATAATTCAAAATCAAAATTTATCAATTACATCTTTTATATAAATTTATGACTATAATATTGAAATTAGGGATTGATTAGCCCATCGGACCCTAGGACCTTTTAGAAATTGAGTTAGACTCATTTTTGACAGCCCATAAAGTAATCAAACCCTTTTATATGTTGGGAATTTCTTAACGCGCCAATGACTTTCTAGTGCACCGCACGAAATACTAAAATGCTCCAAGATTCTGGAGATGTATATCTGGACACACCAAATGTTAACTGAAACACCAATTATTTCAGAGATGCATATCCAGAATAATGCCAAATGTCTATTTACAGAATTTTGCGTAGCAGAAGGCAGAAAAACATAATTGAAAAACACCAACTTGACAAAATCAAAATACCATTGATATCATAAAGTCAACAATATATTAGGGTTTTTAACATAGATCAAATATTACACTTTAATATCCACACGGGTGTTGTAACATCTTGATAATACCATCGAATGATCTTGAAAAAATCACATCCAGCTCGATCGGAACTTTTGATTCTAAACGGAAGTAGATTTTCCCGTAAATCAACTCATGGATGTTGAACTCAAGCTTCCCTTCTTTGTCAAAGGATGAAAAGTCTTACTCCATCTTCACAATTTTGAGATTGTCGCCATATGATAAAAGGATCTGCAGTGCATATTACAGATCTTCAAGAGAGGTGTACTCAATGATTTTAAATTCTCTTGATAGTGTAATGGCGATAAAGTGGACATTTCCAACATGACAATGATGTTCATTCTAGTTTTTGGGGTTTTGATAAGAAACAATATGTCTAATGTGCTTATTTATAGTAGTTGGAGACTAACATAGGCCTCACAAATTCTATCTTGTGACATAAAATGTTACAGAAATGTAACTTTGAAACCACCAATTATTCCATTATTTCATAGGTATATTTCCGAAATCTTTATGGGCATAGCAAACAGAAACGAAACAGACAGAAATTTGTATTGAATACAATTTTTTTTGACAAACTACAAAATATACTTGTATTGAATACAACTTTTTTTAACAAACTACAAAATATATATGTTAGACACCATAACACATTTATAAAATGTTATTTACAAAAAATGTCCAACCCACATAATTTTATCGAAATTATATCTTCGAAATTATTCATGTAATAGTTTTGAAACAATTTATTCTACTAATCCCGAAAATATATCTCCATTTTTTTTAATTTGACTTTAAAATGGCACGCATTTGTGTGAAGCAAAATATACTTTGGAAATATATTTGAGAAAATAAAGGACAATTTCAATTTTTTGAAAGATTCTATAGAGTATAATAAGAAGAAATATATTTGAGAAAATAAAAGGACAATTTTCAATTTTTTGAAAGATTCTATAGAATATAATATTCTCTCCGTTTTTCTTAAATGTCGTTTTTAAAAGAAAAAAATATTTATTTTTAATTGTCGTTTTCAAATTTAAAATAGTAATGATAATTTTTTTACAAAATTATCTCTATTATTTATTATAAAAAGAGAAAAACTACATTAAAATAATAAATAGTAGATATATTATAGATAAAAAACATTATAGTTTGAAAAATAACAACTATTATGTTTTTTACTATGGGTGAAAAATCAAAACAAATACCTATTATGTTTTTTTTATCAGATGGAGTAAGAACACATTTGCTAAAAAAAATTGTTGTTATTTTTCAAACTATAATGTTTTTTTACCTATAAGTTATAAGTTAGCAAATATGTTGTTATTATACTAATGTGTTGAAAAAAAACATTATTCTCTTTGATCATTATTATAAGTAAAAATTTGTTTTTTAAATTTATTAAATTATTTTATTTATCTAACCTCTATATAGTTTAAATATATCAAATATTTAATGAATTTATTATAATAGTAAGTAGAAGAAATATGTTAGAAAATAACATACATATTATGTTTTTTTATCAGATGGAGTAAGAAATTACTTACATGTTTTGTTTTTCCTGATCAATGCGGATTGAGCTGGAACAGGACTATTTGACAGCTCTTATGATCAATCTAACACAATAAATGTTCCAAGACGGAACATCCTCTATCAGCATAGCATCGTAGTAGGCGGTTTAGAATTTTGCCAATGAAATATCCCTTCTGTTTTAAAATAAGTGTTTTTTTACTTTTAAAATTCTTTCTCAAAATAATAGTTTTTTTATTTTTTCAAAATAACTTTTATTAATTTTACTTTTTATTTATATTTTTTAAATATGACAATATATAACAACTAATAATAATTAAAAATAATTCTATAATAAGATAATTTTTATTAACTCAATTATTATTTCTTTTTAATATGTATAACAATCTTAAATCATATTTATTTTAAACCATGAGATAGAGTGAATACTAGTTTCCTTCCTTGCTTGTACGATAAGCGGCATCACAGAAATTCAGACGTGGTGATGTGACTCAACGCATCATTTTGACCAATCTTTATCTATAACAACATGACCTTAATGCAATGAAGGTCGGTGAAATCTTAGGCGGTTTCACTCAAATACTAGTCATCGTTATCAAAATAGTCTTTCAATGTAATTCCAATTCCAATCCCATGACTTAGAAACCAGAAATTAATAGTGCATAGTGCATATTTCTAGTATTTACACGCTTTGTAATAAAAACTTGTGTAGGTTGACGGTTACTAGAAGCTAAAAGCTACTTCAATTTGTAGCACTTTTGATGAATACCACAAACACTAGTTCGGTTTAATAGTAGCTATACCCTAACAAACCACCACGTAATGGACCACTAAACCGATTAAAAGTCTTAAACTACGATTAAATTAACATTACATACTATATGAAACCAATTGCTGTACACCTGTCCAATTCCACTTCATCTCACCAACCATAATAAGCCTTGTAGATTACTATAAATTCAACCACATCATTTTTCTGTTCCATCACTTCTCACATAAAATAAAACTGTCCAATGGCTGTTAATTATGTAATCACTTTTTTAATTCTATGTACATCTTTTATGGTAGCTTTTGCTGGAAACTTATACCAAGATGTTGCTATCACTTGGGGAAATGGAAGAGGTAAGATTCTGAATAATGCTCAGCTTCTTACTTTGTCTCTAGACAAAACTTCTGGCTCTGGCTTTCAATCCAACAGTCAATATCTTTATGGTAAGATTGACATGCAAATCAAACTTGTTCCTGGAAATTCAGCTGGAACAGTCACAGCTTATTATGTAAGTTTAATCTAAAATAATACCTTTTAATTAATACTATTTTATATTTTCAATAACCATGCATGTATAAGTAACAAAAATAATTTTTTTACATTGCAGTTACGTTCAGAAGGGTTATCTTGGGATGAACTAGACTTTGAATTCTTGGGAAATTTAAGTGGAGATCCTTATATAGTTCATACCAACGTGTTTACACAAGGGAAAGGTGACAGAGAGCAACAATTTTATCTATGGTTTGATCCAACTGCAAACTTTCATACATATTCCTTTCTATGGAATCCAGCACATGCAGTGTAAGTTTTTCCAAAACTCATATCACAATTATCTTGTAAAAACCTCATAATAATTCAGTTTTTTTTCTTCAGATTTTATATTGATGGAAGACCAATTAGAGAATTCAAGAACTTAGAGAGTGAAGGTGTTCCATATCCAAAGAACAAACCGATGAGATTATATTCAAGCCTATGGAGTGCTGATGATTGGGCAACAAGAGGTGGACGTGTGAAAACAGATTGGAGTCAAGCTCCATTTACTGCTTCTTTTAGAAACTTCAAAGCTACTGGTTGTGTTTGGTCTAATGGAGTTTCGTCTTGCAAATCTAAGTCTTCTGATAATGCTTGGTTATCTCAACAACTTGATTATACAAACCAGAAGAAACTAAGATGGGTGCAGAAGAATTACATGATTTATAATTATTGCAATGATGTTAAACGATTTCCTCAAGGTCTACCTTTGGAATGCACTGTTCGTACAAAGCCATAAGAGGAATACAACTTTTACTAGTTCATTTTTTGTTATTACTATGTAACATATGTATTATTTGTTTGAGTTATGTCATTTGTGTTACTATTATGTTCAGAAATCTATGTGACTGTATGTAAATAATTTCTTATCAATATGATTAATTTATGAAAAATGTTCGGAGAATGAAATCTAAGGTGCGGTTTACTTTAGGTGTTTAATGTATTTTTTGAAAATAAAAATAAAATTGATTATACATGATATATTTAACTTTTTCTTCAGCTACCATGGATGTAGCTTAGATGAAATTATAAAACTCTTCACAAACTCTTCATAGGAGAGTAGGATGTAGCTTAGAAACTTTTATTTTTATATTTCACAAAGATTTGGAATATGCTTTTTTTTTTTGCCATGTGTTGCAATTTTTTAATGAACTGACTATCACCCTTCTTCATTGGCCATGACATCCAAGTAAGTTTGCGGCTATAAGAAGAAAAAATTTACTTTTATATTTATCGAAGAACTAATATATATAAATTATAAATAGTTCAGATATATTTGATTTTTTTTCTTAGATTAAGGATGAAAGAGAGTATATAAGACAAATGAACATGGTCTTTATGAAAGTAGTAGTATTTTGTCTTGTTAGATCTATAGGATTCTCTAATAGGAAAGATGTTTTTGATTATCTTTCCTGGAACTTGCATCTATTGAATTTGGGTTGTTAAATCGGGTATTAAGTTTTTCCTCCCAATTGAAAGATTGTATTTTATTTAGTAGTTTTTCACATTAACACTTCCTTATGCTTTAATTTCCTATATGTTATCCCATCAATGGTGACTATTATCATCCATTTCCATTTCCAAGTTGTGAAATGAGCAATGAAAATCTCGCAGATTGGTCCACGACTCTATGATCTCGTCGAGTAGAGCTTTAAACCAGAGTTTGGTATTATTGTAAATAGTTTGTACTTCGCCATCTCATTGACGTGGAAGTAGTTTAAACGTTTATAAACGAGTTGTTTATGCTCTTTGGGATTTTCTTTCTCATCGTACTCCTTTAATTTTGGAGGATTTTTCGACACTTGATTGTCCAAGAAATGGTCATAAAGAGGAAGCTTTTGTGGATAACTCATTGGCATTTTCTATATTTGTTCCTAAAGAGGAACTTGACTAACTAGGATTCCTCGGGACGAAGGAGTTTGACGTCATATTTCTTGATTTTTGGATTTCATAGTTGTTTTCTCTTTGAAACGACTGACTCAAAGACGATGATTTGACTTCTCGTGGAAGTCACATCCTGTACGGTGTCCCCTTTAGGAGACTTTTTGCGTAGGCTTTCTTTCAAACAAAGTAATATTTCTTCTATCATTTACGGATATTGTTGTCAAACTATGCTATATATACTATTCAGGAACTCGTTGGTGCCTTGTATCATGAGTCTAGCTTGTAAAAGTTGAAAACAAGGTAAAGCTTCTAGTATTGAGGTTAATGGTGATCCTAAAGGTCTGAGCAAAAGCTCGCCTTCTTGGAACCGCGGAGCAGATCCTACAATCTAAGGATGTTGGAGGAGAAGATCAAGATGTAACAGAGTGTCTACAACTACCTGATACATACCGCTTTAAGGAAGAGGCAGTGGATTTCTTGCGGCTTGAGAAACAATAATAACGGTGGTAGCTTCGTGTATAGCAGTAGAGAGAATGACTTTAGATCCAACAATTATTAAAATATATAGAGATGATACATTTCTGAGTTCTGAAAATCGAATTTGATCAAGTATCGAAATAGATTTAAACTAGAAGATTTGAAATTTGATTTCATGCACTATGATTTGCTAGTTGGAGAAAGCTTTGAATCAATGAGTTGAAATGGGAGAATTCAATCGTGGAAAATGTGGGAATCAAAATATTTTGACACATGATGTAACTGCTTCGTTTAAGATATTAGGATTTATTGGAGAACGGAGGTTACGGGATGCAATGATGGACATGCTTTTTTGATTTGGTGAAGGATGGTTTGACTTGTAGGATTGATACTCCAACGTTCAAGTCAATAATGTGAATGAGATGAGTGAATCAAGTTTCATTTTGAAATTGTGTATCTAAAGAATGGAACATTTTCATTTATATAGTGGAGTTGTTGTAACCATCCACTATGATATTCCTATGTTATTCCCCAGGGTAACACCTCTTCATTGCAAGTGATTGGTCGGATAGTTCCTTTCTCTGGGCCGAGCCTACGGGCTATTTTGGTCGGCCCAAAACACCATTTATGGTAAAAAAAGTGTATGAACGACATGCTTTGTATTCCAACACCTCCAATTTTGTGTTTTATTCGTTATAAAACGAATGTGTTCTAAATATTTTTAAAATTAATAATAAACAACTTTTCACCTCAATTAATTTTAGAACCCTGGAGAAATGTCCTATAGAAACACGTTTTGAACCGAGTCCCTGAGGGACATTTCTCCGCAATTTTTAAATATAGTCGTGTTGAAAAAAGTTCCACTCCTTTTTTTATTTTATATTTTGCATATATCCCCGAAAAGTATTTTCCTCTGGAAAAAATGCCCTAACTCCTATTTAGCTTCCATAGTATTCACTTGTAAACTTAATTCGTTTCTCCTACTTTGGACACCACTTGTTGTGATATTGAAATGTCGAAGGTCAAAAATGCCATGTATAAAGTTGTGTAGGACAAACAATGACAACCAATTTAATGACCTCAAGAAAAACCATAATAATAAAAAATAATAAAAAATAATAATAAAATAACAAACACACGCATAATATGTTTACCTAATTCGTTCAAACTAACCCACTCTAGGAGAAAATAATTCTCAATTCTACTATAATTCAAACATTGTTATAAAAGATAAAAAAAATTAGTTACGAGAAAATAGTCTTTAAAGTTCATAAAATATCTTCTATTATCTTTTAAGTGTTTAGAAGTGTTTTCCAAATATCTTAAATACCTCTAACGATCTCTAAATTTTTAGAAAAATAAATTCTAAAAATTCATTTTTTCTCTCTCAAACTTTCTTCTCTAGAAAATACTAATTTTCAATCTAATTCTCAAAAATGCTTGAAAACACAATTTATAGGTATCATGCGAAACACAATGTGTTTTGCTAAAATGAATCACATATAGTGTCTTTGTCAGACATATTGTATTTTTGCAAACACACTATTTTTTAAAAAATGCAGTGTTATGACAATTTGTATTTGAAGGTTCTTTATTTAATCCATCTTCACATTTGTTATCTGAATCATAATTTTATTTAATTTATTTGTTATTGATATTTTTTGTTTTAATTCTTAAGTGAGAGATCATTTGTCCAAAAAATTATTTTTAAATAACTATTTACTTACTTACAAGGACACTATTAAAAAAAAAAAAAAAACTTATTCAACTTCTAAAGATAGTTATTAGGCTTAACTAGTATTTGGGTCCATGTAAGTTGATATTTATTTTTTTTATTTTCGTTCATATATCTTGATTTTCTTCGAAATGATTTTTAAGTGTTAAAATTCTTATAGTTTTAGTCTCTAGGAAAATTCGAAGAAAAATATGCAAAAAAATTTGCAGATTTTAACTTTAGGGACTATAATCATAATGATTTTAACATTCAGAGATTATTTCTAAAAAAATAAATACATGAACGAAAATAAAAAATACGTCAACTTACAGAGATCAAAAAAATATTTAATTCTAGTTATTATTTATCTAATGAAAGAACAATATACATAACTTAGATAAACAATATCATCTATTTAATTTTTATTGTCAACTATATTTAACTAATATAATTTATTTTATTTTATTAATATTAATTATTATACATCGCTACAAATTACATTTTTTATGAAAGAGTTTTCACCTTGGATATTAAAAAACGAAAGGTTTAGGTCCAGGGTAAGCCATGTCTTATTTTTTTAAGAAAAATCATTCTTTTTTTCTCGGTTTTTAAAAAATCTAAGGGAGTATAGTTGTAAGGGAATCCGCTTCAAATCCTAATTACTGTATTATAATTTTTTTTCAATAGTTTATATAGTATTCTCTCTTAGTGTCTTTCCATCTTTCTTCTTTTTTTGTTAATTTTTTTATCCGTATTAACCTTGATTACTTGGTCCAACTGAGAGTTAATATTTTACATCAATAATTTCAAATATATATTTTCAAAAGTCTATTTTGATTATTTTATATCAATTCTCTCAGATTTAACTAAAAATCATCGTGATATATATTTTAAATGAATTTTCAGAATATGGCGCTATTGCGCCTTTTTATATTTTCTATTTTTAATTAATACTTTCACGCCGATTTTAATTTAAAACCGATGTGTCACATATTTTGCATGGAATACTTTAGATTACTATCTAGTTTCTAACTTTTCATTTACATATCAACGCTCAAACGTCATTTCGTCACTTCATTTTGGAAAAACCGCACTAGACAATTTTCATCCAAAAAGCTGCAAGCTGAAACTCTTCCGACAAATATTCATCAAACTTCATTTCATCAACAAATATTCATTTTTGCAAAATGTTTGTTCTTCATTGAAATGGTTTATATAACACTTAAACGTTTATATCATTTTATTTTTCACTAAAATAGTCTATTGATCATTTTATTTCTATGTTAATTTGTTTATTGGTCATTTTGTTTCTACCTTAGTTTGTCTCTTGATAGTCATGGAAGATTCAAAAAACACCTCCCATATAACATCTGTTGCAACCTCTATTAATACAAAATGCAAAAGAAAAACTAGAGGTGCCACAATGTGTACCAAGGTAAAAAAAAAGCCCACGAAAGTGTTGTTCGCTAACCATTTACGATTGATATAGAAATCGTCAGGGCTTATAATCACGACTTAGTATGTTTGTAGAATCTTGAATGCAAGTGCATAGTCGTATCGCGTAGCCTTGAAGATTATCGAATTCCAAGGGACTATGAATCGATCTAGCGCTATCTAAAATTACTATGTAAAGCTAAAGCTAATGATACTTAATTAGGTTCAAAGGGATAAGGGATATAAGTAAAGTATAAGTTAAATAATCAAAGATTAAAACACTGATCTGTAATACGCCGGACTTCGGGGATTCAGTAAATCGTTGGCATAACTTAAGTATTAAAACACTTTTTCAGCGGAAACTATCAATTTAAAAACCTTTATCTCACACTCTCGTTCTATTGATTAAGGCTATTTTAAAAAACTTAAATGATCACTCTCGCTATTTCATTTAAAATCTAAAAATAATTTTTAAAAACAGATAGGATCTAATTAACTCTAAAGCGCTTTCACTGTATTTAAAATTAATGTTCAATTATCATTATCCAATTAAAATCTCAAACTCTCGTTCTATTGATTTTATCCTTTGTTTGCCTTTTACTCTCATAACAAAACAGTTTTAATAATAAATATTGGAAATCAAACCAAAAAATATTTTTGTAAATGTTTATGCCAATTTATTACTGAACCCCTTCGATTCTATGACTTTACATACCGGTGTCTGGAAAATTAGCCAGACATGTTATTAATTACGAACACATAACAATAGTAAATAAATAATAATCCAACCATGATAAATAAATAAAGAGATAATAAATATAAATAAATAAGAACCTGAAATTGAATAAGAGTAAATGAATTAGAGCAACACTTCTAGTACCAAAACAGTCCTCCACATGTCGGCAGGATTTGCTTCGCGGAAAACAAAATTCAAAATTGAAAAGAAAATAAACCTAAAGCAAAATTCAGGAGCTCGTGAAAAGAAACTAATACTGCAATGGATTTCCAGTGTAGAAAACTATTGCTGTTTAGGTGAAGGTTTTATTTGCTTAAGGATTCTAAAACAAAATTCTAAAATTCTAAAAACTTGGAAATAAAAGTCCGAACCTTTTTTCTGGCTTCGTTGCTTCCTTTTTATAGTCCTTCGCTGTAACTTTCGTTGGAGAGATTCAAGGGGTAGCGTAATCCGGTAAAATCGACTGTTGAGACTTCGACTTTTCCAAAAAAATACTGAACTTGTTGATCATGGGGTAGACTTAATCTGTTGAATGAATATAGGCACTTATGTGGAGACGTGTAGAGAAAACCACGCAAATAAACGTTGTTGGAAACCTGTGGCGAGGGGCATGTCTTGTGTGCTTTGGGGCAAACAAGTTTTTAAGCTGTGGCGACCATAAGACTTGTGTGTCGAGGGCCACACTAAATTTCCATGCGTGGTGATCAACTGGAGGCTATGACGACCGTCACAGTCCTCTATCACGATTTTCTGCTGTTTTTCTTCTACAAAGTTGTTTTGTTTATCATTTCTTCCTTATTCTAATGCAAGTCCATGTGGAATGTAAATACCTGAAACAAACTTAAAAATGCTGACATAATGCAAAATAATTAACAGAAAATGGAAATTTATTTTATGTTAATTGAGCTGAATATGTGATGACTTTTCGCGTTATCAGCTTATGGTTAACATGCTGAGAATTTAATGGGTTACATTGCATTATAAGGTAGAAATAAAATGAGTATTTTTATTAGATATATAGTTGGCACATAGTTGATGACAAATTGAAAGACACCATATGGGAGGATGTTGCTATATTTATTTTTTAATTTTATGCAATGAGTATATACAATAATTTATTTTTTATTTGATATATATTAATACAATCTCTATTACGTAAATATAGAAAATGTTTATTGTTAGTCCGGTGATAGTATCGTGAAAAAGAAATTACTTACATATTATGGTGAGCATTGCAGAGGATTCAAGACATAACCCACCTATGAATATATTAATCATCCAAGTGATAAAGACAATCCTCCATACAAGGTTTATTCATATATTGATGAGTATGATTGGGAGAAATTTGTAGATTCTCTCCACACTTCTGACTTATTGGCCAAGAGCCAAAAAGGAAAAAAAAATCGAGCTAGAAATTTCTATTTACATAGATTGTCTCATGGAGGAAATTAAAAACATGAATATAATATGATTGAAGAAAAAAGAAAATAAAAGGAGAAATACATGGGAGATTCTATAAGTCTTGATCACACTCCATATCCATCGTGAAGCCACAAGAAATAGAAGATAGCACATCAAAGAAAAGACGATAAGTTCACATCAAATTCTACACGCGAAGTGGCTTAAAATATTGTAAATGGATAACTTTTTCAAGAATAATTATTTAAGTTAAATTAATTTGGTAAAGATGAAATTGCATATGTGTTGTAGGATGATCATGTTGAACAAGCTAAAGTCTTCATCTTCCTTTCACAAGATCGTTGGGGCATCTTGGTATAAGCGATTGAAATCGATGAGCATCCTGGACGTGTTTGAGGACTTGGAAGAGGCATTGGCTTCAAATTATTTTTTGGACCATATAAATCAACTAGAGGAGTAAACTGTAAGAGAGAGATTGTCATTGATAAGTTATGGAAGGAAAATGAGAAGTGGATGGAAGAGAGAGAGGATGTTGGTGGAGGAGGAGGGAGGTGGACAAAGGAGTGAGAGAGGATGTTGGAGGAGGAGAGGGAGAGATTGTTGTAGAAGGTGTGAGAGAGTTTCCAGAAGGAAAAAGAGGAGCGAAAGAAGTCGAATGAGGAAGAGCTTGAGAAGATTTCAGAGAAGTGTATATGTGATGTGCTTAAGGTATAAGTATAAGTTTAAAAAATTGTGTTGTATGTTGTTGTTATTATTGTTTGCGTATTTTAATTTTGTATTGTATTTCTGTTTTTTAATAATTCAGAAATTTAATTCATTGGGTATAATTAGCCACACAAATTCAAATCAGTTGGAAATTCATGAGAATGTATTTGAGAAAGCTATTGGTCATACAAGCCCAAAAGAAGGTTGTTTTATCATCCAAGGCAGTATTGAAACCACACAATCAAAACTATATAGTACTAAGAGACTATCAATGAAGTTAGATAGTATTTCAGATTCATGCATGGTTATTAAATCAAGTCATGATCCAGAACAATTATTTGTACTTACTAAGATTTCTATTGAGGAATTCTAGAAGGGAGATGTGTACCTAGAAAGTTTCGTAGTACAAATTTGGGTCTCGTATGTATAATTTTTATGTTGATTTCTATTTATATTCATATGTTCTTGTAATTTAACATAAAGTTTTGAATCTTTCAGATTCATGCATGAGTTATGTGTTCAAAGGAAATCATGTCCTTGTTTACGTACAAGACAAGTTGAAAGAGAACAAAGAATGTTATTTGGTCTCGTTTTACTGCGAGTAAGTATATATTAATTTTTTTCGTCTATAAATTAATTTTATAGATAATATTAATTATTTTGAATGTTTATGTAGTGATTAGTAACAACTAATTATTTTATGTCTAAGGGTAAATGCTATATATTTGTTTTGCTCGTTGCACTGAGAACTTCTTGAAGTTCTGGTTAACCATTTGAATGTTTAAGTGATATTATTATTAATACTAAAATTGTTTCTTTAGGTTTGTATAATTTTTATTCGGGTTTTACTTTAACCTATATGTATAGAGCGATGGAGGGACACATTGCAATCAAACATAATGCATTTGGTAAAAAGCCAAAGTGGTATTTTCCTAGAGTAAGTATATTACTTGAGCTTTTTGAGATTATATTATTTGTGTGTATTAGTGATATAAATATGTGAAAATTATTTGTAGTAACGAAAATAACCCGACAACCATTCTTGTGGATACTATGTTATGAGATATATGTTATTATCTCCGAAAGTATTTGTTCGAGTGCGGTTATAGCAGGCAAGCAAAGAGTTGATATTTATTTTTATCGGGTGATATATACCGGTTAGGTTATATCGTATCGTGTCCACAGAGATTGGTTATTGATTTGTCGTTCAACAATGCTATTGTTAATGAGTTTGAGATTAAATGATTTGTAAAGAAAAGACAAAAAGTAAATGAACAAAAAGTATAAAGGATAGACAACTTGTCTGGAACGAATGCATACTACCTGTCACAGACTTAAATCTACTGTCCATGTCATACTCAGCCTACGATACTCCTTCGTGTCATCCCATACCTCTCACAACCTAAGCTATTTCTAACCCAATATAAGAATTCTACCACACCACCTCGATATCCACGTCTGGCATACCTCAACAACACAGAAGTCAACCGCACCACTCGTAACGACTATCTCTAACTCGAAACAATCAACATTGATGCATTAAGATCAAATACTCTAAGTAAACGTTAACTCTAAACCCATTTCTAGCATTTAGAAACTAACAGGTGATCATCCTAGGTAAAAACTAAGCAATCTATGTCTAGCAAAGCTCAAATCCCTAACATAGAGTAAAAACCTAAGACAATTACCAACACAGATTCATAAAGCAAAATTTATACAACGCCAAGGGTGATAAATATACATGTGTTCAAGGTAAATATACAAACATAACCAACAAATAGAGAAATACAAAGAGAAGAGATAAACCACTCATTTACACCGGTTTGTCAATGCCTATCGAAGAGCAATCCACCTCAAATTATCCATAAGCAAAACCCTAGTGTTGTTTTCTAAGCTAATCTATCAAAAATTATAAAGTGATGGAGTTTGGGAGCAAGAATCCACCCCAAAAACCATAAAACACAAAAGTGAAATGAAATGAAACTATATATACAAAATCTGTCATGCAGCCACGACCCGACGCCCAAAAAGTACTGCCTAACGCTGGTCCCTTATTACTTGACCCACGATGCTCCACGTAAGCATATGGGAAAAATATCTTCACACCGCCCGACGACCAATATCACCGTCCGAAGAAGCTAGTCTTCCACACTCAACGAGCTGTTGGCGAGCCAAAGTCAGGAGTTACTGGATTTTGACAAAGTTGCATCGCTCCTGCACTGCCCGACGAGCTTCCAGTGCTGAGAGCGCCATGTCAGCACCACCTTACCGCCCGACGGTGGACACAAAAAAAGCAACTTTTGTTGCTTTCTCTGCACAACTTGGAATGACTTCTCTTTTTGCCTTATTCCATTATTGATCAACTATGCATCTTGGAGCTTTTATTCCTCTTACTCCCATAATGCAACAAATGCCTACAAAATATACACAAAACTAATCAATCAGTACAATATATACACAAAACACAATAAAACGTATTTACAACAAAAAACGGGGTTATTCAACGATATTAACAACAAAAGAATAGATAAGTGCCACAAAACATATGTACAAAATAACTATATTTTGGCACTTATAACCTCTCCCCAACTTGACACATTGTTTGTCCTCAGACAAAGTCAAGTAAACCTAAAGAAACAAAATACGATAATCAAAGAATCACGAATCAACAAGTTTTAAAACGGAAAACAAATGTTTAGTTCAAACAAAAACGTACACGACAAATACATACTTACCACCATCCTACAACGAAAACATATAAACGAAACAAATCATAAGTACTAAAATCATGAAAAACATTATAAAACAAAACAAACTCAATCATGAATCACACCTAGCAAAAATTCATCAGTAAATGAAGAACACACAAAGGTGAGGGGCAAAAAAAACTCATCCACAAACTTGCAAACAAAAGACTAAATTATGAATTCATCCCAAAAACGCAATTGAAAATACAAATGCAAGAATCACAAGGGCTTTTCACGGTTGTAATGTGGCTTGGTTAACAAATAAGTGATAAGTCCTAAAGCTAATCGAAACAAAAACTTGCCTAAACCTAAGGGAGTGATCAACTCACAAAGTTCCAAACAATATAATTACAATCAGACTTCTTCTTCATCACAAATTTTAAAATCAAAATACCTTACTTATTAACACAATATTATTCATACTCTTTTTGTCTTTTTTCTTTTTCAAAGTTTTTGTTTTTTTTCTTTCTTTTTCTAATCTTTCTTTTCTTTTACTCATATTTTTTTTCTTCTTTTTCTTAACCTCATACCAAAAACCATATAAGTACATAAACATTCATCTCCCCAACTTAAATTCAACCAACATCTTTAAATGAATACTCCCTACTTTCTAAGGCAAGGTAAAACTTCATACAACAACATATAGTTGAGGGTTCAAGAAACAAAGAAATCAACATCCATACAAAAAAGGTGAATCGAAACTCATAGACAAGCATCAAGTACAAATAAATATGGATATTGATAAAAGTTCAAAGGGGTTAACAAAGATTCACACAATCACAAGGTGAATTGAATATTTGGCCAATCTAGTTGTGCTCAAAATCAAACAAAAATGCCTTGATCATTTTCATGCATTCATACAATCAACACAAAACAAAATATTAAGTATAATAAAATTTAGTTAAAACAAGAATTGTGGCCTCTCATATTTGAACAATGGAAAGCTTCCTTACATTTATGGTTAAAAAGGGAACTAAAGTGATTCAATTCATGAGCAAGTAATGCAAAAAGAATGAATGACATGGTAATTATACAAATGATAAATTTCCTAAACATGTTATGCTATAGAAAGCAATAAACGAGTACTTGACGTGTACCAACTTTGAAACTATCATTACCATACATCCGCGAGTTGAAACGATCAAACTCGGAAAATTACAAAATGCAACCTCAAGCTACCGACCCAAAATTTGAGTCCAAACAACAACAAAAAAGAATTAGAAAAACAAAATTTACAACCAACAAAACTCCTCAAGCTAAACACGACAAGCTTGTAGATAACACAATTTGACAAAACAAAACAAAAGCAAATAACGATACAAAAACTTGGTGAAAATGAATTAACAAGTTGAAAAGTGGAGATTTGAAATTAAGAGCAAGTCCTATTTCAACTTGTTAAAACACAAGTCGCCACACACATAAATAAACATAAACAAACATGCTTGTTTTACGTCGTAAGCTCGACGACTTTATTGTGCGAGCTAGTAACCTCCCCTCGTCATGCCATGGTATTTTCACACCGCACAAACTTAAAGAAAGTGTCCTAACATTTACACAACAAACGTTACGATAACGAGACAATTCAAAACAATACGTGAAAACTAAGAAAATCACAAATATGCACAAGTATGAAAAGTAAACCCACAACATATACAAGTAACAAAATACAAGTTCATATACAAAGTCTATACCACATATACATTAATTACAAACCTAAAAACAACGAAATTATTGCAATACAAAAACAATAAAACCAATCCCCAACAACGACGCCATTTTGTTTGAGTGAGTTTATAGCAGGCAAGCAAAGAGTTGGTATTTATTTTTACTGGGTGATATATACCGGTTAGGTTATATCTTATCGTGTCCACTGAGATTGATTATTGATTCGTCGTTCGATAATTCTATTGTTAATGAGTTTAGGATTAAACGATTTGTAACGAAAAGACAAAAAGTAAATGAACAAAAAGTATAAAGGATAGACAACTTGTCCGGAACGAATGCGTACTACCCGTCACAGACTTAAATCTACCATCCATGTCATACTCAACCTACGATACTCCTCCGTGTCATCACATACCTCTCACAACTTAGGCTATTTCTAACCTAAATTAAGAATTCTATCGCATCACCTCGATATCCATGTCTGGCATACCTCAACAACACATAAGTCAACCGCGCCACTAGTAACGACTATCTCTAGCTCGAAATATTAAACATTGAGGCATTAAGATCAAATACTTTAAGTAAATTTCAGTTCTAAATTCATTTCTAGCATTCAGAAACTAACAGATAATCATCCTAGGTAAGAATCTAAGCAATCTATGCCTAGAAAAGCTCAAATCCCTAACATAGAGTAAAAACCTAAGACAATTACTAACACAGATTCATAAAGAAAACTTTATACAACGCCAAGGCGACAAATATACATGTGTTCAAGGTAAATATACAAACATAACCAACAAATAGAGAAATACAAAGACAAGAGAAGAGATAAACCACTCATTTACACCGATTTGTCAACACCTATCAAAGAGAAATCCACCTCCAATCATCCATAACCAAAACCCTAGTGTTGTTTTCTAAGCTAATCTATCAAAAACTATAAAGTGATGGAGTTTGGGAGCAAGAATCCACCCTAAAAACCATAAAACACAAAAATGAAATGAAACTATATACAAAATCTCGTAGCCACTGCCCGCGCCCAAAAAGTACCACCCGACGCTAGTCCCTTATTACTTGGCCCACGATGCTCCACGTAAGCATCTGGGAAAAATATCTTCACATCTCCCGACGACCAATATCACCGTCCGACGAAGCTAGTATTCTTGAGCCAAAGTCAGGAGTTACTGGATTTTGACAAAGTTGCACCGCTCCTGCACCGCCTGACGAGCTTCCAGCGCTGAGAGTGCCATGTCATCGCCACCTCACCGCCCGACGGTGGACACCAGAAAAGCAACTTTTGTTGCTTTCTTTGAACATCGTGGAATGGCTTCTCTTTTTGCCTTATTCCATTATTGACAAGTATGCATCTTGGAGCTTTTATTCCTCTTGCTCCAATAATGCAACAAATACCTACAAAAATATACACAAAACTAATCAATCGGTTCAATATATACACAAAACACAATAAAACGTATTTACAACAAAAAACGAGGTTATTCAACGATATTAAGAACAAAAGAATATATAAGGGCCACAAAACATATGTACAAAATAACTACATTTTGGCACTTATAAACTCTCCCCAACTTGGCACATTGTTTGTCCTCAAACAAAGTCAAGTAAACCTAAAGAAACAAAATACGATAATCAAAGAATCACGAATTACCAAGTTTTAAAACGGAAAACAAATGTATGGTTCAAACAAAAACCTACACGACAAATACATACTTACCACCATCCTACAACGATAACATATAAACAAAACAAATCCTAAGTACAAAAATCATGAAAAACATTCTAAAACAAAACAAACTCAATCATGAATCACACCTAGCAAAAATTCATCGGTAGATGAAGAACAAAAATAGGTAAGGGACAAAAAAAACTCATCCACAAACTTGCAAACAAAAGACTAAATTATGCATTCATCCCAAAATCTCAATTGAAAATACAAATGCAAGAATCACAAGGACTTTTCAAGGTTGTAATGTAGCTTGGTTAACAAATAAGTGATAAGTCCTAAAACTAATCGAAACAAAAACTTTCCTAAACCTAAGGGAGTGATCAACTCACAAAGTTCCAAACAATATAATTCCAATCAAACTTCTTCTTCATCACAAATTGTAAAACCAAAACACCTTACTTATTAACATAACATTATTCATACTATTTTTGTTTTTTTTTCTTTTTCAAAGTTTTTTCTCTTGTTCCTTTCTTTTTCTAATCTTTCTTTTTTTTCTAATATTTTTTTCTAATATTTTTTTCTTTATTTTCTTTTTCTTAACCTAATACCAAAAATCATATAAGTACATAAACATTCTTCTACCCAACTTGAATTCAACCAACATCATTATGTGAATACTCCCTACTTTCTAAGGCAAGGTAAATATTCATACAACAACATATAGTTGAGGGTTCAAGAAATAAATAAATCAACATCCATACAAAAAAGGTGAATCGACACTCACAGACAAGCATCAAGTTCAAATAAACATGGATATTGATATAAGTTCAAAGGGGTTAACAAAGATTCACACACTCACAAGGTGAATTGAATATTTGGCCAAGGTAGTTGTACTCAAAATCAAAGAAAAATGCCTTGATAAATTTCATGCATTCATACAATCAACACAAAATAAAATATTAAGCACAATAAAATCTAATTAAAATAAGAATTTTGGTCTCTCATATTTGAACAATGGAAATTTCCTCACATATATGGTTAAAAAGGGAACTAAAGTGATTCAATTCATGAGCAAGTAATGCAAAAAGAATGAATGAAATGATAATTATATAAATGGTTAATTTCCTAAACATGTTATGCTATAGGAAGCGATAAACGAGAACCTGACGTGTACCAACTTTGAAACTATCATTACAATACATCCGCAAGTTGAAACAATCAAACTCAGAAAATCACAAAATGCAACCTCAATATTTTAACAATCTATGCAAATGTCATCTCTAAACCCATTTCTAGCATTCATAAACTAACATATAAGCATCCTAGGTAAGAATCTAAGCAATCTATGTCTAGCAAAGCTCAAATCTCTAACATAGAGTAAAAACCTAAGACAATTACCAACACAGATTCTTAAAGAAAACTTTATACAACCACAAGGGCAACAAATATACATGTGTTCAAGGTAAATATACAAACATAACCAACAAATAGAGAAATACAAAGAGAAGAGAAAAGATAAACTACTCATTTATACCGGTTTGTCAACGCCTATCAAAGAGCAATCCACCTCCAATCATCCATAAGCAAAACCCTAGTGTTTTTTCTAAGCTAATCTATCAAGAACTATAAAGTGATGGTGTTTGAGAGCAAGAATCCACGCCAAAAACCACAAAACACAAAAATGAAACTATATACAAAAATCTGTCTCGCAACCACCGCCCGATGCCCAAAAAGTACTGCTCGACGCTGGTCCCTTATTACTTGGCCCACGATGCTCCACGTAAGCATATGGGCAAAATATCTTCACACCGCCCAACGACCAATATCACCGTCCGGCGAAGCTAGTCTTCCTCGCCCAACTAGCTGCTAACGAGCCAAAGTCAGGAGTTACTGGATTTTAACAAAGTTGCACCGCTCTTGCACCGTCCGGCGAGCTTTCAGCATTGAGAGCGCCATGTCATCGCCACCTCATCGCTTGACGGTAGACACCAGAAAAGCAACTTTTGTTGCTTTCTCTGCACAACTTGGAATGGCTTCTCTTTTTGCCTTATTCCATTATTGATCAACTATGCATCTTGGAAGTTTTATTCCTCTTGCTCCAATAATGCAACAAATACCTATAAAATATACACAAAACTAATCAATCGGTACAATATATACACAAAACGCAATAAAACGTATTTACAACAAAAGCGGAGTTATTCAACGATATTAACAACAAAAGAATAGATAAGTGCCACAAAACATATGTACAAAATAACTACATTTTGGCACTTATCAGTATTACACAAGGATGAATAACGAATAAAGTACTAGTTTAATCCATATATATACATATGTATATTTTTTAAGTTAATGTTGTTGTTAGCTTATCATAATTTAAATTTTGTTATAATTTTAGGAGTTTAACGAAAGAACACCATACTCAAAAGAAGATATATAAATATGTAATTTTATCATAATTTAATATATATATATATATATATATATATATATATATATATATTGTTTTTTAAACTTAAAAAGAGACGCGTCTGCTGGCTTGCTCTGCACCGCCCTCACTTTTAGTGCGCAGAGGTTCAAAGTTTTAGGTCCGTACCCACATGTCTGCCTCATTTTTTTTACAAAATTTTGCAGAAAAGGACATTAACAAAACGGACATACTCATTTACACCCCAACACTAGACATTAAAAAATTATAATTATATTAGTTCATTTATTATTTTATTTTTAAATTATTCTGAACCAAGACTCAAGGTTCTGAGAAGACAATAATTCACCAAATCACTTATAAAGTATGAGTGTTATCATGGAGTAGAGCATAAGAGATTAAGATCCAATATACATCCAACAACTTCTCGTATATAAGATTTACATATTGTTATAACCGCTCTATTATATAAGAGAGTAATGCATCATTCTAACTCGGATATTAACTTAAATGTTATAATCCTAACTTTATAGATCAACCCATCTAATCTATGATTATTTATGTTTTCTTAATTTAATTATACACTATAAATATTTATAAGTTATATTTGTATTTTGACATAATAAAACATTAATTACTTGAAATATTTCTAAGTTATATTTTGTGTTTTGACATAATAAAATATTAATTATTGGAAATCAACCAAAACCTATGATGAATTTCTATCAATCTTGATGAATAAGATTAATATCACCACACAATAGAAATGAACAATTAAAGAAATTGATTACAAACTGTGGAAAACTTTATTATTCACTTTGCAACTGCAAAATTATGTGAATGAAATTGATTACAAAAATAGGGGTTACTTCCTATATTTATAGATTTAGGTTAGTTTGCTTCCTAAGCTAAAGCTCAAAACTATAAAAGCCCAAAATACCTATTTTAGAGCTAAATCAAATCTATTCTATTTTAGATCTAAATCAAATATATCTAAATCTAAAACAAATCAAATATGTGTGCAGTATCTTCGACACACTCTCTCTTCGACACTTCTTTATTTCCTGTCGATCTAACTACTTCGAGACAAGGATTTACTTTTAACACACCACCTAGTTCATTGTGTATAAGCTATGCATATTCATCATAGCTCTTAGTCTTTGAAATACTTTGACATGCACACTGTTCATCATGATATCTACAATTTGATTCTCAGTTCTGCAGTGTTCCAAGTTCATCTTTCCATCAGCTACATGCTCTCGAAGATAGTGGAATCTCATTTCGATGTGCTTGCTTCGGTCATGTGCTATAAGGTTCTTCACCAAGTTGATAGCTGACATGATGTCGATCTTCATGGTAATTGCTCCATGAACTTTACTTGTGATTTCTTTGTCCAAGTTCACCACACAAGTTGCTTGACATGTACAAAGAGAAGTGGCTATGTATTCTGCTTCGCATGATGATAATGCCAAAACAAGTTCCTTTGTCAAACTCCAAGCAACTGACGCACCACCTAACATAAACACATATCCTGCTGTGGATTTCCGATCCTCAACATCGCAACGCCAACTCAAATTTGTGTACCCCACTAACTTGTATTATTTTCCTTTATTAGCTACTGGAAATAAAATTCCATAGTTAAGAGTTCCTTTCAAATACCTCAATATCCTATTTGTCGCTGCTAGGTGTGATACCTTTGGCTTCTTCATGAATATACATAACATACCCACACTGTATGCAAAGTCAGGTCTCGTATGACAAAGGTATGTTAAGGACTCAATAAGTCTTCCATATTGGGTTAGGTCGACATCGTCTTCCTAAAAGTCTTTCGATAGTTGCAGTCTTAGTTTTGCAGGTGTCGAAGTCGAATTACATTCTTCCATCTCAAATATCTTGAGAATTTATCATGCATATCTTCTTTGATGCATCATCAAACCTCTACTAGTATTGTAAAATTAGATGCCAAGGAAATTTGAAATATCACCCAGATCATACATTTCGAATTCCTTGCTAAGATCACCTTTGAAGTCTTTGATCTCTTTCTTCCAGCTACCTGTTATCAACAAGTCATCGACATAGAAACATAGTATAAGCAATTCACTATTGCTTCTACTTACATATACTCCATGTTCAGTTGTGCACTTCACAAATTCCTCCTCCCTTAGAAAACTATCAATCTTCTTGTTCCAAGCTCTCGAAGCTTGTTTCAATCCATACAATGCTTTATGAAGCATGTACACCTTTCTCTCTTCGTTATCTTTCACAAACCCGATTGGTTGTTTAACATAAACTTCTTCATCTAAAGGTCCATTCTGGAATGCACACTTCACGTCCATCTGGAATATGTGCCAAATGTTTATTTCATCTAAATCAACAACCAACCTGATTGTTTTGATCCTAGCCACAGGTGCAAAAACCTCATCGAAGTTAATTCCTTCTTTTTGGAGAAATCCTTTCGCCACTAGCCTTGCTTTGTGTCGAGTTACTTCCCCTTTGGGATTCATCATCACGTTGTATACCCACTTGACATCAATTACCTTCTTGCCTTGAGGCAATTCAACAAGTGACCAAGTGTTGTTGTCTTCGATGGATTTCACTTCTTTGTTCATTGCTTTCACCCACTTTTGAATCTTTCGACACTTCAGCTGCATTGATAGGTTAGACATTTTCATAGAAAACATGGTGTACCATCTCACCTTCGTTATCAACCACATTATCTGATGTAACCATACAATCTTGCAGATATGTGTATTGATATTTGAGGTCTATTTGTACTTGTACTTGGTTGATCTATAACTGTTGGTTCCTCCTCTTGTCGAACTTATCTTTCGACTTGAGTTTCTGGTTCTTCAAGTAAAATTCTCATTGAATCTTTCTTGATATTTTGAGTCCAATTTCATTCCTTAAGCTCATCTATGATCACTGTGATAACTGGTTTTTTTCAAAATCGGTTATTTTAAAACAATGAAGTTGCCACTTAATTTTATTTGGTCTAAAATAATGGGAAAATATAGATAAAACCCCCGAGTGAAGGATAAGGCGGTCTACATGACCAAAAGACGTGGATTCGGGAGTCAGTTATGCAAGGGGAGGGTATTAGCACCCTTCACATACATCGTACTCGATGGGAACCGTCTAGTTTTAAGTGTTTGTGTGTAAATTCGCTAATTTCTAAATTAAGAAAGGATAAAGAAGAAGTGTCTTTATTTATAGGTTTTTGAACTCGCCAAAGATGTCACATCTTGTGCCTACGTACTCCCTCGTGCAATGGGAAAGTCAGAGTTCTGTAGTTCTTCTTAAAAAGACTATAAGTTTATTGGTTGATTTTAGAATAATGATGCGTTAGACATTTCAAACTCTTGAACCTCGACTTGCTTTGATCGTATGAGAGCTAAGTCTCGCGTATTCCCTTTTTGAAATGGCTAACACACTCCTTTTATGAAAAGGTTTTCGATGATCGCGTATGAGCGAAAAAAGACAAGTTTAAAGATTTGAATTTATTTTTATGTGGGAGACAAGCTTCGGACCATAAGCATTCAACGACTAATGCTCTAAGTACTCGGATGGAGGGGACAAAATCATCCTGATAATCTTTTTCTACCCAAAAAGCTTTATTAAGAAAAGGTGATGCGAAACACAGTTCACTTGATTAGATTCATTTAAAGAAGCCAAACGTATGATCGAGGGTCGAAAAAGGACTGACTACCTATTGCTGCGATATTAAGCGGCAAGCAAATAGTTGATATTTATTTTTACCGGGTGATATATACCGGTTAGGTTATATCGTATCATGTCCACATAGATTGGTTATTGATTCGTCGTTCGACAATTCTACCGTTAATGAGTTTGGGATTAAATGAGTTGAAAAGAAAAGACAAAAAGTAAATGAACAAAAAGTATAAAGGATAGACAGGTTGTCCGGAACGAATGGACACTACCCGTCACAGACTTAAATCTACCGTCCAGTTATACTCAGCCTACAATACTCGTCCGTGTCATCACATACCTCTCACAACCTAAGCTATTTCTAACCCAAATTGAGAATCCTCCCGAATCACCTTGATATCCCTGTCTAGCATACCTCAAAAACACAGAAGTCAACCGCGTCAGTCGTAACGACTATCTCTAGCTCGAAACAACCAACACATAAGCATTAAGAATAGATACTCTAAGTAAATGCCAACTCTAAACCCATTTCTAGCATTCAGGAACTAATAGATAATCATCCTAGGTAAGAATCTAAGTAATCTATATCTATCAAAGCTCAAATCCCTAACATAGAGTACAAACCTAAGACAATCACCAACACAGATTCGTAAAGCAGACTTATTACAACGCCAAGGGCGGCAAATATACATGAGTTCAAGGTAAATATACATATAAACCCAACAAATACAGAAATAAAAAGAGAAGAGAAGAGATAAACCAATATTTTACACCATTTTGTCAACGCATATCGAAGAGCAATCCACCTCCAATTATCCATGAGCAAGCCCTAATGTTGTTTTCTAAGCTGTACTACCAAAAATAAAGGTTGATGGAAATGGGGATCAAAATCCACCCCAAAACCATAACCTAAAAATCTATTTTGAAATAAATTTATAAAAAAATCCCGCAGATTGCGCTAAGCGTGATCTACTTTCTCACTTAAACCACCTTAGCGCGCTAAGCGGGCTCAAAGCCGCATTAAGTGCGAAAGTTGTTGTTTTTTTGGCCAAAATTACGTCTTCGGAGCCGTGTCTTCGACACTTTATTCCTCCATGTTCCAAATATGCAACAAATACCTACAAAAATACATTAAAACTAATCAAACGGTACATTATATACACAAAACACAATAAAACGCATTTACAATAAAATGTGGGGTTATTCAACGATTATTAACAAACAAGAACAGATAAGTGCCACAAACGTATATACAAAATAACTACATTTTGGCACTTATCACTAACTTACGCTTGGAAAGGGGGAGAGTACATTTTATTTATGAAAATATTTTGAAAAGAAACTCGAAGTTGGATCGAGGTTTGAAAATTTTGATTTTGAGAGTATTTTAGCGCTTGGTTTATGATAAGGTGAGAAATTGAATCGGGTTATGATTAACCAAGTACATGGACTTGATTAATCTTGTGAGGATATGTGCTCCTACCCTCAACTATGAGACCCTTGTGCATGGATGATTAGTATATAGACCAATATTTATTCGGGTTAGGATTAATCGATGCAAACCAGGGCTTCGATTAATCTCGTGAGAATGGCCATGCCCATTCCCAACTATGAGACCCTTTTGGATTTTTACATATGAGTTAAAAGGAGGTAATGAAATTTATAATGTCAAGTGTGTGGAGTGTACAATTGCGGACAAACCATACAAGCATACAAAAGACGAGTAAATAATTAAGCACAAATACAAGCTCAAATCCTTAAATAATTATTAGAGTAAATCTTTTTTATTTGTTAAAAATTAATTAATAATTTAATCAATAATTATCAAATAAAAATTATCATAAACTAATAATTATTTAATACACTAACAAAAATATATTTGCATGATTAAATAAAAATAAATAAAAGAGAAGAGTTTAGAAATGGACCTGTTTGATGCCAAATTTGGGGGGGTGTAGAAAGTTGGAACGTCCAAGGCTCAGAATAATAAGCCCAATCTGTTAACAAGGTTGCCACGGATCTAGTATAGCTGATTCGGAATGGTGCACCATAGGCGTGCACATCTGATGCGTTGGATAGCACTGAGAGATAATGATCCAAATCTGATGGCCAGAATAACGGAGGTACATGGTAACAACATGGGAGGCGTGCATGGAATCAACCAGAAAATATTATAGATGGTGACACTTGTCAACACCATGTTAAGACACCCTTTACACCACATTAGTGAAACAAAACAAGATTAATTAATTAAAAAATATTGTTATCAGAATTTAACTACACCGCTCTCTCTCTCTCTCTAAAACCAACGTTCTCCCTTCTCTCTACAACCCTCGCCGAAAAAAGAAAGATTGGCCCCGTCAGAAATCGCCTTCTGGCGGCGGCGGCGGTCAACAACCAAGATGCTTCGATCCTAATTTTTTTATTACATTTTTCGATTTGTTTCTTCTTTCTAAACACTAATATGCCATTTGTTTTTATAGATTCGCCATTGATTGCTATAGATCTAAAGGAGAAAATCCGAAACCCTAACTTTGTTTTTGAAATCGACGTCGGTGGTGGTGATTTAATAGATAGATCAACGATAAATCTAAGAATAAGAAAAAAATAAATGGAGCTTGTGTCTCCTCTGAGCGATTTGAGACCTTACACAGTGAGGTCTTTCTGTATTTCTCTTCTTTTTCTTTCGATCTATCAGTTTCTGCTTCTACATTTTTCCGATTTCTTTGTATTTTTGAAGGGTTGGTGTTTTTGTGGAAAATGATGAAGATAATATTTAGGGTTTTTGGTTTCTGAATGGTGTTTCTTGTTGGCTATTTCTGGGTTTGATATGTTGTTGCGATTTGATTTGCGAATGATGACCTTTTGGTTGTTTTTGTGAGCGATGCCTTTTTCTGTTTTACATTTTCTGAATGTTTCTGATTATTTTTGGGAAGATGATAAGAATAGGGTTTTTGGTTGTTGCTGCTGTGCATCTTTTCTTGCTCTGTGAATAATGCCCTCCCTTGATTTATGTGCCTTTGATGCTTATATACTGATAGAGCTAGGTTTTTTGTTGTGGCTGGACTTACAAATTTTCTGATAACATGGCCTACTTACAAGTTGTTGTATTAGGCTTTACATATTTTGATTTTCTTATATGGAAAATTCTGTTTTGGGGTGGAAAAATTATTTCTGGTTTTTGTACTTGTCATAGTTATGATGATTTTCTGAGTTTGTCTTTCACACACTCCCTTTGTGAACCAAACCATGTTTGTGATTTGCAACCAGAATTAATTGTTAGCCCATGATTGATTGTTGAACTTTTGAATATTGTTATTGTTGTGAACGATACAAATGAGGCTTTGGTTTGTTGAATGCCAACCCTATGTCTGATTCCTTGCTCGAACCCTAATGATGAGATTGAGAAAGAAAAATTATTTTGGCATTTTTTCGTTTAGGTTCAATGGTTATGTTGCTAACTATGTCTCTCTTTTTCTTTGTTTCATGAACAACATGGATTGGTGGCAAAGAAAAAGATGCATAGGAATTGGAAGCTTTGCAAGAAGTGTTAAAGAACTCCCTAGCAACCTTAGGATTAGATTAAGAATCATTTGAGTTTGCATTGTAAAATCTTTGAACTTGGTTTTGTAATTTGAAGTGATTTAGGAGCACAACATTCAACCTTTCAATTCACATCAATGTGCCCTTATTGTAACAACTTCGTAAAATATGTGGAATTGAATGAATATTGTATTTGGAATGCCTTGAACGCATCTTGAATAATGAATGTTAGACTTGTATCTTGAGAAATTTCACCACACTTGTTTGTGGTTTGGATTTTTGAAGAAACTTTTGAATGAAACGTGAATCTCCAAACTTGAGATAAAACATTTCTTTCGCAATTGTCATTTGTACTTAAGTTCTTGAGCAAATACGAGCTTGTTTGTTGCACCACATCAAAACCTCTCTTATTTCCACATTAACATGGTTTAAAAATCTTGAGTTCCAAATTGCAAACAGAACAAATTTCCTCCTTGAATCTTGTCTTGTAACTTTATTACTTCCAAGTGAACAGATATTCCAAATTACGAATTGCCACGTTAACATTGAATTAAAACCTTAACATGCACCATTGAACCTCTAGCTTTAACCTTACAATATTAAATTTAGCTTGCGATTAAAATGACAAAATCGTCTTAACAAGCATGAACCCACTAAGCCAACTTTGTATCGTAGCTCGCACTTTGCATCTCAACCAAATGAAATCTTGATGCAGAAAAGCTTTATCTTTGAGGACATTCCCTGATGAAGCTTAAACCTAAAATCCATAACTTGAGACACACCTTGAAAGAGAACACAATTTGAGACATTGAAATCAAGTTCTAATTCACGCCTTGGTAAATCTGAGGAGAATAGCCTCGTATTTCAATTAAAAGAGATATTCGGGATTGTAACTCTAACATTGCTAATCCTCTGAACCCAAATATCCTCATAATGCCAATGTTTAAAGAACCTTGTCAAGAAAGAATTCACACATTTCAGTAATCAGAAACCCCTGCCCAAGATCCAACAAATAAGAGTACATTGAAACACAAGCAATTCTAAATTTCCCGATGAACTCAGAAATCAGTTGAGACATATCGAGGCATGAGAAGCCTTGGTAGTTTGAGTAGCTAGAAAAATGAGGGAATGATACCCTTCGTGCACTGATTGAAAAATCAATCATCTTCCGAATAGAACATGGGCACCAGAATACATTGATCCCGTCGCAATTTACACAAGCCATAAAAATTAAAATGAAGAGGGTAAATTTTGGGGTATGACAATCACGTCCCTACTTATCACAATCTGCTTGATCACTGGGTCGAACAACTTGTAACCTCATGTCAAATGATATCCAACTAGAATCATTTGGTTCGACTTATCATCAAGTTTTCTTCTCAATTGATCTGGAACATGTCTATGTGCGATAGATCCAAATACCTTCAGATGACTCAAACTAGTTTTTACACCAGACCAACATTCTTCTGGAGTAATCCCTTCTAGCTTCTTCGTAGGACATCTGTTCAAAATATAAGTTACAGTAGACACATCTTCACCCCAAAACTCTTTAGGTAAATTCTTTCCTTTCAACATACTTCGAACCATATTCATGATGGTTTGATTCTTCCTTTCTGTAGTCCCATTCTACTGTGAAGTGTAGGGTGGCACCACCTCATGCACATTCCTTTATTTTTCACATAACATGTCGAAGTGTTTCGACACATACTTTCCACTACCATCAGTTCTCAAAACTTTGAGCTTTCGACCATAGACTTAAACTTGGCAAATACCTTGATCACTTCACTTTTCTTCTTGATCAGGTAAGTCCACAGTTTTCGACTGAAATCATCTATGAATGTCACAAAGTATTTATTACCTCCAAATGAATCTACCTGGATTGGTCCACATACATCAGAGTATATGATTTCGAGAACATCCTTCGACTTGCTTCCTGCATCCTTGCTGAAGCTATTCTTGTGTTGCTTCGCTTGCACATATTTCTCACACACTTTGTTTGGATTGTCAATTTCTGGAAGTCCTGAGACCATATTCTTTCTCTTCAAATCTATAATGTCTATGAAGTTGAGATGACCTAGTCGATATTGCCATATCCATTCGTCTCTACTAGCTGCAGTCGAAAGGAACTTGTGCTCCATCACATTAAGTTCGATCTTAAAGGTTCTATTCTAGGACATAGGGGCCTTCAAGATTAACCTTCCATTCACGTAGACGACTCTCATCATCTTGTCTACGACTGTCACTTTGTAATTCTTTTCGACCAACTACCCTATGATAAGCAACTTACTCTTCATGCTTGGAATGTATAGCACATTTGAAATTACTGACCTTTTTCCATCTTTCCTCGTGATCATAACATCTTCAATACCTTCACCTACTGGAGTATTGTCATTTGCAAATTTCACCATGTTCTTCATTGAGGGCTTCAGATTAACAAACCAATATTTCCTTCCAGACATTGTGATGAACATCCTGAATCCAAGTACCACTGATCCTTGAATTTCTCTTTATATCTTGTTGTGACCATCAACAACATCTATTCTTCTTCATACTTAGCAAACTTTGCATCACTGTCTTGATTCTTTCACTTCTCTAGACAATCACTCGAATTGTGACCATAATTCTGACAATTGTAACATTGAATGTGACTCTTGTCAGGATTTCGACCACCACCCCTTCCTCTATTTGAAACACCACCTCTTTGGTTGCCTTGTGTCATACCCCAAAATTTGCCCTCCATCTACTCAAGAGATTTCATACATCCATACTCAAGGATTCCTCAAGAGTTGATCAGACAAACTCTCTCCTAGACAATCAACCCAAACTAGGGTTTGGTATCTCTCAAGTCAAGATGGATTTCCAACATCTCAAAAGGCCTCCATGCCTCCTCATATGCTTCAAAGATTCTCCATGTCAAGTTTCAAGCTTCACAAGTCAAGTTTCCTCAGACAATTGCTCAGATGGTTGAAAATCGGGTGTATTGGGCAAAAAGTCAACTGTGGTCAACATACAGTCAAACTTCATAATTTTTGGTCAACATCCTCATTTTGAAGTTACATTCATCATTTGATCAAGGGTTGATCATGATTCATCAAGAAAACTCAAGATTTGCCCAAAAGTCAAACTTTCTAAATTAGGGTTTCTAGGTGAAAAGTCAACTGAACTTTGACTGATCATAACTTTCTCATACTTTCTCAGAAATTTTCCCACCAAAGCTCATTTTGAAGGAAATTCAATTCTCTACAACTTCATGTCTCACAAGAATGTCCAAAAAATGCTTCATTTGAGAGGTATGGCTCAAAACATTACAGGTCATTTTCAAAGTCAACAAAAAGTCAACTTTTTGATTTGAAGATATATTGAGCATGGTAACTCCAAATGAGATGATACCAAAGACATTGGTTAGAGGACTCTTAGAGCTTTCCAAAAAGTCCAAGAACACTCAAAAATGTGGAAAATTGAGCAAGTTACACTATTCAGAAGTTGGGCAATTTTGGACAATTGCACAAAAGGACATTTTGGTCAAAATGCAAAATTTTCCAAATGGGCCTATAATCTTTTGATCCAAACTTGTTCATGATGTTATTTTTGACCCATAAAAGCTTGGCATTGGTGATTTTCTATTTTCATGGTTTATATTTGAATTTTACAACATTTAATTCAAAAATAAATTATGTAAAATATGAAAATTAAGTTATTTTTTCAATTAAGTTGGATTTATATCTCTCTTAATGTCCAAGAAAGCCCACACCATTTACCAAATTCGTGCAAACCATGGCATTGATGAGAAAATCATATTTTCTTCAAAATTTGATTTGTTTTTATTGGAAAATATTTGCACATCAATGATCCAATCTTTTTTTCACTCTTTTGCCATCCAAACCTCTTCTATAAATTGCCAGCATTGTGAACAAACAAAGGGACGAAACCCTAACCCTAAAAACCACCCAAACTCTTGCAAAAATTTTCAAGAATTGGAGAAATTCGAATTTCAAAAACCAGCAAGTTTCAGGCCAATTTGATCATTCCATCGTGCTCAGGAGATTCCCAGCAAGCCAAAGCACCACTCATTCGTGCCCAGAACTGCCCAGAACGCGTTGTTCAACTCTCACCGGTTTGCAAACTTTCCAAATTTCGATTTCTTAATTCCATGCATTACTAATCGATTTCATGTGCTTATTTGAGTTCAGGACATTCATTAGAGTGTGTTAGATGCATAACATGTAAGGTTCCACGCAGAAATCTCAGAATGCCATTACTAGGGTTTTTCGGACTGTGAGCTTCGAACCAGCCTGTACAGGCCGATTCAGTCAAAACTAATGCCATTAATGAACTCAGAAGGTCCGATTTAGGTGGACAAGGTCTTCCTTTTCCTTTTATTCGCGTTATTTTGCAGGTTTTGTGATTTTGCTCATCGGAGAAGACGACCGGAGCTAGGGCTCCGGCGTCGTTGACCGATTCAGACTCCGGCGAGGCATGCGTGGCGAAGGCGAGCAATCCGATTCATCCATCCAGTCCACCTGGGGTCCACTCAAGGCTGACTCGGTTTGACTTGTAATCAGTGACACGTTTACACTTATGTTCCTTGAATTCCAGCTTCACAAACACCAAAGACACGTTGTCCCAGTGGTTAAGGCGTTGGGATTGAAAGATGCTTCCAAAGGTCCCCTGTTCGAACCTCATCAGGACCTGGTTTTGTTTCTTTTTCCAAACTTGCACTATTTTCAATTATTTTTTCTATTTTCATATTTATTTAATATTTTACATGCATTTTAATTTCTTTTCATATTTTATTTCTGCATTATAAAAATTACCAAAAACATTTTTTCTTTTTACATTATTTTCATAAAAATCTTTATTTAATTTAATAAATTAAAAAGTATAATTTTTGCATGCATATTTATTTTATTTATATTTTAGCATTTAAATCATTATAAATTGCATTTTAATTATTAAATCTTTTCCAAAAAATCCCAAAAAAATTATTTTAACTTATTTATTTTATTTCCAGCCTATATTAATTTTCTCATATTAAAATTTGCATTTTTCTAACATTTTTCCTCTTATTCAATTCACCTCGTATTTTCCGATTTCTCATTCTTTCACAGGTTGTTCCAATCCAGACGTTTCTTTACCGTTTTTTCTATTTTTTCCCAATAATGTAATTGCTCATGGATTGTAATAGCTTAATTTAGGACTTTTACTTTCCGCACTCCTAATTATGTATCTGCCCCAAAGCCATGTAATAGCGTAGATTTACCTTTCCGCACTTTACATTCCGCATTTTACTTTCCGCACCCTTATCAATTGCTAGTAATTAGGCGTGTATGGCAAGATAAAATTGGACATAGCACACTAATCTTCAAGATAAAATATCTGAAATCAATACACTCTTTCACACACGCACCCCTTAGGGTAATTCTCTCTCGATGCCTTTCGATTCAAAATGGTCATGTCCCTCGAACGTAGAGGTATTCTAGCACCGTTGCCTTCCAAACAAATCATCATAGTCCCTTCGATACAAAGATCATAAGACCCACGATGTCGCCTTCGAATACATGATCTTGACCCTCGATTGTCGCCTACGAAAAATGATGATAGTCCCTTCGAATGTGCTAGGATACTTCCTACAAGTTGCCTTCTATGACCATCCGATGTCCCTTCGAATGTCCCGCTTACATCCAACGAATGGAGCTACCTACTAACTAATGGTATGGCTAGCTAGCGCTATTCTAAAGGAATGTAGAAGTACAACAAAAACGACCAATTCTGAGTGGGTAAATAAGTCTCTTAGTTGCTTGCTCTATCAAATACTTTTCACACCACACACTCTTTTTCAAAGTTCAAACTCTTTTCAAAACTAAACATTTCCGAACACTTTGTATACACTCCTACATGAGTCATTACAAAGTCAAAGCGAAATGCCTTTTCAAAACATCTTTGTCAAACACACAGAAAGCAATTTTAAAGTGATCTAGAGCAACTAAGAGCCCGTAGATAACTACGGATGGAAAGGGGTGCTAATACCTTCCCTTTTCATAACCATTCTCCCGAACTCAGAATCTAACGAAGGTCTTTTTCTGTTACTTTTACCTTCCCTTAATTGGATAAAAATAAAAGTCGGTGGCGACTCTTGCTATCCGCACATTTGGATACAAAAATCCTACAAAGTCAGTTCACCGTATCACACCTTGGTATGGTCTTTTTTTAGTCGACACATTTCCTTCGTTATGGTTTCCTCTACAAGCCGAATTTTTGTAGCCACCTTTACCTCTGTCAAACCACTTTCCTTTGCCTTTGGTTTCTTTTGCTGAGTGTGCTTGCAAAGCCATATCACTTTTTGACTTGCCTGCAGATCTTTCATTCATTATTTGTTCATGAGATTCAAGCGTTACTTGAAGCTCTTCTTTTGTTAATTTTGAAAAATCTTTCCCATCTTCTATAGCCACCACCACGTGGTCGAACTTAGGGTCCAAAGATCTCAAAATCTTGGAAACAACAACTCTTGTTGTTAATGCTTCTCCACATGTCTTGATTTGATTCACTAGTTTTGTAACCCTAGTGAAGAAATCAGATATGCTTTCACTATCTTTCATCTGAAGTAGTTCATATGTTCTCTTGTGAGTTTGTAACCTCACCTCTTTCACCTTTTCAGCGCCGCCAGAGGACTTTGCAAGAATCTCCCAAGCTTCTTTTGGAGATTCTGAATCACTTACTTTCTTGAAATTTTCTGGACTGAAACATTGATGAATTATGAAGAGTGCTTTATAACTCAGCTTCTCCAATTCTGTGTGTTTCTTCTTGTCTTCTTCTGAAGTGTCTTCTTCAAGCGCTTCTAATCCATCATTTACAAGGTCCCAAAGACTTGACACCTGAATAAAACTTTCATCTGTTTGAACCAATTCTCATAGTTGTCTACTTTTAGAATTGGTAGACTTGCTGGATAATTCGCATTCCCATAACTTACTACCATCGTGAATTCTTCTTCTTCAATCGTTCTTGATCGCTTCTTCTTGATCGTTCTTCCCTTGAACCGATTAATCGGAGCTCTTGATACCAGATGTTGGAAATCCACCAAAACCTATGATGAATTTCTTTCAATCTTGATGAATAAGATTGATATCACCACACAATAACGATGAATAATTAAAGAAAGAAGAAGAATAAGAAATTATTTTCTGCAGAGTTTCTCTTTGCCCACAAACTGTGAAAAACTTTATTATTCACTTTGCAACTGTAAAATTCTGTAAATGAAATTGATTACAAAAATAAGGGTTACTCTCTCTATTTATAGATTTAGGTTAGCTTGCTTCCTAAGATAATGTCAAAAACTATAAAAGCCCAAAATACCTATTTTAGATCTAAATCAAATCTATTCTATTTTAGATATAATTCAAATCTATCTAAGTCTAAAATAAATCAAATATGTGTGTAGTATTTTCTACACACTCTCTCTTCCACACTTCCTTATTTCCTATCAAACTAACTACTTCAAGGCAAGAAATTACTTTCAAATATTAATTACTTAAAAAAAGTTTAACCGTAATTATAGTTATATGAACATATATTGACCATTTCAAATGACATGACATGACACGACACCTTCAGTTGAATTTGTCAAAATACATACTTAAAACCATTTGTCGTTTTTTATTTATGGAGAACATAGTTTTGACATGTAAAATTATACTACAACTTATAACTATTGATGTGACCGAACGAGAGATTAAATTTGTTGTAGACAAACTATATTTTTATGAGATTAATTTCTATGCAAGTTTAGTGTAAAAATATTTTAAATCATCAATGCATCTAATTATTATTAATAACATTTTATATACTATTAAAATAACATTCAACATTTTCAAAATTTTAATAACTTATGTTTTCAAACTTTTACATAATCATTTTGATTCATCCGTGCAAGGCGAACAGAGATTAAATTATTAAAATATAATATAAAAATAAAAAATAAAGAGTAGTCTAATATTAATTCATTACTGACAAAATTATCAAATTAAAAAATGCATGATTAATTAGACAATTCAAATATTAAAATGCATGATTAATTAGACAATTAAAAACTTAAAACTATATCAAATTACAATGATTTAATTTCTATTCAATTACATATCACAGATTATAATGATTTAATCTCTATTCAATAAATATCAAACTATATTAAAATTATAATGACTTAATATTTAATATTGTATTAGATACCTTATTTTAATTGTATATTAATGTTTTTATTTCTCTTCTATTTTTTATTTAATATTCAAACTTAAATATTATAGTATTATTTTTTATTTTTCACCGATATTGAAATAATCTGGTGTTTAAAATTACTAATATGAGAGATCTTGATTGAAAGTTAAAAATTGTTCATGTTCACAAGAAAACAAATGAGTTGACAAATGCGTTGACGAATCATAATTTTAATTAGAAGAAAGAGTATAATTTATTTATATATTATCCTGAAGAAATTTAGCACATTTGTCAAACTGATAAAATATACATTAATTTTTTTAGAGTAATTAGTTTTTAATTTGCTCCTTTGTCTGGCTTTTAACCCTGTCTTTTATAAATAAAATTCATTCAAATGTGATAATAGAGTACAGTATTTATTTCTTTATATGGTCCGGGAGCATCTTAAATCAGAAGTGGATGAAAACCTAACTCCAGTCACATCATTTAGGTTTTTAGTCAATTAAGCTCCAAACGGATTTAATGTGGCAACGAACTATTTATGATCCTACTAATCAATTTAAATTTGTTGCGGTTGCGGCACAGATCCGATATTGTATACACTAGTATTTTACTAGAACATGAAACAGATCTGATATATATATTTTTTGGAAGTATTTACTAACAAGATAGGTAGGGAATACAATGCATTTAATATGGGGTACCATGTAATTTAAGTCCACATTGTGTACTTTTTCTATACAACAATAAAAATTTGTATAATTCATCTTTTTTACTTATACTGCAGTGATAAAGTATTCTAAAATAATTCTACTTAATAAATTAAAAACTATTTTAAAATAAATAAATCATTTTTACAAATTATTTTTGTAATTTACTATGCATCATATTAAAACCGTTGTTATTTTTGTCTCATGTATTTATCGTGAAATAAATATATTACCGTGTCTTTTATTATAAAATATGTTAATAATATAATTACAGTTGTATGAAAAATGAAAATTATAAAAGATTTTATATTATTCTTTATTAATTACATTAAAAATATAAATTTATGAAATTCAAATAAGAGGGAATAATAAAATTTTGAATGGATAATATAAAAAATATTATTTATAATTTATTGGTATTGTAAATCATTTATATTTTAGTACACAATTTGTTTTTTGAAAAACAATTAATAAAAAAAAATGGAGGAAATAATTTATTATTTTTTTAAGATATGTCACTAGTAGGAAGAAATAATTTATTATTTTTTAAATATGTGTTACTCATAGAAAGAAATAATTTATTATTTCTCAAAGATGCGTCACTCTCGTAGAGTTCTAGATTACCATATATAAGTTTTTTTTTTTTGTGAAATGAAATAAAATTTTAGAAGATAAAAATAGAATTTTGAAATATTTAAGAATTACAATCATATTTAACAACTTATCTAAATGAGATGAACGAAATAATTCGATTGATATATGTTAATTGAGTTAAATGAATGTAAATTATTGATCTATAAATCAATTTCTTACTAAAGTTTTTATTTATATTTAAATTTAAGTATCAATATAAAACTGATACTTATAAATTATTAAAAAAAATTAACAAATTATTTAAACTAAAAAAATTGTTTAAATGATTTTTTTAATGATCTGTCTATATCTATGGGTCTCTTTAAGCTCTCACATCTCTACCTTTCTTTCATACATTCAATGAAACGTCTAAGCAATTAAACACCATAAATAGAGATTTGGTAGCTGTTGTGATAATTCATTTCCACATCCTCGTGGATTATTTTCCACCAGTTATCTTGTGTCATCCATTGTATAAACAGTCTCTTACAATCAATAAATGACCCCAAACAGCCCCTAAAATTATTAACACTAGAAAATCTTCATCTCTCTCAAAAGAAAAATGGAACTCCAAATTGCAAGAGGAGAAATTTTTCTAAGAGTGATAGCAATATTGTTCTTGGTATTAACAGCTTTATTAATTGCTTTTGATACTCAAACAAAGGTTGTGTTGTTAAGTATTGAAAAGAAAGTTACTTATAAGGACGTGGATGCTCTCAAGTAAATAACTTTTCTTTCTCTCTATTTTTTTTGTTTCTTTTTTTTAAAAACAAAATTATGTGATAATATATTGTATGTTTTTATTTTAGGATCTTGTTATATGTTTCATCTTCAGCTGCTGGATATAACTTACTTCAAATATGGAAGCACTCTTGTCATTCAATAAGATCTCATGATATGGGCATGCTTTGGATTAGTTTGTTACTAGATCAGGTGAATTGCTGCTCTTTTATTTTGTTTAATTGAGAATGCATATTATAATAGTATAATTAATTATATATAATTGTATCTAGATTAAAGTATGTGTATTGAATTAGGCTGATATATATCTCTAAATAAATCAAAGGTTGAATGAAGGGGACTCAAATAGCAGGATCGTTCTCTTAGAATTATAATTGAAATTCATCGTTATTCAAACAAACCTTTGTACTTGATGATATATATATATATATATATATATATATATATATATATATATATATATATATATATATATATATATATATATATATATATATATATATATATATATATATATATATATATATATATATATATATATACACATATTATGCGCACGAAATAAAAAATTTGTAAAATAAAAAAATATTTTATAAATACTTATAGTTTAATAATAAAATTCATATAAAATAAAATCTGACTTTGCATAAAGTATATTTCATTTTACATACTCAAAATATCAAAATATATTTTAACCAGTAAATTAAACAACAACATTCCAAAAACTTCACAAGAATTACATAAATTTTTACCATTAATAAAATGTAAATTAAAATAAAGAAAATAATTTATTTAAGAATCAAAGTTGGAGGCATCATAAATCAAGCAACACATACTTTAAAACATATAGATTCTAATTAATCTAAATCTTTTCAAGAATCATTCATGATTTCCTTGGCATGTTATAAATAAAAATAAATGTTGTTGTAAAGAAAATTAGCAAGTTGTCATTTTTCACATCATGAATAGCATGACCTTTTCACAATGTCGATATTACTTTGAACTCTGAAAAAATAAATAAAATAATGACAAAGTTCACAAAATAGAAAAACTCAATCTTTTTAAATAATAATAATAATAATAATAATAATAATTTTAATTTTATATATAATAATAATAATAATAATAATAATAATAATAATAATAAACAATTCAGCCTTACAATCATATAATACTTATATTCCTAAACTAAAAAAAATTATCAATATGTGATTTTTTTTAAACAGCTAAAAGATAATATTTTTCAATATGTAACTTAATCGTGTCCATATCACTCACAGTAACGCAAAATAAAATAAAATAAAAATGAAATATTTTCATTGTTAGAGACATGTATTGATATCATAAAAAATGCAAAATTGTTTTTTTATAAACAAAATTATATTAAAGACTTTTAAAGATAAGCTCATTAAGTCCATGGAGCATACATGAAAAAGAAGAGTAGAAACCTTTAGTTTCTATTTGAAATCATACACCAAATACCAAAATATGGTTTAATCGAAAAAATCATAGGAGCCGCTGGTTTAATCCGATTTTACCAATTTTCTGTTGGTTTTCTACAAATAACACTTCAAGTAAAAAATGAAATATCAGCTATTACAAAAATTAGAGTTAGAAGTAATATATTGCACAGAACTTAGAAGCATTACTTTCCTGATGACCCGCAATCATAATAGTTACTGAAAGGTTCCATCCTTAGTCTCAACAACTACAACAATCAACAATCATAGTAGCTACTAAAAGGTTCCATCCTTAGTTTCAACAACTACAACAATCAACAAAATACAATCAAACACGGTAAATCAAATACAACATTCTGAAAACTTATACACAAAAATAGTGTAACTATATTTCAATTTCAAGGATCCAAATAAAGCACTAAAATCATCATCCACAACTTCATATACATAATTAATCAGTAAACACTTCGAACACAAATCCAAAACTATTTTAGGATATAATAAAAGTTATGCAAAAATGTACTGCAGCAAAAATTCCAGAATAGATTATCATTCTTAATACCAAACTTGCACATTAAAATCAATTATAAAAATAAGTGAAAAATAAACATCAATATTATAAAAATCATGAAAAGTAAAATTAAAGGAAAATAAATCAATTATGTGGTTGAAATGAAAATAAAAAATACAAATTCATGATAGTGTTATACCGTTAACTTCTTCTATGATAGTGTTTGGTTAGAAAAAAGAACGATGAAGAAAAAACTAAAATGGGGATATTGAAGAAAATTGAGTCTACGAAAATTAATAAATAGTAAACATTTTGTAGTTTTATATTTATTTCATTTAAAAATAATAATAATAGAATTATTTCATTTACAAACTTTCCTTTTATAGCACCAATAAAATATGAAAGAATGCATGAGAGTATGACAAGTGGCAAACTTGCCATAAAACTCATCTTGCTTTATTATATTGTATGATATATTGTCTTTATTTGATTATGATTGACTAAAAAATAAGTAAAATACATTAATAATAATTTAGTCCGAATTTGAATTCAGATTTAAAGTCTTCTAACTGATTATTGATGTTGGAATGTTTGAAAATGCTATTTTTCTTATTTTAACTTTGCATCCTCAGTCCACTAAACAAACATAATATTTAAGTTATTTTAACTTTATCCCAATTCGATTCGATAAATTTTTTTTAATAATTTTTCTCTATGTTTTTGTTTGAGAATCTGAAGAAAAAAAAAGAAGAAAAAGAAATGAGGATTTAAAATAAAAATAAAAAGAATAGAAGAATTTGGGATAAAAGTGTTTCAAAAATTTGTTTTTATTAATTTTTCTTAACCTGAAGAACTTAAAATTTATATAAAAAGATGATTTTGAAAAACTTACATAAATTCTTCAAATATAAATTATGTTGTTATAACAATTTAAAAATTAAAAAATATAATAATAATAAACATTAATTTATCATTCTATACAAAACGAAAAATTTAAAATAAATTAAAGATTTTTTTTTTTACAAAACGACAAATTTAAAATAAAATTATGGATTTCTTTATTGCTTTACAAATTTCTTCCCGTGAATTTGTTTTTTTTTCTCTTTTCTTCCAAATTCTCAAATTAAAATTAAGAGTGTGCTTGGATGAAGCATTTCAATGAAGAAAAATAATTTTTTGAAAAAATTTAAAACGACTTGATCAAAATTTATTGTTTGGATACAACATATGGAGAATTGTTAAAATGATAGAAATTTATAAAATATTTTATTTAAGTCAAATTTACAGAATTTCAAATAACACAAAAAAATAAAGAATTTGAAATTGCTCCATAATTTAAATTTTAAATTGTTTATTATTAAATGTTCAAAATTTTCAAAATGATTTTTGTATTAAATGTTCAAAATTTGCAAAATGATTTTCAAAATTTAAGATCCAAAAAAGAATAGCGGTGCAACATGTTGTCCGTTTGCCTTCTATTTATGTATTGACCTAATTTTCCATGATTAATGTATAAATCATATTTATGAAAATTATAATTTATCTTCAAAATTTTCAAAAAATTACAAATAAGTCTCTAAATAATTTTAAAGATTTTTCAAATTGGTACATATTTTTATATTTTAAATTTGGCCCAAAAATTTTAAAAATTATGAAAGTGATCCTAAAATTTTAACAATGAATCGTTTTAATATTCCATCCAAACAAAAATTTTTAAAATTAAATGAATTTCAATAAAATTATTTGAAATGTTTAAAATTTTAAATTCTTTAAAGTTTCTCATTTGTCTCGTGGAAACACACTCCAAGTGTTGTAAAAGTATCAATGACCACAAGTTTATTTCAATGAAAATATTCATTGCTCGAAAAAGTAGAGATTTAATTGTAGTTAGATTAGATGATTGATAAACATAATATTTTAAATTTTAGGTGAAGGGTTCAACTAAAATATATAATGTCTAGAAGTAGAAAAACTACTAATCTTTTGTTGTTGTTTTCTTAAGTAAAAAATGTTAGTATTTAGCAGATTTTAGATGTATATTATTATTTTTTCTCTTTTGCAGATTGCTGTGTACTTGACATTTGCCTCAAACGCGGCATTATTTGAAGCAGCTCTATATGCACTTACGGGCTCAGACGCATTTCAGTGGTTGAAGGTATGCAACAAATTCACAAGATTCTGTGAACAAATTGCAGGGGCAATATTATGTTGCTTTGTAGCATCCATTTTAATGGCTATGATATCAATTATCTCTGCCTATAGAGTTTTCAGAATGTATTCTCCCAAGAGGTTCTTGCGTTTGAAAGGAAAATAAATGCATCATTGATAATTTTAAATTGTATATCTGTGAATTTGTGCGCACAGAAAGTTAAAAAAAAAACAAATGAAAAAGATGTGAAAGAGTGATGATAGATATAGGTTCCATTGTTTGTATTTCTTTCTTTTTCTTGTGTTTTCATTTTTCATTGCCTAGAGCACTTATGGAACTTCAAAGTTTTGTACATAAGTAATATTTGCATAGTCAATTTAATGCAGTAATATTATTTTATTTTATTTTTATTTTGCTGTGACAATGCTCGACTTTACGAGTCATGTTGTATGTCGTCTTAATTGTTACATCAATATCAGACGATTGTGATTTAGGAATATGATATTGAAAATTTTATCTCTGTTTCTTTATATAAGAGACAACTTATTTTTTTAGGTTCATTGAATAATCAATGTATTTGGTCAGTTTATAAATTTAATATATTGATTATTCAATGAACTTAAAAAAATGAATTGTTTCTTATATATAAAAACAATGGTAGTATTAAATAAAAAATTTAGACTATTTGTTCAAAATCGAACGATCACATTTATCATAACTGTGTGATTGCAAAAGAAAATGTAATGGCAGGAAATCCATTTTCAAAAAAATTCAACATATAGAGCATTTTTTTTAAATTTTAATATATAATAAAAGTAAAATACGTGACTACTTCTATCTATGTATGTGTTTATCTCTGGATTTGGTAAACAACGATGGTCTCTTAATAAAAGTTTACTTGCAAGATGGACCAGAGAATCTCAGTACAGTGCTTCAGTTTTCAAGTGTTTTTACAAAGTGTTTTCAAAACAAGAGTTTGTTCGTCTGGTGCCAAACAAGTTTATATGATTTGAAAGCAATAAAGTAAGACTCGTAAAGTAAAATGGAAAGCGTTTAGATTGTAAACATAAATGAAATAACATTAAAATAGTTGAAAATAAGTTGATTCAAACATACATTGCCCTAGCTTGACTCTCATTTCACTCGTTCATTTGGATCCTCTGAGTGATTAGCGTGTAGGAATGTGAAAGTTTGAACCCCTAGCACTATGCACAAAGTGCTTTATTTATAATACACATATAATAACTACTTTCTGAAGGGCTTCGTTTCTTTGTACGCCATGTGTACTTGGCAACAATCGACCGTTCTCATGTAACCTACACATTTACATTGTACTGGTCGGTCTTGTCGTCGTCACACATCAGTCGATTCTCCGTACTTAGCTTAATTCACAATTGACTCCCTGAATTGGCAAGGTTTTTCTTATTCGTCAAAATCCTGGCCAACAGTAGGCTTGTGACAAGTTTTTATGGTTGTTATTGTGTTAGAGTAAGCTCACTCAAGGATTTTGAGAAACTCTGCATGTGGTGTTTTTCATAGTGAATTAGATTCCCCTTCTATCTATGTCGCCTCTATGTTTCCCTGGAAAGGAGTTTGATTAGAGAAATGAGTGCCACATTAAAACGCTATTCTCCTTTACGGCGCCCCTGATAGGTGATCCGTTGTCGCCCGCGAATCAGAATGAGTTATTTTGAAAAACTACAGATATCGACAATGCTCAAGTTGTATCGCAAGAATTCTTGATTCTATTAACTAACTACAGTGACGATTAATGTGGGGTTTGGTTTTAGTATGAATTATAAAACAGATTAAAATAAGTAATTATTGAATAAGCTAAAACAAAACAAACTACAACACCGACTTCCAACTTAGCATTGATTCCTACAAATTTCCAATTTCCCTAACGGGTATGATCTTATTCGATTATAAAAACTACTGACAAGCTCAATAGCAACTATACGATGAATGTTCTTGAATTCTGAATTAAGCAAAAGAATTAAAAATTATTGTGAATTAAGCAAACGTAAATTGATCGAACGCGATAATGTAAAAGCTACTTTAATGCGAATTTGATTCAAGATCAAACAACAATCAAATTTAAGAATTATATCCTATAACAAAAATCGAATTAAACAAGCAATTGATTAATATGAAATTATAAAAGAACCTCAAAGTGGAACCCGATTACTGTAGATCGATTCTTGGAAGATTAGTTCCTCATGATTCATACAAGCTTCTCAATATTTTATTTGTGAATGGTAAAACGTGACAAACAATAGTAACCCGGATGCTCTTTGTTTTCACATAATCAGGGTTACAAATTAACAATCTGAACCGGGTCAGAAAATACAAACCCGACCCATAAATTTGAGACAAAATAAATTTGCTTCTTATAGCTGAAACTTCAACGAATTTTACGAGGCATCTACAGTCTGAGTCAGCTTCTGGATTCAACACGAAAGTTGTAGCTCTGTCTCTTAGCTTTCCAATAATTAGTAGAACGCCTCAATCTGATTCATGTAGCTCCAGTTATGAATTTTCTTATTGAAAGCTGCTAATGCTGAAAATAAAATACGAAAATCAATTAAAGACAAAAATAAAATAAATTATAAAAACATCATGAAATAGTTAAATAAATAAAACAAACCATGGAAATGCGTAAGTACAAATATAGAGGAATGTGCATCAAAATGCACTAATCAATTGGTCTTTTACAAATATACAGATATAGAGTTCCTTAAGAACAAGAGCTTGGAAATGACTAAGTGGTTTAGTTTGCTTTCCCTTCCTTACTTGGACGAGTCCCTCGAATATGACTTGCCTTTAGAGTAGAGGGAAACCCCTCAACCATGGGGTGAGTCCCTTAAGCAAGAGTCAAACCTCTAGGTGAAAATAAGGTGATTCATGCAACAGTTGAGGGAAATCCCTAAACATCAGCTGAGGTGAAAACACGTAATCATTAAATGCGATTAATGATGATTTAATCTAGGGAAGATTATTTGGTCTTAATTCCCCATGTGTGTCATTGACATTGGAGCCTTTTTTAAATGTTGGGATGTCTATTTGGAGGTTATTGGTTATCTCTACAATTGGACTTCCCATTCTTATAAGAGGATTTCAATATTTCCTTTTAAACCTTTTTCCACATTTCTATCTCTCGAAATTTTTCTCCATCCCCTTAGAAGCTCTACAAACGTGGTATGCATTCGTTCTCAGTTCTTCCAAACATAATCTCTTAACTTTGTTTATATGTATAATTCTGCCATTTTTTGTTTCTATTTCTCTTAATAGTAATCATTAAGGTTTACATGGTTATATAATGCTACCATGTGTTCTGATAGGACAATATTGATAACCTCCCCGATGGTGATCAGAAGAGGCCACAATGTATATAGAGAAATATTATATTGGTTATTGCTTAGTTTGTTCTATGTCGATGTCCTTCTTTTATAGGCTTCTTTGTGAGACAATGGTAGTCAATTCCATAAAGTCGTATTCATGGCTATTGATGTGTCCTCAATCGCATGGGAGACACGTCTAAACACCCTATTAAATGTCTATGAAGGCATGTTTGGCTTGCTGGATGTTCCCTCTATGGTCAGGATCTATATGGGTGAGCCCTATTGGGAAAGCTCTATTGAGCAAGCTCTAACGAGAGAGCGTTATTGTGAAAGCTCTATTGGGTTGTTGGGTTGTTCCCTTGGTTTGATTGGTTGGGTCAATTTCGAGGGCGAGATATCCCTTTCCTCTTTGGTGAGCCCTCCAAAGAGGGTGAGACCTTTTTGAAAGAGGGACCTTTCCTCGACTATACGGGACGTGGGACCCTGGTGTACATAAATGTCTCAAGCGTGAGGCCTATTAAAGGCGAAGCGATTTAGTGGTCTATCCAGGACATAGGGTTTGTGTTAGACTATATCGACTTATCTAGAGGGGGTGAATAGATCCCCAATTAAAATTAATTATGAAAACTTGTTACTCAAAAATTTATTTGAAAAACAATGTTGAGCATAAGGTTTTTGGCCTAGATCAATATAGTAATCTAAACGAACCTAGTTATTGGAAACTCGGATACGCACAAGCCATATAGAATTAACATAATGATAAAATCAATCAACATAGTAATATCTCAATTAACCGTTTAATATCCAACACAATGGTTTCCTATTTCTAATGAAATCATATTAAAAACATAACTTGACAATTTATCGAACATGTGACGCGCAATCAATTTTTCATGATTTTCTTTAAGCTTGTTGATATGAAAAAGCACTTACAATCAAAGTTATTATAAGTTAATCAACAAAGCAACTTAAACTTTAACAATCAAATAGAAATCATATACGAATCGATTGATTAAACAATACATTCAACAAATTTCATATAGAGTGTAAATGAGAGTAAGAGATAGAACATTACAATTTGTCAAACACTTAGTATGCGTTCGACTTTTCAGAATTTTTCTTTGAGTTGTGTTGATATGAAAACCACTTATAATCAAAGTGATTATAAGCTAGTTAACACACAACTTTAAATAAAACAATTGCAGAAAAATTCTTATGAGTCAATCGATTAAACAATCTTATTATACAAATTATGTGATAAAAACAAATGCGAGTAAAGAAATAATAGAGAGCGACACAAGGATTTGTTGACATAGTTCTCCACTTTCGTCCTCAAGTGTGGGTAAGTCTGCATCCAATTTCAATGTGGAATTATGATACTTTCTTACTATACAAAAAGTATGATTACAAGAGATGTGTTCAAGAGCAACTCTACAAACCCTAACCATTTGATGTTGATTCAACCCTTCTCTTATTTTGATCTTCAACAAGACCAAGACACAATAGATCCCAATTGATTATCTGGATTTTGTTACTCCATTGCATACTTTATCTCCAAAGCTTTCGCACACCGTCAATTGTACCTATTGCAACACAAGACATCAATTTTGATTTGTCGTTTGCTCGCTACTTCCTTTGTGTTCTTTGTGTCCAAAGGATCTTATTAGTTATTTATATTTAAATGGCTTCACTTGACAACAATCCTATTTTGAATGTCTTACACGAAAACCCCCAAATCAATCAATGATCTTAGAGGATAAACCCACGGTTTTTCTTGATGGAGACCCCTGCAAATCTCAATCCAATATTCTCGGCTACACAAGAATGATACATTTATAGTTGGCAACCTTTTTAGGTAAAAGAGGGAAGTTTCAGAATAAAAAGTTATGAAAAAATGAATCACAAAACACTATGCGCTGACCTGAAAAAATCATGTGTCGACACATGCAAAACTGTAGGTATAGGCTTTAAAAATGTAGTACACGTGTCGACGTGAAAATAGTGTATATCGGCACATGTGCCTGTGTTTTAAAGCAGAAATGTTGAATATGCTACAGACTTTAATATTGAAGCACATGTGTCAGCGAATAAATTCTATATGTCGACACATACTGAACCTTTTAAGAAATAATAGAATTTTTTATTTTATGTGTGGATACATACGAATTTCCGGTCGACACATAAACATATTTTTTGTTCAGAAATTGATTTTTCATGATTGAGATCAATTTCAAACATGTTTTAAATGATTCCTAAGAATTCTAATGTAAGGGAGTGCCATAGATACCGTCCAATATACATAAATTCTAAGTTTTTCTAGTTTTGACATCATGCAAAACATCTAATGGTGAATTTACACTTACATACTCCCCCTTTTTGATGATGGAAAAACTTGCGATGATGCCTTTTATGTAGTTATCAAAGGCTCCCCTTGACTGTGTGCTTCCCAATTTCATCTCGCATATGCTTTTCCCCTTTGAAAATATCAAAAATAAAGAAGGCAAATCGTGAGAAGTATCATATTCCAATACTAATACTAATATATCACTCAAAGGCGTTTTTGCAAAGAAGAACCTATAATTACATATCTCCATATGTAATGATGCAAAAATTAATAGATAACAAGCATAGAACATTACCAAACATGTAATAAAATTGCATGAATAATAATGAATACAATGCAAGAGCAAGCTAGTTAAGTTGCTTCTATATCATCACGATTATGTAACACAATGCAATGGAATCCCGTTGCCACACACACATGTGCCTAGCATAGCGACAAGAACATGTCACTATTCAATCCAAAATGAAAATATTGCCATAAAATGTGACTCAACTAAAATAAGAACCGTACATGCAGTTAACATGCTTACATTCAAGTTATGCACAAATGCAAAAAATAATAATAGAAAGTGACATGCATTAAGGAAAAGTCTTACTTTCAAGGAGAAATTGAAACAATATTACCCCACTCTTGATTGAACGGAAGTTAAACTCGCATGATGTAAAATACTCAATCAAAGGGTTAGAGTAAAAGTATAAAAGTTCAAGCAACATAATAAAGAAAGTAACATTAGAGACATGAATAATCCTCAATTTCTCACGTATGTTGAATTTGTTGCCATGAGAGTGTCAATTTGCTTTGCATTATCCATGGCGAATTATTTTAGTAATCTGAGATAATACTTTGCTTGACACACACATTATTCCTTCCTTGAGTTGCTTTATTTGAAGTTCAAGAAAGTAATTCAACTCTCCCATGAGACTCGTTCCAAACTCTCATTGCATAAGCTTAGAGAACTCTTTGACAAGTTGCATGTGCGTAGAACCAAATATGATATAATGTCAAATGTGTTGTGCTTGATGTGTAATGAAGCTAAACATGCTTATGTACATATAAGTGTTTATAAAATAAAATACATGAAAATATAATATGATGAGATCATAATAAGTATGTAAAGTGATAACACGCCATGATTATCAATTAAGAATTATTTGCAAATGAATACACATAACATATAAATCATACACCAAGTATGTCATGTACTTAGAAAAAATAAACAAGTAAAATAGAGAACTTACTAACAAAGCGAAAGTTGAATTGATATTATCCCACATTACAAATGACAAAGGATGCACTTGCATTTTACAAGGAGCTCTCGAAAGAAAGTTGAATCAAATGCATAGTATGCCACAAAGACTTTAAAAAACCACGATCTAACCAATTTTCACTTTGACAAAGTACCCAAAAGTGTAAATTGAAATGAAGTCGAGAAGGTCATTGATTTGATGATCATTCATTTTGATTGAAATTTCATCTTTATCCTTTTCATGTTAGTTATCTTTCTCCTCCTCATTGTCGTAACTGATAAAAAATACGAGAGTCTCCACCACTACTTATTTGTCCTAAGGACGGGAAAGGAACAGAAAAACCCTAATTTGTTAGAGATTGCTAGGTTCGTGAGTAGATTAGATAAAGAGAATGTGTAGGAACAATGTTTTAAAAACCAGACTGATCTGGTTCAATTGCTGGATCGGATATGTCGTTGAACCGACACGAACCAGTGAAAACCGAAAAAATATGCGGTTTTCCAAAACCGGTGGTTCAACTGCTTTTTTTATTTACTTATTTATTTATTTTAATTTTTAATTTACTTTTACTCAAATTTATTTAATTTTAAAAAAAAAATCTGCAATTTAATTTTTTTATTCATTTTGATTATTTTATTAAAATATTATATTTAAATTAAAAATTAAAAATTAAAAAATTAATTAATTAATTATATTATTGACAAAGAAAATGTTGTAGATGCGGTTGATTTTGTTGCAGATAGTTTTGATATTGAATAAGGATATCTCAATTATGAAACAATCTTTATTCCTTGAAACTAAATTTAATAGACAATGAGGTTATTTTGTTATAAATTATTCAATTATATTCTGTTGCAATTAGATTTTATAATTTTGTACTATTTTATTGTATATGATACCTATATTTAAAATTAAAATTTAAATTTAAAATATAAAATTGTGAAATTGTGAATTTATTCATTACATGATATTTTAAAAAAAATTTAAGTCCTAGTTATATTTTGGAGAGACTGGATCATTCGGTTCGACAAGTTTTATACTTATATAGTTTTACTATAAAGACCGGTCTATTCAACCGAGTTATCAAGTTTAATTCAGTATAGTCATGTGGTTCGACCAATGACCCAATGGTCCGACCAATAAATCAGTGATCCAGTACCTTCACCAATTTGATGTACGGTCCGCTTTTTAAAACATTGGTTGAAGCAGCAAAACTATGGGGGTTGCTATAGCGAGTGTAGATCGGGACGTTTGATTTTGATCACATAGTCACCTAGAGTTGATCTTGGGAGCGTTGATAAGAAGTATAACAAACAAACGCCTTAGATTCAAATTTGACTGGAGTGCATAATGAGATGAAGCGCGTATGATTGCGTTGAAGTCATCACATAGTGTGGCCACTAAATGGCCACATGTCGCGTGTCTGGAAGGAGACCGAGGGAGTATTTAATTTCATTTGCTTTACAAAATATCATTTTTCTGTTCTCTCTCTCTACCTTTCTCTCTCCTCTCTCTAAACAACAAACCTCACCACCGGCTAAAAATCGTATCCGCTGGTGGCTACACCCTTAACACCATCACAAACCAAGTTCCCAGTTTAGCTTCTACGGAAGAACTCAACCAAAACCCACAAAATCCATATGAACATTAACCCTGTCATGAACCTTAACCCTGACCGTCGTGGTTGGTTGTTGAGACCACTGTACCGGGTGAGAGTTCGTCGGGAACTTCATCCATTCTCCAGAAATTGATGAATCCTATCCCTAGTAGCTAAGATTTTTGTAAGATTTTATATATAGAATTTCTTTCTCAACAAATTTGTTGTATCATTTTTTCTCTCTTCTTTTTCTCTATTCTATCATCTTCATCTTCAACCTTATGCACCAACATAACAACAAATGTTTTATAAATATACTACATTATTCATATTTTAAAAATAGTCATATATTACCTCCATTTTATAATATTTCTCTTATATGTTAGTAATAAATCGGCAAGACATGTTCATTCACACATGTACTTTCCTAATTGTTAGTAATAAATCGGCAAGACATGTTCATTCACACATGTACTTTCCTAATTGAATAAAAAAGCATGACTATGATGGAAATGAAATCAAGTCTACTAGGAAACGGAATTAAGGAAAAGCAAACACAAATTCTAAATATGACAAACATAATCAAGATTATTATCTTCACATAATGAAACATCGACATGTTCTTACGAACTAAACGAAAATGACAGACTAATAAACAATCAAATTACATTTGTGCCCTCTAAATTTATTTTTAAGTTCTTTTTAGCTTCTACATTAATGTGGAAATACTTTAAAAAAACTAATTAAAGTGGAAGCACTTTGACATGCATGGCTTTGTTAACACTTAACACACTAGCTAGTAAAAAAGCAAATTAAAGGGATTTGATTTTATAAACCTTTCAGTGTCTGTTACGTGTTAAATTTTTTCCTTATTGTTTCACGGAACATGATTTATGAGTTCAGTTTGACTACTAGGAAAACCATTTTCAGTTTGAATACTAGAAAAACCGTTTTAAAAGACTGAAAACCAATAAGTGCTGCATAAAAGAGAATACTAGGATTTGAATCCTCTAACTTTTAATTCTATATATTCTAATTATCTAAAAATGATGATGGGTGGATGAGATATATCACATGAAAATGCTTTATATATATTTGTTTGTGAGTCTAGATGGGAGGAGAAGGAATGACTTTGTAAAATAGATTTTTAAAATATTATTGAAAAATACTTGACATTTTATAAAAAATAATTCTGTATAAAATCATAAAATAGTATTAATTATTACTGTATTTTTAATTTTTAAAATACTATAACAATATAAAAGATGTTTGAAAAATTTATCTAAGCCTTGTAAAATTTCCCTCAAATACAAATTTTGATTTGATATCATCTTTTGGTACGAATTATATGTATATTGCGGATGAAGTTTTGGTTGCTTTAATTGTTTCTTGCCTATAAAAAATATAAAGTTGAAATTTCTCCAAATTAGAGAATTTTTATTTATAAAAAAAATAAACCCTCTAAAATTCTTCCAACTAAAATTTGTCTATTTTTTTTATTTGATCCTTTTTATTTTTCAAAACTCTCACATTAATTTCCTCGAAATTCTTAAACAAAACCTTAAGATTTATTTAAGAGTTTGGACAGGAGGAGAACATGAAAAATTTGAATGAAAGGAGAAGAGAAGACTTCGAAATTTAAAAGAATTTTTGAAAATACTTAAAAATCTTAATTTTTTATTTTGAAAGGATGATATTTCGTAAAACGATAACAAAGTGTTGTTAAACATTAAAAAAATATGTAATTTTTAAATTACTATAATAATATATATTACTTTTGAATAGTTTGTATAAACTATTTAACATCTTCGAAATCTCTCATTCTATACAATTTTTTCATTCATCAAATTATGAGAATTTGGATTTATGAATAAGGGTTGTTTGATTGAGTTTTGTAAAACAATTTTTTCGTTTATAAATTTTTGAAACAGTAAAATTTATTTGGTAGTCTAATTTTACAAAATTATTTTATAATTAAGAGTTTTAAAAATTAAAAAACTAAAATAAACGTTAGAGGTTTTGATTTTTAATTTTTAGTATTTTTTTTATGCACTCTAATTTTGAGGGGAATTAGACCCTAATAATCTAGAGCGATTAGTCTTCTTCGAATTAATCTCACTTTTAAAAACTATTTTAATATTGTATAATATTATAAATTTGTCAAAATATATTAATTTTCTTTATTTTTTTTCTCTTCTTAGTTTCAAAATTAAGAATTTTAATTATAAGTTCTCTCAAACTCAGTCAAACGAAAAATTTTACCTCCAAAATTATAGGACAAAAGAAAAGTTTGAATTCAACTACAAAATATCAATTCTACAATACCACACACACATAAATCAAACACCCAAAATTTTTTCACTAATCTCTTTATACGAAGATTAGTTATTGGTTTGCAAGCAAGGACTTAGTTGTTAGGGCAAGGATAGAAGATAATAATGATGAAAATAAAAGAGAGGATAAAATAAGGATTAAATTGTATTGACTTGAATTGATAAAACTAATGAAATACAAGCACCTATTTATAATCTCAAAAGTAACTAACTAAAAACAAACCCTAATCCTAATCTTAAGGAATTAAGATATACGATAATAACAGTAAAATAACAAATACTAAATTATCCTAATAATTACTAAAACTCCCTTTCTAATCATGAATCATTCACAACATCATCCCTTAATTCATGTTCATCACACTGATTGTATTAAAATCTCACTTTCTGGACAGCTCTAGAAGGTGCTATCCCTTAAACGGATAAGGTGTTCAGTCTTAATATCCTTCATCAGAACATCTGCAGCTTGCTTCTGGTTGCAACTCTTCTTTACTAATATGTCATCACCATAAAAACACACTAGAATCATATTGCTTCCAGAATGTTTCACATACACACCATACTTCATCTCACATTTCTGAAACCTTTGCTTCTTAGAAAATGAATCAATCTTCAATCCATACAGAGCTTTGTGTAACTTATACACCATCCCTTCCTGATTCTTTTTCACGAAGCCAGAAGGTTGTGACACATATACCTCTTCTTGTAATGGTCCGTTCAGAAATGATGACTTCACATCCAAATACATCAGCGGCCAACTTCTGATTATTTCATGCCTCGCTACAAGAGCAAACACCTCAAAATAGTCTCATCCAGGCTTCTGAATAAAAACTCTGGCCACTACCCTTGCTTTGTTCTTGCCAACTGATCCATCTAGCTTAAACCTCACCTTAAAAGCCCATCTGAAGCTGATGGCTTTCTTCTCCCTTGGAAGCTCAGTTAACTTCCAGGTCTTGTTTCCTTCTGAAGTCTCAAGTTCTTCTTTCATGGCATTCAGCCACACTTTCTTCTTGAGAATATCTTCAATGCCTATTTGTTCAGAATCTCCTTCTAATTCTGGAACCGTATCTCCTTCTGGACTTTCTTCAAAAGTTTTATTTCCACCAGAAGTTCCACCTTTGTTATCTTCTGGACCTTGTTCAGAATCATCACCTTCAAAACTCCCACCAGAATTTCCAACTTTGTTAACTTCTGGACCTTGTCCAGAACCATCACCTTCAGAACTTCCACCAGAAGTTCCACCTTTGTTAACTTCTGGACCTTATCCAGAGCCATCACTTTCAGAAGTTGGATCGCCTTCAGAGGCTCTTGCTTCAGAAGTTCCACCTTCAGAATCATGACCACCGTCATAGGCTGGACTAGAAGTTCCACCTTCAGAATCATGACCAACGTCAGAGGCTGGACTAGAAGTTCCACCTTCAGAGTCATGATTACCACCAAAAAATTAATCACCTCCAGAAGCTTGTCCTCCAGAACCTACGTCTTCAGAGTTTTCTCTTCCAAAAGCATGATCACTTTCTTGATCACCTCCAGAAGCTTGTCCTCCAGAACCTACGTCTTTAGAGTTTTCCCTCCAGAAGCATGATCACTTTCTTGATCACCTCCAGAAGCTTGTCCTTCAGAACCTACGTCTTCATAGTTTTCCCTTCCATAAGCATGATTACCACCAGATTCTGGATCATCATTAGAATTTGGATCAGAATCAGATTCACTATCTGACTCATCCTTAGAGTCTCCAGAAGCTTCTTCATCTTCTGACTCTAATTCTTCTTCAGAACCTTCATGTTCTGACTCATCTTCATAACCTTCATGTTCTGACTCATCTTCAGAAGCAGAATCCCCTTGAGATTCTAACTCATCTTCTAACTCTGACTTTTCTTCTGAAACTTCAGATTCTGACTCATCTTCAGAATCTATAAAATCATATTTTGGCTCTTCTTCATAAGTTTCAACCGACTCTTCAAGTTTCAACCGATACTTCTTGTTTCAACTTCTTCTTCAGTAACTCATCTTGAAGTTTCAACTTATCTTGAAGTTTCGATTCTTCTTCTTCGACTCGACTCATAAAGAGGCACTCTTCGAATCTTCATCCCTTGATTCGAAATGATAACCTCACAGGTTCCTCGTCAGATTCATAAGTCATCAATAACGCAGGTTCATCATCTGAATCATCTATGGCTATTTTTGCTTCTTCTGATTCTCTTTCTTTGTTTGACCTACAATCTCTAGCAAAGTGGCCAAACTGCTTACAACAATAGCATTGAACTTTCCTTCTGTCTTTTCCCTTCTGATACTTCTCATCAGAATCAGAAGTTTCTGGCTTCTGGAATTTGTCACCACGTCTATTCTGCTTCTGGTCGTTCTTGACAAAAGAAGCTTTCAGAGCTTGCTTTACTTCTCTCTCAGAAGTTTTGTCAGCCAAGCGCAATTCATGTGCTTCTAGACTGCTTTGCAGCTCTTCAATTTTCATGGTCTCCAAATCTTTGTTATGTTCAATAGCAACCACAATATAGTCAAACAGAGGGATAAGTGACCTTAGAACCTTCTCTATGATCACTTGTTCAGAAAGAGTTTCTCCACAAACCTTCATCTCATTAGTGATCAGAATCACTCTTGAGATATACTCAAAAACCTTTTCACTATTCTTCATGTTGAGATTTTCATATTGCTTTATCAAGGACTGAAGCTTCACCTTCTTCACTGATGCGTCACCACCATAACACCTGACCAGTGTGTCCCACGCCCCCTTTGACGTCATAGAATCTGCAATATTCTCAAACACAGTCGCATCCACACACTGATGGATGTAGAGCGGCGATCTCTCCTCCTTTATCTCTCTCGCACTTTTTCTTTTTTCTGCGCCAATGGAATGTAACTATCAGTAACAAGCTCTAGAACATCTTGAGCTCCAAACAGCACACGCATCTGGATCATCCATCTATTCCAGTTTTTGCCATCAAAGAGTGGAAGATTGGTGCTTAAGTTGTTGTTTATGTTCATCTTCTTCCTTGCGCAAATAACCGACAGATAGAAACACGATTCTTGTTTCCCTGAATTCTAAACCGGAAGCTCTAGATACCAATTTGTTAGGGCAAGGATATAAGATAATAATGATGGAAATAAGAGAGAGGATAAAATAAAGACTAAATTGTATTGACTTGAATTGATAAAACTAATAAAATACAAGCACCTATTTATAAGCTCAAAAGTAACTAACTAAAAACAAACCATAATCCTAATCTTAAGAAATTAAGATATACGATAATAACAAATACTAAATTATCCTAATAATTATTAAAACGTCCTTTCTAATCATGAATTATTCACAACAATAACCACCTTAGGAATGACTACCCCAGAATTTTGAAATTTTTTTTAAAAAAAAAATGTGTTTATATATATATGTCACACAAAACATAAATAAATCATGAATGTTGGTCCAAAGATCAATATTTTATTTGCTAGCCATAGTGGAACGGATTAAAATGTCGACAGTTATTAGTTTGCAAACAAGGGAAAAGTCATATTTATATTTATTAGCCAAGACAATTTTTTCATTTATCAAATTAGAAGAATTTTAGTTTGTGTATAAAAATAAGGGTTTTATTAATCTGATTTTATAAAACAATTTTTCAGTTTATAAATTTTTAAAAAGTAAAATTTATTTGGTCGTCTAATTTGCAAAATTATTTTATATATAATTGTTTTAAAAATTAAAAAATTGAATTTTTTTTAAAGGTTTTTTATTTTTAGTTTTTAATTTTTTTTTATGCACTTTGATTTCTAGAGGAATGAGACTTTAGTAATCTAGAGTAGTTTGATATTCCCCAAGTTAAATATCACTTTTAAAAATTATTTTAATCTTGCATAATATTAAAAATTTGTTCCTTTGTTTTGTTCCTCTTCCTAGTTTCAAAACTAAAAACTTTAACTATAATCTTTCACAAATTCAATAAACTGGAAAAATTCACTCACAACATTTTCACCTTTAAAACTGACACGAAAGAAATAATAGAATTTATTTATAAAAATATCAATACTTCAGTATTGCACCTAAACCAAACACCCAAAATTATTTTCCATCTCTTTGAACGAAGACTGCAGCGGCTCGACGGTTCATCAACAAACATCTCGTTCATCTCTTTTGAAACAGATCATAACTTTATCGACGAAAAATTAATTTACAAGAAGGGGAAGAGCCACCTTCAGAATGGCCATCCTAAAATAAATATATATATATTTTCTTACAAATAGGTATAATACAAAAAAAAAACTTCCTATCAAAAATTTTATATTTATATCATCCAAAATTAAATATAAACATGAACATTGGCCCAATGGTCAACGTTCTCTTTATTAGTCATATTACCACAGGTCTAAATTTCACTTCTATTTTTATTTATTTAATTGTTATTTGATTAATAAAATTTAAATTTAAATTTTAACTTATAAGAATATAAATCCCATAAACATTATAAAATATTAAAGATTTGTAATTAAAGAAAAGTATTTTAATTTTTCTTTAGTTTTTTCCTCTTCCTAGTTTAAAACCTAAAAAATTTAACTCTAAGCAAGCTCTCATAAAGTCATCAAACGAAAAATCCACTCACAACCCTTTCACCTCCAAAACTGTAGGACGAAAGAAACGTCAGAATTCATTCACAAAAAATCAATTCTCTAATACCACAAATAAATCAAACACTCAAATTTTTTTTCACTAGTCTCTTTGTACAAAAGTCGCAGAGGCTCGGCAGTTCATCGACAAACGCTTCGTTCATCTCCTTAGAAATAAACTGGAATTTTTACTGATGAGTTATTGGTTTGGAAGGAAGGGATTACCTTGGGAATGACTACCCTAGAATTTTGAAAATATTTATAAAAAAAATATAATATAAAACTTTTTTTACCAAAATTTTATATATTTATTATAAATCTATAAAAATGAAAGTACCTGGAAATTACCACAGCACCCCAATTGATAAAAATCATATTTGGTCTATTATATCAGGGTACAAAAGTAACTTCCTCAAATGCTTGCACCACATTCATTTGAATCTGATGTGGCACTCCCACAATTTTTCTCCACTTTTTTTTATTTTCTTTTTTTACACAAAACAAATTCATTTATTAATATACGTATTCACCCTAATTGGAACTTAATCATAACCCAAGCCATTGATATTTCTGGGAATATCAACCGTGTTTCCCTTCCCCATGCCTATTCATTCTCTCTCTGAATCAATATTCCAATTTGCAATGGAAAACCAACCGTTCTTCTCTCTTCCTTCAATGTTTCCCCCAAACCTTCTCATCATCAATCTCCTCACTGTTCTCTTACTTCCAACAACCGGTTTCCTCTGCTTCTTTTCCTAAACTCACCTCTTTCCATATACCTTTCGTAGAACCCTTCATTCTCTCACGGAACCTCCTTCGAACTCCTCCCGCCATACGCAACTCTGTTCCACCTCCGACCATCAATCCTTCGTATCTCCTCCACCGCCACCATCGTCTCCATTCTCATCGACAAACAGCTCCTCTGCTCAACATCATCCCTCGCCCCGTCCTCTGTTCCTTCGTACTTCTGGTAAGCATTGATTTCTTTCTGTCAGTTGGTTTGTAAAATTTTGCTTTTCCTACTACAGCATTCGTGTATTCAAGGTTGATACATATGTGCTTTTTTATGCAGATCTATGTTGTTGATAGTTTGGACCGCGAGAGAATTGGGAAAGCCAAGCAAGAATTTTAGGTGATGAATCTATTTAACTGAGAATGTGTTCTTTTGTTGATTTGCATTTGAGAATGTGTTCTTTATTGACAAATTAGTTCAGCTCTCAAAATTCATGTGCCAAGTTGCAGTTTTTTTTAATCGCCCGGTGTGCTCCATTTCGATGATTACAAATTTGGCTTAATTAACAAACATGATTTCTTTCTGTCAGTTGGTTTGTAAAATTTTGCTTTTCCTACTACAGCATTCGTGTATTCAAGGTTGATACATATGTGCTTTTTTATGCAGATCTATGTTGTTGATAGTTTGGACCGCGAGAGAATTGGGAAAGCCAAGCAAGAATTTCAGGTGATGAATCTATTTAACTGAGAATGTGTTCTTTTGTTGATTTGCATTTGAGAATGTGTTCTTTATTGACAAATTGGTTCAACTCTCAGAATTCATGTGCCAAGTTGCAGTTTGTTTTTAATCGCCTGGTGTGTTCCATTTTGATGATTACAAATTTGGCTTAATTAACAAACATGATTTCTTTCTGTCAGTTGGTTTGTAAAATTTTGCTTTTCCTACTACAACATTCGTGTATTCAAGGTTGATACATATGTGCTTTTTTATGCAGATCTATGTTGTTGATAGTTTGGACCGCGAGAGAATTGGGAAAGCCAAGCAAGAATTTCAGGTGATGAATCTATTTAACTGAGAATGTGTTCTTTTGTTGATTTGCATTTGAGAATGTGTTCTTTACTAACAAATTGGTTCAGCTCTCAGAATTCATGTGCCAAGTTGCCGTTTGTTTTTAATCGCCCGGTGTGTTCCATTTTGATGATTACAAATTTGGCTTAATTAACAAACAAGGACAAGAGCAGCTGGTTTTCTTAAATCATTTTTTATGTATACAAGAGCATCTGCTCACATTATGCATTTTTTGGAGATCTTGCGAACCAAGTTATAAATTATTGGTTTCATGTAATAGTTAGCAGATCTTTTGACATTTCAGGATGTATCTTTACAATATTCGGAGATTTGAGCATATTATGTTGGTTTATTGCTAAGCTATTTATCATGTCGGCATTAACTTGGTTAATATTTCTTTTTAGTTGGCTATGCATAAGTTTCCCATTTTTGCATTGAGTTAATTATGTGTTATGTATGTTTAACTGACTATTCTTCCTCTCTTGGCATAACTTCTGCAATTTTTATTTAGGTATATGCGAACATAGCTTCTGTACCAAAGCTTTCTACTAGGTGTTATGTATGTCTAAATGTTGAAAATGATGCAAAGCTTTCTACTATCTAAACCATCAGGTACAATGTTTGATTTAGGCGCTTCTAAGTTCTGATTCTTTATAAACGCAGTTTCTATATACTTTGAGGGTAAGCACAGTCTTGGAAAACTTATTCGAGTTGTGCAGACCGAACTAAGTTTTCTTGTCTGTGCAGATATTGTTTATGGATCTTAGGAAATGCCTCGACTTTAGCCAGTAGTGACTCCATTTGGAGCAAGTTAATTGTCGATGCTAAGAGAAGAAATTGTTATCATGAAGTTGGAGAAGACCCGAAATTGGCTCGTGTTATTGAGGATGTCGTGTTTGAGCTTGAAATACTTGGAGAATCTGAGTCGAAATTTAAGAAACTCAGTCTGTGTGAAAATCCAGAAACTAATTATTCTTCCTATAGGTAATTAGAATCAATATCTTATTAAAATATTCATGCAAGATGTGATATTAGATTTCAATTGATTTTGTTTTAATGTTTTATCATTTCTGAATTTCAGGATGACAAGATTCAAGCTTATATTCGAAAATCTCCGTTGTCTCGATTTGACAACAAGATTCTTGAGGGGAATGTTTATAATTTTAAGTATTTTCGTGTAGCCGCTAATACTGGATCATATAGGACCAACCAGCACCAGTTCAAGTTGAACTTGCAAAATTCCACACTGGTTTCAGAAGTTAGTGCTGATCTTATAACATGCCCCTTACTCATTTGTATCTTTCCTGGAAATTTGACATGAACTACTTGATTGGTAATTATCATTTTTGATTGTTATTTGCTACAAAAATGTCATATTTGGACTTGATTGCTGAAATCGACAGGGTAAGTATCTACTGCAACTTTGACTTTTATTTCCTTTATGTCAACTATCACAATATAAACTACATATTACATGTCTTAATCTCAACTGAATTTTCTGTTTTTAGGAATCAGAGCCAACAATTGTGCCTAAAGTAATTGGTGGCTTTGTTGATCAAACATTCCTTTTCAAAATCTGTTGCAAAGGTTGATGATACTATGTTTCATTTTATTTCGTATTAAAATTATTTAGTCGCATTTGAATTATAGTTATTTTACATTTAATTGAGACATTTGTGAATTTGGTTATATTTAGGATTCTGTTGATGGTGATGATGACTTGAATACTTCAGCTGTTACAGATGATAATGTTGCGGGAGATATTCAAGATTTAAATTCAGATTTAAATTCAGTTGTGAAGGTGTTAAACGTTTAAATTCAAATTGTTTTATTTTTGTGAACCCTGTTTTATATGTTCATATTATTGATGTTTGGTCAGAAATATCTGATGGTGTGAACCAAGATTTAAATTCAGATTTAAATTCAGTTGTGAAGGTGTTAAACGTTTAAATTCAAATTGTTTTATTTTTGTGAACCCTGTTTTATATGTTCATATTATTGATGTTTGGTCAGAAGGCAACTGTTCTAATTCAACTGACATTGAGACAGATTCAGCAAATTGGGATTCTGAAAAATATCACAATTGAGAAGAATGAATAAGTTATTAGTCTGAATCTTTGATGCATTACTTTTGTTTTGTCTACGATTTCAGAATTATGGATTTAAGTGGCAGTGGCGGTTCTTTAGTCCAACTTTTGTTAATACATTTTGTCTTATGAATTTTTTTGGTACTTTAAAATATATGCAATGCATTTCATGTGTTCCATTTTGTTTAATTATGCGTATGAGAAATCAAATTTTACCTTTCATATTGTTCATATTGTTCTTCTGTGTTCATTTGCGTTTAATAATTACAAATGTAACTAACAGTCCAAATAATTTATACAGAAATGGTAATATATTGGAAGGTTACATTTATATTCTTGAAAAAATTAACGTAGTTTAAACGATGTATTGTTAACTATAAATATATTGTTAATAAAATTAACAAAAAGTATATTATAAATATATTGTTAATCAAATATTGGAGTACCATTTAATTCGAAACTTTACTAATATATCTTTTGAATAGAGACATTATTATTATTTATTTTTATTATACTTATATGAAAATTATTTTGAATGGTGACATTAATATTATTTATATTTATTATACTTAAATCAAAACTTTACAAATATATCTTTTGAATGGAGGTATTAATATTATAGAAATTATTTTGAATGGTCACATTAATATATTTTATTTTTATGCATGATTTGATTTCAAAAATTTATGATCAATAAATTTTGAATGGAATTACAATTTAACCAATATAATATAGAATGGAATTATAATTTATGATCAATAAATTTTGAATGGAATTTTGAATGGAATTATATAGAAATCATTTTATATAAATTAATGTTATAATATAACTTTCATATAAATTAATGGTATCATATAATGTATTAAATATTTATATAACACTTAATTAATAAATTTATTTCATGAAATTAATTTTATATAATATCATTTTATATTTTTTTTGAAAGGTTACATTTATATTCTTGAAAAAATTAACGTAGTTTAAACGATGTATTGCTAACTATAAATATATTGTTAATAAAATTAACAAAAAAGTATATTATAAATATATAAAAGGTAAAGTAAATAAGAACTCTAATATTTATCTTAAATATTTAAAGCATAGGGATCTTAAATACTATTTTGTATTGATATTTTTTTATTTTTAATTGCTATAATTTTATAAATAAATATTATAATTTTAATAAAATATTTATGATTTATTTTTTAAAGTACGACTAATTAATATATTTTATATAATATTAGAAACAAATATTACAATTTTTTAATCAAATATTTGAGTACCATTTAATTCGATACTTTACCAATATATCTTTTGAATGAAGACATTATTATAATTTATTTTTATTATACTTATATGGAAATTATTTTGAAAGGTGAAATAAATATGTTTAATTTTTATGTATGATTTGATTTTGTAAAATATTATGATCAATCAAATTTGAATTCTCTTTTAATATTATAGGTTTGATACTGTTTCATATTGTACCAATATTTTATACATTAGAATATATAAAAATATGAAAATAATTAAATCAAAACTTTACAAATATATATTTTGAATGAAGATATTAATATTATTTAATTTTATTATATATAGAAATTATTTTGAATGGTAACATTAATACATTTTATTTTTATGCATGATTTGATTTCAAAATTTATGATCAATAAAGCATATCACAATCTTTTAAATTAACTTTAGAATTGTAATCATGATAAAAAATGTTAAATTGTAGTCATGAAATTTTAATGAAAATGATAATCATAAAATTAATAATAAAAGGTATAAATTTATTCATACAATCCTTTTATAAATTGAATAAGTTACATTTTGTTATAGTTTAAATATTATTTTGTTACTAAAAATATTTAAAATCATATATTTTTATGAAATATTAATAAAAATGATGTATTTTAAAGAAATAATTATTTAACTAATCATTTACTCGATTATAGGTATAGTAACTTTATTAAAGAGTTAATTGATCAATTAATTCAATTAAATTATTTTCAAAATATTAGTTGATCCATTAAAAATCAATTTAATGTAAATAATGGAAATAAAATATATAATATCGGTATAATTTTAAATAGTATTTAGAAAGTAGTTTAAGAAAAAACTATATGATTTTGAATGTTATTGAAATAAAATATATATAATATTAGTTGTTAGACCCTGCAATATTCACAATTTAGCTGATGTTAAAAGACTACAATTTGACGAGGAGTTGTTATATATCGTAGGTTTGGAAAAATTGTAAATATGATATATAAAAAAATAATTTAAAAGTGGTTATACATTGTGATTTCATTAATTTTATTCCAATTAAAATCAACGATACAAATAAACCAATGAAAATAAAAATTATGATTTATTTAAATAAAGAAGATATCTTTTCTTTCTCTCTTTCGATATTCTTAGATCTAATTTTTTATTTCTTTCCCTACGGATATCTATAATAATAAATGTTATATTATTATTTATAGTTGTAATTTTTTTAATTATCAATAATACATTTATATTAAAACAAAAATGATTATATTATTAAAATTATTATTCTTTTTTATTTCCATATTTATAACATAATAAAAAATAAATTATATTTTTATCCATAAAATTTTATAACATGATAAAAAATTATTTTTTATAAACAAAAAATGAAGTTATAATTTTTATAAACGGGAATAAGTTACAAATATTTTTATAATAAAAAAATTCAACTATTGATACAATTGTTTTTAACATGAATAAGTTAAAAATAATTTCGTAAAACGTTACACAGGTTAATGACACTTATAAACAAAAAAAATCCTATATTTATATAATTATTTTATTAACGGAAATAAGTTATAATATTAAAAATAATTTCGTAAAACGTCACACAGGTTAATGACAGTTTCTTATTTTGTTACACAATCATGTTTTCAGTTTACATTTTTGAATGTTGTCAAATAAGTTTGATACACTAAATTTGGCCGAATTAAAAACGAATTTTCTATTACATGACAAAATTAATTTCACGTTATATGAAATCTCGACCGGTCCCGTGCGACAGCACGGCTAGTTTTTATAAATATGTCAAGCAAAATTAAATTAAAGCATAAATGTTGGTCCAACTGTCAATGTTTTGTTTATTAGCGATAGTGGTATAGACTCATATTCGGCTTCTATTTTTATTATTTAATTGTTATTTTATTAATAGATTTTAAATTTGAACTCATAAGAATGTAAATCCTCAAATTACAAAATGGATGTAAAATTTAAAATAGTAATACTAATTAAATTAACTTTAACTATCTGCTCTCACAAACATACTCAAATAAAAAAATTCACTCATAACTATTTCACCTCCAAAATCGCAGGATGGACATAAAATCTAAATCCATTCACAGAAAAAACATCTCTTCAAAACCGCCCACAAACCAAACACCCAAAATTATTTTCTCATCTTTGTGTACGAAGACGACAACGGCTCATAGGTTCATTGACACATCTCGTCCATCTCTTTAGAAACAGACCACAATTTTATCGACAAGTTATTAATTTGCAAGATTGAAAGAGCCACCTTAAGAATGACCATCCTAAAATATAATATTTTTTTACAAATAGGTATAATATAAAAAAATTTCCTCCCAAAACATTATCATGCTAAACTAAATTAAAACAAGAATGTTGGTCCAATAGTTAACGTTTTGTTTATTAATCATATTGGAACTGGTTCAAATTCCACTTCTATTTTTATTTATTTTATTAATAAAATTTAAGTTTAAATTTTAACTTATAAGAATATAAATCTCATAATTAGAAAATAGGTGTAAATTTTAAAATATTAATACTAATTAACTTGATAATTTTAAGTCTTAGCTCTCACAAACCTACTCAAACGAAAACATTCGCTCACAACCTTTTCATCTATAAAATGCAGGACGAAGGAAACATCATTTTTTTTAATAGGCAAACAGCTGAATTAACAAAAAAGACACAAGGGGTGTACAACCCATCATACAAACAATACAGACAAACCTCAATGCTAATAATCTATAACATTAGTATCCAAATAGGAATATAACGAAAGAGATACCTACAAGAGGTCTCAAAAGAAGTAAGCTTGTCTAACACCGAATCTGACATCATCGGCAAATCCATCTGGAGCCACTCACAAGTGTTCTTCCACCAAAGAGACGCCACAACATAAGAGCCAAAATGATGATCAATATTTTCTTCTTCCAACAAGCAAAGTGGACAAACCAAATTATTATTCTCAAGCAAAACTCCACGACGAGACAAGTTTAATTTAGTTGGGAGACGGTTCAAAAGAAAAGTCTCCAACCAAAAAATAAAGGCTTACTTGGTAATTTAGATTTTCACAATGAATCTAGCATGTTAAGCACATTTGTCTCCATTACCGTCGGATGAAACCCGGAATCCAAAATCCACCCATAACACGCCTTAACAGAAAAATCATTTGGAAGTCTCCACCACACAAAGTTATCGGGGAAGCCCATCTTTGGTTGAATATGCTACAAAATGTTCAAAAGATCCGAAAATTCAGCAATCACGGATCGAGAAAACGAGGCAGTATCCATCGTGAAAATCGGTTGCCAAATCCAATAATGATCTCTCCAATAACCATTATCACTAACTCTCTTAAATCCCATCTTAGCAAGAGCGAAAAGCTCCAGGAAAAGAGAAGAAAAAGAGTTAGTTCCATCCCATATATCATGCCCAAAATAAATGAAATTGCAATCACCCAATTTGAGTGACATAGAAGAAGAAAACCAATAACCTTGAGAATTCATCCCATGAGAACTAATCAAACGAATATCTCTCCACCAAATAGAAGAAATCCTATCATCCCGATTGGAATAGCTTTCGATCATCTTTCTTTTAATGTTACCACACCTACATAAAAGAATGTTAATCCATAAAAAATTCCCCTCATTCAATATCCTCCACTTCCATTTTCTAAGCAATGCTATGTTAAACATCCCACAATGCTTCACACCTAACCCTCCCTTAGATTTTGGTAGACAAACCACATCCCAACTAACCCAATTAATATTTCTTTTCTCTTCCGAACCTCCCCACAAAAAATCTCTTTGGAGCCTAATAATCTCATTAATAATGGTCTTCGGAGCTCTATAGAAAGAAAAAAGTAGATTGGGATGTTGGTGAGAGTGGCATTCGGAAGGACCACACGACCTCTTAAAGAAAGATTTTTATTATTCCAATTGGAAAGACGTTTCCTGATTTTTGAAACTACCAACTTCTATACCTCTATCCTCCTCGGATTAATCCCCATTGGAATACCAAGAAAAACAAAAGAATTAGTACCGATCTCGCAAGTGAGAAAAGTAGAAGCTACTTGGAGAAAATCATCCGTAGTATGAATACCCATAATTCTAATCTTCGATAAATTAATTCGGAGACGGGAAACTAACTCAAAATTACTAAGGATATCTTTAATAATCCAAAGATTGTTCCAAGTGGCTTCACCTAAAAGCATGGTATCATCGACGAATTAAAAATCTCATAGTGAGAATCAACATCCATCCGAGATCCCTCATAAACACCAGAATCAATAGCCATCTTCATCATAGCCGACAAACCTTCAGCTACCAACAAAAAGAGGAACGGAGATAGAGGGTCACCTTGACGAAGGCCCCTAGACACAACAAAATCCTTAGTAGGACTCCCATTAACAAGAATGGAGAAATAACTTTTGAAAAGAGAGCTTCCATCCAACGTCTCCATCTATCACCAAACCCCATCCTCTCCAATAAAAACCTCAAAAAATTCCAAGAAACACAATCAAACTCCTTCTCAAAATCAACCTTCAAAAGAATACAACTCTTTTTTTTTTCTTTTTGCAAAATCCATAATCTCATTTAACGCCAAAACCTCATCATGAATATTATGTCCCGAGATGAAAGTTGATTGACAAGGAGAGATTAGATTATCAATAACCTTCCTTAGCCTAAGAGATAATAATTTAGCCAACATTCTATAAAGTCTACCAATAAGACAAATCGGTCTATACTCATCTAGCGACAGTGGGTTCTCAACTTTGGGGATCAAAGCCAAGAAGGAAGCAGTAATAGATTTAGAAGACGCACAAGCTGAATAGAATTCGTCAATAAACTTAATCACATCACCTCTTACCACGGACCAGCAAGTCTTATAGAACCTCTTCACCACTCCATACCTCCTCTTTTATTTCATCCTCCGAAAAAGGCCTCTCAAGAAGAGCATTATCTTCCTCCGACAAACCGTGAAAAACATCCCCCAATAAGGTTGGTCTATGAAATAATGACTCCTCAAAACGAAGCTTGAAAATATTCACAATGCCATCTTTAACCGCCGCCACAATATCAACCCATCCATTTTTAGAATTAATCCCAACAATAGAATTTTGTCTAAACCGATGCTTCATGTAATTGTGGAAAAATTTGGAATTAGAATCATCCTCCTTAAGCCACCGACATCTAGCCTTTTGACGAAGAAAACTTTCTTTCTCCATAATAGAGCTCCAAACCTTGTTGTTAGCCAAGGATATCCTAGACACCAAATCCTCAATATCCACTCCACCATCAGTACTCGCTTCAAAATCAAGGGCACTGAGATCCCTAACCGCTTCGTCCACCACCAAGTCAAGATGACCAAAAACTTCCAAATTGCATATCCCCAAATTTTTACGAAGAATCTTTAATTTCTCCCTAAGCACAAAATGAGCATTACCAACAATATTAATCTCATTCCAACATTTCTCCACGAAGGGAAGGAATTCACCATGTTTAGTCCACCCGTTAAAGAATTTAAACGGTTTAGGACCCCAATCAATGGAAGAACCTTTTAGCCAAATGGGACAATGATCAGAACGATCTCTATCTCCAACCACTTGGCCAGAAATATTCCAAGCATCCAACAATCCCTCCGAAAGAAGGAACCTGTAAATACATCTCATAGATCTACCATCCAAGCTAAATCAAGTAAACTTCTTACCAATCACAAGAGGATTCACCAACTCCATCGAATCGATAAAACCACTAAACTCCTCCATCTCCACTCTATTATGAAACAACGAAACACCTTTCCTTTATCCCATCTTTCGCACCAAATTAAAGTTGCCCGCAATACACCACTCACTCGCCTCAAACTTGGATTTAAACTCAATAATACCATCCCACAACATCCGCTTCTTCGAAGAAAGCAACAAGAATAAACGTTCACCAAAAACAAATTGATACCCTTCCGTTCAACATTAATACCAACCAAGCCTTTACCCGAAAAACTAACAAAGGCTCAAAACCTAAACGCCATGAGATAAGAAGGTCACCCGATCGACCACAAGCAGCCTTGTAAGTCCATAGCACATATGAACCTCCCCACATTTCCAAACACCAAAAATTCTTTTGCTCATATCTCTAGTTTTTTTTTAAATTGAACACAAACCAAACTTCTATTATCTCTCGTTGAGTACATAACAATTGTTTCTCTCAAAAGAAAATCCTAACATCTATTTCACTTTTCTCTCTCAAAACAAAATCCTAACATCTATGTCACTCATCTCACTTATATTTAAACCCCAAACATAGGCAGTGATTTTGTCATCTTCAAACCTATGACTACCATATAGGTTAGTCTTCTCCACACTTATTATGTAATGATTTCGTTTGTTTCAAAATATTTTTATCTATTATTGTTTAGGTTTCAATAGGTTGTTTCATAATGTTTGAACTTTCTGTTTATTTTGACTTGTAAGTATGTATGAGTGTGAAAAAAATTAACGAGAATGAAGCTAAAGTAAGCGATGCAAACTTGTGTGAGCGCTACAATCTTATGGACAAACACCTGTTTGTTCCTCTCACTTAAGCTTCATTTTCCTTTCCTTTCATTTTGGATTCTATTATGGTACAAATATGTTTCTAACATATTTTATGAGTTGATGTTGTTGTTGTTGTTACATATAAAAATTGTATTTTGTTTAAGGTTTGTTGTTAATGCTTGTTGTTAATATTTGTTTATGATAAATTTATTACATCTTATGTGGTATGTGTGTTTTTCAAACACCTTACTGAATATATAACTTCCAAAATTATAATATGATATATAAAGTTATGTTTGAAAATAAGTTACAAGTTCAATTCTAAACAAGAATCTTTTAGTCTATTATTTGTATTTTGGTCTTTAACTATGAGAACTTGGTTTAACAATTCTAATTTTTCAATCTCTCATTCCTTTACCTCTAATTTAGTTTGCAAATTAAATAATATGTTTCAAAGTGAACTAGAGGTGAAGGAAGGAAGTTGAAGAACTAGGAACATTAAAATAAGTTCTAATAATTAAGGAGTAAAATATGGATAAGGTGCTGAAGAATTCTTGTCTAACATTGAATGTGTAACTTGTTCTTCTAATATAACTTAATTTGGTATATTATAATATTTTAGATCAGACGGAAAGGTTATATGTTTAGTGAGCATTTGCGAAATAAACATTTCACGTGAATTATAATAAACTCAGCGTATATATCACAACCGTTGTTTATAATAACCATTATTAAATGTTTTTTTTTAAAACATATCACAACAATTGGTTGAAATCACCACACTTCTTGACTTATAATCACGGTCGCGCGATCGATATGAAAAACATCACATACAATCATCTTTTATCTCATAACTGATGATTGGATGTTGTGGTATCTCTTTTTTAACTGTTGTGGTATTACTTTTATGTAGCAGTGACAATTCGATCCTAGCCCTGTCACTGTTTGCAAGACACAAATCTTGCAAGACACAAATTGATTAATCTTGCAAGACACGTATCTTAGTTTGCAAAGTTTAACTTTCTTCTCTCTATCTCTCTCATGTTTTTATTTTTCTAAATATTTTTTTTCTAAAAATAAATATCATCTCTCTTTTGTCACTTTTTTTTTTTTATAAAGTCAATCTACCTTTCCTTACAAAAAAAAGGGAGAGGGTCCTTACAATAAGGATTTTAAAAATGGTCGCAATGACGAAAACGGTTATAATAAAACGGTTTTTGCAAATGTCTATATTTATATGTTATCACCATTTTTTACTTTAAAGAATAAACTGTAGTTAATTCACACCGCGACATTTATACTGATTGAAAATGCAAAAGTCTTTTCTATTATTGGGATTGTTTTTTAAAACCATGCTTAAAATTATATTCCAAAATATCCTTCCCACCTTTTTGTGTCTTGTGAAGTCATCTCTATGATGTGTGGTATATGATCTTTTAAGTGATTAAATTTGTTTGTTGTTTTTTCTGATAACCTTATGCAATTTTAGGAGGATGTTTATGCATAATTGAGTCTAATACAATAGGAGGTGGTCTCTACTAATGATTAGCCATGTAGTTGATCTATCTGAAATTCTAAGAATAATTTGGTTTTTTAGAGGTATTCTCATAAACGTGAAGGTCCTGGACAATATTTGCATTGATTTTGTCTTGTAAATGGTATCCTTGAAAATGTTCAAAACACTTCTTACTCTTTCTCCACTTGGTTAGAGAATTCTATCTTTTGTTGACTCAATAGCTTATTGAGTGGTTTTGACATATTTTCTATTTTCTAAATCTAGGAGAGCCCTCATTTTCATTACTAATTGAGTAGGTTTCGATTGATGGTGGTTACATATTGCTAAGCTCTAGCTGGCCTCCTCTTTGGTGGAGGGTTAGAGGTCTCTATCAAGAGACAATTATTCATTTTTTTGTATTCCCTTTTCACTCCTACCACTCTACTGCTAGGTGTTGGGAGGCATTATTTTGGTTTTTGTTGTGTAGACTTAATTAAGTATGTCTTTTACTATTATTTTGTATTCTTCTTTGAACCTTTTTAATTTTTTCCGCTTTAATTTTGAATTATATATATATATATATATATATATATATATATAAAAGTACTTTAATCTCGTGCGATACATGTGTTTTAAGCATCATTTTATTCTAAATATATATATTCTATTTTAATATATTAAAGATAAATTATATTTGAGATATTTTTTTAAAAATAAATGCATCCCTAATTTTCAAAATATACCAATGGGATACAATAAAATCACACTCATAGACTCCAACCATCTCTTGAAGGGAAATGAAGAACGAGTCTGCCACCCACACACATCTTTTCCTGAATTAAGACATAGGAGCAGATCATGAAAAAAGAAAGAATAATCTTGAAATTTTACAAATATATCATTTTCATAATGACAAGATGATCATATTCAACAAAATCTTTAGAATCACTATCATACTTGAGAAGATAGATTTTTTTGCTGGATTTCAAAATATGTCACACCATAGTGCTAATCAACGTTAAATCAGCTTTGGTGTGTGACTAATAGTTTTCTTTTATTTATGGGTGATTATCTCATAACTAGAATAATTCTTTTTTTTTTTTAACAAAACTAGAATAATTCTTTATTTCCTTCTCTATGTTATATTGGTGACTAATTGATTGTTTAAAATAGTCATTATTACAATAAAGATTTTCTTTTAAAATTAATTAAATAATTTATTTATATATTTTAATTATTTAATAAATTTTAAAAAAATTCTTATTTATAATAATGATCAAGAAAGTATTCTTTTTATCTCAAAAATTTTAGAGTGATATTATTATAATTCTTTAAAAAATTGTGAATATACGCATACGTTATTATTTGGTATTGGATACCAAAAAATAGTGTCAACCTAACATTTTTCTATTTAAAATATTTTTTAAAATTATATATTTTTAATAATAATATACTTTTTTCAATTTAAGGCACTTTTAATTTATTACCACTAAAGGCACTTCTAATTCATTAAGTTGTGCATAACTAAATATGACAATAGGGTGGATTGCAAACGTTTTTTACCTCAATCATTACCAAATTTGAATCTTTCAACAATTTTTATTCCCTTTAACTCTTGATGAAGATGAATAATTTAAATTTAAATTTATTTAAAATAAATTCAAGTTGAGTTTGAGTATTTCTACTCTACCATCATGTAGTATAATTAAAATTTTAATTTAAATATTTATTTTTTCCAATAATAAATTATATTATAAATAATAAAATAAAATAATCTTAGAAGTCTTAAATATAAATTAAATTGTTCTAAATAATAATACATAAATTAAAATATCAAAGCTTTAATTATATATTTTATATTCTAAATTATCAAAATTAAATAATATAATATATTAAATAAACAAAGCAGATTTAGAATGAGTTCAAAGTGAATAATATTTCCCTTATTGCCCAACCTAATCTCATATTTTATGACTACAGGAAAAAGAAAAAATACAAAGTTGATTAAATTAGGTTTTCTACGTGAAATCCGAGACAAATTCAAGTAGTTATTTACGAGTACACGAAGTGTTGAGAAAAAATAAGTCTAAGTTAATAAGTGTTAGAGAAATAAAATATTGAGAAGTCACACATTATCTAAGAAAGTAGAAAATTAAATATTTATAAGTAAAAAAAATTCAAACATATAATTTATCTATTATAAAGTGTCTTACTCATAAAAAATCTAAGTATAAAAAAGTACTCCCTGACCATCGAATTGGTATTCCTAACAATATGTTTTGTTATCATATGTTTTTGATGTTACTAACACTAAGTTATGTTATCATGTATTAATGAACCAACAAGTTCTTCATTCTTCACTCAATGAAGATAAAATGCGAAAAATCAAAGATAAGAAAAGCGAGTGCTTCATTCATTGGTTAACCAATATTACATGAGATAACTTAAGTAGTGCAATAAACTAGTTAATTGTAACTGTTTAACCAAATGTAATTAATTCAGTTACATATTACTCAATCAGAGAGAACCAATAAGCACAAGCCACCTGTTCACTTAATACTATCTTATAGTATTATTACACATTACAATATATCTCTAACACCCCCGTCAAATTAAAGGATGACACACTACCTTAAGTTTGTCAACAAGCAACAACACGTTCACACACAAAGTGGATGTCTAACTCAATATGCTTCCTTCGCACATGTAGCACATGATTATGAGATATGAGCACAATACTTAGGTTGTCAAAGAAGAGTGTAGGTATGTGAAAGGGAATACCCAATTACACGATCAAGGATTCTATCCAGAGAAGTTCAAATATTATATGTGCTAGAGCACACTTTTCTGCTTCAGTGTTGGATCTTGCCACCAATGATTGTTTCTTTGACCTCCATGAAACTAGAATTGGGCCAAAGTAAATACATGATCCAGAGGTAGACCTTTTATTATTTGAATCACTGGCCTAATTTGAATCATTATAAGCATGAAAAGAGAATTTGGGAGCTAAGATGGATGGAGATAGAAGTAGACCGTGATGTATTTTACCACTGAGATACCTGAGTAACCTTCTAACTGCAGGATAGTGAGAATCTAGTGGACAAGAAATTGGCAAGTTTTCTCCACACTGAAATATATATCAAGCATGGTTAAAGTGACATGCTACAAACCCCCCATAATAGATCTATACAGATGAGGATCATAAAAGTGATTACTACCTGTTTGCTTAACTTACAGGCTATAAACTTTGGAGTAGGAACCCCAGTAGCATTGTCCATCTTAGCTCCAGTGAGAAGATCCTTTATATATTTGGATTAAGTAAGCACCATAGATCCATTATTGTAGAACAATACTTGTATACCTAGATAATAAATATGTCTTCCAAAAATTTTAAATAGGCAAACTCATAATGAAGTTTATTCATGATCTGCTGCATAAGAGAATGAATGAATCCAATGATAAGACTATCATCAACAATAAAGCAAAAATGGATACACCTTATTTTTAGAATGCAAACAAAAATTTATCACACAGATGTAGTAAAGCCAAACTACATTAATGCTTAAGTTAGTTGTTCATACCATGCATGGAGAGCCTATTTAAATCCATAGATAGCCATGTGAAGCTTGCAAACTAGAGTTCTGCCAGCCTTCTCAAAACTAGAAGGTTGAGTCTGTCATACCCCAATTTTTTTACCTAATATACCATCTCATATCATTCACATATGAATCATTGCATCACTGAAATTTTAGAACAAGTTAGCTTATGTGTGCTCCTTGAGCCAAATTAGGGTTTTGAATCAAATATTTCATCTGTTCAAGATATGATTAATTAGTGTTTGAGTCTCCACTCACCTCAATTGATCTATTTTCATCAATCATCAACATTTGATCTTCAAATTCCAATCATTTTCCTCAAGATCTATCTTGAATTGACCAAATTAGGGTTTTGATCGAGGATGGTGTATCATTGACTTTATGCTCAATGAATGACCTAATTGCTTTGGCCATGATATCAAAATCACCAATGCAATGTCTTGACCTAATTTCTTGATTCAAAACATCTCAAATGCCATGGTTGATCCTCAGAGAAATTTTGAATCATCTGACAAAAAGTCAACTATTCAAATCAGTTAAACTTTGACTTTTGGTCAACTTTTGAAATTCAAATTTTTTCAATCATCAAAGCATTTCAAATTATCCATGACGATCATAAAAAATAAAAAATGTGTGAAAAAGTCAAAACTTGAAATTTTTCTAACACTTGGAAAAATTTTCAAGTGTTTTTATCACTTTTTTTTATCATTTTCATGGCCATTTTTCACCTAGATCCATTTTGATTCAAGAAAAAATTTCAACATGAAAGTTGTAGATATTGTTCCAAGATTTCCAAAATGACCAAGAACCTGCAAAAACATTTTGTGTATATAGGGTTTTGAAATTGAAACCTAGAGGTCCATAACCATAATTTACAAGTCATTTTTCAAGTTTTTCAAGTCATTATTGCCAATTTTTCCTTCTAGAAGTCTTGTCACCATAAGAGATAAGGTTTCACTAAAAAAATATCCTAAGGCAATGATTGAGAGGAATAAAAGATCACTTGAGTAAATTAACCATGGTTTGAATTTTTAACCATGTGCATTAAATGGAAAGATTCCATTCTTACCACTTAAGACAACTTGCACAAATCATCAATCCTATCCTTGACTTACTTGCAAAACATCTTGGACTATAATTAAAGGCCTTTCCTCATTTAAAAATCACACCAAAGCATTCATAAACTTGCTTACTCACTTCTTTCTTCTTTTCTAAGTTTCAAAGTTCCAAAATGTGAGGATTTGCAAATCTCCAAACCTTGCAATTTTTGAGCAATCTCAAACTTCAAACACTCTCCAAATACCCTTAAGAAGTTGTTAGAATCATCAAGCCATCACAAAAACAACCAAAATTCAGAATCATATTCCAAATTCCATAAACTTGCATTTTGAGCCTTAACTTGCAAACTCTTAATCCACTCACGCGTTTTCCTTTCCAATGATTCAAACATCATCCATACACCATAAAGAAGTGATCTAAACCATCCTTCTACTTCTATAAAGCCAGAATCATCATCTCCCTGTTCAACTTGATCAAGTTGCAGTAGGGGTCGGGTAGTAAGTTCCAGGCCATCTCCAAGCAAGCTAAGCATTCAAACAAGATCCTTGAAGGTCCAGGAAGCTATCCAGATCATCAAACTAGATATGTAACACCTCATTCGAAGAATCAGATTCTCACTTGAAGAGGTAAGTTCTCGAACTATGAATTCTATGATTCTTGCATTCCAGTTCAAATATTTCTTGGCCATCATGTTTATGCACTTATGAGGATCATAAACCCTCAATCAATTGCATGATTTGTTGCACAAACACGATTTCATGATCAAATTCCTAAAAGTAAAGTTCATCTGTTTTCTTTGAATTTAGTCATTATATGCCTAAAATAAATGAAATTAAATGCCACCATCATATTACTGGTAAAAATACAAGCAATTTTGATGTTTACATCATTCAATTTCATTGAAAAACGAAGGAGATACGAATTGGAAGGATTGAGGAAGAAGAAGAAGCCATGCACGCGTTTTCCTGATTTTCAAAAAATTCAAATTTTCCTGTCATAATATACTTAATTGTTGTTGTTTTGATAACGGATTAAACAACCACCCCAGTGGCAGCCAGCGCACTCTTAAGTCATTTGCCATGCCATAGGTACAGGGTTCAAATCCCCCTGAGACCTTTTTACTTTTCACTTTTCTTCACTTTTTCAAGCCAAGGTCCTGAGTTCAACACTCACCAAGACCAAAACTTAATTTTTATCACTTGTTTTTTTTTTCTTTTCATTTTTCTATCAAACTTCAACATTTTTAAAAACCAATCAAAACTTCTCATTTTCAGATTATTTTTTGAACACTTGTCATTTAATATATCTATTTTATGATTATGTCAAAAAATGACAAAAATATTTTCTTTTGATATATTTTTATTAGGTTTAAAATAGACGTTTTTAAGTGTTTTTAAATGCTTTTCAAAATTGTTTTCTTCTTGATTTTCAAACCCAATATTTTTCAAAACCTCTTGTGAATAATTTTCACTTTTCAAACCTTTTCAAAACTTTCAAAAATATTTTAATTGACTTACGCACCTCTTTTTCGTGATCGATTCGATTAATCTTTGAAAATACAAACCAAACTAGGTTTTTCCTCGAAAATCTTTCGAACTCAAAATCAAATTGATCATGGGCCTCCCTTAAGGTGTAAGTCCGAACCCTCCTATGTACATATTTATTTTCCTTGTACACATCCACCCTTTTGTGTACATATTCAATTCCTTGTATACATTCAACTATTTTTGCAAATATTCAAGTAAACTAATATCGTTCGCTAGTTTTATCTACTTGTTTATATACCAATTCTATTGATATTAAGAGGAGAATTATTCTCGGTGAAACTGCTCTTAAATCAGTGGACCTCCCTTAAGGTGTAAGTCCGATTCCTTAGTATATATTCAAGTACCGCTAGGTTATCCACTTGTTTTTAAAACACTTATTTATATATTGCTTTCACATTACACTAGCTTATTTGCTTGTTTTATACACTTGTTTATATATTTCCTTCATAAACTCCTATGAATGCTCACACACACTTTGTCATATATATACTTGTTCATATACTTGTTCATGTTTATTAATGTCATTACAACTAGTATAACAACTAGGTTCCCCATAGCCTCCTCTTGGGCTTCGTACAAAATAAATCACTTGTTGAGTTAGCCTCCTCTTGGGATTTATATAAAAGAACTCACTCTCTGAGTTATCCTCCTCTTGGGCTTCGTAAAAAAGAACTCCCTCGTTGAGTTTCGCCTTCTCTTGGGCATCATACAAGAAAGAGATTGTGAAATCTCTAACAACCTCCTATTGGGCTTCTAATACAAAGAATCAACTTCGCTAGGATAGAACCCTAAGAGTATGGTTTTCCGTTGAAATCACTCTTAAAGTCAAGCCAACCATACCTATAACCTCCTCTTGGGCTCCCAATACAAGGACCCTCGATGTCCCTCGAAAAGCCTCCTCTTGAGCTGCCAATACAAGGAACCTCGATGTCCCTCGGATAACCTCCTCTTAGGCTTACAATACAAGGACCCACAAGCTTCTTAAAAGCACCCCCCTAATCAATAACAAACAATTCTCCTTAGAGATAAGACATGAATCATCTCTATGGATGAAGTATCTCATCTATAACATCACATACAAATCAAACATTTTTCAAAACAAAATACTTTTTCAAACAAAACATCTTTCTTAACTTGTAAGTGGTAACACTTGTACACTCAAGCAAAATTCCCAATGCTTACAATGAAAGATTCAAACATTTTTCAAACATCTTTCTTAACTTGTAAGCGGTAACCCTTGTACACTCAAGCAAAACACCCAATGCTTACAATGAAAGATTTAAACAATTAACTTTTCAAAAATGCATGTGATGAAATAGATTAGATACATTTTTCATTAAGATGACACTTGTCGTTGTCTCTTAAATTCTTTGCTTCCACTAGCACATAAGTGGAAACTACGATTGCTCTGACTTTATCAACCTCCTTTTGAGATTACGTAGGCACAAGGTCTCACCCTTGGTGAGCATACTTCTTTCTCCCTTAAACCAAACAAACCTTAGTTCCCTTAGATCCGAGCTACATATGCTCTGATTCCCACTAGGGGATATGTATGCATAGGATCCCAATGATATTTGCGAGCATAATCATAATAAATAAACTTAGGTTCCTGCCTAACCTATCCTTCTTAAATCCCAAAGGAGAAAATTTACCAAAATAGCATAGAAAATAAAACAAATACATAAAAGGTTTATATATAATACTATAGATATATATGGTGCTAATACATTTCCTTTATATAACCAACCACCTTACCCAGGTCACTCCCCCATGTGTTGTGTTTAGCTCACACTAATCGCATTGCATATCAATTTTAGGGTATTTCAGCTTTCCCCTTTTCCTTTCCTTTCTTGTTTGGAAACAATAAAGCTTGGTGCTCGCGGCATCTTTTAAACAAAAAACCAAAGAGTAAATTTTGTTAAGCCAGAGATTCAAATTCTGATTCGATTCCCTCGTTCTTCACTTTTTACCGTGAACAAAGTCATATATACTTCATCGTGAAGTGTGCCATTCAAAAAGGCATTGGTTACATCAACTTTTTGAATGTCCCATTTGTGTGTGATGGCAAGGGTTAAAATGACTCGTATGGTTGTAGGCTTAACAAACTTGGGAGAAGGTTTCAGTGAAATAAAATCCTTGCTTTTGATGGAAGCCCTTGGATACAAGTCTGGCTTTATGTTTAAGAATAGTTCCGTCATGATTTTCTTTTATTTTCAACACCCACGTACAGCCTACAACCTTTCTGTTAGGAGGTAAAGTAGTCAATGTCGTAGTGTTGTTAGAATAAAGAATGAAGAGCATTAAACTCAGTTGTCATGGCTTTAACCCACTCAGGTTTTGACAAAGCTTGTTTAAAACTGGTAGGATCATTTTGGCTCTAGTTAGAATAGGATGAATATTTGTGACAAGATGGGTAGCATGTAAAGTGGTGCAATTGGAGAGAGATTGAGATGACTCAAAAATAGGGATACACAAGGACAAAGTACTCTCATTAGATCAGAATGTAGTACTAAGATTATGGGCAAAATTCGTCTATTTGTTGGAATTATGTTGTTGGGGGTGTTAGGTCATTGTCAAGCATAGTTGGTGTGGATTCGGCTAATTATTCCAATTTATAGTTATTCTTAGGATAAGCAGAAGTACCAACATTTGTCCTATGGTTTGCATCTAGAGAAAATGTGTGTTATATGTGTATGTGTAGAACAACGAGCCTCAATAGAGGCAGAGCTAGGTACAGTAAGACTAGATTGTCTTATGCCAGAGTTAGCAGGCCTATGAGTTGTGACAAAGACTATATGGAGTGATAGCTTGGACCAGTGGATTGAGGTAGGTTCTCAAAGGGATGGTCCTTAGAGTTACCTTCTGCACTTTTATTATTTATAAAAAAAAACTAGGGCCTTTTTTATCTCGGTTTATCAAAAAACGAGGGGTTATTTTAAAAAAAAAAAACTCGTTACAATATTTAACCAAAATATTACTTTTTATACAGAAAAATAAAATTAATTGTCCATGAAGATCATACGTTGGATCTTCAATTCTTTGATATTATGGCCAGATCAAATACTAGGAAACTCCATTCTCCCAACAAAAGAAAAAAGGTTAGGTAAATTAATTTTAGAAGATCTAGATTTTAGATCTTTGAACCATATTATTTTAGGGTAGATCAAATATTGTGTGCAAGGATGTTTTCAATAGCTTTTGCATGCATTTTTTTTATATGAACAAAAAAAGTGTTAGACAAAAAAATGGTTAGACAAAAAAAAAGGTTTAGACAAAAAAAATATTTAAGAAATCTTCATGAAAACATTTTAAAACACAAACCTTAAACCCAAATAATTTTCTTCTCTTGCAATCCATCATAGAGAACTCGTCTTGGCAAACACTCTTGCAAACCTTAAACTCTTCATGCTTCAGAATGCTTTTATAATGAGAGGCACAACAAAGGTTTTTTTATATTTCACGCAGATCACTAATGGTAAAGTCATGAGCGTTGATATTCATGAAATAGACATCAATGATTTGATTGAGGTTTTGATAAATGTCCTCAATTTTAGCACTAAAGGTTCCCTCAATTTTTTAGGAAAATCAACTGGTTAGAACAATTATTTTTAAAATAAAAAATACAATTAAAATAGAGGTTTCAAATTTATTTTAACTCTAAAATTTCCCTCGGTCTTTAGGAAGACCGACAAGTTAGAACATTTAAATACAATTAACAGAGAAGTTAGAACACAGACGTGGCGCGCATGCATTAGAATTACATCACTAGAATAACACGGATTTCTTTGACAATCAATTGTGAAGAGTTTGGTAGTTGTGTTGAATCGTTGAAAAAAGTATGAAATGTGACAACGAGGATTGGAAGCAAGGTTCTTTATAGCTATATTGCCTCGGTTCTAAAATAAAATGAGATAACAGGTTTATTATTATTTTAAGGATTATAATAGGCGCTAACTTATAGTTGAGTTACCTCGATTTTTTATAACATCGATGTAACATGTTGTTTAACTTATTAATAAAACGCTCTCAGTTCATGTCCTCTCAGTTTTAGCTTGTTGGTCATGAAAGTTTCGTAATGAAATATATTATTTGTTGTAGTGTAGGCAACACAACTTCAGAGATCGTTGACTGAAGCCCAATGAAAACGACTTGATCATGCACAATCCAAGTTTCATATTCTTCAGAGATTGTACCAGTGACTCAATCTTGAGCAATTTTGAACTTCTTTGAACTTCTGTGGAACTTGCAGATTACCAACAAGCTTGTGGATCTTTTGAGCATGAATCACATTTTCAACTTGTTGATTCCAGAGAAGATAGTTGGTTTCCTGAAGCTTGATTGAGAGGTTTAGTTCGAACGAACTAGTGGATTTTCCTATTGAAACTAGTCGAGATGTCTTGAGATTGTGGCAGATCCTTGATAAATGATTCTTGCATGATTTTCGTCAAACTCCATTGTTGAACTTGAAGCAAGATCAAGAACGATTGCGTAGTGCAGTGAATGAATGAAAGGGAGCACAAATGAGCTGAAACAAAGTTTGATTCTTAGGGAAGTACAAACGATCGAAACGTAAATGATACCATGTTAATGAACTAGCAAGTTCTTCATTCTTCACTTAGTGAAGATGAAAAGCGAAAATCAAAAATAAGAAAAGAGAGTGCTATATTCATTGATTAACCAGATTATGTAAGATAGCTGAAGAAAAACCAAATAAGCACGATCCACTTGTTCACTTAATACCATCATTTAGTATTATTACATAGTACTACAATATATCTCTAACACCATCTCTATGGTTATGCATAACTATTATATTATTGTTTTTTATTTTAAACTTTATCTAAATTTAAATTAATGGTAATTAAATAAACTAATACACGACCAATTAACAATATTTATGAAATATCAACATCTTTACATGGACATAACGAAAGAGAAATGTCCCGTAGGAAGTGATTTAAGAAGACTAAAGTCCACAAAGCACTTGAAGACGTAGCTTAACTGGAACAAGAAAGACACTGATTTTTTTGCTAAATTTAAGCTAAACCGGCAAAAAGAAAAGTGAATCGCAAGGTTGGATTTTACCTTAAACAATGAAATGAAGATAAGTGTGATTGATGGAGTAATTGGACCAAGTTGAGGACGCAAAGGACATATAGTCAAGTAGTATATCTATCTATATGGACCACAATAAAAATAGAATAGATAGTAATGATGGATTATTATGTGCTACTTAGAGGCATGAACTGATGGATTACAACCTTAAAGAGGCACCTAACATGGCCCTATCTAAACTCTTCTAGTTATGGCCGACCGTGAAGAACCCACATTCAGATTTTCAAAGTACTTGATAACCATCACTGTCTGGTTACTATTGTTTCTTGCATTTCTTTAACCATTATAATTTTTGTTGGTACCACTGGTAGAGAAACAACATTAAAATTATTGATATCATACCTTATTTATTAAAATAAAATATAAAAGTTACATTCAATGGCAATTTTGTAATTAAAATAAAAAATTTAGTTTTAATATTAATCTTTAACATCAAATTTTTAGAAAAATAAGTGTCTAATACAGTATATGTTACTTTAAAACATATAAACTTGTTTAACATAAGTTACTTGATTTTCAGAAAAATGAATATAAAAGAAAAGATAATAAAACAATGTATAAAAATATATAAATCAATACCTGATATTATAAAAAATAAATGTGATTACAAAATGAATCTTTATATCTAATTTGGAAAGATTAAATATATTCCTAAAATAATAAAGAGAATCAAATTACATTAAAAAACTATACAGAAAATTTTTAGTCTTTGATTTGATTGTATTTTAATGACTATTAAATGACAATCAAAACTCTTATTGAAGATGTTTCATTCCAACTTTTTGTAATAAAAATATGACTATTTTAAATATTTCTTTAAAAAACAATAAAATTCTTAATTAATTCTAAAAATAAAATATACCTAATAAAAAATAGTTTTTTTTTTTTATATTTATAACCAAATCATAGTTTTCTAATATTTTTTAAATTAAATTTTATTCTTTTCACCTAAAGTAAATAATGAATCACGATTAGAAATTTTTTTGAAAAAATAACATTTCTCAAGAAAAAATGCTTCATATTTTTAAACAAATGTGATTTTTTTCCTTCAAATTATATTAACTTAAAATAAAAATTAAAACTTAATTTATCAAAAGTGAAAGAAGAAGACTAAATTTATATGGTAATAAATAAAAACACAAAATTTACAAGTTTTTAATAAATAAATAAAAAGTTAAATAATGAAAAACGTCGTACATACTAATTATGTTGCATTAAAATTCATTTTATATTATTTTTTGGTTATCTTATTCAAAAATAAATTATTATACACTCTTTACTATTTATTCAATTTTTTTATACATGTTTTGAATATCATTTCATACTATTGTTTAAAAAGTATTAGTTTCATTATTTATTTTAAGTGAATATAATAGAACATAATTTAAAGAAGGTTTAAAAAATTTGAAACTATTGTTTTATTAAGAATATGATTTTTTATGAAATATTTATTACTATAATTTATTATTTATCTTAATCAAATATAAGAGAAATCAATTTAAAGAAGAAAAAAGAGATATTTGAGTAATTTGATATCTCTCTCCCGCCTTCTCATTATATATACATGATATTAGTAAAAAATAAATGTCATAGAAAAATTAATATTTGTATCTGATTTGGACTTCTCATTATATATACATGATATTAGTAAAAAATAAATGTCATAGAAAAATTAATATTTATATTTGAAAAAGTAAATATATATTCCTAAAACAACCAAGAGAATCCTGCAAATAAATATAATAGCTAAATTTTATAAATGAATGATTAAAATTTCCGCTTCTTTACAAAATTTGGGATTTTGAAATATGTGCACTTCTGAAAAACTTAAGACCTTATGACATAAAATCCTCATTCTATCATATTAGGGTTTACTTGTATATTTTCTTTTTTTATTAGGGCTGTGAGAGGTTATAATATCCTGAGAGGCTGTATTATGAATAAATGAATAAAAACCTAATTTTATATCTATATCAAGGTAAGTCAATTGTCTTAAACTTATTGATATTTCATATAAATTATATATATAACTGATTATGTGTTTTTTTTATTCAATTACTTTGTAGGCACATCAACAATACGATAGATGGGTTTGTGGTTATCATATAATGAAAAATATATTTGACATTATCTAGATGGATATATTGCAAGCATTACACGAGGTAATAATAAAATATTTCAATATTTAATATGTAAATCATATCACTTCATATTTTAACATGCTCTTGTTTAATTTATTTTATTGTTTTCATTTGTAGATATATGAAAATCCATCGTCGTATAACAAAGATGTTATTGAGAATATTCAACAACTTTGAACTCAATTATTTTTGCAGATAGTTGAAGAACAAGATCAACTTGAAGAGAAAGAAACAAGGAGTTAGATAAAAAAAAAGTTTTATTAGAATTAATAATGACTTATTAATTAACATTGTTTTTTAATATAATTTTTTCTTGAATTTAGATTTACACTCTTTAGTATAATTTGTTAAATTTGGTGAGTTTGATGTTCCTCGATTGAAACAATAATAAATTTTTTGCCCTATATGACCTAAACTTGATTTAAGATTAAACAGTTATGCTATATATTTCCCCATCCAATTTAGAGAATAATATTTGTTGATGTTTCATTTAAAATTAAACCGCACTCGATGTCATTTATAACACTAAATTTAATAAAGAACAGATGTGATACATACGCTATACAAACATTATCTAAAAAAGTTTATACATTCAATTTAAGAGAAAAAAAACAGGTATGAAAGGTTTGTTTCTAACCAAATAACACTTTATTAAAATTTTAACACACATTTTTTTGGAAAAGTTAGTGTCATAAGTTGGTTTCTAATCAAGCAATTCTCCATTAAACTTTAACACCGATTTTTGGAAAAAATAGGTACAATATATAAGTGTTTACACCTCTTTGAAAAAGAAAAAAGGTGTTGAATGTTAGTTTTAATACCTAAATATAACACTTATAACACCACTTTATCATCAGTGTTAAATCGATTTATTATACCTTTTTAAAAACCAATGTGGAAAATTATACTTACAATACCGGTAGCAACAACACCCAAGAAAATCAGGTATTAAATCTCAAAAAAGTTGGTGTTAAATCTCTTATCTACACTAGTGTACCGTTCAAAGTTAAAGATTTGCAAGTGTAACGTAAAAGATTATAAGATCACATATGATGTATGTCTAGAATAATACCATACATGAAATTAATAGATACTGAACCATACATAAGGATTAAACGACATCAAAACATATATCCATAATACAATATATGGTGTATCAAGTACATAAATGCCTAATAAAGGCCTAAAATGAAACTCATATCATAGAGGGTTAACCATAAGAAACATCATCTAAAAAATTCAACATAGGTTAAAATATTAATCTTAATGAATTTTTTTATCTTAAGGATCCACTCGGCGCTACAAAATTGTTAAATATTATGTGCTATATTAACACAACACTCTTGCATTATAAGCAAGGCTAAGGATCGAAGCATAACAACTTCATACAATGACTACAAAACATGTGCTGACTTTGCATTGTCAAGAGGAATAATAGGCATTACCCCTTCATATGAAACACACATCCTTTAAGGTGGTATGTATATTTCTTTTTTGGGCCTACTATTGGGTCCCAATACCTACTTTTGATTAATTGTTGTGAATTTTATTGTTAATCACGATAAAATTCAATATTAATTTGTGAGACAAAGAATAATAGAAATGGCAAAGAATCAGGCAACAACAGGAGCAACACACTACAAGAGTTACACGAAAGTTGTTACAGATTACATAATCGACGATTGAGACAAATTGATGATTGAACATCTCACCATCAAACCACCAATCTCGTAAAATATCTTGATGGTTTGAAACACATATCATATGTTTCAATTATTTGGTGCTCTCTGCTCTCTCTCTCTCTCGATATATGGAAATGGTTCTAAAAGCACTCTAGATGGTGAGTTGTGTTTCCTCCACAATCTCTCTCTCGCGACAAATAATATCGAAAAACCTATATTAAAAGAACCTTCTCAATAATAAATGAGATGGAAGAATAATATGTGATAAATATTAAAAATAATGTGATAATATATATTAGGAATTCAAAATTTAATCTATTCTGATGTTCATTCTCCATCATTGATATATGATATTATTATAGAGAAATTAATATCTACATTAATACCTTAATTAATTCATTGGTTAATATTTCATCCTCTCATCTGTTATTATAAAATCATTCATACTTGATATGTTCCACACACACACACACACACACACACACACACACATATATATATATATATATATTATTAAAATCAACTGTTAGATTAAAATATACCATCATATAGATCATACCTATAAAGTTTGAGATTAATCTATAATAATTTACTATGTCATTGAACTACATCAAAATTAACGTTATATGAAAGTCTATTTTGACATTAATTTTTGGATATCTTGATCGTATGAGGAGGGATATTCTTACTCAAAGAGTAAGTTTAAAAGACTTACTCCAAATCTTAACCCTTGATGTTCATTAATCTAACAGTTTTAATTGATCATTTAATCTATTTATTTTTTTAAATTTATATATATATATATATATATATATATATATATATATATATATATATATATATATATATATATATATAGCAAATATCCAACAAACAAAGCCCAAAATCACAGTCCAATTATACATGGATCCATGGACCGAATGGAAAAGCTCGAAAACCCGAAATCACTAATCATCGTATGAACAACATTATTCACCATATAGACATAACTGTTCATACGTTCGAATGATACTATTCAAACGATACTATTCATCAAATGATTTGTTTATTTCTATTTTTTTACTTTTCATCCGACTTTCTAAAACTTCTGATTTTCACGGTAAATGCAATCTCCAAAATATGTTTTCTTTCTTTTTATCAAGAAATGTTTTAAGACACACTTAAAACATTCTCCACCTTGACTTTAAATAGTATTGATACCAATTTAACAATCAACAACATTGTTTCTCTCTGCCATGTTGAAACTCTAATCAATAACCTTGATCAAAATCAAACAACCCTTGAATATTGATCTCGCCTCTTGAATCCACTTGTTTCCAATTGCCTTTTTCTTCCCAAGTAATTTATCAAGCCTACAAATATGATTTTTCAACCATTTTTAACTCCACATGTTTTCAAATGCCTCCCTGGAGATTTTTCTTCTTTTATTTTGGAGCATGTATCCACAATAAAAACATAATATTCAAGGCTAGCATAATTATCCCTTTGAGATGCTACAATAACTCTTCTTACCTTATCATGGATAAAATGATAATCAGAGATCTTTGTAACCATTCCCTCTATACTTCTATCATCTATAGTAGGAAACTCCACCTCAAATTGAGTTTTCTCCGTTATAGTTTCTTCAAGGTTTCTCCCTTGATTTACACTATTGTTCTTATGAAGAAATTATCTACCAACCAAGTAGGTTATTTTAACCTCAACTCTTCCCCAAAAACTCAATAACAACTCAGCGGTAACATGCAAATTTATCCCTTGATTTTTGTAAAATTCATTATACTCCTCTGAAATTTTCTCAAGGCATTCATAATTCCTTAAACCCAAATCCATAGTTCTTCCTTGTCATGAAATCCTCCACTAGTTACTGATGAATTAATAACAACACTTAAACCTTGTAAAATATATAGACAACATATTTAAGACCCTTTAACAATAATCAATTCATCACGTAAAATCTTCAACACTCCGTGTTCAACTCTAGTACAATAGTATAGATCATCAAACATACTCATAGATAACAAGTTTTGCTTGAGTTCTGAAATATGCCTCACAGTGTGTTATACCCCAAAATTTTCTCTCCTATTTTTTCAAGTAAATCCACATCTCCATACTTAACAATTTCTCAAGGGTTGACAAGATGAACCCTCTCCTAAGCAATCAACCCACAATTAGGGTTTTGATTCTCTCAAGTCAAAGATGAGTTCCATTATCTCAAGTGGTCATCATACCTCCTCATATGTCTCAAGGTATCACCATGTCAAGTTTCAATCCTCACAGCTCAAGTGTTCCTAGTCAATTGCTTAGATGGTTGAAAATCAGTTGTATTTGACAAAAAGTCAATTGTGGTCAACATATAGTCAAACTTCACCCTTTTTGATCAACATCAAGATTTTGAAGTCACGTCCATCATTTGATCAAGGGTTGATCATGATTCATCAAGAAAACTCAAGATCTGATCAAAAGTCAAAGTTTCTAAATTAGGGTTTCTTGATAAAAAGTCAACAGAACTTTGACTAGGCAAAACCTTCACATACTTTATCAGAAATGTTTCCTCCAAAGCTCATTCTGAAGAAAATTCAATTCTCTACAACTTTGTGTCTCACAAGCTTTGGCCAAAAATACTTTATTTGAGAGTTATGGATAAAGATATTATAGGTCCTTCTAAAAGTCAACAAAAAGTCATCTTTTTCCAAAGAAGTGTACATGAGAATGGAAACTTCAATGAGTATGAAACCAAAATAAGTGTTTATAGGACATCTTGAGATTTCTAAAAAAATCCAAGAACACTTCAAAATGTTGAAAATTGAGCAAAATGCAACTTATGCAAGTTTGGGAAATTTGAAGAAGTGCATGAAGAGAAATAGCAAGCAAATTCAAATTTTCTTCAAATAGGCCCTAGTTTTTATGATTCAAACTTATTTCTAGCATGGCCCATGATCTCTAAGCTCACTTGCACGCACTTCCTTCATTTATTTAATTTATTTTTGAATTAAGACATTAAAATTCAATTTAAATTAAATAAAGTGTAAAAGTACAAGCAAGACATGTTGGGCTTATGTTTTGATTGTCTTGGAGGCCAAGTAAGTCCATTATAAGCTGGAAAAACGCATGGAGTTTGATTAAGGCAAGGTTGATCCAAATTTGGAAGATTTGGATAATAAACTTCAATCAAATATTTTGCATTGAAAAGGATATATTTTCCTCTCAATATTTGACCTAATCTCATGCCCTATATATACACAACACCTTTAGACATCAAAAGGACGAAGGCTTGCAACCCAAAGACTAGGGTTCTTTCTCGAAAATTCCAAGCAAACTTGCACCTTCGAATTCTAATTTCTAGTCGTTCCCAAGCACTTCCAAACATTCCATCGTGCTTCTGAGGTATAGTAGGGTAAGAATGGATCATTATCCATGGTCAAATAAAACTGAATCACATGCTTCATGAACTCCGATTGCATCATATATTTGAATTTCGTATTTTGCATTTTATCGTGTTTTTGCTTGAACTAACAGTGCTAATGGTTTCCTGGTATGCTATGGAACAATTTAGAACGATCGCATGAGGTTTGCAATGGCCAAATCGTGACCTACCATTGTTAGGGCATAATTTTTCTGTAGCTTCGTATCTCTGTGTGCAGGAACTTTCGGCCAAACCGACGGTGCCATTGAACTCGTAGACCTCGATTTAGGGGGGGTAGCCTTAACCATAAGCTTCGAATTTCATTATTTTCTAGGTTTCGAAAAATCACATCCCGGAGAAGATGATCGGAGGTAGGGTTCCGATGAAGGACTTAAGCATTGAACGTTTGACTGTGTGAGTGGCTTGTCTCGCTCATGTGATTGGCTGATTCAAATCTAGGGGTCCCATGTGGGCGCGCGGTTCAATTGTTTTGATTTTCTGATTTTTATAACTCATATATATTTATGGTTCCAACAATATGAATGGATGTATCACCACCCCAATGGTAACCCATGCGCGCGCTAAGTCCCTTCCTCTATCAGGTCGCTAGTTCGAACCTGCCTTTTGGTAAAATTTTCCATATTTTCTGATTTTTGCAGGTTACCACATATAAACAATAAGAGGCTTGTTCTGAGCATCACGAGAACATGGCGTAGTGGTCCAATTTTGGACCTGTGACCCTCAGGTCACGGCTTCAAGCCTAGCAAGGACCTTTCCTATTTTTTAACACATGGTTTCCTTGCATTTTTTTCCTATTATTTCTTATTTTTCTAACCAATTTAATTTCTCTTCACAAATTATTTTTTCACAATAAAAAAACCTAAAAAATGTTTTAAATTTAACTTTACGTAACTAAAATCTTTATTTAATTATTGACACAATTTTTTTTCTTTTTGTTTATATTAAAAATATTTTTCTTAATTAAATGCTAATTAACATAGAATTAGGATTTTCACATTAAAATTAATATCTAAAAATACAAAAAATGTTTTTCTCAATAGTAATTAGGTTCACTAACCCTAAAACGTTTTTCGCTAACCCTAACATTTCCTTAGTTTCTATTTACTATTCTGCACTCTAAATTCTAGAAATTGTTGTATAGATCGCAAAGTTTTTTGTAATAGCGTAGATTTATCTTCTGCCTTTACTTTCCGCACCTCATATTATGTAACTGCCCCAAATCCATGTAATGGTGTAGGACATTTACTTTCCGCACTTTATTTTCCTGCGAATATTAAACTGCTCAGATGTATGCTAACTATGGTTTGTATGGTAAGATTAAAAACAATCTTAGAATAACCCTAATTCAAAGATAAATATCTGAATTGAACATACTCCTTGCACCCACTCACACCCTTAGGGTATCCTCTCTTGTTGCCTTCGGAAAAACATGGTCATGTCCCTCGAACGTAGGGGTACCATTAGCAAAGTCCCTCAGTTAAATCATCACAAAGATCATAGTCCCTCGATGACCCTCGATGTTGCCTAAAAATACATGATCTCGTCCCTCGATTATTTCCTACGAATAAGTGATGATCGTCCCTTTGAATTGCTAAGGTATCCTTAAAATGTTGCCTTCAATGACCATACGATGACCCTACGATTGTCCAACATCCAACGAATAAAATTATCTATCAACTAATGGTATGGATATCCTTATTCTAAAGGAGAAGGAAAAATAACAAGAAACGATCAATCTAAGTAGGTAAATAAGACTCTATTACTTGCTCCAGTCAACAAATACTTTTCACACCTCACACTATTTTCAAAAACTATTTTCCAAACAAACACTTTGTATACATTCCAGCGAGAATCATTACAAAGTTAAACATTTTCCAAACAAATATTTCCAAACACTTCGTATACATTTCAACGAGAATCATTACGAAGTCAAAGCGAAATACTTTTCAAATACTTTTCAAAATACATTTCAAATACTTTTCAAATCACATACACATAGAAAGAAAATTTTCAAAAGTGAGCTAAGCAATTAAGAACCCATAGATAACTACGGATGGAAATGGTGTTAATACCTTCCCTTTTCATAATTACCTCCCTTACTCAGAATCTAACAAAGGTTTTTCCTGTTCTTTTCACCTTTCCTTTATTGGATAAAAGAAAAGTCGATGACGACTCTTGCTATCTGCAACATTTGCGATAAAACGCAAAACAAACAAGTCAGTTCTCCCACTGTGTTGCAGAACTGACGACTCTGCTGGGGAAAACACCCAAAGAGAGGTTACCTTAGGGATTTAGATCACTTTTACTTGCTTCAATTAATTGCTTTGTATGCTTTACTTTTAAGGGTATGCTTGGGTATTATGTTTGTGGGGGATCCTACACCTGGATTTAGGTTTCCTTAGGTAAGTAGCAATAGATCATCGCGACTGTTTGGTGTAGATCGAAACGGTTAAAATGATGGCTACGATTAGTGCGACACTTTGGATGTCCTGATGTTCCTCATGTTCAGTTGAGGAAATATTTAGTGTCTGTGTGGTGTCATTAAGCACTAACTAAACTTTTAGAACCCTAATTGACCCATCTTATCCATTAGAAGGTAGTGAGATAGTCGGCTTCGGTGCAGACTGGGGTTGGTTGATACTCGATGCTAGGCTCATTGAGATTAGACATTCGGGATGTTTCGGTTGACCATTTGGTAGTCGTATTGAAATAAAGACTGCGAGAAAGATCTGTGATATGAGATTCCTAGAACCCGATTACTATTATATGACAGGTCGAACCAACTTAAACACCAGAAGGGTAGACACCTATACCTCATGCAAGCCTTAAACCTAGGGCTATTGTATGAATTGCTTGTGTGTGTTATTTAAACATGACATCATAACCTCATAACGTCATATCATTTCTAACCATTTCAAGGACCTAGGTATTTATCTTTGCTCTTTGTTGTAGGGTTATGGATTCCAGGAAGACTATCCGAATCAACTTTGTGGGCATGTCTTCGCAACTCAAAGAGTTAATCTCAAAAGTTCCCAATCACGCTCAATTCATCAATAAGCATGGTTATCTACTTGACTTGGTTACCTCCGGTTTCGGAGAAGATATGATGATCGTCGTATTCCAATTTTTTTATTCGAAACACCACTGCTTTACTTTCATAGACTATCAGTTGGTACCTACAATGGAAGAGTTCTCTAAGCTACTTGGAATATCCATTCTTGATCAAATACTATTCACCGGTTCAGAAAAAGTTTCGAGGTTTGAAGACATTGCATCAGCTCTACACCTAAAGCGGTCAGACATTGAAGCCAATTGGGAAACAAGAAGTGGAGTTAAGGGTTTACTTGCTAAGTTTTTGATAAAGAAGGATCGAGAATTCTTAAAGGTTATGAGTTTCCACGCTTTTGAAGACATTTTGTCCTTGCTAATCTATGGCTTGGTGCTATTTCCTAATCCAGATCAGTTTATAGACGTGAACGCCATCAATATATTCCTCGCTCATAACCTTGTGCCTACCTTACTTGGAGATATTATGCATTCTCTTTATACCGGTACTATGAAAAGAAAAGGGACTCTCATGACATTGATCATCTGAGGCATTGTGTTTGACTACGACCACGAACTCCAAGGTTACCATCGAAGATTTGGGCATGCTTGGGGCATGGTGAAGAAAACTGATACCAAGACCTTGGGGCATAAAAATTCCATTCCTTGGGAACCTTACCTCAAATGGGTGCGAGCTCGCGCTAGAAATCTCATGATGCCATATGTTGTCGTCTATTCGCGTTAAAAAGTGACGCGCGAGGGAATTGAATCTGAATTCGAATTCTCTGGCTCGAAACAATTTACTCTTTTGATTTATTTATAAAGATGCCGCGAGCATCAAGCTTTATTATTTCCAAAACAAGAAAAATGAGATGAAAAAGGGGAAAGCTGCAATACCCTCAATTGATATGATATGCATTACGACTAGCGTGAACTAGACGCAACGTATTGGGGAGATTCTGGGCAAGGGGGTTTGTTATATAAAGGGAATAGATGTGGCAACCTAAATATATATAGTTATCTATAGCTTTATATATGAATAGTTTGATATGTTTGTGTGTTTTAATTTGCTATGCTATTCTTGAGAAAGTTTCTCCTTTGGATTTTAAGAAGGGTGGATTATGTGGGATCCTAGGTTTTGTTTTTATTGTGCTCGCAAAGATCATTGAGATCTTCTGCATACATATCCCTTAATGCGAATCAGAGCATTTGTAGCTCGGATCTAAGGGAGCTATGGTTTTTTTGGTTTGAGGGAGAAAGAAATATGCTCGCCAAGGATGAGACCTTGTGCCTACGTATTCTCAAAGGGAGGTTGAGAAAGTCAGAGCAATCGTAGTTCCCACTTATGCTAGTGGAAGCAACGGGATGTTATTAAGAGACAAAGGCGAATGTCATCTTAATGAAAAATGTATCTAATCTACTTCGTCACATATATTTTGAAAGGTTGATTGATTGAATCTTTCATTGTAAGTTATAGGTGTTTTGCTTGAGTGTACAAGCGTTACCACTTACTAGTTAAGAAAGATGTTTGAAAGATGATTGAATCTTTTATTGTAAGCATTGGATGTTTTGCTTGAGTGTACAAGCGTTACCACTTACAGTTAAAAGATGTTTTGTTTGAAAAAGAGTGTGAAAAGAGTTTGATTGTATGTGATGTGATAGATGAGATACTTCTTCCATAGAGATGATAAATGTCTAAATCTCTTTGGAGAAATTGATTATGGATTAGGGGGATGCTTTTAAGAAACCTGTGGGTCCTTGTATTGTAAGCCCAAGAGGAGGCATTCCGAGGGTCATCGAGGGTCCTTGTATTGTTAGCCCAAGAGAAGGCATTCCGAGGGTCATCGAGGGTCCTTGTATGAAGCTCAAGAGGAAGCTATAGGGTATGGCTGGCTTTGGCTTTAAGAGTGGTTTCACCGGGAAACCATCCTCTTAGGATTTCAAGAGTGATTTCACCGGGAAATCATCCTCTTAGGGTTCTATCCTAGCGCGGGTGATTCTTTGTATTGGAAGCCCAATAGGAGGCTGTTAAGAGATTTCCAGGTCTCTTTCTTGTTTGATGCCCAAGAGAAGGCTAAACTCAACGAGGGAGTTCTTTTGAACGAAGCCCAAGAGGAGGCTAACTCAGCAGGGGAGTTGTTGTCTTATATGAAGCCTAAGCGGAGGCTAAACTCAGTAAATGAGTTTTCTTATATGACGCCTAAGAGGAGGCTAAACTCAGATGAATGAGTTATCTTATACGAAGCCTAAGAGGAGGCTAAAGGGGAACCTAGTTGTTAGGCTAATTGTTATGTTATAACTGAACAGTTATATAAACAAGTGTGTGATGTGTATTCACAGGAGTTTATGAAGGAAATATAAACAAGTGTATAAAACAAGCAATTAAAGCAAGTGTAACTTGAATATATACAAGGTTTTCGATGTGTACAAGGGAATGAATATGTACACGAAAGGGGTGATTGTGTACAAGGAAATGAATATGTACATAGGAGGGTTGGGACTTACACCGTGAGGGAGGTCCATGATCAATTAAGAAATTCAAGGAAAAACCTGGTTTGGTTTATCTTTAAATCTAATAGATCATGGAAAAAGGTGTGTAAGTTTATTGAAAAGTTTTTGAAAATGATTTTGAAAAGTGAAGGATATTCACAAGAAGTTTTGAAAAAGATTAAGTTTGAAAGTTGGAGAGAAAACATTTTTGTAAGTATTAAAATACTTAAAATGTCTCATTTTTAACTTAATAAAAATATAATCAAAAGAAAATATTTGTGGATTTTTTTGACATAATCATAAAATAGGTATATTAAATGACAAGTGTGCAAAAAATCATCTCAAAATGAGAAGTTTTGATTGGTTTTTGAAAATGTTGAAGTTTGTTAAAAAACTTGAGAAAATTAGTGATAAAAAGAAAGTTTTGGTCCTAAGGAGGTTTGAAACCTATCCCTAAATGGTGACAAGGCTTCTAGAAGAGAGGTTTGTGAAAAATGACTTAGAGTTCTTGAAAAATGACTTATAATTCATGGTTATGGAGCTCTAAGTTTAATTTTCAAAACCTTAGCTACACAAAGTGTTTTTTCAAGTTCTTGGACATTTTGGAAAGCATGTAACAAGACCTACAACTTTCATGTTTTGAGTTTTTTCTGAATTCAAATGGATCTAGGTGAAATATGGCCATGAAAGTAAGGAAAATCCATGTTTCTTAACACTTGAAAAATTTTCTAAGTGTTAGAAAAAATTCAAATCTTGACTTTTTGTTGACTTTTTCACATTTCTTGATTTTTTATGATCATGATGGATTATTTGAAATGTTTTTATGATTGAAAAAGTTTGGATTTGAAAAAGTTGACCAAAAGTCAAAGTTTGACTTTTTTGAGCAGATGAATTTTCATCAGATGGTTCAGAATTTGTCTGATAAAGAAACATGGACTTTGCAATGTTTTGAACTATGAAATTAGGTCAAGATGTTGTATTGAATATATTAAGATCAATCTTCAAGCAAATAGGTCATCCATTGAGCAGAAAGTCAATGATTCACTATCTTCGATCAAAACCCTAATTGGTCGATTCAAGGTAGATCATGAGAAAAAGTTGGGAATCTGAAGATCAAATGTTGATGATTGATTAAGATAGATCAATTGAAGTGAGTGAAAGCTTAAACCCTAATTGATTATATCTTGAACAGATGAAATTTTGAAGAAACCCTAACTTTGACTTCTAGAAGCCACGCACGATCTATTCTGTTCTGAAACTGTTAGTGATGCAGTGGTGCAAATGTAAGGTGGTATCTTAGGTCAAAATTGGGGTATGACATCGTCCTACCAGTAATTATGGAACCTGTTGTCGAAGGCGGTGAACCCTATACCATTCTCCATCCAGATATGCCTATTGATTTCGAAGAATTGAAGAGATCCTGGATTTAACTCAAAGAAGAAAGGGATGCATTCGAAGTTCAATGCTATGAAAGCGAGAAAAGATTATTAGAGCTGACGAAGCAACTTCACGAGGAACAAAGCATAAATACCTACGTCAACACAAAGAGGAAGCGCCCATGGGAGGCCTAAGCACTAGGAATTTCATTTTTTGTAATTGAATTTTCTTTTGTATTTCTAATCATACTAATAAAAAAGTTTGTTTCTTGCTTGTTTACCAAATTTAAATTCCTAAGGTCCTTGAAAACATTGCATTGCATATCATTTCATAACAGTTACTCCGAAGACCAGTTTTCTTATTCTCTCACTATTTATTTACCAGAAATGGCTCTCGAACAGACTGTCAAAGATCTCCAGGCTCAGAACGCACATTTCTAAGATATGTTCACCAACTTGGCCCAAGGACAGAAAGATCTGAAAGAGCTCATCATCAAGAAGAAAAAGAAGAAGATCGTTGGAATTCTCAACATGGGGAAAAGGTACAGAGGTCCAGTCAAGGTAGTCAGACAACTTGAATTCTCAAAAAAGAGCGGCGAAACTGAAGGAAGCGTCAAGGCTAATGAAGGAAGCCATCATGGGTCTCAAGAAGATGAGGAAGTAGATTACTTGAGCTAGCAGTACCCTCCTGACAATGAGAAGTATAAGTAATTGAAAGATCGTCTGAATGCTATGGAAAATCTAAAAATGTCAGGGTTAAATTTTGATGATTTAAGCCTGGTTCCTGGAGTGGTCATTCCCCGCAAGTTCAAAGTTCCTAATTTTTCTAAGTACGATGGCATTTCTTGTCTGAAACTTCATCTGAAGTCCTATGTTTAGAAGATCCAACCCCACACCGATGACATGAAGTTGTGGATGCATTTCTTTCAAGAAAGTCTATCTGGAGCACAGTTAGAATAGTACTATCAGCTAGAGAATACTCACATTCATACCTTGAATGAGTAAGCGGATGCTTTCTACAAACAGTACCAGTACAGTGCTAAACTGGCACCAACCCGCATGCAACTGCAGAATATGTCTATGGGCCGTGAAGAGAAGTTCAAAGAGTACACCAAAAAATGGAGAGATCTAGCAGGTAGAGTCCAGTCACCCTTGTCTAATAGGTAATTGGTTGACATGTTCATGGGAACACTGACAGGCCCATTCCTAAATCATCTTATTGGAAACTCTTCAGCAGAATTCACTGAGCTGATATTGACAGGAGAACGTATTGAATTGAAGCTGGAATCAGGAGCGGAAAGATTCAAGTCGAAACATCTTCAAATGCTGTGAAGAGATATTTTGGTGGGAAGAAAGAAGCCAATGTTGTGTATAGTCAGAAGAATCGTGACAAAGGTGATCGCCATCAATATGTGGGGGAAGTCCTGATCTCAAATCCCACACCAGTGCAACCTCAACAAGATAATGCGTGTAGGCATAATGCGCCAAGAAGACAGTTTACAAAGATCAACATGCTGTTGTCTCAAGAATTACAACACATGTTGAAAGTAGAGATGATTACTTTGAGGGATCCTCCTCAGCATGTCAACACTTCTTCTCCGAAGTACAACCCTAATGCACAGTGTTCATACCACTCTAATAGTCTAGGGCACGACACCAACAACTGTTGGGTCCTGAAGAACAAGATCCAAGATATGATTGAAGCCCGGGAAATTGAATTCGACCCTCATGTCAAAACTCTGAATGTGATCAACACACCTATGCCCGATCATGGCAAGAGTATCAACGCCATTGATAACGACTCATATGTTTTTGCTGTGAATGAGTTGACCACTCCCCTGATGATTATTAAGAAGAATCTGCTACAAGCCGACATATTTCCAGGATGTTTTGATAACTGCCGTTACTGCACGTCCGAGCCCAATGTATGTACCTGGTTTAAGAGAGGTGTTCAACGCTTGATAGTGTAATACAGTGAACTGACTTTGAGATTTTTGTATCGCAAATGTGCGGATAGCAAGAGTCGCCACCGACTTTTCTTTTATCCAATTAAGGGAAGGTAAAAAGTACAGAAAAAGACCTTTGTTAGATTCTGAGTAAGGGAGAAGGTTATGAAAAGGGAAGGTATTAGCACCCCTTTTCATCCGTAGTTATCTACGGGCTCTTAGTTGCTCTTAGATCACTTTAAAATTGTGCTTTCTGTGTGTTTGACAAAAATGTTTTGAAAAGGCATTTCGCTTTGACTTTGTAATGATTCATGTAGGAATGTATACAAAGTGTTCGGAAATGTTTTGTTTTGAAAAGAGTTTGAACTTTGACAAAAGTGTGAGGTGTGAAAAGTATTTTGATAGAGCAAGCAACTAAAAGTCTTATTACCTACTCAGAATTGGTCGTTTTCGTTGTTATTTTACGTTCCTTTAGAATAGTGCTATCCATACCATTAGTTGGTAGGTAACCCTATTCGTTGGATGTAAGCGGGACATTCGAAGGGACATCGGATGGTCATAGAAAGCAACTTGTAGGAAGTATCCTAGCACATTCGAAGGGACTATCATCATTTATCGTAGGCGACAATCGAGGGTCAAGATCATGTATTCGTAGGCGACATCGTGGGTCTATGATCTTTGTATCGAAGGGACTATGATGATTTGTTTTGAAGGCAACGGTGCTAGGATACCTCTACGTTCGAGGGACTTGACCATTTGAATTCGTAAAGGCAATGAGAGAGAATTACCCTAAGGGGTGCATGTGTGAAAAGAGTGTGTTGATTTCAGGTATTTTATCTTGAAATTATGAGTGATCTATGTCCGATTTTATCTTGCCATACACGCCTAATTACTAGCAGTTTATAGGGTGCAGAAAGCAAATTGCGGAAATGTAAAGTGCGGAAAATAAAAGTCCTAATTAAACTATTACATCCCATAGGAAATTACATAATTGAAAAAAAAAAAGAAAAGCAATAAAAAATCGTCCGAAACGGTGTAACCTGTAAACAGATGCAAAATCGGAAGAAAATTGCATAAGAGGAAAATGTTAGTAAAAATAAGCATTTTTGAATGAGAAAAAGTTTTTGTGTTAATAATGACATTAATATGATAAAATAAATTTTTGGGAATTTTTGGAGTTAATTTGATAATTAAAAAACAATTAAAAGTCATTTAAATGATTAATTAGCAATTAAATAAAATATGCATGCAAAAATAATAATTTTAATTTTAAAAATTAAATAAGCATTTTTCTGATGATTATGCAAAAAATAAATATTTTTGGTGTTTTTTAAATGCATGATAAAAAAATTAGAAGATATAATAAATTAGATGGAAAATATTAAAGAAAAAATAAGAAAATAGAAAATAGAGTTAGTTTGTAAAAAGAGAAAAAGAATTGGTCCTGTCCAGGTTCGAACCTGTGACCTTTGAGAGAATCTTCTCATACCAACGCCTTAACCACTGAGCCATTGTGCATTTGGTGTTTGGAAAACGCAAACGTGTGAATATAAGCATACGCTATCATGGATTTTTGAATTTTAAAACACAGTCAGCAAGTGGGGTCCGGGTTGAACGAATGGACGAATCAGAAGCCTCGAACGCGCCACGCCAGCCTTCATCGGTCACAGCAAGTCAACGACGCCGGAGCCCTAGCTCCGGTCGTCTTCTCCGGCCAACCAAAACCTGAAACTTGAAAAATACGCAGAATAAAAAGGTAAGAGGTACCCTACACCCCTAAATCGGACCCTGCGAATCCAATGGTGGTATTGGTTTTCTCTGAAAATGCCTGTACAAGCCAGTTCGAATCAAATAGTTCCAAATGCCCTAACAATGGCAAATCGAGTTTTCTACGTCTAAGCTTGCATGTGATGCATCATTCATGACCTAACAATCATCCTGAATCCATACAAACAAACAAGAACGATTAACAATGCATGAAATACGAAAATCGAATTCAAGAATGTTACCAAACCGGTGAGAGCTAGGGGGCACGATTCTGGATGGTTTTGCTTCGAGTAAGGATTGGGATTGCTTGCTGGGATATCAAGGAACACGTTTGAGTGCTCTAAACCCCTTGAAACTGGCTGGAGAATGGAATTCGATTTTGACAATTTTGAGAAAAATTTGAGCAAAGTAAGGGTTGTTGTAGAGGCTAGGGTTTCGTCTTTTGTTCTTGGCAATGTACTAGGTATTTATAGAGTGTAATGCTGGAGCAAAAAGAAGGAAAAAAGATTGAGTATTGAATGTGAAATAAATTCCTTTCAAATAAAATCAAATTTTGGAGAAAATTTGATTTTCTCTTCCATATGCAAGCTATCACGAAATTGGCAAGTATTGTTGGCTATCTTGGACCTCAAGTTTGATAAAAATCCACTCCTTTTGAAAATATATCTTATTTTCATATTTTATATAATTTAAATTTGAATTAAATGGTTTTAAATTAAAAAATAAATCAATAAAATAGAATATGGTCATTGCAAGGCATCAATAGGTCACAAATAATATTATGATCAAGTTTGGATCATAAAATTATAGGCCCATTTGGAAAAAATTGGATTTTGACAAATATCTCCTTTTGTTCAATTGTTCAAAAATGCCCAACTTCTGAAAGGTGTATTTTGCTCAATTTTCCACATTTTTGAATGTTCTTGGACTTTTTAGAAAGCTCTAAGTGTCCTCTAAACAACCTATTTGGTTTCATATCAATTGGAGTTTCCATGCTCAATAAATATTCAAAACAAAAAGTTGACTTTTTGTTGACTTTGAAAAGGACCTGTAATGTTTTGATCCATACTTTCCAAATGAAGCATTTTTTGAACATTCTTGTGAGACATGAAGTTGTAGAGAATTGAATTTCCTTCAAAATGAGAGGTGGTGGAAAAATTTCTGAGAAAGTATGAAGAAGTTATGCTCAGTCAAAGTTCAGTTGACTTTTCACTGAAAAACCCTAATTTGGAAAGTTTGACTTTTGTGCAAATCTTGAGTTTTCTTGATGAATCATGATCAAACCTTGATCAAATGATGAATGTGACTTCAAAATGAGGATGTTGACCAAAAATCATGAAGTTTGACTGTATGTTGACCACAGTTGACTTTTTGTCCAATACAATTGATTTTCAACCATCTGAGCAATTGTTTGAGGAAACTTGACTTGTAAGGCTTGAAACTTGACATGGAGATTCTTTGAAGCATATGAGGAGGCATGATAACCATTGGAGATGTTGGAAGTCCATCTGGATGTGTGGATGGCCAAACCCTAGTTTGGGTTGATTGTCTAGGAGAGGGTTTGTCTGATAAACCCTTGAGGAATCCTTGAGTATGGATGTATGAAATGTTTTGAGAAGTAGGAGGGAAAATTTTGGGGTATGACAGATAGACAATCGAGAAGTGCTATTCATGAAAAATCCATCTATAGAGAGTTTGTGCGAAGATGTTTCCAAAAGCCTGAAGATCAAAGATGTAAGCGAATCCGTACCAAAAGTTTGGGATACCTTGGGGCATCCAAGTGGGAAATTTGATTTCATGGTGAAATATACTGCCCCTGAGATCTACAAGATCGCAATCGAAGACATCAAGGCAAACGAATGGGGAGATGACGACTATCCCGAAGAATATGCTTACGTGAACACAATAAGGATCACCTCTTCTAATCCTGCACCTAGAGTGACACTACTGGTTATCACCTCGCCCATACCAGTTTCATATTCCTCTTACAAAGCTATACCTTGGAACTATGGAGCTGAAGTTTATTATTATAGCATCAAGCAAGAGCCATTAGCCATTGAAGACAGTACAATTGAAGCTTTTAGTCCTGATGTCGACAATATCACTGGATCAAGCAAAGTAACCAGAACCGGGAGAGTTTTTTCTCCAGATATCTCTCCTCTAAAAGACACTAATACACCAGTTCGCGTTCATGCTATTGAACCAACTCCCGAGGCTCAAGGGAAAGAGAAAGTGACTTAACCTGCTAAGACAGAAGTACCAAAGGAAGTTGCTGAAGGCACCTCCAAACAAGAGATGGAGGAAACTCTAAAGATCATTAAGAAGAGCGACTACAATGTTGTGGAACATTTGGGACAAACCCCGTCCAATATTTCCATGCTAGCTATGTTATTATGCTCCGAGGCCCATGCAAAATCCTTGGTGAAGTTTCTGAAGAATGCTCATATACCGCAAAACACTTTTGCTGATCAATTCGAAAGTTGTATTTCTAGCTTAACCGTAGATAATGGTTTGGGATTTTTTGATGCTAATCTGACTTTTGTCGGAAGGAAACACAACAAAGCCTTGCACATCTCTATGGAATGAAAGGGCACCATATTGTCTCACATATTGGTGGATACTGGTTCTGCTCTGAATGTCTTGCCAAAGAGTACTCTCATTCGACTTGACACTGAAGAAGTGTTCATGAAACCCAGTGACATAACCGTAAGAGCTTTTGATGGTTCGAAGAGAACAATACTTGGAGAGCTCAACCTGCCGATCAAAGTGGGTCCCCATACTTTTGAGTCTACTTTCTTTTTGTTACCTCTACTCTACATCAGAAGCTGAAATACCTAGGAAAAGGGAAGATTGTTATAGTTTACGGAGAAGAAGAATACATGGTAAGCCATCTGCAGTCATTCCGATACATTGAAATGGAAGGTGAATTTATTGAAACTCCCTATCAAGCTTTCGAAGTAGTTCCATGAGTCATGCCTGTTGACTCTCCTGTTACTCTTAAAGTTACTAGAGTTCCACCGAAGATGGCCTCACTAAAAGATGCCAGAGCTATAGTTGAAGAAGGAGGTTGCACCATTTGGGGTCAGCTACCCGATATTCCATTCAAATATGACAAGACTAGTTTAGGCTTCACTTCCAAAGGTCAAAAAATGATATGCCGTGAGCGTGCCGGCGAACCTCTTTTCCGCATCAACAAGAATGAAGTTCATGCTATAGAAGACGATGATGGTGACTTCGACATCAACATTTGGATCTTCCCAAATCCCGACGATGGACCCCACAATTGGAAGGCTAAGGATGTTATGCCAATCTCCTTTAGACAGGAGTAATTGTTTTTCTATTTTACGCTTTTTGCTTCGAACAATAAAAATCTAAGCCTAGTGCCTTGCCCAGGGCCCACGGCTCGTTTGTGAGGGTTATTATTTTTCACTCGCGTATTTCATTCAATAAATCATTGGACTTTTGCATTCAAATATTGTTATCCCTATCTTTCTTTTTATCTTATCACCTTTTCAAAAGCTATATGTTCTTACACACATCCACGTAATAAATTGCAGATCCACATTCACCCTGGATCCCGTCAATAACGACGTTGCTATTGTTAAATATGACTTTGATAATACGATCTACCAAGCCGAAGATGAAGGTGAGGAAGATTATGAAGTGCCAAGAGAACTTTCCAGACTACTACAACAAGAGGAAAGGGCTATACAACCACACGAAGAACCGGTCGAAGTTGTGAATCTAGGTACCGACAAAGACAGAAAAGAAACCAAGATAGAAGCGGGTCTTGAGAATAGTGTTAAAGAAAGATTGATCTAGATGATGCAAGATTACATATAGATTTTTGCTTGGTCCTACAAAGATATGCCAGGTTTAGATATCGACATTGTGGTACACCAACTACCAACGAAAGAAGGTTTTCTCCCTGTGGAGCAGAAGTTCCGTCGTATGCGTCCTGAGATGTCCGAGAAAATTAAAGCAAAAGTCATGAAGCAGTTCAATATCGGTTTCTTAGTCGTTACTTCTTATCCATAGCGGGTTACAAACATGGTAACCATACCTAAGAAGGATGGCAAGGTGTGTATGTGTGTGGACTACCGAGATCTGAATAAGGCGAGCCCAAAAGACGATTTTCCGCTTCCACATATTGATGTTCTGGTTGACAATACCGCTCAGCACAAAGTTTTCTCTTTCATGGATGGTTTCTATGGTTACAATTAGATCAAGATGGCACCCGAAGACATGGAAAAGACTACTTTCGTTACACAGTGGGGCACTTTCTATTACAAGGTCATGTTGTTTGGGTTAAAGAATGTTGGCGCCACATATCAGCATGCTATGGTAGCTTTATTCCATTATATGATCCATCACGAGATAGAGGTCTACGTCAACGACATGATAGCTCAATCACAAACTAAATAAGAACATCTTGGTCATTTGCGTAAGCTGTTTGATAGACTGAAGAAATACAGGTTGAGACTGAATTCGAACAAATGTACCTTTGGAGCCAGATCCGGCAAACTCAAGGGATTTGTTGTCAGTGGTGAAGGTATTGAAGTTAATCTCGACAAGGTCAAAGCTATTCAATAAATTACAGCTCCCCGTACCAAGAAGGAAGTCAGAGGTTTCTTGGGACGACTGAATTACATTGCCAGACTCATTGCACATCTAACTGCTACTTGTGAGCCAATCTTCAAGTTATTGAAAAAAGATCAAGTAGTAAAATGGAACGACGATTTCCAGAAAACTTTTTGCCATACCCCAATTTTTGACCTAAGATACCATCTCATATCATTCACATATGCATCACTGGATCACTAACAATTTCAGCACAAGATAGATCATGTGTGTGCTCCTTGAGCCAAAATAGGGTTTTGATCAAAATTTTCATCTGTTCAAGATATGATCAATTAGGGTTTGAGTCTTCACTCACCTCAATTGATCTATATTCATCAATCATCAACATTTGATCTTCAAATTCTAATCATTTCCTCAAGATCTATCTTGAATCGATCAATTAGGGTTTTGATAGAGGATGATGTATCATTGACTTTCTGATCAATAAATGACCTAATTGCTTGGAGAATGATCTCAAAATAAACAATGCAATATATTGACCTAATTTTATGGTTCAAAACATCTTCACATGCCATGATTGATTCTCAGAGAAATTCAGAATCATCTAACAAAAAGTTAACTGTTTAGATCAGTCAAACTTTGTGAAAAAATCAACAAAAACTCAAAACTTGAAAATTTTCTAACACTTAGAAAAATTTTCAAGTATGTTTTTACATGTTTTTCACCATTTTCATGGCCATTTTTCCCCTAGATCCATTTTGATTCAAGAAAAAATCAAAACATGAAAGTTGTAGATCTTGTTCCAAGCTTTCCAAAATATCGAATAACGTGCAAAAACATTTTGCATAGCTAGGATTTTGAATTTGAAACTTAGAGGTCCATAACCATAATTTTCAAGCCATTTCTTCAAATTTTTCAAGTCTTTTTGCAATTTCTTCCATCTAGAAGCCTTGTCACCAAAAGAGATAGGATTTAAGAGAGAAATATTTGATGTGAATGATTGAGAAGAGTTTAAGATCACTTGAGTGATTTAACCATGGTTGGAAAAATTAACCATGTGCGTTAAATGTGAAAGATTCCATTCTTACCTCTGACTTTAAAGGATCATAACTTGGTCATCCCTTGTATCCTTGAGCTCATTATTATTTTACAATGAACCTAAGTATGTCTAATACAACTTAGTTCAATTGGTAGGAAGACAAAGTGCTTGGAAATTTACCTAAGAGGTCAAAAGATTATAAGTCATTGATGGAATTCTTAATTCTTGATCAATCAACTTCAAAAGATCATATCTTGATCATCATTTATCATCTTGAGGTAATTATTTTTTCATAAAAATCTTGAATATATGAACTTTATCTCCATTTAAGTTTCAAGGATTGAAAGTGTTTGGAAAATGCTTGAAGAAGTCAAAAGATTACAGGTCATTTCACAAGTTTTCCTCAACTTCACAAGGCCATAACTTTCTCAATTTTTGGAGTTTTTGGATGATTATTTTTGCAAAATGCTCTTTAAGAGGTCTAATTCATATCATCTTTGAAAATCAAAAGCAAATTTTGAATGGAAGGCCGTGGTTGGATTGAAAACATTATAAGTCATTTTTTACCAAACTTAGAAATTTTTCAAAATGTGAAAAAATCAGTTTGTTTTTGGTATTTTCAAATGATCATAACTTTTGATCCAAGATGCCAAATGCTACCTTTCCAAGTGAATTGTAAAGTATGTAATCCCAGCTTTCCAAAGATTCCAAGGTTGTGTCATAAAGGTCCCTGAGCAATGAGTTATACATGTTAGAAGGAAGCTACATGACATCCAATTTTGTTTCAATTATGAAAATTTATAGCATGTAAACTTGGATTACAAGGCGAATTACTCAAATTTTAGATGCTAAACATGTTTAACTAATTGCCCAGATGCGTTTTGATGCAAATTACACTTGAAATGAGGTTATTTTGATGCCTTTCGAGTCACGCGTTTGGCATGATTGCAGTTGACTTGGTTTGCAAGATTTCACCATAATTCCGTCTCATTTTCATCTCCAATAACTCTCCTATAAATTGAGGATCATTCCTCACTCGTTTCCTCAAGCTTTGATAGCCAAAAAACCTTTGTCAAACTTCCTCCACAACCAGATTTTTTGCAACTTCAAATTTGTAGTTAGACCACTTTCAGTTTGAAATTAACCACTCATTCATCTTCCTTGAACCTCACTAAAGCTAACAGGACAAGAATCGTGCCTTGAAACTCTCTGAATCATGCTATCCATGTCAAGTTTCAGATCTCTGAAAGTGAACTTCGTTCAGGTAGGATTCGTGACCAAATCGTTTCAAATCAAGCACTATTTTATTCTCCTCATCTCCTTGATCCTTGTGATATTCACCATTTGTGTTTTCGTTAAGAATTGACTAAGAATTTCTGCAAACTCGTATTCGTTATTTTTTCTGCATTTTCTCAAACCATTCTTTGCGTAGGTGAAATAAATTTTTTGCGAAGGTACAGTTAGAATCGTCTTGAAGAGACGAATCCAATGGTACTGGTCTGGGAAATTTATTTCACAGTTTGAGGAACTCGAATTTCAGAGTGGTTGGAGGTTGAAGACGATGACATGTTATCTCGTCTCAACCAATGATAACATGCTACCATACACGAGTTCCCTAAGCCCTTGGATCTGATTACTTTTGTGAGTCAGCATCAATCCAACGCGTGACATTATTTCTTATTTTATTTTGTTAATTTGAAATCTGATGTGAAAACCAAGGAGGTCCATATCAAGCACAACGCGTGTGATCCCATGGATTTGATTAGTCACGTGTTTTGACTGTGATCTAATGGTCCATATTTTTTGGCTTTTATTTTTATTTTCTGATTTTATATTTTAAATGTTTTAAACTTCAAAAAATCATATGAAATCCATTTTTAACTCAAAAATCATGAAAAAATTCACAAAAATATTTTTAAATATTCTCTTTCTGATTTTTATTTTTTTCAGAATTTTATTTTCAGATTTGGTATTTTTGATGATTTTTCTATTTTATTTGATGTTTTTAAACGTTTTAAAATACTTTTTGACATTTAAAAATTCTGAAAAAATTATGGAAGGATTCAATGGTCATTTGACAAGTATTGGTGACCTCATTTTATTTTTATTTCTAATTTTGCTATTTTTTTTGTCATTTTTTGTTTTATTTCACCATTTTTCCTTTTGTTTTAAAATAGTTTTTGACTTTAAAAAATTCTTAAAAAATTCATCAACACTTGTTGACCTCTATTTGACTTTAGGTAATTTTCTTGAAATTTTATTTTGATGTATGAATACTATTTATGTATTTCATCAATAAAATCCAATTAAATAACCTAATTTCAAATTGTATTTTAAATTACTTTTAATTCATTTTTTTACTTTGCTGATTTTGAACTTATTTGGAGTCATAGACTTCCTCAACATCAATGGAATTCGGTGTTGATGGGTCTCTTGACCAAATTCGCCAAGAAAGTTGATTGATTTTGACGAAGTTAGACCGAATAAATTCATCTGATGCATTGTAAATTTGTAAACTGTTTCTTCATCGCCATCTTATTCTTTTCTTTTGTCCCAATTCGAAAAGGTGATCAATCGATGGCATGAGCTTCAATATTCAAACATAAGCCCCAAAAGATTACTTGAGCTTTGATTTTGGCTCAACACCTATGGCGCTTGTCGTGTGGTCGCTACGATTTTTTAATCAAGCTTCTGGCAAGTTTCCACTAACCTTGTCCATTTGAAATTCTCAATCATTTTTGATCAAGTGATGTGATAATTCCAAACCCGGTTATATACTTGACAAAAAGCAATTGAAACTTGTCGTGTGGTCGCGTTGATTTTAATCAAACTTCTGGCAAATTTTCATGCGCAAGTTTCAAGATGGTCACCTTGCTGACGACTAATTACTAACAATTTGATGTAAAATTATCATCAAAACTCAGCGCCAGATGCAAAATCAAATGTTGTTCTTACAGCTGGATCCTTGGACATCCTTACAACACAATGGATTGTCATGTATTATAATTTTAGAAAGTATAAAATTCCTTGAGGTTGGATGTCTTTTGAAGGATACCATGGTATAGTTACCAACCATGCAATAAGAACATCTCTCAAAAGCTTCCATATTAAATCCCATGAAAACATCCTATTGGGATAACCACTTCAATCCATTATCAATCCTTGATATGGCTAAGACTTTGGTACAACTAAGATGCTTTGACATCCATATAATTCAAACTATCTTTAGCAACCAAAACTTTTATTCAGTACAATTTAGAAATTTTCTTCATATAGACAACACCATGTTTCCTTTGTTGAATTTCAATTTTCCAAATGTAAAGTGATTATCAAAACCACCACCATCAAGACTTTTCACATAGATTAAATTAAAGAGGACATTTGTACCATGCATAACTCCTTTAAAAAACAATTGCATTCTCATTGTGGTTTGCAAGAAAACATAACTAACATCATTAACCATAGATACACCACCATTATCAATCTTTAATAGTCCAAGGTCACCTTAAGTATAAGAGGTGAAGAACTTATTCCATCATTACTACAAATAACACTTCTAACCTCAAATACTAAAATAAAAATAAAAATTAAACTCCCTAGAGATCTAGATAAAAATGAAATTCCCTCAAGATATAGACTTTAGATATTCGAATTATTGAATCTAGGTGAAGATCAAATGTTGGGTGCAAGAATATTCTCTACTGATCTTGCATGCATTTGTTTCTGGTAGAAAAGGGTAAGATAATTAATATCAATAATAAAAAATATTTTTAGTACAAATAAAAATTTCATAAAACAAACCTTGAACCCATATGATTTTCTACTCTTGCAATCTATCATAGAGAACTTTTCAAAATGTCCTTAAGTTTCAAGCACTTCATATGTTTCATTTAGGTTAGATTTCCAATATCTTAAGAGAACTTATATAATGGATGTCCCTTAGTTTTCACGCGGATCATTAATGGAAGACTTTTGAGCATTGATAACCTTTAAATGGACGGTAAAAATTTGTTGAAGGCAGTTGAAAATAGTGAAAAATAACACTTAATTATCCTCTTGGTTTTGGAATAAAATCGATGGGTTAGATTAATGTTTTTTACAAAACTGGTTAGATTGTTTACCCAGAATATTAAAAATATATCTTATGCAACAAATCTTCGTAGAATATCAAGATTGTTTACCTAGAATATTCAAAATACAACATGTCTAGGACCCATACAAGATGCTAGAGATTTGTTTCCTCATAAGAATTTTTATTTTTCGATGATATCCATCTTCCGAAAAGTAAAGCTCCATTTGTTTAACCTTTCAAAGGTTGAGATCTCTTCTTTGTTTAAGTTGAAGAAAAAATGATTTTCTGCACTTGCAATCTATCAAATGGGCAAAAATACAACAGTAATATTTCTCCAAAAAAATACAACACCATTTTATGAGATAGATTATAATGGCACAAAGATGTTTTGTTCTAGATAGATGAACATTGAATATTTTTCTGTCTTGAAATCTATCCTAAATAATGATGCGAGTTTGGGGCGGCTTCATATTAGCACAGATTAGGATAAAATCTAACGATTGTTTTTATAGTAAAATTTGACTGTTATACCCCTCAATTAAGATTAATAATCGAGGTAACATTATGATTATTATTTTAATTATCAACTCAGTTACGTTTAAAAATCAAGGTGATAATTATTATTATAATTTTTTAATCTTACATTGTCTACACATAATATTAAAATAAACTATTTACAAAAATCCCTTCGATGTTTTTTCAGCACTTGCAATCCATCATAAAGCACTACTACAAATAACGCTTCTAACTTCGGATGTGAAATGCGTTTTACCTCAGCATTAGAAGCGAGGTAAATAAGATTGTCATAAAAGTTAAAGACTTATCACCTCAGACTTAAAACACCGATTATAATTCTATTAGCACATGAGTTCGAACCCTAACAACAGGAAATTTTATTATTATAAAAAATAACATATCTTTTATCTCGATTTATCAAAATAATAGAGGGGTATAATTATAATTATTCTTTTAAAATTGTTACATTGTTTATCCAGAATATTACATTGTTTACCCATAATATTATATTGTTTACCCAAAATATTAAAATTAAATTAAAAATTGAATTCCCTAGGGATCTAGATAAAAATCAAATTCCATTAAGATGTAGATCAAATGTTGGGTGCAATAAATTTATTAATCATGCATGCATTTGTTTCTAGTGAAAAAGTGGTAACATAATTAATATCAATAGTCAAAAATATTTTCGATACAAATAAAAATTTAATGAAACAAACCTTGAACCCATATGATTTTATGCTCTTGCTATCAATCATAGAGAATGTTTCCAAACGTCCTTAGGTTTCACGTGTTTCATTTAGGTTAGATTTACAATAATGTAAGAGAACTTATATAATGGATGTCCGTTAGGTTTCACATCGATCAGTAGTAGCAGATTCTTGAGCATTTATAACTTTTAAATAGACAACAAAGATTTGTTTAAGGCCTTTTACAAAAATGGTTACATTGTTTCTCCAGACTATTAAAAATACATTGTATGCAACAAATCATCGCATAATATCAAGATTGTTCACTGAACATATTATAAATACAACATGTCCAAGACCCATATAAGATGTTAGAGACCTGTTTACCCATAAGAATTTTGAAAAGTTAAGCTTTCTTCTTTGTTTAATCTTTCAAAGGTTGAGCTCCCTTCTTTGTTTAAGTTGAAGAAATAATGATTTTTTACACATGGAATCTATCAAATGAGAAAAAAATACTATTAAATTTCTCTAAACAAAATACAATACAATTTTGTGAGATAGATTACAAGGGAAGAAAAATGTTTTGTTCTAGATAGAAGAGCATCGAAGACTTCATATTAGCACATATTAGGATAAAATCTGACATTTGCTTTTATAGTAAAATCTTCCAATTATACCCATCAGTTTATTTATAAAACAAAGATAACATTATTATTTATTATTTTTTAACTATCATCTTGATTAAGGTTATAAAACTGATGAGATAATTATTATTAATTTTGTAACTATCATATTGATTAAGGTTAAAAATCGAGGTGATATTTATTATTACTTATTATTTTTTTAACATTACATTTTCTACACATAATATTAAAATGTTTACAATAAATATCTTCAATGGTTTTTCTGCACTTGTAATCGATCATATAGGTCTTGATGCTTGAATATCATAATTTTGCATCCAATATTGATTGTTGATGATATCATTATCAATGCCTTCACTAGTGTATACAACGTGCATGCTTTAAATGCATCTAACTTCTAATAAGGTGTTTGTTCCAAAAATTGGAAATGTTTTTTATGCACTTGCAATTCACTAGTAAAGATTTTTAGGAATAAATCATAGTTGTTCATAACCTTCAACAAAAACAACAACAATATCAACACCGTTGTTTGAGATGGATTGCAAAAGCTGAAAAAATATGTTGTTCAAGGTACAAGAACATTTTTTCAGTTTTGCAATCCATCTCAAAAGAACAATACATTCGACGGTGGAGAGGCTACAAAAAAGATATCATTAGGGTGACATTTGTTCAACGAGTGTTTTTATAATAAAATTTGATTATTTTACTTCTCAAGTTTTCAAAGAAATCGAAGGGTTAGATCATTTATTTTACACTTGTAAACAAATAAAAACATAAAGTGTAGTAGCAGGAATTTGAAGCATGTCCGAAATGGTATATGACCTCTGTGTTTAAAATAACAGAGAGAACAAGTTATTTTTTAATTAAAAAAAATAAAATAAGGAAAACCTCGATTTTTTTGGATAACGTGAAAGCTTTTTCATGAAAAATGTTATTTGTTGTAGTCAAGGTGTTGATGCTTGAATATTAGAACTCTGCATCCAAGATTGATTGTTGATGTTATCATTATCACTGCCTTCACTAGCGTATACAATATGGACGCTTTGTGTAACGCCCCGAATTTAATTAATTATTTACTTAAATTATTTAAGGATTTAATTATTGGAATTAGTCGAAATTGGATTTGTCGGTATTATTTTAAAAGGCGTAATTGGATTGATATGTTGTTTGGACGTTCAAGTTGATATGTGGATCGGAGGTATTAAGTTTAAAGTTGGATTATTTAGTCGATTTAATCGGAGGAATAATATTAAGAATAATATTATTATTATTGAACTATTTGATTAATTAAATGGATTGGATTGTTGTGTGGTAAATAACTATTGGAGGTGTGAATAATAGGTCCAATAAAACAATATTATTTATATTCTTATAAGTTGGATTTAATTATAAAAGGAGGAATTAGGTTGTGATAGTTGTGGGAAAAATAAAATAGGCAAAAGAAAAAAAGAAAGTTGTTGTACGTGGGAGAAAGAGGAGAAAACAAGGGTTTATGGATTTAGTCGCCGGAAGAGAAATTCCAGACCGGAAAAGTCAAATAGGAATGCGACCGAAAATTAGGAATTCGATCAGAGTTAGAGCGACCGTTAAATCCAGGTAAGGGAGGGGTTCTAACTCTATAATCGAGTTTATGATGAATCATATGTGGGGATGGAATTGTATGGAATTATTTCTGTTTGTGTAAATTGTGTGTAGAATAATTATTTGATTTGTACCGGTTCTGTTGATTTTGATTCGTCCAATGGTGTATGTGAAATTATTGTTGTAATTGAAAATTATGTTGTAATGCGTAACACGATTGTATTTGGATATTGATCGAAGCAAATAAGTGAGGTATTATTGTTGAAATTGGTTTAGCGGGTATCAATTAGAATCTGGACGATATATGAAGGAGAAAGGAAGAAGAAAAGAGATGGTCGTCCCACATTTTAAAGAGAAAAAAATATGTGAGATGGAGGAGGGGGCAGACGCCCCTATAAGAGAGAAAGAGTGGCGTGGGCCACTTGTGGTGAGGGTGTGCGCCCCTCATGTTAAGGGTGGGGGCCACACGTTGTATTTTGTGAGTTCTTAGGGCGAGGGCTATTCTTTTTACTTGATTGTTCATTTTATTGTTTTTATGTGACAAGATAATTAAGTAATCCTATGTATTATATAATGCAATTAGTAATTGTAGTCCAGGGTAATGATAATTATTATATTGGTTGGATTCATAGATTGTTGTAATTAATTAAGTAATGCATGAAACTGGTAAGACATATTGCAGCTCATCCGAAATAGAAAATTTGCTGATAGCAGGTTTGATAACAGAGATTGGTAATTTACAAGAAGGCTGAATTTGGTTGACAACATAGTTTGACGTAGAGAATTGATTATATCAGAATAATAAAATTAATAGAAGCTATATAATAATTGGTAGCGATAGACGTGAACGAAAACAGAGCCGAATAAGCCGAATTAGAAAAATTAAGCGGAATAATTAGTTGTTCGGAATTAACCAAAAGTTGTCGGAGTAGTCCGTAGTTATTAGTAAGTCATCTTGGTTGATTTGTTTAAGTTGTTTTTTAAGTTGTTGTTGAATGTTATGGTTGTTGTCGCATACATAGCATTTGCATGATTAAGTTGGCCTTGATGGCACCACGTTGAAGGCTTATGCCTTGTTAATGTCTCGATAAACTGACATATGTTTAAGTAGTGTTTAAGTTAGGAGTTCTGCTCCAAATGGTACCACATGTATTTGCATAGTTGAGTAGCATTCGATTTGTATGTTTTAAGTTGTTGTTGTTGTTGAGGTTTAAGTTTTTGTTGTTGTTGTTTGATATATATTGTTATTGATGTTTGATAAATTGTTGTTTGATATAAGTTGTTGTTGTTGTTGGATAAGTTGTTGTTAGATATAAGTTGTTGTTGTTAGTAAGTTGTGTCTCATTTGATTTGTCATATTTATGACGTTGTTGACTGCGAAGTGATATTTTGGTATGATTTAATCCTAACATATTATTTATCATACACTTGTTTATATTGTTCGATATCTCACCCCTTCTGTTGTGATGTTCCCTCTATGTGGGTAACGTGCATGTATTAGAAGAACGAGGATTTAGTCGTTGTTAGTACAAGTTGGTGTCTTGCTCTGATACGTAGCACTCGGGGGGATGGACGATTTTTGTTATAGTTGACTTTGTTATATGTTAATGATTTCTAAGTTGAATTTATAAAATAGTATGATGATTTAACGTTATTTTAGTCGAATAAAGATGTAAAGATGATTTTAGTTAAATCACTGAAATTGTCATTATTAATAATAAGTTGTGTTGGTTATGAAAGAATAAATTAGGTTGTTGACGGTTCATCTAAATCAAGTGCTATGTATCTATGTTGTATGTGAATAAATGATGTTGTTTTTAAGTTGAAAATGTGGCATCCCTTTTTTGGCTGAAATTTTACTACTCTAATTTTACTATTATCTGCCAAGTAGAAATGGGGTGTTACACTTTGAATGCATCAAACTCCTAATACGATCATTTCAACTCGATGATACCAAAAATTTAGCCTACATTTATTCTTATTCTTCAACCTTCCAATTTATGCATACACACAAACATTTCATTGTGATGATGTTCCATTGGGGTTCCAGCTAGACGAAGATTGATATTTTCCAATTGAATTTGTTTTGAGATTTGTAGGGGTCTTCATTCGGAAAAATCACTGGGTTTATCCTCCAACATCATTGGTTGATTATCCAAGATCATTTGACAAAGAATCATCCATGTGAACAACCTTGAAGTGTTTGAAATCTTTGTAAGGAACCTTAGAGTGTTTGAAATATTTTCAGGGAAGTAGAAAGAATTGGATTATATATAGAATCGACGATCTTGTGTTGATAGATTGCAATCAGATTTACTCTAGTGAAATCCCTTGGAGTGTTTGAAATCGTTGCAATGATCCTTGGAGTGATTGAAATCTTTGCAGAGAAATAGCTTAAGCACCGAATAGGTTGCATCTATCGATCTTGGTCTTGATAAAAGATAAAAAGAGGAGAATGGCTTGTATTAAAATTAATCTGAGGGTTTGTATTGTTGCTATGAATATTTTTCTTGTAATCATACTTTTGCAAAGTAAGAAATAATTCTAAATCCAAATTTGGAATTGGGGGGAGATATAGTCATAGAAAGGAAGAATGATGAACTTCATAAATAAATCCTTGTGTCGCTCTCTATTATCTCTTTACTTGTTTTTATTTTTTCATTACGTAATTTATCGAATAACATTGTTAAATCAATTGACTTGTAAGAATTTTGCTGCAAATTGTTTTGTCTAAAGTGGTGTGTGGATTAGCTTATAATCACTTTGATTATAAGTGATTTTTATATCAACACAACTTAAAAAGAATTTTTTTGAAAAGTCAAACGCACACCAAGTATTTGTCAAATTACAATATTCTATCTCTTACTCTCATTTACACTCTATACGCAATTTGTTGAATGTGTTATCACATGTTCTATAATTTGTCTGATTATGTTTTTAATATGATTTCATTGAAAATAGGAAACCGTTGTGTTCGATGTTAAACGGTTAGTTGAGACATTATTATGTTGATTGATTTTATCCAGTGTTTTAAAAACCGGACCGGACATCAAACCGGTGAGGATATTGGGTCACTGGTTTATTGGTCAAACCATTGGATCACTGGTTGAACCGCATGACAAAACCGGGTTGAAGCGGATAACTCGGTTCAATAACCGATCATTATAACAAAATTATATAGGTATAAAACTTGTCAAACCGGATGATTCCGTCTCTACAAAATATAATTAGCAATTAATTTTTTTACAAATATCATATCATAAATAAATTCACAAGTTCATAATTTAAATTTAAATTTTAAACATAAGTATCACATATAATAAAATAGTACAAAATTACAAAGTCTAATTGTAAACAAAGTCTAATTGCAACATAATCTAATAAAATAATTTATAACAAAATAATTTCATTGTCTACTATATTTAGTTTTATGGAGGATAAATTATTTCAATGTTGAAATCTCCTTCTTCAATATCAAAATCATCTATAACAAAATCAATTATATCTACAACATGTTACTCGTCAATGATATCATAATTTTGTTTTTCTTGTTATTTTAAATTTTTATTAATTAATTAAAAAGACTAGTTATTTGGATTTTTAAAATTAAAAAAAAATTTAAAAAAATGCAATTGAATCACCAGTTTTACCAGTTTTGACCGATTCACACAGATTCAAAGACACATTCAATCTAAAAATTGAACTAGACCGATTATCTGGCCGGTTCCCGATTCGATCGGTCCAGTTTTTAAAATATTGATTTTATCAGTATGTTAATTCCACATGGATCGTGCATATCTGACTTTTCAATAACTAGATTCGTTTAGACTACTATATTGATCTAGGTCAAAAACTCTCCGCTCAACATTGTTTTTCAAATAAGTTTTAAATAACCATTCTGAAAGGTAGTTTTTATTTGGGATCTATTCACCCTCTCTTCTAGATTTGGTGTCGTAGTCTAACAAGGAAAACTACAAATAAGATAACATTAGGGAAAAATATGCTCAACGAGTGTTGATATAGTAAAATCAGATTATTGTATTCCTCGAATTATCAAAGAAATCGAAGGGTTAGATAATTTATTTTGCACTTGTAAACAAATAAAAACGTAAAGTGCAACAGCTGGGATTCGAAGCATGTCAGGAATGGTATATCACCTCGATTTTTAAAATAACTGAGGGAACAATTTTTTTTAAATAAAATAAAATATGGCACGCCTTGGAATAATACCTCAGTTTTTTCTAGATAACACGAAATCTTCGACATGAAAAATGCTATTTGTTGTAGTGCTCGGTGTAACATATAGCGTTGCACCACTTTCATTTACCCACATGCTCTCATTGGATACGAGATTAACTTACTCATGGTCACGGAGAATGACAAGATCATTGTAACACCCCTTCTAATTTATCCGCGATTTATATATATTTAATCAGAGTTTTAAACATAACGACAAGGGCGTCACAATTTTAAGAATTCAAAAATAACAAAACAGTTATCATGCCTTTTACTGAAGAACTTATTAAATAAAACAAAACCAAGGATTTTATTTAAACAGCGGAAATATAAGATAAAATCCGGAATAATTCAATCAATAATTATTCCCAACATAATTCAAAATAACAAGTTTAAATCCATAAAACTCCAAACGATCGTTCCTCAGTGGATCAACTACCAGAGCATGACACTGACACGAAGACTATCTAAATAGCACAACTCTATATGCTGTCCTCACTAATTTCTGAGCAACTAGTCTCCTCAATCTGAAATCATCAAAGTAAGGGTGAGATTTCATCAAGATTAAAATGCATTATACATTTCTTTAACACAATAAAACAACCAATTCGTTATTTCACCCTTATTAACATCATCAGAATACAATTCACAAATACAATCACACAGATCATTATGCATACAGCAACAATCAATGCAATTATAACACTGGAAACCATCCTAACATGTTATAATTACATATGCAATGCAGACTCAAATGCATGTGGTACCAAACGTGAACCAAGTCCACACCTTGTTCCGCTTACACCTCGGAAAACAGCGTCAATCAATGATTCGCCCATACATCACTGGGTCAAGAATCTAGCCTCACCACCTCTGTCCATTAGGTACGGTTATTGACCCTGCAAGTTCAATTCTGCACAATGGGAATGAACCATTACCAAAATGCTCATGCATGTACGTTAGAAGCATGCAACAATTCAAACATGGAATAGAATCATACAACATCATTCCAATCATAATCAATAACAACAACAACATATGGTAATAGAACTCATGATCATCTAATGTTAATCATAACTCATGGAATTAACATACTGCACATTTACTCAACAAATAATTCACAAATTCACAACGAGTTCTTAATTGCGGAAGCCAAACTAATTCTTCCAGATCTTAATTATTGGTATTGAAATTATTCTTATTAGATACTACTCGTTCTAAGCTTTCTAACGATACCAACTATGTCTAAATCGGAGTTACGATCGTAAAGATATGACCGAAACCGTTTCTGAAAATTCATGTTCTCTTATGCACACCATGTATCGATCCAAAATCCTATGTGTCAACACATAGACTGCATGTGTCGATTCATAAGTCGTATGCATCGATGCATACCAGTTAAAATCCTGTATTTTTAAAAATCCCTTCAGTATGTATTGATGCATAAGCCTATGCATCAATACATAGGCTGCATGTGTCGACACATGCTTCGTATGCATCGATGCATACAAGTAAAATTCTGCATTTTTCAAAAATTGTTCAGTATGCATCGATTCATACGCATCATGTGTCGATGCATAGCTCTGTTTTTCACCATATGGGTCGATGCATAGCTTCATGAATCGATGCATAAGATTTCCACGCTTCTGGTCTTCCACTTTTCCACTACTTGCATCGATGCATAAGGTTATGTGTCGATCCATACTGTTAGTTTTTCACAAAAACTCAATTTCCTCTACTGTTACGAATTCTCATTAATTCCAATCATCATCAAACTTCATATTATCACCAAAACAAAATTAATTCATGAAATTTCACATACTTTTGATCACAGAACCATGTTTTCTAATTAACCTAGAATCATTCCATATCAATTTAATCGTTCTTAACAACTTTGATTATGGTTTTTCATCGGATTATAACGGTAGGGCACAACCTAGAATCATAATTCGAGATTCCTAACGGATTGAATTATTCTACTGATCATCGAAACCAATAAGGCATAATAATCAGATCAATCCCCCCTTACCTCGCGATGAATCTTCGAATTCTCGGCGTTGGGCTCTTTCTCCTCTTTCTCTTCTCTTCTCCAATCTCACGTAGAATGAAATACTAATTCCTTTCTCACTTGTTTCCTTTTATTCCTTTATTTATTCCTTTTTATTTGCCAAATAATAGAAATAAATTAATTAGGATTAAGTAGAGTCTTTTACTCCATACACCCTACAATTCAACTTTACATCCCCAACACTTCCATTATTTAATTAATTAATTAAATCTATTAATTCAAAAATGCCAATAATTAAATCTTTAATTAAATTAATAATTAAATTTCTAATTATTTAATAATTGAATTAATTTGGGATGTCACAACTCTCCCCTACTAAAAAGAGTTTTCGTCCTCGAAAATATATCTTAGACGAAAAGTTCGGGATACGAGTCATTCATCTGGCTCTCCAGTTCCCAAGTTACATTTCCACCTACTGGTCCTCCCCAAGCTACTTTCACCAATACTATCTCTTTACCACGTAACTGCTTCACCTTTCGATCCTCAATTCTCGCAAGTAATGCCTCAACAGTCAGATTATCTCGCACCTGTATATCATCTACCTGGATCTCATGAGACGGATCAGGAATGTACCTCCTCAACTGAGATACATGGAAGACATCATGCAAATTCGCAAGTGACGGCGGTAAAGCAATCTGATAGGCAACTCTACCAACCTTCTTGGTAATCTGATACGGACCAATAAAATGCGGAGTCAACTTCTTTGACTTCAAAGCTCGACCAATACCAGTCATCGGAGTAACTCGCATGAACACATGATCTCCTTCACTAAACTCAAGATCTTTCCTCCTCTTATCATGATAACTCTTCTGTCGAATATGAGAAGCTCTCATCTTCTCCTGAATCATCTTAATCTTTTCTGAAGTCTGTTGGATGATCTCTGGTCCAATCACACCACTTTCTCCAGATTCGTACCAACACAACGGTGTACGACACCTCCTACCATACAATGCTTCAAACAGAGCCATACCAATACTCGAATGAAAACTATTGTTGTAGGTAAACTCAATCAATGGCAAATAACTATTCCAAGCTCCACCTTTCTCCAACACACAAGCTCTCAACAAATCCTCTAACGACTGAATCGTTCTCTCCGTCTGACCTTCTGTCTGCGGATGATAAGCGGAACTCAATCTCAACTTAGTACCTAAAGCTTCTTGCAGCCCCGTTCAAAACTTAGACGTAAACCTCGGATCTCTATCCGACACAATACCACAAGGAATACCATGCAAACTTACAATCTTCTCAACATACAATTCTGCCAACCTTTCCATAGGATAATCCATTCTTATCGGAATAAAGTGTGCAAATTTCGTCAACCGATCAACAATAACCCAAATAGAATCATAATTCTTCGCTGTCCTTGGCAAACCAGATACAAAATCCATAGAAATGCCATCCCATTTCCACTCTGGAACAAACAACGGCTCCATCAATCCTGACGGTTTCTGATGTTCAATCTTTGACTTCTGACAAACCAAACAAGCAAAACAAACTCAGCAATTTCCTTTTTCATTCCAGGCCACCAAAATAACTTTTTCAAGTCATGATACATCTTAGTAGCACCGGGATGAATACTTAATCCACTACGATGTCCTTCTTCCAAAATACTTTTCCGAAGTTCTGCAATATTTGGGACACACACCCTATCACCAAATCTCATAACACCGTTCTCGTCAATTCGGAATTCACCTCCTTGACCTTGGTTGATCAATGTCAATTTATCCACCAAAACAACATCAGATTTCTGTCCAGTTCGAATTTCCTCAAGAATACCACTAGTCAACTTCAACATACCCAATTTAACACTATCAGAAGTAGTCTCGCATACCAAACTCAAGTCTCTAAACTACTCAATCAATTCCAATTCACGAACCATCAACATTGACATATGCAAGGACTTCCCACTCAATGCATCTGCAACAACGTTTGCCTTACCAAGATGGTAATTCAAACCAAAATCATAATCCTTCAGAAATTCCAACCATCTTCTCTGTCTCATGTTCAACTCTTTCTAATCAAAGAGATACTTCAGACTCTTATGATCACTGAATACCTTAAATCGAGAACCATACAAGTAATGCCTCCACAACTTCAAAACAAAAACCACTGTTGCCAGCTCTAAATCATGAGTCGGATAATTCCTTTCATGAACTTTCAATTGTCTCGAAGCATAAGCCACAACCTTCTTATCTTTCATCAAAACACCACCTAATCCCATCAAAGACGCATCACAATACACAACAAAAGATTCTGCCGGATTCGGCAAAATCAAAATCGGAGCACTAGTCAACCTCTTCTTCAACTCTTGGAATTATTTCTCACATTCAGCATCCCAAACAAACACTTGACCCTTTCTGGTCAACTTAGTCAACGGAAAAGCTAACTTCGAAAATCCTTCAATGAACTTTCTGTAGTAACCTGCAAGACCAAGAAAACTACAGATTTCACAGAAGCATTCTTCGGCGCTTCCCACTGAGATACCGCTTCTACCTTCGTAGGATCAACAGCAATACCATTCTTGGAAATCACATGACCAAGAAAGCTTACTTCGCTCAACCAGAATTCACACTTAGACAACTTCGTATACAACTTCTTCTCTTTCAACAATTCCAACACAATTCTAAGATGTCCTGCATGCTCTTCATCATTCTTTGAATAGATCAGAATATCATCAATAAACACCACCACAAACCTATCAAGATACAGATGAAATATTTTGTTCATATACTCCATGAAAACACCAGGTGCATTAGTAACTCCAAACGGCATACCAGAATACTCATAATGTCCATACCTTGTTCTGAATGCAGTTTTCTGAATATCCTCCGTCTTCACACGAATATGATGATATCCAGACCTCAAGTCAATTTTACTGAACACACACGCTCCAACCAATTGATCCATCAAATCATCAATCCTCGGCAATGGATACCGATTCTTGATTGTCACCTTGTTCAACTGCCTATAATCAACACACAGTCTCATTGTACCTTCCTTCTTCTTAACCAACAACACCGAAGCACCCCACGGCGAAACACTAGGATGAATAAACTTCTTCTCAAGTAATTCCTCCAATTGTTTCTTCAACTCAGACAGTTCAGATGCCGACATGCGATAAGGCGCCATCGACACCGGACTAGTTCCAGGAATTAAATCTATAGTAAACTCCACTTCTCTCTCAGGTGGCAATTCACTAACATCTTCCGGAAACACTTCGGGAAATTCATTCACCACTGGAAATTCATCACTCTTGGCTTTTCCTTTCACCTCCGTCGAAGAATACAACATAAACACTACAACACCATCTTTAACAACTGAATTCATCTGCTTAACTGACATGGTCACATCTTCAACTCTAGCTTCTTCGGGAAAAATAACCGTCTTCTCAAAACAGTTGATATGAACCTGGTTGAATACCAACCAATTCATTCCAAGGATGATATCAAGTTGTTCTAACGATAGGCACACTAAATCCATACCGAAACCTCTACCAAAAATTATAATAGGACAATTCCTACAAACATATGAAGTAGTCACTGAACCCGACGCAGGAGTGTCAATAACCATACTTCCACCCATATTAGAAATATCAAAGTTCAATATTTTAGCACAATCCAAAGCAATAAAAGAATGTGTCGCTCCAGTATCAATAATCGCAATTAAAGGTATGACATTAATAAAACATGTACCTTTAATCAACCGATCATCTGGCTTAGTCTCTGATCGTGACAAAGCGAACACTTTCCCACCAGCTTGTTCTTTCTTTGGCTTAGTGCACTACGGACGAGTATGAACTTCTTCACCACAGTTGTAACAAGTCACCTTTCTGGCTCTGCATTCAGTAGTTACATTACCAGATCTTCCACAGTTGCTGCACTTCTTTGCATCATTCTTACATTTATTAGCTCGGTGCCCCATTTCACCACACCTGTAGCACTTAATGGAAGAACCAGAATCTCCCCCACTAAGGTTCTTCCAACCACCGGATTTCTGATTATTCTTATCATAGGGTTTACCACGATCCATCTGTTACTTTCCCTTACAATCCATATACCCTCGAGCATTTTTCCGAGTATTAGCAAGATCCTCTTCTAGAATCCTACTACAGTCCACTAAATCAAAAAACCTCCTGATGCGCTGATACCTGATACCCTGCTTGATCTTATCACGAAGACCATTCTCAAATTTGATACATTTGGAAAATTCTCCATCTGCATCGTTAGTGTAATGAGCATAGTACTTCGCCAACTCAGTGAATTTCGAAGCATACTCACTCACAGACTTGTTGCCCTACTTGAGCTCTAAAAATTCAATCTCTTTCTTGCCCCGAATATCTTCAGGAAAGTATCTCCTCATAAAAGCTCTCCTGAACACAGTCCAAGTCAATGCAATACCATACCAGTCATCAGCTTCCTCTGCCAACATGTGAGTACCATACCTCACCTTCAGCTCCTCAGCACAATCAATCACTCTGAAGATCCTCTCGATCTCCTTCAACCATCTCTGAGCACCTTCGGGATCATGAGTGCCCTTGAACAATGGAGGATTGTTCCTCTGAAAGTTTCCCAGTTGCCTATCAGCACCAATACCTCCTCCCAACTGGTTCCCTCCAAGCACTCCAGCTAACATTCCCAAGCCTCAGCAATAGCAGCATCATCTCTTCTGTTACCTCTTCCGGCCATTATTCGGTAACATTACAAAACAATCACATCAGCACACAAGTATCGACAGTGTTACCTTGCACTAGTCGCATACAAAAGGGATTAAGACTCTAAGACACGACCGACTATGCTCTAATACCACTATTGTAACACCCCTTCTAATTTACCCACAATTTATATATATTTAATCAGAGTTTTAAACATAACGATAAGGGCGTCACAATTTTAAGAATTCAAAAATAACAAAACAGTTATCATGCCTTTTACTGAAGAACTTATTAAATAAAACAAAACCAAGGATTTTATTTAAACAGCGGAAATATAAGATAAAATCCGGAATAATTCAATCAATAATTATTCCCAACATAATTCAAAATAACAAGTTTAAATCCATAAAACTCCAAAACAATCGTTCCCCAGTGTTACAACTACCAGGGCATGACACTGACACGCAGACTATCTAAATAGCACAACTCTATATGCTGTCCTCACCAATTTCTGAGCAACTAGTCTCCTCAATCTGAAATCATCAAAGTAAGAGTGAGATTTCATCAAGATTAAAATGCATTATACATTTCTTTAACACAATAAAATAACCAATTCGTTATTTCACCCTTATTAACATCATCAGAATACAATTCACAAATACAATCACACAGATCATTATGCATACAACAATAATCAATGCAATTATAACACTGGAAACCATCCTAACATGTTATAATTACATATGCAATGCAGACTCAAATGCATGTGGTACCAAACGTGAACCAAGTCCACACCCTGTTCCACTTACACCTCGGAAAACAGCGTCAATCAATGATTCGCCCATACATCACTGAGTCAAGAATCTAGCCTCATCACCTCTGTCCATTAGGTACGGTTATTGACCCTGCAAGTTCAATTCCGCACAATGGGAATGAACCATTACCAAAATGCTCATGCATGCACATTAGAAGCATGCAACAATTCAAACATGGAATAGAATCATACAACATCATTCCAATCATAATCAATAACAACAACAACATATGGTAATAGAATTCATGAACATCTAATGTTAATCATAACTCATGGAATTAACATACTGCACATTTACTCAACAAATAATTCACAAATTCACAACGAGTTCTTAATTGCAGAAGCCAAAATAATTCTTCCAGATCTCAATTATTGGTATTGAAATTATTCTTATTAGATAGTACTCGTTCTAAGCTTTCTAACGATACCAACTATGTCTAAATCGGAGTTACGGTCGTAAAGATATGACCGAAACCGTTTTTGAAAATTCATGTTTTGTTCTGCACACCATGTATCGATCCAAAATCCTATGTGTCAACACATAGACTGCATGTGTCGATCCATAAGTCGTATGCATCGATGCATACCAGTTAATATCCTGTATTTTGAAAAATCCCTTCAATATGTATCGATGCATAAGCCTATGCATCAATACATAGACTGCATGTGTCGACACATGCTTCGTATGCATCAATGCATACAAGTAAAATTCTGCATTTTTTAAAAATTGTTCAATATGCATCGATTCATACGCATCATGTGTCGATGCATAGCTCTGTTTTTCACCACATGGATCGATGCATAGCTTCATGAATCGATGCATAAGCTTCCCACGCTTCTGGTCTTCCACTTTTCCACTGCTTGCATCGATGCATAAGGTTATGTGTCGACCCATACTGTTAGTTTTTCACAAAACTCAGTTTTCTCTACAGTTACGAATTCTGATTAATTCCAATCATCATCAAACTTCATATTATCACCACCACATAATTAATTCATGAAATTTCACATACTTTTGATCACAGAACCATGTTTTCTTATTAACCTAGAATCATTCCATATCAATTTAATCGTTCTTAACAATTCTGATTATGGTTTTTCGTCGGATTATAACGGTAGGGCACAACCTAGAATCATAATTCGAGATTCCTAACGGATTGAATTATTCTACTGATCATCGAAACCTATAAGGCAAAATAATCAAATCAATCCCCCCTTACCTCGCGATGAATCTTCGAATTCTCGGCGTTTGGCTCTTTCTCCTCTTTCTCTTCTCCAATCTCACGTAGAATGAAATCCTAATTCTTTTCTCACTTGTTTCCTTTTATTCCTTTATTTATTCATTTTTATTTGCCAAATAATAGAAATAAATTAATTAGGATTAAGTAGAGTCTTTTACTCCATACACCCTACAATTCAACTTTACATCCCCAACACTTCCATTATTTAATTAATTAATTAAATCTATTAATTCAAAAATGCCAATAATTAAATCTTTAATTAAATTAATAATTAAATTTCTAATTATTTAATAATTGAATTAATTTGGGGTGTCACAATCATCACTGGTAGAAGTTGTAACAAGATTATCATCAATATCATCATCACGGCCTTAGTTTATGCTTACTCTTATTTTCTTTGTTTTCCTTTTTCCACGCAAAAAGGTTCATAAGGAGTTTGCGCATTGGTTCAGCAATCGTGTGAGTTTTCATACAAAAATAGATGTTTTATTGAATTGGTTTTTAATAATAACAAGACTAATTGAATGTTGTATCATGTATAGATTCGCAACAATCTTGACAACATTCATGGGCCAGATAAAGATGTTCTCATTAGTCTTGCTCATGGACCTTTTGATAAAGTTAAAAGATTTACCGCGTTCAATGTCAATGGATTCAAGTTTCGAACGTTGGAACGAGACAATCTTTTAAAAACTCAAAATAGTGGAGTTTTTGGCATGTTTGGGACACGAAGTTATTCAAGCAATAGTGATACCCAAATGAGATTTGGAGGGGTCCCTTACTATGGAAGATTAATAGATATTATTGTGCTTTCCTATGATGGCTTCACATTGACCATGTTTAAATGTGAATGGGCTAATACCATAAACCCAAGAGGAATTAAGATAGATAAGTTGGGTTTTACCTCTATAAACTTTGCAAGACTACTACATACTAGTGAACATGAAGATAATGAGCCATATATTCAAGCATCCAAGCTCATATGGTTTTTATGTAGATGATGAGAGTGAACAAGGATGGAGCATACCTGTTCATTTAAAGCCAAGAGACTTGTATGACATGGGTGGAAATGATGAAATTATGACACCCATTGAGCCATATCCATCACAAAATTTGGAACAAATCTTTTCAAATGATGATCTTGGAACTTCAGCGACAAATGATGACAATAGTTAACATATAGTTTTTTATTGATAAGAATCTAGTTTGTTTGTAACTTGTGTGAGACTTAATGTATGATATTCCATTGTTACTCTATGTTCTTTGTTGCTTATCCCTAATTAATATGTTAGATGACATTGTTACTCTATGTTTTTAATTTATTGTGTTTATGTTATGTTTATTAAATTTGTATTCAATAATATATAATTTTGATGTTTACTACTTTTAGTGTACTTAATACCTATACTTGCAGTTGAAGCCTTTTGTGAGACAATGACTACACCACATGAGAATAGTCGCCTCAAAAGAATTGCAGAGAATAAGAAAAAGTTAGCTGCTCTCAATCTTCCTACACTCTCTCAATCCCTTCACAAATCATCAGAGTCTTCTTCCAAACCATCACTGGTCAGTCATAAATTCTCTATACTACTCCATACAAATTAATTGTACTTATTATTTACTAATATTCACTAATGTATTTTATTTAGTCTGTGAAGGGCCGTTCAAGGTTTGTACAACCTGGAGAGCTTGAAGTAAATAAGAAGCGCCTACGTTCAATTACAACTCGCAAATCATCAATAACCCTCCACCAATGGAAACTACAATAACCCTCCACCAATGGAAACTACAATAACCCTCCGTCAATCCAAATTGCAAAAGATGTTGTGGTAGAAGATGAGGATGAAGATGACATGGTAGGAGATGAGGCGATGATGTTGTGGTAGGAGATGGGACTGGAGATGTTGTATTAGGAGATGAGGCTGAAGATGTTGTGGTAGGAGATGAGGCTGAAGATGTTGTATTAGGAGATGAGGCTGAAGATGTTGTGGTAGGAGATGAGGCTGAAGATGTTGTGGTAGGAGATGGATGGAGATGTTGTTAAAGTGGCTAAATCGAGTATTGGGATGTAAATGTCATTAGTAAGTAATTTAAGGTTAAAGTATCTATAAATAATTTAAATTTTTACATAGTTGAGTTATGAAATTAATTTGTTTACTTTTTAATGTGATAGGCGAGGAAAGTTATGTTTCAAACACACGTTTATGTGTGAAAGACTTGTTCTAAATCGAGCCGATGGAACATGGATTATACTTGAATTCAATAAGAATGGTTGTGCGAGACCACACGGTTTGCTAGCGGGATATTTGGGTATAATTATTAGAATGTTTAGAGATATTCCCATAATGTTTGAGAGTTGGAAGAATGTTCAAAGATACAAAAACAAAGTTTTATGAATCAAAGATAAAGGTATTATTAATAAACAATTACATATTTTTAAATTAACTTCATGGTGATTATTATTTCCTTTGTCAACTAATATATTTTTATGTTTAGCGCCATTTTCTTGTGGATGATGGGCGTGACAAAGATTTTGTACTTGCTTCTTGCAAGGAAATGGAAGGATGCCCGACATACATTGTTTCACAATTTTATAGATGGGATCTCCTTTGGAGGAAAATCTTCAAAATTATCCAAAATGCGAGGCATTCACGAAAATGAGGTTGTTTATGTTCAATATAGGCGGAAAGAAAAAACACAGGTAACATTAGTGTTTTTATTTGTTAGATTTCTCTGGTTTGTATGTTATCCCTATCTATAATGCATTTTTTTATTTGTTACTGTCATACCCCAAATTTTGACCTAATATACCACCTTACATTTGCATCATCTGCATAACTAACAATTCAGACAGCATTAATCGGGTATAGCATTCACATGTCAAAATTAGGGTTTCATCAGATTTTCATCTGATTCAAGAGGCAATCAATTAGGGTTTGAGTTTTTCTCACCTCATTTGATCTATCTTGATCAAATCATCAACCTCTGATCATCAGACATCCATTTCTCTCACAGATCAATCAAGGATCGACCAATTAGGGTTTTGATCGGGCATGAGAATTCTCTGACTTTTTGAACAAGAAATGACTTTTTTGGATAGAGATTGGTCATTATATCTTAGATACAACATCTTGACCTAATTTGGATTCAAAACATCACGAAGTTCACATACTTCATCAATCGAAACATCGATGAAAATTCCTCTCGAGAAAAGTCAAACTTTGACTTTTGGTCAAAATTTTCAAAACAAAACTTTTCAATCATCAAAATACTTCAAATGATCCATCATGATCATAAAAAATCAAAGAATTTGAAAAAGTCAACAAAAAGTCAAAAGTTTTCATACTTAGAAAAATTTCTAAGTGTTGAAAATTCTTATTTTTTTCAAACTTCATGCCATTTTTTCACATAGTTCCAATTTGAATTTGAAAAAACTCAAAACATGAAAGTTGTAGCTTGTGAAACAAGCTTTCCAAAATGTCCAAGAACTCTCAAATCCATGGAGTCTAGCCATACTTTTGAAATTGAAACATAAGGCTTCATGAAACTTGATTTCCAAAATCCAAAACTTCAAATTATAGGTCATTTTGTGTTTTCTTCATCTAGAAGCAATCTAACCTTGCCAAATGGATGATTGAACTGATAAATATCAGTTAGAGGTAATAATTGAGAGGATTGGATCAAATTGTAAAAATGAGCACATGGTGAAAAAAGGAAGTTTCCTTTTTTGGCAAATACCATTCTTGCCCTCTAAGTTATCTTTGATTTTCCAAAAGCATTGTACTCTTTGCCTAACATTTCAGAACTTGTTGCCTATAAATAGATCACAAATTCAAGTTCAAAACGACACCAAAGCAAATGCATAATCATGCTTTCATTCTTCTTTCTTGAAAATCAAGCAACTTAGTGCAAATTGAGAAACATTGCATTTTGGAAATTTAGTTAAAACCAGGCTGATCTTTGGTGTCAAACATGTTTCATGATCATTATCAAACTTGTTTATAACTTAAAATCAAACTGAAATCAAGCCAAAACCAGTTTTCACTTTTCATGTTTTCAAACTTATATAAGCTGCCTTAACTTTCGAATTCTACTCTAAGCTTGATAAACTTGTGATCTAACCACTCAAACATCATCACCATACATCATGTATATGATCCAGACCATAAAAAACAATCTGTAACACAATTAACATCAAAATCGAGTTCCATTTTCAATGCAGGTTGACTTGGTTGGAAAGATTGGAGCAAGCTCGAAGCAAGCAAATCATTCACACAGCTTCCATACATGCCGATGAAGCTCAAATGATCCACAAACAAGCTCTGGAAACACTCTTGCACTGAATTCGATTCTCACTTTCACAGGTATGAACACCAACTTCGAACTCTATGATTCCTTGTATCAATTGAAAAAAACTCATGGCCGTTTTGTTTCTGCACACATAACGATCAATAACCCTCAAAAAAATCAAAGAATCATCACTCATACATAATTTAATTTGAATTCTCAGTTTTAGGGTTCATAGTGTTTCCCAGAAATCCAAACATGCTAGGCTTAATATAAATACAATTAACAGTCATATTCATGTTCGTGATGAAAAACCGATCACGTTTGATTTTTATTTCATTGATTTTCATTGAGAAACAAAGATTTGAGCTTGAATCATGATTTCTGAAAATCAAAACCACGAAGAACAGCTGCGCGCGTGTTCTTCATTTTCAAATTTTTAAATATTCCAACACTTTGTCTACACGTGTTCTGAGTCCACTAACACCAGCGCGCGTTTGGCTCAGTGGTAGCCTGTTTGCTCTTAGTCCTCTCTGCCACGTGTGTCACCCTTTGGTCATGGGTTCAACTCCCATCAGGACCATTCTTTTTACAACTTTTCCAATTTTTTTCATGTTTTTCATAAAACTTTCACAATTTTTTTGACCAATCAAAACTCCTTATTTTAAGGTGATTTTTTGAACACTTGTCAATAAATACATCTATTTAATGATAGTTCAAAAATTTTCAGAAAAAACTTTCATCTGATCATATTTTAATCGAGCCGAAAACGACGTTCTGAACACTTTTTCAAAACCTCCTTTTAAGGTGAAATTTTCAAGTTTTCGACTTCCGATTTTTTTCAAAACTTTTCATAAATGAACCTCACATTTCAAATCATTTTTCAAAACATTTTCAAATCATTTTTTCAAAACATTTCATCAAAACTTACATCTTTTACCACGATCGATCCGATTTAAACGATAAAATCAAATTCGTTTTCTCTCGAATTTCTCAACCGATCAATGGGCCACCCTTATGGTGTAAGTCCCAAACCCTTTTATGTACATATTTAGTTTTACTTGTACATACTCAAATCATCATTGTCCATATTCAAACATAAACAAATTTCGTTCGTTTGTTTTCATTTGTTTGTTTATACACCGACACCATTGGTATTGAAAGGAGCATTATTCCCTGTGAAACTGCTTTCAAACCAATGGGCCTCCCTCACGGTGTAAGTCCCATAACATTCTTTTGTGTACATAATATTTCTTTGTACATAACAAATTCTTTCCAAACACATACAAATTTTCATCTGTACATAACACAGATACTTTCTATACTCAAGTACAGACAAACTTCTATCGTTTGTTTCCACTTCACTTGTGTATACACAAACCAAACATTCTTTATGTACATACATACCTTTTCCTTGTACATATCAAATTCTTTTCATACAAAATTTTATCTATACATAATACAGATACCTTTTACAGATAAACTTTGATCATTCGTTTCCGTTTCATCTGTACATTCAACTAATTGCCATTGATATTGAAAGGAGCATTATTCCCTGTGAAACTGCTTTCAGATCAATGGGCCTCCCTTATGGTGTAAGTCCCAACCCTCCTATGTACATCCATCTTTATCTGTACATAAATACTCGTTCGTGTACATATTCACTTCCTCGTACACAGTTCAAACTTGTAAATAATCAAGTTACGCTCGTTTTAAACGTTCATTTCACAGACACTTGTTTATATTTCATAAACTCTTGTAAATAAACATCATGCATTGTTTATATTTCCTTCATAAACTCCTGTGAATACATATCACACACACACACACACACACACACACACACACACACACACACACCTGTTTATACAACTGTCTAGTTATAACATAACAATTAGACTAATCAATAGGTTCCCCATAATAGCCTCCGCTTGGGCTTTATACAAGACAATTCATCACCAGCATGAGTTAGCCTCCGCTTGGGCTTCATACAAGACAACTCATCCCCAGTTGAGTTTAGCCTTCTCTTGGGCTTCATACAAGATAACTCTCCCCACAGAGTTAGCCTCCGCTTAGGCTTCATATAAGACAAACACTCCCCTGTTGAGTCAGCCTCCTCTTGGGCTTCGTTCAAAAGAACTCCTCATTGAGTTTAGCCTTCTCTTGGGCATCATACAATGAAAGAGACAGGAAATCTCTTAACAGCCTCCTATTGGGCTTCCAATACAAAGAATCACTCACGCTAAGATAGAACCCTGAAAGGATGGTTTCCCGGTGAAATCACTTTCAAAATCCCCAGAGAGTAAAATTTCCCGGTGAAATTGCTCTTAATTCCAAAAGGATGGTTTCTCAGTGAAATCCCTTTTAACACAAAGCCAGCCATACCCTATAGCTTCCTCTTGAGCTTTATACAAGGACCCTCGATGACCCTCGGAATGCCTTCTCTTGGGCTAACAATACAAGGACCCACAGGCTTCTTAAAAGCATCCCTTTAATCCAATCAATTTCTCCTCGAGATTTAGACATCTATCATCTCTATGGAAGAAGTATTTCATCTATCACATCACAAACAGTCAAAAACTTTTCAAACTCTTTTCAAACAAAAACATCTCTTAACAGTAAGTGGTAACGCTTGAACACTCAAGCAAAACACCCAATGCTTACAGTTAAAAGATTCAATTATCTTTTTCAAACATCTTTCTTAAACATGTAAGTGGTAACGCTTGTATACTCGAGCAAAACACCTATAGCTTACGATGAAAGATTGTAATCAATCAAACTTTTCAAAAATGTATGTGATGAAATAGATTAGATACATTTTTTCATTAAGATGACATTTTTCTGTCTCTTACTAACATTTCGTTGCTTTCCACGAGCATAAGTGGGAACTACGATTGCTCTGACTTTCTCAACATCCTTTTGAGAATACGTAGGCACAAGGTCTCATCCTTGCCGAGCAAATTTCTTTCTCCCTCAGACCAAACAAACCATAGAACCCTGTAGATCCGAGCTACAAATGCTCTGATTCCCACTAGGGGATATGTATGCAGAAGATCCACAGATCTTTGCGAGCACAATAATAATAAACACTAGAATCCCACATAATCTACTGTTTCTTAAAATCCAAAGGAGAAACTTTCCCAATCATAGAAATAGCAAATTGAAACACACAAACATATCAAATATATTCATATATAAAGCTATAGATAACTATATATATTTAGGGTGCTCCATCTATTCCCTTTATATAACAATCCCCCTTGCTCAGAATCTCCCCAATGCGTTGCGTCTAGTTTGCGCTAGTCGTTATGCATACCAATATCAATTGAGGGTATTTCAGCTTTCCCCTTTTTCATAATCATTAAATCATCTTTCTTGTGTTGAAAATAATAAAGCTTGATGCTCGCGGGCATCTTTATAAACCAATCAAAAGATTAAATCGTTTCGAGCCAGAGAATCCGAACTCACGTTCGCATCCTCTAGCGCGTCACCTTTTAACGCGAACAGTTACAAATGTAGAAAATATCCCAAAAAAATTCCCAAAATAGAGCAAAATTGAAGGCTCCGCATACACTCGGATCTAAGTCGCTTGCAAGGAAGAAACATGAGTTGGTATGTCTAAATCTATATGTTGTTGATCGTTTGCTTGATAGTACAAACAATTTATATTAGTTTTTATTTGCAGGAAATGCGAGATGGACGAACATACAGCAGAGGAGAAATGTATGCAGTTTCTCATAAAAAGCCTAACGGGTCATTTATCAATGAAGATGCATACAACAATAATGTAAGTACAAGTTAATTCTTTTGAAATACTGATTAGTCTCCTTAAGGTTTGAGAAAAAAATCAAATCTTTTGGCATCTCTTAGAGGTGGGGAGAACATGTTTGAAAACTGATAACCATAACTATATTCTATAGTATGTTTGATAGCTTAACTTCTTTTAGTTAGTTACAGTTTCTTTTAGTTAAAAAAAATTGGGGTTTTATATTAGTCTTATTTTTATCAGTGAGAAATGAAAGAAAGACAAATTACATACAACTTTTTTCATATAATAACTTTATTTTTATATGAAATTGAACTATCTAGATTCTTTTTTATTTTTAGGATTAGCTACATTTCTTTGAAACTCCTAGATATGTTCTACTACCGCTGCAAGTTCTTTTTGAAGCAAAGTTTTACTGAGAAACTTACCTTTTTATTTTAGTTTCTAGATATTTTTTTGGCACCACTGAGTAACGAAAACCTCACTAAGTGAGATGTTTGCTTGTTTTTTGCTTCTTACCATTGCTCAATGTACTGCTTTCTTATTATTCATGGCAAAAATGTCAAAATTATATACCAACGGTATTATTCAAGTCCAATTGCAATAGTTTGTGCCACCTCCTAGTTTGTGCCAACTTCTTTTTACGTATATATGGAAGTCCATGATTTGATCAAGAGGTTCTCCCCCAATATATTATTCTTGTTATATAAACAATAGCTCAATTTTTCTTTTCATGTGCGAAAAAATTACAAGCTGCAATTAAGGATTCTGTGTCTGAAAATGAGGCATTTCAGAAAGTATTTGGAAAAGAAAAGCATGGATATGTTCGTAGTATGAGACTTGGAGTTACACCATCTCAAATTAATAGATCTACGAGATCGACATCTTCTTATGCGAAAGTGAAAAATAAAGGAAATGCAAGAAGAAATTAATGCACTTAAAGAAAAGAATTCAAAATTGATGAATTGACACAGCAATCATATTCTTAACATAAAGGGACAAGGCGAGGACAAAGGAAATTGCACTCTTAATGCAAATGCAAACTTTTAGTGGAAGATGTATATTATTTTGACGATTTAAAGTTAAATTTTATGAGTATTATTTTAAAGATTATTATTTTAATACTTTTTTAGGGATTGGAATCACCGTGATGGTAGACGTTCATCCGAGTCTAGCTACCGTATTGCAGATAATGGAACTTCAGGGGGGACAAATTAGACTTTGCTATGATCGAGATAATTAGATTGTGAACTTTCTCATGTATTTTTGGCATAATGATACTTATTATTATAAGATTAGGAATTGATATATTTTGGGTTTTTTGTACTGCTTGACATGATTATGGAACTCGCAGTTTACATGATTATGGAACACACATTTTTTTGGATATTATAATGCTTATTTGATGTTAAATATTTTTTATTGAAATTATTTTTACTATATTACAAAGTGATAGAAAATAAAACAAAAAATAATACTATAAATAAATAATTTAAAGAAAAAAATAACACAAAAAAAAAACTATATTTAAATTTTTTTACATAGATAATAATTTAAATAAAAAATATATATAATAGAAAAATAAAAAAAAATCAAGACATAAACAAAAGTCATGGCGACAGTACCGAACCGTCGTAATCAACAATTAAAAATAATCAACAAAAGTCATGACGGTATCGAACCGTCGCCATAAACAATTTAATCAATTTTAAAAGATATTCACGACAGTATCGAACCGTCGCCATCAATAATTAAAAGAAACTCAAAAGATAGTCACGACGGTATCAAACAGTCACCAATACTTGATTATGTCAGCTCTCCAAACCCGTCGTAAACTTGAACGACAGTTTTTGTAACCGTCGTGAAATAGGTTGGGGACACACACTTCTGCGACGGTAAAGCAACCGTCGTGGAAAGCAAATTGCGACGGTTTTAACCGTCGTAATCTACAAAAATACATGTCGCAATCTGCCAATTTTCTTGTAGTGTGTATGTGTTATATTCTATGACTATATTGACACTTAACATTCTTTTATCGATTATTGAACTTGCTACTGCTATTATCTCTACCACCCCTTAGTCCCATTTGTTGGTTTCCCCCTATTTTTCGTGACAATTGTTTTAGATTGATATGGAGAATTTTGTGTCTTCTTTCTCATGTCATCATTAAAAACACTGTCATTAGCCGTTTCCAAAGTAATAACACATTTAGGAGCTTAACTCGTTATATAAAGCTAAAATGCCTCTCGAGAGTCTAGTAAAGATAACAATTGAAATAGTCTCAATAACTAATTATCAAACTTATTACTCATTTGTGACTTGTGATCAAGGAGCCCATGAAAATCACTTAAGATATTTGAAATAGAAGTCTCATACTTATACTTCAAATTTATGAAGCCATTAAGCAAGAACAAATATATTATTCTGTGATTTAGAGACATACACGGAATCTATATTCTGCTATAAAATTTTTGCATTTGTCACATTAGGAATATGAATATAAATATTGTCTTTCACATATTGTCGAATGAAATCACTCACTTGGTTATGTTCAAATATCTCATTCTTCATTAGACGTAGAATCTGACTTTTTTAGAACCAAAATTAAGAAAATGCATTTTCAAATTCACCATCTTTATATTCATAGTTGCCTATATTGAGTAATCCGAAATAGAAGTCTCATTTCTGATACTTCAAACTTATGAAGCATTTGTCTCATTAGCAATATAATTATAAACAATATCTTTCACATGTGAGTCTAATTGATCATTAGAAAAGTATCCACGTTAAATCAAGAGCAACCTTATAAGTGAGAGATGAACCACATATCCGTCAAAAACCTTAAACCATTAGATTTATGTGTCTTATAACTTATAAAATACTTAACCTTCATTTTTCCAAACAAGGTGGAACTAATCACTTATTTCACAGCTCAAATAACTCTTTATCAATTGTCACTATCTTCCTTTTTGTACAAGACACTTCCATTGCTTAGAAAGCTTAACGGGCAATGCACCAGACAATCTTGCATTACAATTTCCAACTATATACCACACGTCATAACTTGTCACACTTGTTGTACTAGAAAAAAAATACAAATTGTCTGCTTATTAATGATGTAAATGATGAATTTGAAATCAAAGACATTTGACATACACAAATTTCCTTTCCTAATGATTAGAACCATCTATTTAAAAAAATACTTATGTACATGTATGTGTGAGTACGTAGTTATTTATGAAGCAAATCATATTATGAAGCATGTGAGTACAATCTTCTTATACTCCATTTGTGAAGCTGTTGTTATGAGAGTTGATTGGTAACAAAAGGAAACATAATACATTTTGGTCTCTCAACTTCACAAGAAAGAAATGCATGTCAGAAACTATAAAAGGCTTTTTGTGAAGGAGACAATATAATTACTTTGTATCAATAATGAAATGCAAGTACTGAACAAAGGTATCTTTAATTTCCACCAACAACAGCATGTGGTGATAGACTCTCTAAAAATCTGTACAAGTATCTTAAATGGTACTATTTTCTGCATAAAATCACAATTGAACCAATCCTATGTATACATTTTTCAGTAGTCAGCAACATTGCTACAAAATGACTCAAGTACAAGTCAAATTATTTAGAAGACTTTCGACACAAAGAGTGCAATCACATGTCAAATTATTGGTTCAGATACCAGTGTGTAACACCAACATCTCCGAGAAAATGTATGTTCATATCCTTGTTAGTGTTCGTGTTGTGTCTGGTTTAGTAGATACCAGTGTTAGATTATGTAACACCAACAGCTCTAAAAAAATATACAACTCTCCTCGGTTATATCGTGCAACAAAATATTCATTTTGATAATTGAAATATACATATATTCATGGAAAACCTAATTTTACAGTACCTGCTATAAATTTATAAAACAAAACCTAATTTTTTTCTGAAGAACATCTCAGATTTCTAACAATATAGAAATGTTACCATGCTTACAATACTACAGAAACATAAAAGAAAATCATAAAGACACTTTAACAAACTAGTAACCAATCTATATGTAACCTGAAACTCAGATTCTTCTAAAAAAAAGTGACACTTGAAATAATTGGTACACCTCAAAAGGTAGCACTTTCAAATGTAAGCAGTTGAAAGTGTACTTTTTCTGTCTCTAATTTCAGTAATTATTTCAACCTTGTTCTTAAAATTATAGTAACTGAAGCATTGTTTCATCTCAAAGCCTTAAAGACAAGTCAAGTTGGTTAATATCTTCCTGAACATGTTCAGAAGAAGTGTTATAGCCTCTTGACCAAGAAGAACTCACACCTTCCTTAGAATTACCATAACTAAATTCTTTTCTTCCACCATACCTCATCAAATGACCTCCTTGTCCATGGTTATTGTCAAGATGAGAATTTCCATGACCAAAAGTATTGTAGTTTGAAGGGTGATCTGGTAAATCATGATAAGATTGCATGGCTGAAGTTATCTCTCTACTCTTTTTGGCAAGTGTTCTTTCAAGTTTGTGAGCATTTTGGTGTCCTCCCAAAGCTTGAGAGCTGTAAAACTTTCTCTGACAGTAGTTGCATGAGAATATCCTTTGCTCCATTGAACTTATAGGTGAAGATGATGACGATGAAGAAGATGGTTCAAGAACAAGATCTAGATTCAAATTATGATGATGATGATGATGTTGATGATGATGATGGATATTTTCATTTTCTGGTTGGTTAATTAAGTGAAGAGAAGTATTAGGATGAAAATTATTCATAACTAATAGGTGAAGAGAAGAAAAGTGTTATTGTGGTTTGAAAGATGAAACTGAAAGAGTAGTTATATATGGAGGAAATGTATAAGAGAGACCCTTAAGTTAAAGGTTGATTGTTCCTTGAAGAGAGAAATAGTAGAAAGAGAAAAGGGACATATGATCTGCAAGTTCAGTGGAGATCCTAAGAGCTTGTCTCCTTCATTAATGGCACAGTTTGGATCCTTTGTCGGTCGATGAAGGAAACTAAGTTTAAAATACTATTAACTTATAATAATGCTCTCTAATAATTTTTAATGATTGAGTCTAATTTTATCAAATATTTTTTTATATAAATTCGATTACTGCCGAGATTAATTTTTCAAATAAAATAAATGAAATTAATCTCTCAAATTTAATATTATTGAATTTTTAATTGATCATTTTTAGTGAATTTTTTTATAAGTACATTTATTTTATCAAAAGATTTGAATAAGACATAAGATTTAAATCTAGTTCCATGTGTGTAATGGTGATTACTAATGTCTTGAGAGAAACCCAAAAAAAGTTAAAAGTTTGTTTATTTGTAAAAATATTTTGTATTTTTAATTTTTAAATGTATTCTAATTTCAAACGTTTGCAAAGAGATATACAATTTTAAAGTGAATAGTTATATAATTCTTAATTAAAATAATAAAATTTCAAAACAATTGTGCTTCATTATTTCTTTTAAATTAGTAATTTATAAAAATTAATAATTTATAATAATTTATAAAAGTTAATAATTTATTTACATTAATATATCAATATAAATAAATATTATGGTATTCTAAATCTATACTTTACACTCATTTATATGTTCTATTTTTTAAAAAAAAAGTATTTTAATTAGTTTTTCTCTTACATTTATGACAATTTGTTACTTTTAAAATTTTACAATATTGTTATTAATTTAATTTAATTTAATTTAATAAAAATATACTTTATAATAATAATAATAATACATTAAATAGTATTTACTAAAATTTATTTAAAATAGTAAATTCATCGAGTCTATAATTTCCTTTTTTAATATAAATTAAAGCAAATATGTATATATTTTTAAAATTATAACAGAAAATAGTTTCACACAACAAACAAAACATAATAATTACTCGTATAATTTAATAACAAGTTGGGTTTTTTTGTCTTTGAAAACGAGTGAAAGTATGTTTCATATTAATTATGATTATTAAGCATATATTGATTGTTTGTGATCCTGCCCTTATCAACACAAGGAGAGTTTGAAGTTAAACCATGCAGTGTTCCATCAGATTTCCAATTTTGGAATGGCAATATGGACAAGATAAACCACCTTGACTGGACTAAATAATGATCATGATTGAAGACAATTTAATTTTTTCACACTTTGTTTTAAATCAAATCAAGGTGTACTACACCATGTTTCACTACAAGATTGGACAATAATCCCGTTTCAACATGATCGGCAGCTTAGATTAACTAATACTTTTCACTTTTTTAAAAAGTTGTTGTTTTATAAAATAAATAAATAAATAATTTGTTTATTTAAAGTTTTGAAATTTAATATAATATTGATTTTTGATTTATTAAAGTAATATTTTTTATTTTATTAAAATCATCTAATATAATTTATTGCATTTAAATGAATATATGAAATAAGATAATTAATATATAATATTATCATTAAAAGACAAATAAATTTATTTAAAAAATATTAAACTGATTGATAGTATATGTAAAGAATCTTAAAACGTCAATTAAAAATGAAAAGATGTACATGTATATATGGTCATAGAACTCTTAAGAGTTACGTACGTCTCTATATGTGCATATAAAGTAGTGTAAGAGTCATGTACAAGTTTATCGAAAAAAGTAAGGTATATATGTCTGTTCACTTAAATGCATGTATAGACTAAGATAGGTGGTGGTAGCATTATCATAGGGATGAAGTATTTTTGGTCTCCATTTTTTCAGTTCAATAGGAGCTAATTATTAGAGTAAAAATAGATCAAATCAATTAAGAGAGAATTACAATCTAGTTTACATACAACTTAATTTTTTTTTTTAAATAAAAATATTTTATATATATATATATATATATATATATATATATATATATATATATATATATATATGATCGCATTCGATCGAAGAATCGTCTGATCCACGGAGGTGTTTGTCAACAACAGTTGAATAAAGAAGATGAGGGGGGGGTACCTGTAAGGTACTTCGATGCCAAAGTCAGTAATCTATGGAATCAGAGTGCAAGTAAGAGAGTGTAAGATTTTCAATATCTTGCCCTCTCGAATGAGAGGGTATTTATAGTTATCGGCGCTACAAGGTTCTATTAGTGGGCTGGCGAAACAGACCCAGAAGAGGATTGTCAGGATTCACAAGTGTGTGGGGACCAATACATGGTCCCGCTCCTGAAGAAATTGCCCCGAAGTATAGTGGCAGTGACCTCCTTAGTTTCCTGGTTAACTCCATGATATTCGAGACGTGAGGTTCTGCCCTACGAGGTGATATCGTCTGCTCGATGAGTGAGCAACATCGTCCTCGGGGCAGAAGATCTTGCAGACCTAGAAGTCTTGCCTAGCCCGATGGCCCTCGCAGAGAGGTATGTAGTCGAGCAAGAGAGGTTGATCAAGGTGTGGTTGACGGACAGGCAGTCAAGTGAAGGAGAATTGTCCATCAATGCCTCTGAATTGAGTCTAAGCGGATATAGACCTAGCATTGAATGAGCTCGGACCAAAACAATATATATATATATATATATATATATATATATATATATATATATATATATATATATATATATATATATATATATAGATATATAATCTAATCTCTCACGATTTAGTTTCAAAATTAAAAAAAAAAAAATCACCTACACACTTAAATCTACTAGAACTTAAATGTTGTTTTCTAATTTTCTTGTTTACCTATATATTATTGTATTTATGATATCTCCGTCTATCTTTCCATATTTTCTATATATATATATATATATATATATATATATATATATATATATATATATATATATATATATATAGCTTTGTATTACTTACGTCTTTTTGCATAAACTTTCTTATTACTATATCTTCAAATATAATACATAGCTTTAGCTTGACAACTTTAATTAGTGTTGGGAATATATCTAAAGTAAAACTCTAAAAATTTATACAAATAAAATCAAAATTCAAAAATTTATTATTAAATTACAAATTTTGGACAGAAAAATATCAAACTCTCTCAACAACTATTTATGAACAGAAAAATAGAAAATTCTCTCAACAACTATTTTTTAACGAAAAAATCGAAAATCCTCCGACCACAATTTTCGTACGGAAAAATTGTAAACCCTCTATAGTCACACAACAATCAAAATCTCCAATACACCCAAAAGACTAGAATTATTGTGGTAAATAAACTCAAACTAAATCTCTATATTTATAATGACATTTTACTCTTTTTTTCTTCATATTCCTCGCTGTGGGACTTGGATGAGTATCCATTTTAGTACAACAAATCCTCTCTTCATTCAAATTTTCACATATCTTCACTTCATAGTCACCTTCATCCTCACAAACTAAAAGATCGTCATCACAACTAACCATATTTGCAGAAGGAGCACTTTTTAATTCTTCTGTCTTATTTCTTATGCTCTGCACATCCTTTATAAATTTTGGGCATCTATATTGCGTGTGATCAAATTGTTGACAATAATGATAATTAACATAACTCATATCTCTTGGTTGAAAATGTCTATCATATTGATCATCATAGTTCTTTCTTTGTCCTCTTTTGGATACTAGTACCTTATTTTCTTCGGAAGATTGATCAATATCCATCATTTGTTGATCTCCTTCAATGATTTTACTATTTCTTCTAATTGTAGTGTGATTTTCTCTGCTAACATTGATTGCACTAATTATTTGTAAGATTTAGATAGTGAAGCCAACAAAAGTAGTGATTGCTCTTCATCTTTAATATCTCCCCCTTCATTCATAATTCTAGATACCAACTCATTAAATTTATTAATATGGTCAAATATGTTACCTTCATCTTCCATCTTCAATGAATATAAATTCATTTTCATCAATTGATTGGTTTATGTGGTTGATGCAAACCTGTTTTCTAATAAATTCCATTATTTCTTTGGAGAGGCTTCTTTCAACATAGTCTCTTTAATTTGTGGACCAAGTGTCAACCGAATTGTACTCACTAACTTTTTTGAATTGAAATCCAATTCGATTCTTTCATTTCACTTGGTTTTTCCTTTTCCAAAGCACAATCAAGACCTTGTTGGACCAAATAGTCTTGTATCGTGCATTTCCATAAAGGGAAATCCATTCTCCCATCAAACAAAGAAATATCTAACATTCAATATAGTCAGATTTCTTTCCTTGACTGAAACCTTTGCTCTGATGCCAGTTGTTTTTAATATATCCAAATTAAATCTCCAAAAATTGATACAAATAAAATAAAATAAACTCCTTATTACTAAGTTGCAATTTTTGGACGGAAAAATTGCAAACCCTCTCAACAACTATTTTTGAACAGAAAAATAGAAAACGCTCTCAACAACTATTTTTGGAAAGAAAAATATAAAACTCTCTCAACAATTATGTGGAAAAATTGTAAACCCTCTCTAGACACACAACTACTCAAATCCCCAGTACACCCAAAAGACTAGAATTGTTGTGGTAAATAAAATCAAACTAACTCTTTATATTTATAATAATATTTTACTCCTTTTTTCTTCACATTACTCGATGTGGGACTTGGATGAGTACCAAATTTAACCAAAAATTATATTAATTCAAAAATTAATATATATACAAAATGATTTCTAACGATCTAGTCCCAAAACTATTTTTAAAATAAAAAAAACTACCAACACCCTTAAATCCACTGTAACATAAAAGTAGTTAAGTGTTTCCTTGTTTTCTTATATACCCAACCCCTATATACTATTGTATCTATGATATCTCCTTCTAACTTTTTACCACTTACTTCCTTTCCATAAACTTTCTCGTCTCTATATCTCCAAATAAAGTAGATAGCTTCAGCAACAACACATTTGGGGACTTTAGTTCTCGAACATTTTTCTTTGCACCTTTTGACCAACCAATCTAGCTCTTCCTACCAGTTTTTTCAGGGTGAATGGAATTTGAATCCAATGAAAAACCTTCAACCAAATATTCCTGGTTTCTTGACAAGCAAAGAATATTCGCTAAATTGTTTCAACTTCTTGACATAAATAACATTGATTTTCATCTATTATTCCAAATGGGTGTTTCCTCTCTTATGTAGGCAGCTTACCATTGCAAGCTAACCACATAATAAATTTGGATCTGGGGTGGGTTATATGTTGTTAAAAAAATCTTTAAAATCTATTAAATCTTTGAATCTATTTGTCGTTCTCTCGTTACTTCCTTAGGTACTAAACTCCGAAAGCTTTTCACTAAGCCATAATCCTCTCGAAAGTCATGGAAAAGGTGTTTAATATAGCGAGAGAAGATTGCGGCCAAGTGAAAAGTTTTTGGAGTTTGGTACCCAAGAAGGTAGCGAGAGATCATCGAATCGAATTGAAAGGTATTATAATCAATAGGTACAATTGATCATGCGTGAAAGAGACTTTGGAGTTTGACAAGGAAGTAGAAAGATTCGTTTAATCAACTAGTATGATATTGTGTCTTGGTCTTGATCGATTTCAAAATAAGAGAAGAGGTTGAATCAACAAAAAACGATTAGGGTTTGTAGAGTTGCTCTTGGACCACTTCTATTGTAATAAAATTTTTGCATTGTAAGAAATTATCCTAATTCTGAAATTGGATTTGGGGGTAGACGTAGCCATAACAAGAACGATTGGTGAACTTCCTAAACAAATACTTGTGTCTCTCTTTTATCTTTTTACTTACTTTATTTTTTATTAAGCAATTTTTTAAATAGCATTGATTAATCGATCGACTCGTGAGAATTTTTCTGTTTCTGTTTTTGTTTTGATTTAGTTATTGATTTGGTTATTGATTAGCTTATAATGACTTTGAGTATAAGTGTTTTTAATATCAACTCAACTCAAGAAAAATTATGAAAAATTCATTTGTACACCAATTGTTTGACAAATTGCATAGTTCACTATTTTTTATTGTTATCATTGGAAATAAAATTGCTAGTAACTTGTTATAAACGAATAATATTGTGTTATTTGATTCAAGTTTATAAGTTCAGTTTATTGTGTTTATTGCATAAGGCTATATTGCATATCCGAGTTCCATTAACTAGGTTCGTATAGGTGAGATATTCGATCTATTAAAACCTTCTGCTTGCACTCTTTTCAGTTAGTTTTCCAAACCCAAAATTTATTTGGTATTTTTCCTTGGTGATTTGTTCAGTCCCCCTCTAGATAAGTCGTTGTCGTCTAAGATAACCCCCATGAACTGAAACTTCATGCAAAAACTATTATTTGGTTTTTCACTGGGTATGCTAAAAAATAAAAGGGTATAAGTTTTAGAGTCCTAATCATAGCATGAGAATAAATAAGTTTGTGAATGCTCCTTATTATAATGGCAAGTTCAGTGAGAGTGAAAAATAACGTAAATAGAATATTATGGAGACTCGTGGTAAATGTTATTTTCCAAACTCTTTTAAATTTGGTATCCCTCTAGTTATTTTATTGTTATACACTACAAAAAGACAACTAATAAATATTCAAAACCCATAAGATGAACATATAGTTGATGAACCGGTTGACAATGAATTGGAAGAGTGATAGAAGAAATAAAAAGAAATAGTAGTAAGAAGGTCTGAAAGATAAAAAAGCCAGATAATTTGATAGATTATATTATTTCTTCACTTGGGAGTGAAGGTTAATTGAGCATTAATGATGATCAAGTCTCATTCACACAACTCATGAAAAGCTGCTTGAAAAGTTCTTAGGTGCTTCCAAGGTTCCAAAGATTACATGATCACATAAAGAAGGTTAGATCATCTTGAAGTGGTTGACTTCTTGGATATAAACTATTTGGGGTGTGTGGACTCAAAAAAATCCACATTTGGGTATATTTTATTTGGAATAGAGGATCACTATCATGGAATACTGGAAAATAATATATAATTTTTACTTATACTATAGATACATAATTTGTGGCATGCTTTGAAACCATAACTTGATTATTGTGATTGCAGAGTTTAACCTTAGGATTTAGAATTGTCGATAGTATAGTTAGGCCACTAATGATTTATTGTGATAATTATGTAGTTGTCGCATTCTATAATATTGATAAGTATTTGAAATGTTCTAGACACATGAAATTGAAGTACTTATAAGTGAAAGAAGAAGTGTAGAAACAAAAGGTGTCTTTTGAATACGTTGGTACGAATTTAATGATAGTGGGTCCGTTGACTCAAGGTTTATTGTTCAATACATTTTTTGGCCATGTAAAAGGGACGGGATATATGTAAAATCCCTTGTATATAAGTATAGTTTAATGTTCGTATTGTATGACACTTGTGAATTCAATTAAAGTTATGTTTCTGCTAACTTATTTTGGTATCCATATTATTTTGTATAAGTTATTGTTAATATGTTATGATAAAGGTATATTTGAAGAGACAAGAAAAATACATTATTATATCCATTAAAATTATTTGAATTGGATTCATTTGTGATATAAGCAAGGAATCAAGTTGATGGATAACTTGTGACCTCCATGATCCGATCATTTAAGTTAATTGAAGATAACGACATGGTGCTTCCAATGAATGATGCACAAACATCAAGTTATGACATGAGTCAAGTAGGAGACTACTCGATTAACTTATTAATCCATCAAACGTGACTCGTGTAAACAAAAGTTTGGCTTTTAAAAAATGACTAAATGTGATGATTGTTTGAGTTTGATTGGGTAATTAAGCCAATGAGATTTTTATTTTAAAACTAAAATTGAATTTAAATCTGTCTTATCTATCTTAATGACTATTGAGACATGACTATTGAGAATAGCAATATGACTATTGGGAATAGTGTAAGAAGCCTATAAAATTGACACCTTTAGGAAGAAACTTTAGGAAAATCGCAGAAATTGATCACTAATCCATAGTTAATTAGATAAAAAAGACTAAAATGAAGCATTTTAATGAGTTAAGGACTAATATATATATATATATATATATATATATATATATATATATATATATATATATATATATATATATATATATATATATATATATAATTTAGGACTAAATTATTAGTATTTTGAAATGGCAATGGTGTTTTTCAAAAATAAATTACAGAGGCAAAATCAAGTTGCCTATATGGCATGGGGTAAAATATATATATATATATATATATATATATATATATATATATATATATATATATATATATATATATATATATATATATATATATATATATATATATATATATGTGTGTGTGTGTGTGTGTGTGTGTGTGTGTGTGTGTGTGTGTGTGCAACAATTTTGCTCTCTAATAGTTTCTTCAGCGTGCAGATAAAACATTATAATTGATTCAGGATTGTTGTATGAAGAATCATTAGAATAATGTTTTGGCACGTCTTAGAAAGACTGTTGCATCCGCCTCTGAAAAAACATATGTTGTTCTGATTAATGCTGAATGTTTGCCAGAAAAGGATCCCCAAGTGTACTTCAAAATAAGTTGTTTCTTTTGAAGATGCGAGTGTTTCTCTAAAAGAATTTATGTTTAAAGTTTTTGCTTCTAGATAAAAAATCAGATTTGCTATTAGATTAGAAATCAAGCTTTTGCTTCCAGCTCAAGAATTAAGACTTATTCATCAGATAAGTTATTGCTTTCAAGTCTGAAGACTAAGTTCTGATTCTGAAGACTGGTACTCTTGAAATATACACATTGGTTCACGTCAGATTTACTCCATCAGAAGACAAGATCAAAAGAAGTAACACAATCTCGGCTCAATATCAGAAAACATTTCTATCAAGAGATGAGAACTCAAAAACTTGCACAAGAAGGATTAGTACAAAGGTATAATTATAAATTCCACTATGGTGAATTTACGGTATATCCAAAAATATATTTATGTGCTCTTTGTCCCCCATGATCTTTTTTTACTGTTATGGCCGCTAGCAATGAAAGATACGTTTGTATTATTCAACTATGTACTTTCTCAGCCCATATAAAGGGATGACTACTTCATCACTTAATGAAGATCAAGAAAATAAAAGTTACTCTTTAAAAAAATTCAAGAGAAAAATACTTAAGAAAAAATCGCAATACAAAGAGTTGTTGCTCAGATTTATGTTAATTTGTACTCTCTAAAAACACAAGAGTTGTTTCTCATATTTGTGTTTTTATTATCATTGTTGTATACTCAAGAGATGTTGCTCATATTTGTGTGTAAACATGTGTTCTTCATTGTAAGTTTTAAATTAACTTTATAGAAGCACCATTGTAAATACTATTTGATTGTAAATCTTTTGAGATTTGTTTCCTCATGTGACTAGGGTATAGTCTGTATACTTGAGAGAGTTAAGGTATCTTTCTAGACTCTTTGATCAGTGCATTTTCATGCACATTCTTCCAAGTTTGTATCTAAGAATTTCCTTGTTTTCCTTTGATTATTTTTATATTTTATATTGTTTTTCTATTTTATTCTATTTTTGCACTTATTTCATTTTCGTATTTATTTTTCAGCTTTAACAGCTTTCACGAATAAAATCATAACTGGAGCTACGAGAGTCGGATTGAGGCGTTCTACCAGTCGTTGGAAAGCTGAGAGAGAGAGCTACGACTTTCATTCAGAAGTCAGAAGCAAATTCGGAATGTAGCAGGGCCAGAAAATCCATCGAAGTAGCTGCATTAGTTATACTTTAGTTTTGGGTCTTTTGTTTTGGGCCTGGGTTATATATCCGACCCAGTGGGTTGTTTCTTTTTAGTTTTATACCTAGCCGCTACAGTAATTTCGGGGAACATTCACTTTTCACGAGAAATACAGAGGCTTGTAGAATTCATGGAGAACTAAAACCTTTCTGACGGATTTATTGTACTCAGGTTCCAACTTTGAGATTGTTATAGCATTTGCAATTTAATTTCGATTCCTTTCAACTATGTTATGAGATTGTTGTTTGCTTAATTCAATTTTCATATAACATTGTTGATTTAATTTGATTGATAAATGTTCCCAAATTTTAATCGCGATTGACTTTGCTTAATTGTTAATTTGCGTCACTTTTAACCGTATGCTTAATCCAGCCATAGGAACATGTATCTCATAGTGTCAATCGCGCTTGTTAATTGATACTGTAATCAAATAGGATAGAAACTTCACTTAGGAGATTGTAATGTTAGCAGTCGATGATAGGTACGAACCGAGGCAGTGAATCCGTTTGTTATAATCACTCATTTCAAAACAGCTTATTTTATAATCACTTTTCATAATCAGCTTATTTGCCTAAAATCGAACCAACCCCCCCCCCCTTTATTTCGATTTACTTTTAGTTGATAACAAGAATCCTTGTGAGAACGATATCCGAGTTGCATTTATCGCTATATTACGGTTTTGAGAAACTACTCGTCTTTTATCCGCGCGCGACAGCATATCAAATTGGCGTCGTTGCCGGGGATTCTTGTTGTTATTAACTAATTTTAGGGTCTTAGGATTAGTGTTCTCTCATTTAGGCCTTATTTTCCTCACGGTTTTGGCCAATTCGTGTTTAGAGTCGGAAAAAACAGGTATTTAGAAAATTTGTGTCCGATTGTATAATATTTTTGCCTATTGGAAGCAGAAAAATCGTGCGATCAATTCTCCCTTACTCTGACTCCAACGTCAAATCGCCAAATTCATCTTTTTTCTATTTTTAATTAATTTATTACTGTTTTCATAGAGTCGAAAAAAATAAAAAAAAAATCAAAATTATCAAAATTTGTGTTTTTGTATTTTTATGAATTTATTTTAATCGTTTTTCTTCTTTCTATTTGATTTTGCATGTTTGGGACATAGTTTGTATTTATGTGTTTGTTGATAAGATGGCTGAACAAAGAACTTTGAGGCAATTGGTTTCCCCTTATATGAACTATAATGGTTTATGTATTGACTATCCTACAGGTGATGCACCTTTTGAATTGAAATCTAGTTTAATACATTTGTTGCCTAGATTTAATGGTTTTGCTGGTGAGGATGCACATACGCATCTAAAAGAATTCCAGTGTTGTGAGCTATGCACCTCCCAAGCCTTCACTAGAGGACATTGTTAAACAAATGGCTGCAAATAATCTCCAATATCAACAACAAATAGATTATACTTTACAGACTCTGCAAACACAGATTGGACAACTTGCCACTTTGGTGAATGTCATGCAACAAGCTCAAGGATCAACCCAACAACCCTTGGAAGAGAGTTCTGTTTTTCAAATAGAGTTTATTTCTGAAATTGTTGATGATACTTGTAGTGATTTATTTGCAGCTGATTTTCCATCATTGTCTGGTTTTGACGATGTTTATTCTTGTGATGTTTGTACTGACACTAAAATTTGCTCTGTTTGTGCTGAAATTGAGGTTGCCTTGCAAGTTGATATTCTTACTGCATATGAGGTTGCAAATGAAGTTGTTCATGTAGATGAAACTCTCAACACCCTGGCTTCCCGGAACAAACCATCCATCGAACAACCACCTTCCCAAGAGCTGAAACAAATTCCTGAAAATCTTAAATATGCTTATTTAGAGATGAATGAAAAGCTACCGGTTATAATTTCTTCTAACCTTAATTTTTATCAAGAAAATAAGCTTTTGCAGGTTTTGAAGAAGCATAAGAAGGAGATTGGGTGGACTTTGGCCGGCATTCCCAATATTAGCCCATCCATGATTTTGCACATGTTCTCAATTGAAGGGGAAGATGAAACAAAAGTAGTGAGGAAGCCCTTCAATATTTTGATCTCCGGTGTTGTTGAAAAGAAGATCACGTGCCCATTCGACACTTTTACTTATCGAAGATTCTTCTTTGATCCTGGAATAAAAGGCGAAGGCAGTGATAAAATTCTCAAGTTCAATGGACATTACCCAAAACTACTCCATGAGAGCCCCACTTTGGAAGAAGAGAATGTAGAAGATCTCTCTTTGAGAAAGGATGCTTATGTGATTACTTATCCTCCTTGACTACTCGGGTGTGTTCTTTCCTTTCTCTCTCTCACTCCTATTTAGTAGTTATGTCCTTTCATTGAGGACAATGCTTGTTTTAAATGTGGGGGAGGGAATCATTTTGTTTCTTTGCTTTTATTTTAATTTCAGTTGTTTTTGTTAAAAAATTAAATAAAATGCATCTGAAAGTTTTGGGCTACGGATTAATCGGAAGTAAGTTGTGGAGACTTGGGAAAAGCTCACAAGATCGGTATCGTCTTAACACTGTAAGTCTCATGCATATGGAAGTTAATTTGAATTTTTATTATTTTTAGCCTTGAATTCTCATTCTCTGACAACTCTTGAGTAGTTTATTTCAGCAGTCAGCACCATCTCACACACACTCTACGCAAGGAAGTCGATGAATATAAGTGAGTGTTCCGGAAAAAAAGAAAAAAGAAAAGATAGAAAAAGGAATGCGCCTTCTAAGTTTGGTGACCCTCACCCGGTCACTTAACCCAACGGTCGTAGAACCTACAAAAAAATTTGAATAAGACTCGTTGTTAGTTGGTTCAGCGGTTTCTGGTGCTGAACTTGGTAGGGCGGACTACGGTCTGATCCCCCGCAACTACAGCCGAGTAAGCAAAGGGTTATGCCACGTAAGTACCAGAACCCCACGCAAAAAGGATCAGAGTCACTAACCAGTCGCTTTGCTATGAGTGTGTGGAGATAACGGGCTTAATGTGATTGCGCCTGAACGAAAAAGAGTAAAAAGGAGGATGAGTAAGTTAGGCTTTAGCATAATAATTTGATTTGAATTGAGTTCTATATTCAGGAGATAATATTAGTGTTTCTTTGATATCATTAGTGTGTAAGATTAGTACCTATTGATGCAATCTTAACCGAAGAGGAGTTTGTAGCCTAGAACGAGTAACTGATGATGCTTATGTGTTTCTTTTTACTTTATTTTGCTCGGAGTGCAAAAGTTCAAGTGTGGGAATTTGATCGTGCATTTTCATGCACATTCTTCCATGTTTGTATCTAAGAATTTCCTTGTTTTCCTTTGATTATTTTTATATTTTATATTGTTTTTCTATTTTATTCTATTTTTGCACTTATTTCATTTTGGGCCTGGGTTATGTATCTGACCCAGTGGGTTGTGTCTTTTTAGTTTTATACCTAGCCGCTACAGTAATTTCGAGGAACATTCACTTTTCACGAGAAATACAGAGGCTTGTAGAATTCATGGAGAACTAAAACCTTTCTGACGGATTTACTGTACTCAGGTTCCAACTTTGAGATTGTTATACATTTGCAATTTAATTTCGATTCCTTTCAACTATGTTATGAGATTGTTGTTTGCTTAATTCAATTTTCATATAACATTGTTGATTTAATTTGATTGATAAATGTTCCCAAATTTTAATCGCGATTGACTTTGCTTAATTGTTAATTTGCGTCACTTTTAACCGTATGCTTAATCCGGCCATAGGAACATGTATCTCATAGTGTCAATCGCGCTTGTTAATTGATATTGTAATCAAATAGGATAGAAGCTTCGCTTAGGAGATTGTAATGTTAGCAGTCGATGATAGGTACGAACCGAGGCAGTGAATCCGTTTGTTATAATCACTCATTTCAAAACAGCTTATTTTATAATCACTTTTCATAATCAGCTTATTTGCCTAAAATCGAACCAAACCCCTTCCCTTTATTTCGATTTACTTTTAGTTGATAACAAGAATCCTTGTGAGAACGATATCCGAGTTGCATTTGTCGCTATATTACAGTTTTGAGAAACTACTCGTTTTTGATCCGCGCGCGACAGCGGATCACTCTTAGAAGTTGTTGTAATATTTCAAGATTAGTGGTTTAATTCCTTTTTTAAGGCAAAATCACTTTTGCGGGTGGACAAGAGTAGGCATTTTCTAAGGTCAACTTGTATAAACTGATTGTGTCATTTTTATCTGTTGCATTGTCTATCATTGATCGTTTGTAAAAAAAATTCCTCAAAGAAAAAGTTTTTAAAATCCAATTCAAACCCCTCTTTATCTTGTTTTTCTCTACCTTCAATTGGTATCAGAACTCCGTCTCTGTTATTAAGTTTTCAATCAAACACATAACCGTGTAGAGAGGTTCGGTTTGAGAAATCTCAAATTGTCTCTATTAACATAAACGAAAGAGTAGAATAGAAATATTAATAATATAAGAAAAATTGATGTTCTGAAAAAATTCATATTACCCTTTTTTGATTTTATTTTTTTGGCACCACATCAAAATAAGGGCAATTATGAACTTGATGATTCACTAAATTACAATTTTGACATCATGTTTGTTCTTTTATAATTTTTACTCTTGCTTTTATTTTCCTAATTGACATCCAACCGAATGTCTAACCAATAAAGATTAAAATTATGATAGATGTCACTTTAAAATTGGAGAAAAATCTATCCAACTTTTGCAACATCTAATTTTATGAATCACAATTTGTGTTTTCATGTAAGCTTCATCTGTACTAGACTGCATAATAACATGTTCACCATCAACACATTACTTTCATTAATTTTATAACTTATTTGTTTTTATTATTTTAATTAAGATATTGATAATTCTATAATTAATGAAAAACATAAATTTACAATCCACTTTTTTTTTGCATTTACACAGTACAAAAATTTATTATAAACCTAAATATTTTTATATTGAAAATTTTACCATTGATCAAAATATTTTTGTTAATGCTATCAAAATAAAAATAATATTTGTATACGAGAAAAAAATTAATATTGATCTAAATATTTTTATATACGAAATATGATATTTATGATCCAAATATTTTTATTCAAAAATGATATACTGAAAAAAATTTATTCTTCATCTAAATATTTTTATATACGAAAATTTACTATTAATTCAAATATATTTATAAACGATACTTAAACAAAAACAATATTTGTATACGGGAAAAAAATTTGTTATTGATTTAAATATTTTTATATACGAAAAATGATATTTATGATTCAAATGTTTTTTATTCAACAATGGTATACGGGAAAAAATCTATAATTCATCTAAATATTTTTATATATGAAAGTTTACTATTGATCAAGATATTTTTGTAAACGACACCTAAATAAAAATAATATTTGTATACAGAAAAAATATATACTATTGATCTAAATATTTTTATATACAAAAAATGGTATTTATGATCCAAATAATTTTTATTCAAAAATGGTATACGGGAAAAAAATTTATATTGACCTAAATATTTTTAGATACAAAAAATAGTATTTATGATCCAAATATTTTTTATTCAAAAATAGTTACGAAAAAAAATCTATTATTGATTTAAATATTTTTATATCCGAAAAATGGTATTTATTATCTAAATAATTTTTATTTAAAAATAGTATACGGAAAAAAAAATCTATTATCGATTTAAATATTTTTATATACGAAATCTTACTATTGATCTAAATAGACGGGAAAATCTATTATTGATTTAAATAGTTCTGTTTATGAAAAATGTTATTTATGATCCAAATAATTATGATTCAAAAGTGGTATACGGGAAAAAAAATCTATTATTGATTTAAATATTTTTATATACGAAAAAAATCTATTATTGATCAAAATATTTTTCCTTCTTTAATTTTACATTTAAAATAAATATATTATGTAAACAAATGTGTGTATTAGACTAGAACTCGTGTGTACGCACGAGTTTGTTACTAGTTATTTATAGACTATGATGCATATATTTGGGATCTTATTTCAGATGGCTATGAGATACATATATCTTCGATTGGTATTCCCCTTCCTAGAAACTGGATGAATGATGATCAGAAGCGTCAACTCAAAAATCATCACAAAGCCATAATTATTCTTTTCAGCTCTATTTCATACAATAAATATGAGAAGATGACCAACAGAGAAACGAATAAGGAGATTTTTTACTCTTTAGAATTACACATGGAGGGAATGCTCAAGTTAAAGAAACTAAAGCATTAGCTTTAATCCAGAAATACGAAGTCTTCTGAATGGAAGAAGATGAAACTATTGAGACCATGTTCTCAAGGTTTCAAAACTTAGTAGGAGGACTCGAGGTTCTAGACAAAGGTTATACAACAAAAGATCAAGCCAAGATAATTGTTAGAAGCCTTCCCAATAGATGGAGATTGATGGTTACTTCTTTGAAGCTTTCTAAGGATCTAAACAACATAACTCTTAAAGAGTTAGTTAGCTATCTTATAAGACATGAAATAGATCTAGAAGAAGATGAACCCCGAAAAAAGGGAAAAATTATTGCTCTAAAATCTAAATCGAAAAAGATCAAGTCAGAAAAATACAAAGCGTTTAAATGTGAAGAAAAGGATTTAAGAGATTTTGATAAAGAAGTTTCTGATGATGAAGATGAATTGTCTCTTATTTCCATAAGAGCCCAGAAACTCTGGAAGATAAGAAAAACAACATCCAAAGATCTAGTAGTAGAGAAGATCATTCATAATCATCTGCAAGAGGAAGAGTTGGCAAAAAGGTAACATGATATAAGTGTAAAGAGTCTGGACACTACAAAAATGAATGTTCATAGCTTCAGAAAGAAAGCACCAGAAAAGAAAGCTTCAAGAAAAATTCTTTCATTAGTCAGAAGAAAGGTCTCATGGCAATATGGGATGACTCAGACTCTAAAGCATTAGAATTTGAAGAAGATCATGCCAACACAGCACTTATGGCTACCTCGTAAGAAGGATACACAATAGAATCTGAGTTTGACTCAGAAGAGGAATTTTCTGAACTCTCTCATTCTAAATTAGAATTATGTTTATCAGAATCTCTGAGTAGGTATCAGAAGCTTCAACAAAAATTCAAGAACCTTAAAAAAGTTCATGAATATGAAATTAAAGAATATCGTAAGCTAGAGAAAGAAATTTTTGAGCAAAAAGAAAATAAGTTTATTTTATAAAGAGAAAATGTCTTTCTAAAAAAATTCTCATAACTTGAAGAAATTCTTTCTAAAGCTTCTCCATATTCTGAAACTGTCTTATACAAATATGATAAGGCATTCCAGAAATTCTTCGACAATAGCACAAGTAGAAGCAAAATGGCTTACATGATTTATGGTGTTAGTCATAAAGGTAAGAAAGGAATTGTTATGACTCTTATGATGATCACATACAATTGCAAGAAAACAAACCATTTACTCCATTTTCTTATGTTTATCCCTCAGCACAAACACAAATAGTAAATGATGCACAAAAATCCAAAGTTGTCACAAACTCTGGGAAACCTAACTCTAAGGGACCCAAAAGTTAATGGGTACCAAAAGACAAAATAGTGTATGTTGCAGATATCTCATGCAAATTAAGATACCTATAATAGAACCTGATCTATGGTTTCTTGTGACACATGACAGAAAAATGCCATGAACTTAAGTCAGTTGGCTTCAATCAGCTCTGAAGATGATCAGAAAAACAAGTATCACGGGTTCTAGAATCATATGCTCTAAAAGAGACACTGCAAATGAAAAGATAAAAACAAAAAGGTGTTGATAATGGTACATCAGAAACTACTAAATGTTCATCAGTCCAGAAAAAGGCAAACAGTATTTGAAGAAGTGATTCTTGGAGATAAATCTAAATTTTTCAGAACAAGATCTACTCTCAGAAATAAATGTCATTAGAAAGGAGAAGTCATCAGAAACAAAATAAAAGAGAAATGTACAATTTCCAGCTTGACTGCTTAGAATTTATTTGCTTACTAGGTCATTTATTTTCAATATTTTAGTTCTTCCTAATTCTTCAACAAGTTAGAATATATCTTGATCGGCAACATTGAAAGTCATAAAACCTTTGGTATTTGTGGATATGTTATATATCAATTATTATCTTTTCACACGTTTGGCTATGATTCATTATGACACCTGTCAATTTGAAACATAAATGTGTCGGTTATGTGACATATCGAGCAATGGGATTTTCTTGAGATTAGGTTTAGAATCATCATTACTTTTCCCTCTGTATGTCTTCTATGACTAATTAATCATTTCAAAACTGCTTTATAAATACTCACCTTCTTCATCTTTACACACTTCACTACCTCACTCTTACTTTGAGATGTTTTTAAAACCCTAAAACCCCCTTCTCTTGTTATCTTCATCCATGGATAGACAACAACGAGTGTTCAAACTATTTCCTTATCTCTTATCAACTACTGAGAAATCTTATGGGTTAAGTCAAAAGGATATACAAGAAAAAATGCACGATGTTCCTGAAATCACGTTGGGTACATCCTAAGATCAATTAAAAGTTCTATGTGAACCTCTAGTAGATTTCCAACACCTTAAAGATAGTGGTTTCTTTTGTGTGATGTTACTTTTTAAGGATGAGAAAATCATTTCTATCTTATCAATGTGCATGTTTATCCTTATCTTGTGAAAGACTTTTGGATTCATGCCAAATTTTCCTTCTTTTAAGTGGTATCATTTGTTAAAGGAAAGAAAATTGTGATCAATTAACAAATTATTACAAAAATCCTTAATCACGATGGAAAAAGAACAATGTTCTACCAGGTATTGGAAAATGGTCTGACTTAATATAGATATCCAAAGTCATCTTCACAACTCCGTATTATTCCAACAAGACATATAATATTCACGATCATCTAAAGATATGGGCCAAAATTCTCATGTCAACGATTCTTCATAAAACTCTGAAGATTATTTAACCTACTTGACGTAAAATCAAAAATATTTCTTGTAATTCATTGTATGAGGTACTCGAGTCAGTCTTCCCTCACTTATCTTACATCATTTGAGAAATACGGTAAGAGAGACAAGAGAAGGAAGCAAAAGAATGAAGTCTTGTATTCTTTTTGGAAGACTTATCTCTATTATAATTACAAAATGCAATATGCTTAAATATATTACTAATGAGGATCTTGAAAGGATTATTGGGGAATCCTTCAATTCCCTAAACCTTAAGAAAATAGGGATTCTTAAAGATGTAATTCATCCACCTGCAGAAAAGGCTACAAAAGCTTGTTCTTCAAGTTCAAAATTAAAAGGAATGTCTAAGGAGTTGATTCCTTTTCTAAATATTTATGTTGAAACTTATGCATCTAATGAAAAGACAAGGAATCATATTCAAAAGAATTCAGACATCACCTTGTTTAATGAAAATATTTCAAGAAAGAAAATATTAGCTATTGAATCTCTCTATCAAGAAATAGTGGCTTCTCGGAAGAATAAGAAGAAGCTGAAAAACAGGAAATCTCTGAGGGCACCTAAAGATAGTAACTATATAATGATTTATGTTGTTCTTCATTCGCCATCCTTTAGTAGGTCTTTTAATTCTCACTTAGTTGTTGCTCCTTCTAGTTCTGATCTTAGAACAGTTACTTCATTTATTTCTTTTCCAACCCTATTCTATTCCACGACAATTACCACCTCACATTCTCCTCAAATCATAGTTACATTCATTCCTCCTTCACCCACTATAAATACTACTTCTTATAAATCTAAAACATTAACCTCCTCTTTCTCACAAATAATCCATAAAACAACCACTACTCCATAAACTTTTTCTCCTTCAATTACTTACAAACCTCCAACATTGTTACATCAAACTCTTACATCGTCTCTAACTAAATCACTTCTCTCTTTTTCTTTCTCATATTCCGCTAACATCACCCATATTCATATTGGAACATCTCAAATAATCACCCTCCCTATAGTAACACCAATCACTTCTCTACCAACCTTTGAATCAATTTCAAAACAAATCATTCCCACTTTTGACAATCAAACCTATGAAGCTAGTACTTCATAACCAATCACCACTTCAATAATTCACCATCACCCACACTATCTATTCTCATACCCAAAACCTCTCCAAATCCTCAAAATCTTACTAACTCTTCTAAATCATCTAATCCTAAGCCCCCTTATCCGAACAATATAATCACTATAAACTCTAACTTTGAGTTAGAAACTTCTGCTTCTCAAACTTCTAACCTTAGCCTTGATGAAGTAATCTCTAAATTTAAGGACAGTGAATAAGCTCTATGTAGATTCTAGCTCCAACAATGATTCTTTTACTCTGAATGCCAAATAAAATAGATTTAACAGATGAATGGTTGTTGAGACTCTCCAAATATAAAATATGTTAGTCATAATTAAAGATAAGTTTGTGAAGGAAACTGAAGAAAAGTATATGGATGAAGAAGTTGAGAAGGCTTCTGAAAGAGAGGTTGCTGAGAAAGATGCCGCTGAGAAAGCAGCTGAGGAAGCTTCCTGAATCGCAGTTGAAAAATAAGTTAAAGAGGCTTCCAAGGGTTCAGATAAACATGAAATCCTTCCTTGACTAATAAGGACTCTTGAGGATATCCAAAAATAACAACATATGGTTAGAACAAGGATAGACAAACAAGTTGAAGACAACAATAACATTCAGAGCATGCTAGCAGAAATTCTCGCTCAGAATAACCCTTCTTCTAATCCATGGGCACTCTAAGATATTTATTTTATTTTTCAAATTATCTTTATGATGACTTGTTCTCTTTTGTATATCTTTTACTTATAAAAGTAATTATGTTTCAGAAATTAGTAAAAGTGTGATAATTATCTTTCTCACAACTCAATGTTTCTAATTTTTAAATTAAATCTTTTTTATTATGACAAAAAAGGGGAGAAATTTTGATGATTCTGACAAATATATAATTCTCTTAAGTTCTGATGCTTACATTCTAACAAACTACATATTCAAGAATGTTTTGAGAATATTATTTCAGGAACATATATTCGTGTGTGTGTGTGCACGAGTTTTAGTAAAAACAAAACATAGAGAAAAAAGAGGAACAAAATAACAACACAAGAGATTATCATGGAAACTCCAAAACTGACCGCGACCGTTGTTAAATGAGAATTAGAGAATATCACTATGTGAAAATTGTTACAATACACAGACTAGTCTCAAACACCCCTAAGCATTAATACACCCACACTCTCCAAAGAAAATATTTAACTACCTCTCACTACACTCTAAAACAAGAGTAAAAGAGAAAATAAAAAAATAAAATACAAGCTTAAAGTATTTTTTTGGTAAATCTTGTAAAGAAAAACTTTAATCCTGTATATAGTCTTGGATTCACTCTTCCATCACTAACTAAGAAACATGGAACTTGGAAAAACTTTAATTCTATATATAGTCTTGGACTCCATTTTCCTTTACAAAAATAAGCAATGCGAGACATACTCCACCATAAAGAGTATAGTCACTTGAAGCTATATCACTCCAAGAATTTTTTACATTGTGTTTACAACTAATCATAGTTTTAAAAACTATCATACTCAACCTAAAGAAGACTATACTTCACTTGAAGCTAAACTACTTCAAGGATTTTCACATGCCGAAAACCAGGTTGAAACTTTATGGTGCAACTTTCATGTTGGTAGAAGGCTCTTCAACCATCGACATAATCTCACAACACACTTTGCATCAATGTCCATGTGTTAATCCTCTTGCAATAACACGTCATTTTTCATGACAACGGAAATGTCATAAGAGCACATTTCTCAATTTTCAGATAAGATCATCCTCTCTCACAATGAGAGAGACATTGCTAGCATTTGAATCAGATTCTTTCTCTAACATTGATCCATCGGGAAACTTATACTTTATATGTCCAATATTTACATATTTCCAACATCTCACACCCGTTTCATAGTTTTTCTTCACATAAGGCCTTTCCCTAGCAACCAACACTGATTTTAATGAAGTATTATCCTCACCTTTCAATCTTCTTTCTTCAGAAATAATTTTACTAGCAATTTCTTCAAAACTCAAAGTTTTCTTCTCATATATCAAAACTTGTTTAATATGCTCATACGAAGATGGAAGAGACCATATGAATCTCAAAGTTTTATTTTCATCATCAATCTTAACTCCAATAGATTCTAATTCAGAAACAATACCATTTAGAACATTTAGATGATCAAAGACTTTTTGTATGTTCATCCATACACAAGCTGTGAAATTGCTCCTTCAAGAAATAAACTATTTACTTACTAGTATTCTCATATGCCCTCTTCATTATCACGACAAATAGAATTCACATCATCTAAGTAATTTTCTTTAGACGATTGACTTACACATGTTGCTAAACAAGGAGTCTCATAGTTAAAATCTTGATTTTCATTAGTACTATCAGGAAGATGTTTTCCTTGAAGAACAAATCACCATCTAGTATTAGATAGATCAGTGACATAAAAAACTTGTTTGGCTTGGTTTGCCATGATGACTTGTTCATTCTTGTAAGTTGACTTTCGAAGGTCAACCCTTGTGAATCCTAATTCATTGGTTTTTACACATGTTTAACTATTAATCCATCTGCACTAAAATAAAGGCAATTTGAAAGAAACATAGTCAATCTCCAAAATCTCCTCAATGGTCTCAAATAATGCTCGGGATGCTAGTACTGGATTGTTATCTTTAAAACTAGAAATACATGGATTCAACCTCAACCATAACACCACAATCTTGCATGGTTCTACGATCATCCATTGATTTTGTACAAAACAAATATTTTCTAATATTGTATGAACTCCAAGTAATTACATTAAACTTAGGCAAACGTGACAACCATTTGCAATTATCCGATGCACCACTCTCGTTAGAAATACTTTCATTAAACCAATCTATGAAATTTCTGTTATGCTCTATCAACAACCATTTTTCATTCTTCTGAGGGTATTTTTCCTTTATAAGAGCTTTATGCACGTTCAAGTAAGGATCAATTTCACTAAGGTTATTCAATATATATGAATGTTCTTGAAAAACTACTTCTTGACTAAATTTTTTAACATTTAAACCTGAATACCTCTACCATCATAAAATCCATCATGACGAGACTTGTGAACTCCTACAAAGTTCACATCTGACAAATAGTTTATACAGAACTCAATAGCTTCTTCTGTGATGTATCTTTCTATGATCGAAGCTTCTGGACACTGATGATTCTTTGTATACCCTTTCTATGGTTGGTACTCATATTACCAAAAGGGTTCATTCCATCGGTGGGAGTTCCAAACCTAAGGTTCCTCTGTTTAAGGGGAAAATATGGAAATTATGAATCAATTTTCTTTCATTGTAATGAATCGTATACATGGCGAATTTTTCCATCACGCACTCTTTCATCTGCATGCCATCTAATATTATTTATGTCACTAACATTAACAAACAATCTCTTAAGCCTTATAATTATTGGTAGGTACCACATCACCTTGACAAGAACATCCTTGTTAGTTGCACCATCGTCATCATCAACATCATTATCCTTATGTCTGTAGTGCAACACCCCACACCTCAGGCACTCCTTAAAGTTTTCAAACTCTTTCCTATATAAGATGAAATCATTATGACAAGCATGTATTTTGAAATAATCTACATCCATTGGACACAATATCTTCCTGGCCTAATATGTACGATTTGGCAACATGTTACCTTCAGGAAGCATTTCTTTCAACAATTCAAGAAATTTAGTGAAACTTTTATACGACCACCCACCTCTCATCTTAAGATTCAATAGCCTTAACACAACTAACAATATTGTAAAACCTTTACATCCCGAGTACAATGAATCTTCCATATATTTTCGCAAATTGCCTACCATATTAACTTTCTTGAAAGCATCTACTCCAATATCACGAATGATGTCTTCTAGATTATCAATCATACAATCATCATCTTCAACTGTTTGTGACAAAAATCTCTTTTTTACCCTTCACCATCTCATGCCCATTTCGTTTAATTTTGAATAATTCCATCACAACCACAATGATCTAATATAACATCCCTTGAATGTTCATTTGTATTATGGAATTTCATACAAGGACACCAAAAAATCTCATTGTTGTCAAGAAGGTTTTTCTTGCAAAATCAAGAAATTGTTTCAATCCATTCTCATACTTGCTAATTAATCTATCGGCTTTCATCTAATTATGATCCATAATCACAAAAAGCTTTTGAAAATAAAATAAAAATTAGTACATAAATAAAGCTTCTCAACAACAACAAATGGAGAACAATAAGAACATACTAGGGAGCTCCTTGGAGAAAAAGAGTTCATTCGTTGGCTAAGCTCCTTGCAGTAAAAGTGTTTTTTCGTGGGCTAAGTTTCGTGGAGTAAAAGGGTTCTTTCACTGGCCAAGCTCCTTGGAGTAGAAATGTTCTTTCGTTAGGGCTCGAAAAATGAATTAGATGGACACATAGAGGAATCAAACATATATAAAAACTTTATCTCGGCTAACACTCCTACCCGCCTCTCCTCCACTGAATATACAACATTAAAATCTCCCCACACCCATTCACCAGAAACAAACTTATTCTTCAAACTCACTAATTCAGACCACAACGCTCTTTTCTCGGACAGAGAACAAGAAGAATAAATGTTGATGAAATAGCAATTCATACCTTTGCACGCCACATTGATGCCTAAGAAACCACTACCCTTGAAGTTGAAGATAGGACTGATTGAACCTTTCTTCCTAATAGTTAATATTCTACCCGGGCAACTCTTAGATTTCTTCGCATATCACTCACAATTCGAAAAACCCCACAAAAGTGGATATAATTCCCACATTTAATTATTTCTATATAATTATTGCTATATAATTACTTATAATATTTTAATTTAATTAATTTAATGAAAACAAATTACTTTTACAATAATATTTTTACAATAATATTTTTACAATAATATAATATTCCTTCCGTGTAAAAATCTTAAGTGACACTCCTTTTAAAATTAAAAGAAGTTATATCACCTTATATACTAGTAATCCTTCTTAATTACAGTTACTGACCTGACCTCTGTAATGTTGAATCTATGTTGATGAAATCAATGACACCTTAAATCTCATCAACTAACATAGTCAAAGCCAGAATGGAAAAACATGTCGTTCATGTTCTGAACTCTGATTTTGGCACCACGACATTATAAATTCATTAATTTTTACAAATATGTTGACTGGACCAAGCACATGGGATATGGAATTATAATACTAACATAACAGACAACTTAAATTCAAAACAAAGTACGTACTATTTTGTTATACCATATAGTCCCCATCACGAAATAAATTTTAATTAATTAATACTAAAACATGATTGAGATATCATAATGATCTTGTTATTGCAATTATTGTCTCTAAATCACAGACACAAAATGAACTAAGAAACTACCTTCTGTTTCCTTATGCTCAGTCACTTAGTTATAAGACTTCAAACCTTAGGAAACATTAATTCTTGTGCTAACTATACAATATCTACTCAATCTAATCGAATGTTTCCTTTTGTACATGAATAAACCTACACTATTAACTTGGTTCCATGTATATGCAAGCTAGTGTTGATTAGTATGATAGTTAATTAGTTATTGAGGGCTTGTCTGGGAAACATGTAACAGAAACTGCACTATTCTCTCCGAAGCTAATTAGTTATAATCTGTAGGGACACAAAATACCATGATTTTGATATTTTAATTCGAAATCAGTATACTTATTACTTGGGCTTCTTTTCATCAATTATGATTAAAAATAATATAGCTAGTACTAGTAATGTTTTAAAAATCAGATCGGATATCGACAAAGTCTCTAGATCAAGGCTTAATTAGTTCGATTTGTTAAATTTTAGGTCAAATTTTTTATTAAATATCTCATTCCATAGTTTTCTTTTGACTTAATAATAGTTTTGGTCTCCATATTTTTCATCATTTACGAAATTAGTTCTTCTATTTTAAACAATTTTGATCTTTCTATTTTAAATTTAAATATTTTCGGTCCCGTTCTCATACTTTTGCACGTAAACTAACGATGTTTTTATTTTTAAACGACAAATTACTTATAAAATATGATAAATCATCGTATATAAATTTAATATTAAACTTTGTAGATAAAAATATAAGTTAAAAGATAAAAAATCTCATCGACTTTTTACGAAAAAAACATGAGTAGGGATAAAACTCTTTAATTTAAAATAGATGACTAAAACTATTTAAATTTAAAATACGGGGATTAAATTCATGAGTCAGACAAAATAGAAGTATAAAAAATATAATTTAACTTTTTTTCTTTCTTTCTAGATTAGCACGTATACTAGTTGAATTCATAAACGAAGAATTCACGTTAAGACTCTTACTATATTTTTATTATAAAGTTATTTAATTTCATTGAACACTTGAGCTTTCTAATGTAGTATCACATACTTATAAAGTTATTTACACTCTTTGTACAAATCACGGGGTGGAGATCCGGCGAGTCAATTAGAAGTTTGATGTCAAAGGTAGCCAACACCCGAGTCTTTGGTATACGGTGATTTACGAGGAATGGTCGGACGATGGAACGACAAAGTCGTCTCATGGATGTAACAAAGCATTGACCACAGGTGTTGGGAGGGGGTGACGGCCAAGGCGAGTCTCATGCTGGATTGGTTTAGTTTGTGGATCAATTTCGTAATGAATAATGCTTTGAGTATGTTTTTGATATTTGGCCCATTAGGGTGTCAAGATTATAAATAGGGTTATCAATCATTTTCGTTAGTAAAACAAGAAGACATAGAGAAAATGCGGTAATTTATTCCTCTTAAGTTTTTATATATATATATATATATATATATATATATATATATATATATATATATATATATATATATATATATATATATATATATATATATATATATATATATATATATATATATATATATTCTTACTCTAGGAGTAAGTTATTATGACTTATTCCACATCTTGACCATTAATTCTTCTCAATTCAATACTCCCTCCGTTATTTATTATAAGTGATCTTAGAAAAAAATTGTACCATAATATAAGTCATTTTACAATTCCAATGAACAATTAATGATATTTTTTCTATTATATCATTACATATTTATTAGTCTATCTCCTTTCAATCATGTAAATTTATCTTCCACATGTTATAAATGAAGGATAGTTTTGTAAAAACCTTCATAATTTCTCATTTTCATACAACAATAATTATTTTTCTTAATACGTGTGAAAAGTCAAAAACGACTTATGATAAAAAAGTTAGTAATATTGAGTAATTAAATGTGGAAAGAGAAAACTATTACTTCATATCTTAACCACCGAATTGAGAAGAATTAATGATTAAGATGTGAAAATAAAGTTTGTAATCTTTACTCCAAGAGAAAAATATATTTGGGAGATAGAAAATAAAGTTTATTCTTGAAAATTTAGGAGACTATTTTCTTGTAATTCATTTGTAATCTTGTATAACTACTTTTAGATGTATAGTAAATTATAAACAGGGGAATCCCGGTGGCATATGACACCAGTATTTTAGGGACAACAATTTTTTTTTACTACATAAACATATATATACATTTATTTTTGACTAATATGTATAAAATAAATAAATCAACCTTAGATTGAATTGCAGCAAAAATATGCTTGGAGGATGATATTCAAAGATTAATAGTCGGAAGTTGCAACTAATGTGAGAATTGGAATGTTGCTGATACATGTTCGAAATGACAGATACATTATAAATACTTCTGTCATAATTTTATTATAGTTTTGATTTGGTGTAAACTTTTCGATATTAATGTAATTTTTAACTTTTTTTACAATTAAATATTTATAATTATATGATTTATAAAGTTGGTAAAAAATATTATGAATTAAGAAAAATGACACCAAATTTATAATTTGGATAGGGTATTCAAAATCTCATAGACGGTTTTGATTATAAAGACTGAACAACAATGATTTAGTAGCATTTGAATGACACCATTCAATATTGATTTGATCAAAGGAAAACGAGATGCATTTGAATTACAACAATCAATATTGTGTTTATTTTGTAAAGGGAAATTGACGACGTGCCTATGTTTTATAAGGATAACATGATGATGATGATGATGATGGAGTGTAGTTGAAAGAAGAAGAAAAAATGATTACGTCTCGATAGAACTTAGAAGTTAATAGTTGTAGAAGAAATAATATTTTCTTTTTTAAAGAGGAATGTATTATGTTTTATTGTTGACAACTTAAAATTTTCAAAAACAATTTTTAAAAAATAAAATCGGCCAACTGTATGAATTTCTTTAAATAGAGGATTATTTAAAATCGACTTTGATTCTTTGGTTTAAACAGTTTAGAACTATCCATTCCAAATTTTTAAGTTTTACATTAGTTTTGGCTTACCTGCAATTTTGCAAGGATGATTGAATCAAATTCTACTTTATTTTTTAATCCAAATTTTTTAATTGGCCTATGTTGTTTGATTTTTAAAATATTGTGTAAAACTAGAAATTCATCTACATAAATTTGAAAATTTTTGAATAAATTTATTTTAAAAGTTTTTGTCGAACTTAATTTAAATTTTAAAAAAAAATCCTAATATAAATTACCTATTAACATAATATTGAATTTTTTTTTTTGTTTCTAAATAATATCATATGAGTTTTGGATTGAGTTAAGCACAATCTATCGTTCAATCGAATCTTAAACCAATATTCAATGATCAACTAGAGGTTAGTGTGAGACAACACACCATACGATAATCACAGAGGTGTGTAATAGCCATAGATTTCACAAAAAATATACCTGCAAACAATAAGCAAATAGCCTTGTCATCCGAGCTGCTTATTTCCTTTTCATCTTGAAACTTGTCATAAAACTATTGTTCTTCTTAGCAAGTTCAAATCATGAAGGTTCAAGAAATCTCCGCAGTTGTCTTTCTGTCTAAAGAAAAACCTGTGTCTTTTTAATCAAAATGCCTGCATCTTCTCAAAAGAGAGATCTCTGGCAAGATTGTAGGTGTGAAAATAGAAACTCATTTGAGATCTGTTTCCATCATTGCCTGTTATTCACAAGGCTGAATACTCAGTAAATTTCTCAAGAATTACCTTGTTATAGTTATCACTTTGTTGATAATTGGTAATATCTTCAGAACTAATTACCATAAACTATCACGAGGCTGATAATTGGTAATATTATCTTCACTTACCTTAAACATTGTCACAAGGCTAGCAGAAGGTAATCTCCTTGTTTCCCAAAGCGAAACGGATATTCACTTACATTGTGAATCTATTTTCCCAGTGAAACATATTGCTTGTTTCCCAACAAACAGGATTCTCCTTTCTTAGACAGATTGAGTCATCCTCACAATATTTCCCCATTATATCATTCTTTGATATCTCCTGGGTAAACCTTTTGCAATCAGTTTGCATCACTCGCATTTTTTGGTATCTTAGGTCCAAAATTTGTGTATTCTGATATTTAAGTCTCTTCACACCTATCGAGACGAAGATTTTCATCTTCATATCTCAGGTTAAAGAAACTTAAATAGGGGCATCTGTCATACCCCAAGTTTTGACCTAAGATACCACCTTACATTATCCACATATGCATCACTGCATCACTAACAGTTTCAGAACATAATAGATCGTGCGTGGCTTCTAGAAGTCAAAATCAGGGTTTCTTCAAAATTTCATCCGTTCAAGATCTAATCAATTAGGGTTTGAGTTTCCACTCACCTCAATTGATCTATCTTAATCAATCATCAACATTTGATCTTCAGATTCCCAACTTTTTCTCATGATCTACCTTGAATCGACCAATTAGGGTTTTGATCGAAGATAGTGAATCATTGACTTTCTACTCAATGAATGACCTATTTGCTTGGAGATTGATCTTAACATCTTCAATGCAAAATCTTGACCTAATTTCTTGATTCAAAACATTTCAAAAGTCCATGTTTCTTCATCAGACAAATTCTGAACCATCTGATAAAAATTCATCTGCTCAAAAAAGTCAAACTTTGACTTTTTGTCAACTTTTTCAAGACTAAACTTTTTCAATCATAAAAACATTTCAAATAATCCATCATGATCATAAAAAATCAAGAAATGTGAAAAAGTCAACAAAAAGTCAAGATTTGAAATTTTTCTAACACTTAGAAAAATTTTCAAGTGTTAAGAAACATGGTTTTTTCTCACTTTCTAGGCCATTTTTCACCTAGATCCATTTGGATTCAGAAAAAACTCAAAACATGAAAGTTGTAGCCCTTGTTACAAGCTTTCCAAAATGTCCAAGAACTTGCAAAAACACTTTGTCTAGCTATACCTTTGATTTTGAAACATAGAGCTCCAAAACCATGGAATTCCAAGTACATGCTTCAAAATTATAAGTCATTTTTCATAAATCTCCCTTCTAGAAGCCTTGTCACCAGCTAGAGGTAGATTACAACTGATAAATATCAGTTTTGAATGATTGAGGAAAGGATTGAATCAAAGAGAAATTTCTAACCATGGTTAGAAAAGTAACTTTTGCATTAAATGCAAAAGATTCCTTCTTACCTCTTAAGCAAGTTGTAAGTTTCTCTCAATGATAGTCATGCCATATCATTCAGATTTCTTGGCCTATAAATAGAGGTCATTTCTTCAAATTGAAATCACACCAAAGCTATCACAATCAAGCTTTCACTCTTTCTTTCTTGAATTCTAAGTTTCTAAGTTCTAAGAGGGAAATTTTGCAATCTTCAAACCTTGCAAAATCTGAGTGAATATAAGTTTCTAACATGTTCTAAACATCAATTAGAAGTTGTCTAAGACTTAAAATCACCAGAAAAACTGCCCAAACTCAGGATCATGCTCCAAAATCCATAAGCTTGTAAATTGAACCTTAACTTGCCATCTTTCAATTTGCTCGAGCTAGCCTTGATTTATCACTTCAAAAACCTTCCATATACTTCATATGAGTGATCTAAATCCTCAGCACTGACCTGTAACATCTTAAAATCCAAATTCGAAACTCACTTCAACAAGCTGCAGTTGGACTTGGGTAGAAAGTTCCAGACCATTTCAAAACAAGCTTAGCATTCAAATACCTTCCATAGGGTCCAGTGAAGCTATAACCATCATCAAAACACAACTGGAAACACTCTAAGCAAGAATTCGATTTCTGCTTATAAGAGGTAAGTTGTTCAACTTTGAACCCTTTGATTTCTGAATTACAGTTTAAAAGTTGCCATGCCATCATGTTTCTGCACCTTTGAGGATCATAAACCCTCAATCAATTGTTTGATTTGTTGCACAAACACGATTTCATGTTGATTTTCAAAATTAGGGTTCATCTGGTCACGTTTAAAATTAATCATTTTAAGTTCAAAATAAATAAAATTAAACATCACCATCATGTTCTTGGGTTTAAAACGAGCAACTTTGATGTTTACATCTTTCAATTTCATTGAGAAATGAAGAATCCATGGATTGATGAAGGTTAAAGAAGACGATGAACATTGCGCGCGTTATTTTGCTTTCAGAAATTCAAATAATTTCGTTTATAATATAATAACATGAAAGAAAATAAATAAACGGATGTATAGCCACCCCAGTGGTAGTCAGCGCACTTTTCAAATCCTTGCCATGCCATAGGTCTAGGGTTCGAATCCCCCTGGAACCTTTTTTTATTAAAAGGAAACACAAGCTTCTGAAGCTTGTTCTTCCAGAAGTCCTTCTGGGGCTCAGCCTCCAGAAGTGCTTCTGAAGCTTCTACCCCTAGAAGCTCTTCATTTCCACTAAATTCAGAAGTACTTCTAGTACTTCTATCCTTAGAAACTTCAAGTTTCTAATGCTTCTACCCCCAGAAGCAAGCCTTCTCAAGCAGCCAGAAGCACCATGCTAGCCCACACGCCCCAGAAGCTGCTAGCCACACGCCCCAGAAACTCTTTCTAATGCTCCAGAAGCCAGCTAGCTTCTGATCCTCCAGAAGCAAGCCAACTTCTGAAACCTTCAGAAATCCAATTTCTGGACTTTTTTCCAAAACTTATTTTTTCAAAATTCCTTCTAAACAAGTTTGAAATTCCTGGAAGCAAATACGTGATGTCATAGAGAATGTTATGACACAGTATCTGACACTCTATTAACAATTCACACAGTTAATTGAAACAGCAGTAAAGAACACAAACAATTGTTTACCCAGTTCAGTGTGTAACTACACCTACATCTGGGGGCTACCAAGCCAGGGAGGAAATTCACTATTAGTAGAATTAATTCAGGAATAAACCAACCAGTTTATCTCCTTCACTTAAGACCTACCCAATGCAACTTCAATCTAAGTCCTACTTAGACCTGAGTTCCTACTCACTCCCCCTCAATAACAGCAGTGATATCAACCTATTGATTAATTGAATTATGAAGACACTCTTCAATAAACAAACTTGATTTTGCTTCAAAGCTTTAATCAAGAGACACAACACTCGTGCTTCAAAGCTTTGAGTGATAAACAACCCTTACAACCAAATCCTAGTCCAAGGCACTTATCAATTGATAATTGCTTGGCTCACAAGAGTAACTAGAATAGACAATTAACAACCTGCTAAATCTACAAAACAGTCCAGAGGCGCAGCAGCAGAGTAAGGATTCTTTTCCTATTATAGAAGCAATCTTGTAACTTCAGTTTTGGGCTTCCATAATAATAGCTAGGGTTCACTTAATTAATCCTAAAGACTTGGTCTTTTTAACAAACCAATTTAGGGTTAACTAAGATTAACCAAATAGCCACGTGAGCATGTAATCTAAAAACATAATAGAAACAACTCAACAGAATTCCTGAAAACTCTCAGGAAAAAGATTCTGCAGAACAGCAAATGTCACACAGAATGTCATAACATCGGTTATGACATCAGTCAATCTTCTGCAGAATTCCAGCACAACAGTTTAGCTTCCAGTCTGAGTTATACTTGAATCATTCTTCTTATGCAGAATTTATCTTCAACTCTGAATGTCATGACATCAGTCAAGACATTGTCAAATCCTAGTTTTACCAAAAATTAATGCCAACATAAAAACACTTACAAACTCCCCCTTTGGCAAATTTTTGGCTAAAACAAACTAAGCTATCAGAGAACTAAATGCAGCAGAAATAAAACACCCAGTCTAAGCTAAACTAAGCTAAACAACCAGATCCTAAAGGAGATAAATTCTACCCACAATTTTCCATACAATTGCCCATAATGCCCATAAATTCTTCTCCCCCTTTTTTAGCCACAAAGAGGCCAAAGTTACCAGTACAAATGCCCAACATTCATCATATTAATAAGTACCATCAAAGTTAAATATTAAATCCCATCAAAATAAATACAAAGTTCAAACAGGCAGAACAAAAATGGCAGAAACAAAATTAACATCAGAATACAAAAACAGACAATCAACAGCAGCAGGTGACCACAAGTCAGGTACTTTCTTCTCCAGAAGAAGCATTGTGGTATGTTGCATCTTCTGAACTGCTACCAGCACCAGTTACATGATCAGCATCATCATCTTCATCCAAGTTTTCAGCAGAAGCATCACCAGCTAGCCCTTCATCCTCAACCTTTGTGTCTTGCTCCTTTTCCAGTGTAGAGATCAGCTCTTCAAGACTTTGCTTTCTTGCTTCAAGATCCTTGCAAGTTGCTTTCAGCACAACAATAACATTTGCCTTTTGAGAGTTATCCTTGACATTTGATGTCTCAGCAGATGTCATGACAATGTTTGGGACATGTTTCCCTTGAAAGAGCTTGTAATGGAAACCAAGGGCAGAAGCTCTTTTACACACTGAATCTCTATCAACAAGAATGTCAGGGTATTGATCAATTATGATACCACACAAGAGGGAGGTAAAGGCTATTGGTCCTTTTATTGCATAACTGTCAGCATACTTTAAGGTTTGCTCAAAAATGTATGTTCCATAATCAAACTTTGCTTTAGTACCAACAGCAAAGATGAATCTGCCCAGACCAATGGAGATGGTGGACTTGTGGTTTATTGGAACCCAATTTGCAGCACCTATCTTGTGAAGAATAGCAAACTTAACACTCAGTTTGCTGGCAGTTAATTTTCCCTTCATTGGCCAATGTTTCACTTGCTTAGCAGTGATTGTTTGACAGACTTGATTATCAGTTTCTTCAAGCTCAGGTTGAGCATCATCTGATCTTCCCAAATATTTGTTTATCACACTTGGGGAAAACTTCACTCTTCTTTCCCTTACAAACACAGTCTTGAAATCAGCTGATCTTCCATCAGCACAACCACTTGTCAGGTTCACGATGAACTCCTTTACCAAAATATCATAACAGTGAGAAAACTTGACCACAGTTTTCATTAACCCAACTTCCTTGATCAGATCAATAACATCCTTGCATTCAAGGGCACTCTTGTTCAGTTCCCTTTCTAGAGCAATTCTTTTCAGATACACATATTTCCACCTGCCAGCACTCTCAGGGTGGTGGAAAGAGATGTTATCAATAGCCACTTCAGGGACTTTGGGAAGTTTTCCTAGAGAAGGTTTCTTCCTGGGTTGAATGTCTGAGACATTCTCTTCAACATTAAAATCATAATCTTGATCAGATTCTTAAGGTTCATGAACCTTCCTCTTCTTCATGATTGGGGTTCTCTTTGGTCTAGAGGTACCACCAACAGTCTTCACCCTACCCTTCCCCTTGGAAGTTCCAGCCTTGTTGTCCTTACCAGATTTTTCTCCAGTATTGTTCTCAGCCCTAGGAGACTTATGAACAACTTTAGAAACCTTTTCCTTGGAAGGACTTGAGCATTTTGCTTCCCTTTTCTATTCATCATTCTCTTAGAAATGCTGGGATTAACACTAGCAATGAGATCATTATCAGAGAATTCTTCATCTAGATCAATGACTGGAGGCTCAACATTCTGATCAGTGGTTTTCTCAGGAGAGTTTACCAGGTTATCAGCAACAGGTTTCTCTAGGTATTCTTCAAGAATTCCATCAGAGGAGCTCTCTGGAACCTTTTCTATGTTTTCATCAGCTGGTTTTACAGGAGATTCTTCAAGAATTCCATCAGAAATATCATCATCACTAATCACAGGGGGCTTATCAGTGGTATCAACAACACATTGTTCAGGAGTTTTATCAGAGATATCATCAGCACATTTTTCAGGGGATTTATCAGAATTCTCAGGGGTTTTCCTAGCATTGTCATCAGATGTCTTGACATTCTGTGTGACATCTGGATCAATGGCTAAACTAGGGCTAGCAGATTCTTGATTTAAAGGAATAGAAACCCCAGGCACAGAGTGATTCTCATTCAGAATCCTAGTGACTATTCTAGCTATGGCTTGATGAACATATCTAGAACCTTCTCTGTTTGCTATTTCAGGAGGAACATAGGAAGTTGGTTCAGAGGTCTTACCAGAAGGAGATGCTTGAGATCTTTTGGCATGTCTGGTGCGTAGTTTCTTGACCCTCCCAGGATCCGTTGCCATGGCACGAAGATGAGTAACCTTCAGAATCTCAGGCTGCATTGATTCAACGTTTGCCCTAACCCCAGAATCAGTGGGAGATGGAGAACTAGTTTCCCTTGATGATGAAGAAGAGGATGACATGCTTTGTTGAGACATTTTGTGGAAGTGAGAAAATATTTGACAGGGAGTTTAAGCGCGTTTGTAGAAGGAATGGAGTGTGTTGCATTTAAATGAGCAAACTGAAATATATATATGTCTCTTCCTATTCTTGGACTTTTGAAAAGTAAGATGGAAATAATTAATTAGCCCACTTAGAATTAAATGAAATAAAAGGTCTCTTCCATTCCTTGTTGTAAGCAATGTTAATTGCTACAATTCTTCATATTGGCAAATACCCAACTTGCCCCTTAAATTCTCAAACTGACTAGCATCAAGAGCTTTAGTAAAAATGTCAGCTAGTTGGAGTTCAGTGGCTACATGCTCCAATTTAATCACTTTTTCTTCCACAAGATCTCTGTTGAAGTGATGTCTAATGTCAATGTGCTTAGTCCTACTATGCTGAATAGGATTCTTTGAAATATTCATAGCACTCAGAATTGGTTCACATCCATGAGAATACAACATACCATAATTGTAAGTTCCACTCACATACTTCAGAATTCTTTTCACCTGATTGATGTGACTTACTTTAGGTCCAGCCTGATATCTTGCACAAACTCCAACAGCAAAGGCAATGTCAAGTCTGCTGGCTGTTAAGTACAACAAGCTTCCTATCATGCTTCTATACAAGCTTTGATCAACATTTGTTCCACTTGTGTCTTTGGACAACTTTAAATGAGTAGGAGCTGGAGTCCTTTTATGACTGGCATTTTCCATCCCAAATTTCTTGACAATATTCTTTGCATACTTGCTCTGAGAAAGAAAAGTTGAGTCTTCCATCTGTGTGACTTGTAGTCCAAGAAAGTAAGTCAATTCTCCCATGAGGCTCATTTCAAACTCAGCTTGCATTTGGTTGGCAAAATGTCTCACCATTTTATCTGACATTCCTCCAAACACTATGTCATCAACATAAATTTGAGCTACCATTATCTTTCCTCCTTCATTCTTGACAAAGAGAGTTTTGTCCAAACCTCCTTTCCTGTAACCTTTATCAGTAAGGAACTTTGTCAACCTTTCATACCAAGCTCTAGGAGCTTGTTTCAGACCATATAAAGCTTTCCTCAATTTGTAAACATGATCAGGAAAGTTAGGATCCACAAATCCTTTAGGCTGTTCTACATAAACCTCCTCATTTAAGTAGCCATTTAGGAAGGCACTTTTCACATCCATCTGAAACAGCTTGAATTTCATAATGCAAGCAACTCCTAACAGTAATCTGATTGATTCCAGCCTAGCCACAGGAGCAAAAGTCTCATCAAAATCAATCCCTTCAACTTGAGTGTATCCCTGAGCGACAAGTCTTGCTTTATTTCTGGTGACAACCCCTTCTGCATCAGACTTGTTCTTGTAAATCCACTTTGTGCCAATGATGTTTGTTCCTTCTGGTCTAGCAACTAACTCCCACACTTCATGTTGTTTGAACTGGTTCAATTCATCTTGCATTGCTCCAATCCAGTATTCATTAGTTAGAGCCTCTTTGACATTCTTTGGCTCAATCTTTGACACAAAACAAGAGTTTGAGATAATTTCTCTGGATCTTGTAATGACTCCACAGTTAGGATCTTCAATGATGAGTTCCTTTGGATGATCTTTCTGAATTCTGATGGAAGGATCTTTGTTAGCTTCCTCTGGTTCAGATTTTGGTGAAGTAGGGACAGGTACATCATCCTTATCAGACACTTGTGGTGATGTCTCAAACAATGTCTCAACATCATATGGGACATTGTTTTCCTCATGGTGATCATCAACTATGACATTAATAGACTCCATCATAACTTTTGTCCTGGAGTTGAATACTTTATATGCTCTGTTGTTTGTAGAGTATCCCAGAAAAATGTCTTCATCACTTTTAGAGTCCATTTTTCTCCTTTGATCACGATCTGTCAGAATATAACATTTGCTACCAAACACATGGAAATATTTCACAGTAGGTTTTCTTCCCTTCCACATTTCATAAAGGGTGGAGGATGTTCCCTTTCTCAAGGTGACCCTGTTGTGAACATAGCAGATTGTATTCATAGCTTCAGCCCAAAAATGAATAGGAAGTTTCTTAGCATGAATCATTGCTCTGGAAGATTCCTGTATAGTCCTATTTTTCCTTTCCACAACTCCATTTTGTTGAGGAGTTATAGGAGAAGAGAACTCATGATTGATTCCTTCTGAGGAACAGAATTCATCAAACTTGCTATTCTCAAATTCCTTTCCATGATCACTTCTAATTCTGACAATGCAGCCTTCCTTTTCTCTTTGAAGTCTTTTGCATAATTCTTTAAAGACATCAAACACCTCAGATTTTTCCCTGATGAAGTTTATCCAAGTGAATCTGGAAAAATCATCCACAACAACATAAGTATATCTTTTTCCACCAAGGCTTTCAACCTGCATAGGGCCCATCAGATCCATGTGCAGCAGCTCCAGCACCTTGGAGGTGGTCAGATGTCTTGACATTGGATGTGACATTCTGGTTTGCTTTTCAACCTGACATTCACCACAGACTCTCCCTTCATCAATATGAAGTCTTGGAATTCCTCTAACAGCCTCTATGGATATGATCTTTTTCATCCCTCTAAGATGCAAATGACCAAGCTTTTGGTGCCACAGTTTCACCTCCTTTTCATCTTTGGTTGTATAGCATACAGATGACAGATTAGTGTTCTCAGACTCCCACATGTAACAGTTGTCCTTTGATCTGACTCCTCTCATAACCACTTCTTGTTTTTTATTGATTACAAGGCATTCAGACCTAGTGAAGTTGACCTTGAATCCCATATCACATAGTTGACTTATGCTTATGAGATTGGCAGTCAAACCTTTTACCAGCAACACTCCATTTAGGTTTGGAACTCTAGAACAGTCTAAGTTTCCAACACCTTTGATTTCTCCTTTAGCTCCATCTCCAAAAGTAACAAAGCTAGTAGTATGAGGTTTGACATCATTCAAAAGGTTCTTGATTCTAGTCATATGCTTAGAGCATCCACTGTCAAAGTACCAATCTTCCTTGGCAGAAGCTCTAAGGGAGGTGTGAGCTATCAGAGCTGCAGTCTTCTTCTTCCACTGTTGAGTGTATGGTACCTTGTTGGTCTTAGGCTTGACATAAGGAACCTGATTAGGATATCCATGTAGTCTATAGCAAAAAGGCTTTATGTGTCCAAACCTTCCACAATAATGACATCTCCATCTTTGAAACTTTTTCTTCATGTTTCTCTGATCTTGATGTTGAACCCAATGTTGTGACATCTGCTTTGACACTGGTTTATTAGGCTTGTTCTTCTTCTAGTTATCAGCAAATTTCTTTGCAGTCACATATCCTGAACCAGACACACTTCCTGCCATATGTTGTGACATCTGCTTTGACATTGGTTTGCCAGGCCTGTTCTTCTTCTTGTCACCAGCAGGTTTCTTTGCAGCCACATATCCTAGACCATGCATATTTCCGCATTTTGTCCAGATCAAGGATTTCTTCCAACTTATCGGCCCATTGTCAAGATCTTGATGACTTGGTCATCTGATCAAGTTTGGAGTTCAACACTATAATTTCACTGTTGAGATGACTTATAGTAGTAGTTTTCCTTCTTCTCAGCCTCCAACTTCACATTCTCAGCCTCCAACTTCACAATTAGCTTTTTCTATTTCTCATTTTGCTGACATACTTCAGCACTTCTGATACACAGCTTCTTGTAAGTTTCAGCAAGCTCTTCAAATGTCACTTCCTCATCACTGGAATCATTATCAGAGTTACAGACTCCAGAGAGAGCAGTAACAAGTTTGGCAGCTTCTTCTTCAGAGTCACTTCCTGAGTCACCATCAGACCAAGTGACAACCATTCCTTTCTTTTGTTTCTTTAGAAAGGTAGGACATTCAGCTCTAATATGCCCATATCCTTCACATCCATGACACTGGATTCCTCTGCTTTGACTCCCCTTTTCTTCAGACTTATCTTCTGTTGGAGTCATAGGTTCTGCTAATTTCAGATGGAATGTTCTTGACATTGGACCTTGACTTTGGATCAATTCTCTTGATGAGCTTGTTGAACTGTCTTCCAAGCATAGCTATTGCTTCAAATATCTTCTCTTCATCATCCTCCTTGCATTCCTCTTCAGTATTGGATACAAGGGCTATGCTCTTGTTCTTCTTGTCAACATTGTCACTGATCCCCATCTCAAATGTCTGAAGTGATCCAATAAGTTCATCAACCTTCAAGGTGCAGATATCCTGGGCTTCCTCTATAGCAGTCACTTTCATTGCAAACCTCTTAGGCAAGGATCTGAGAATCTTTCTCACCAGCTTTTCTTCTGACATCTTTTCTCCCAATGCTCCTGAGGTGTTGGCAATCTCCAGGATGTTCATGTGAAACTCATGAATGGTCTCATCTTCCTTCATCTTCAGATTCTCAAATTTAGTAGTGAGCATCTGAAGTCTTGACATTTTCACCTTGGATGTACCCTCATGAGTGGTTTTGAGAGTGTCCCAAACATCCTTGGCCAGTTCACACTGATGTACCAGTCTGAAGATATTTTTGTCAATTCCATTGAATAAGGCATTCAATGCTTTAGAATTGCCCAATGCAAGTTCTTCTTCATCTTTGCTCCATTCTTCCTCAGGTTTCAGACTAGTAGTCCCATCTTTCTCAAGCTTGATAGGATGTTTCCATCCTCTGTCAGCAGCTCTCCAAGCTTTAATGTCCAGTGACTTCAAAAAAGCAACCATACGAGGTTTCCAATAATCATAGTTAGATCCATCCAGAATAGGTGGTCTACTTCCAAATCCTCCTTCCTTGTCCATAATGCCAGAAACTATTATCCCTAGATCTCACCCAGAAATAACAGGCAGGGTGCCTGCTCTGATGCCAATTGAAATTCCTGGCAGCAGATACGTGATGTCACAGAGAATGTTATGACACAGTATCTGACACTCTGTTAACAATTCACACAATTAATTGAAACAGCAGTAAAGAACACAAATAATTGTTTACCCAGTTCAGTATGTAACTACACCTACATTTGGGGGCTACCAAGCCAGGGAGGAAATTCACTATTAGTAGAATTAATTCAGGAATAAACCAACCAGTTTATCTCCTTCACTTAAGACCTACCCAATGCAACTTCAATCTAAGTCCTACTTAGACCTGAGTTCCTACTCACTCCCCCTCAATCACAACAGTGATATCAACCTGTTGATTAATTGAATTGTGAAGACACTCTTCAATAAACAAACTTGATTTTGCTTCAAAGCTTTAATCAAGAGACACAACACTCGTGCTTCAAAGCTTTGAGTGATAAACAACCCTTACAACCAAATCCTAGTCCAAGGCACTTATCAATTGATAATTGCTTGGCTCACAAGAGTAACTAGAATACACAATTAACAACCGCTAAATGTATTATAAAGCTTTGGGCTTCCATAATAATAGCTAGGGTTCACTTAATTAATCCTAAAGACTTGGTCTTTTTAACAAACCAATTTAGGGTTAACTAAGATTAACCAAATAGCCACGTGAGCATGTAATCTAAAAACATAAAACATAATAAAAACAGCTCAACAGAATTCCTGAAAACTCTCAGGAAAAAGATTCTGCAGAACAGCAAATGTCACACAGAATGTCATAACATCGGTTATGACATCAGTGAATCTTCTGCAGAATTCCAGCACAACAGTTTAGCTTCCAGTCTGAGCTGTACTTGAATCATTCTTCTTATGCAGAATTTATCTTCAACTCTGAATGTCATGACATCAGTCAAGACATTGTCAAATCCTAGTTTTACCAAAAATTAATGCCAACATAAAAACACTTACAAAGTTGATTAAATGACAAGTCCAAACAAATGGCTCAATGGAAAATCTTCATTTTCTAAGCCAAATGTCCAAGGTTCAAACCTCCTTAGGACCAAAAAACTCTTTTTTCTCAAGTTTCTAGCAAACTTAAAACATTTTCTAACAAACTTCAACCTTTTCAAAAACTAATCAAAACTTCTCATTTTGAGATAATTTTTTGCACACTTGTCATTTAATATACCTATTTTATGATTATGTCAAAAAAATCCAAAAATATTTTCTTTTGATTATATTTTTATTAAGTTAAAAATGAGACATTTTAAGTATTTTAATACTTTTCAAAGATGTTTTCTTTCAAACTTTCAAACTTAAATCTTTTCAAAACTTCTTGTGAATATATTTCACTTTTCAAAATCATTTTCAAACCCTTTTTAAAAACATTTCAACAAACATTACACTCCTTTTTCCATGATCAACTCGATTTGAAGATAAAACCGAACCAGTTTTTTCCTCGAATTTCTTAATCGATCATGGGCCTCCCTCACCGTGTAAGTCTCAATCCTTTTTATGTACATATTATACTTTCTTTGTACATATTCAATCATCTTCAAAAATATATCAAGCATAAACAAACTTCTTTCATTTATTTTCATTCGCATGTTTATACACCAATTCTATTGGTATTAAGAGAAGAATTATTCCCGGTAAAACGGCTCTTAAACCAATGGGCCTCCCTCACGGTGTAAGTTCCAACCCTCCTATGTACATATTCATTTCCTTGTACATAAATACACCTTCGTGTACATATTCATTTCCTTGTACACATCCAAAACCTTGTAAATAATCAAATTACACTTGTTGTAAACGCTCATTTTATACACTTATTTATATTTCCTTTATAAACTCTTGTGAATACACAATACACACTTGTTCATATAACTGTTCAGTTATAACATAACAATTAGCCTAACAACTAGGTTCCCCTTTAGCCTCCTCTTGGGCTTTGTACAAGATAACTCACTTATTGAGTTAGCCTCCTCTTAGGCTTCATATAAGAAAACTCATTTATTGAGTTTAGCCTCCGCTTAGGCTTCATATAAGACAGCACTCCCCTGTTGAGTTAGCCTCCTCTTGGGCTTCGTTCAAAAGAACTCCTCATTGAGTTTAACTTTCTCTTGGGCATCAAACAAGAAAGAGAACAGGAAATATCTTAACAACCTCCTATTGGGCTTCCAATACAAAGAATCACCCGCGTTAGGATAGAACCCTAAGAGGATGATTTCCTGGTGAAATCATTCTTGAAATCCTAAGAGGATGGTTTCCTGGTGAAATCGCTCTTAAAGCCAAAGCCAGCCATACCCTATAGCTTCCTCTTGAGCTTCATACAAGGACCCTCGATGACCCTCGGAATGCCTTCTCTTGGGCTAACAATACAAGGACCCTCAATGACCCTCGGAATGCCTCCTCTTGGGCTTACAATACAAGGACCCACGGGTTTCTTAAAAGCATCCCCCTAATCCATAATCAATTTCTCCTCGAGATTTAGACATTTATCATCTCTATGGAAGAAGTATCTCATCTATCACATCACATACAATCAAATATTTTTCAAACTCTTTTTCAAACAAAAACATCTTTTAATTGTAAGTGGTAACGCTTGTACACTCAAGCAAAACACCCAATGCTTACAATTAAAGATTCAATCATCTTTCAAACATCTTTCTTAACTCGTAAGTGGTAACGCTTGTACACTCAAGCAAAACACCTAATACTTACGATGAAAGATTTAATCAATCAACCCTTCAAAATGTATATGATGAAATATATTAGATACATTTTTCATTAAGATGACATTCGTCTTCGTCTCTTAATAACTCTCGTTGCTTCCACTAGCATAAGTGGGAACTACGATTGCTCTGACTTTCTCAACATCCCTTTGAGAATACGTAGGCACAAGGTCTCATCCTTGGCGAGCAAACTTCTTTCTCCCTCAAACTAAACCAAACCATAGCTCCCTTAGATCCGAGCTACAAATGCTCTGATTCCCATTAAGGGATATGTATGCAGAAGATCCCAATGATCTTTGCGAGCACAATAATAACAAAACCTAGGATCCCACATAATCTACCTTTCTTAAAATCCAAAGGAGAAACTTTCCCAACAATAGAAATAGCAATTTAAAACACACAAACATATCAAACTATTCATATATAAAGCTATAGATAACTATATATATTTAGGGTGCCACATTTATTCCATTTATATAACAAATCCCCTTGCCCGGAATCTCCCCCTATGCGTTGCGTCTAGTTCGCGCTAGTCGTAATGCATATCATATCAATTGAGGGTATTGCAGCTTTCCTCTTTTTCATAATCATTTTTCATGTGTTGGAAATAATAAAGCTTAATGCTCGTGACATCTTTATAAACAAATCAAAAGAGTAAATCGTTTCGAGCCAGAGAATCCGAATTCAGATTCGATTCCCTCGCACGTCACTTTTTAACGCGAACAGTACCGCCTTTAGAGCGTTGAACGAAGGACGTCCAATAATGATGTTGTAAGGTGATGAAGCATTGACTACCAAGTACCTAACCCGGACACCTGTAATACGGTGAACTGACTTTGTAGGATTTTTGTATCCAAATGTGCGGATAGCAAGAGTCGCCACCGACTTTTATTTTTATCCAATTAAGGGAAGGTAAAAGTAACAGAAAAAGACCTTCGTTAGATTCTGAGTTCGGGAGAATGGTTATGAAAAGGGAAGGTATTAGCACCCCTTTCCATCCGCAGTTTATTCTACGGGCTCTTAGTTGCTCTAGATCACCTTTTAAAATTGCTTTCTGTGTGTTTGACAAAAATGTTTTGAAAAAGGCATTTCGCTTTGACTTTGTAATGACTCATGTAGGAGTGTATACAAAGTGTTCGGAAATGTTTTGTTTTGAAAAGAATTTGAACTTTGAAAAAGTGTGTGGTGTGAAAAGCATTTGGTTTAGAGCAAGCAACTGAAAGACTTATTACCCACTCAGAATTGGTCGTTTTGTTGTACTTTTACATTCCTTTAGAGTAGCGCTAACCGTACCATTAGTTAGTAGGTAGCTCCATTCGTTGGATGTAAACGGGACATTCGAAGGGACATCGGATGGTCATTGAAGGCAACTTGTAGGACGTATCCTAGCACATTCGAAGGGACTATCATCATTTTTTCGTAGGCGACAATCGAGGGTCAAGATCATGTATTCGTAGGCGACATCGTGGGTCTATGATCTTTGTATCGAAGGGACTATGATGATTTGTTTGGAAGGCAACGGTGCTAGAATACCTCTACGTTCGAGGGACATGACCATTTTGAATCGAAAAGGCATCGAGAGAGAATTACCCTAAGGGGTGCGTGTGTGAAAGAAGTGTGTTGATTTCAGAATATTTTATCTTGAAGATTAGTGGGCTATGTTCAATTATTATCTTGCCATACACGCCTAGTTACTAGCAATTGATAAGGGTGCGGAAAGTAAAATGCGGAATGTAAAGGCAGAAATGTAAAGGTGCGGAAAGTAAAATGTCCTACGCTATTACAAGGCTTTGGGGCAGATACATAATTAAAAATGCGGAAGGTAAAAGTCCTAAATTAAACTATTACAACCCATATGCAATTACATTATTGAAAAATAAAATAAAAACGGAAGAAACGTCTGAATCGGATGAACCTGTGAGAGAATAAGAAAATCGGAAAATATGATGGAATCGAAATAAGAGAAAATGTTAGAAAAAATGCAAATTTTAATATGAGAAAATTAATATATGCTGGAAATAAGATAAATATGCTAAAATAATTTTTTGGGATTTTTTAATGCATAAATAATAATTTAAAATGAATTTATAATGATTTAAATGCAAAAATATGAATAAAAATAAATATGCATGCAAAAATGTATTTTTTAATTTATTAAATTAAATAAAGATTTTCAGAACGTAAATGTGAAAATAAAATATTTTTTTGATAATTTTTTAATGCAGAATAAAATATAGAAAAGAAATTAAATAATATGCAAAATATAAAAAATATGAAAAATATAGAAAATATGCAAGTTTTGAAAAAAAGAATGCAAACTGGTGCCCATAGGGATCGAACTCGGGACCCTGACTTCAGACCTTGAGAACCAACACGCTGACCACTACACCATGTGTACATCTGTGTTTGAAAACGGACTTAGTGGATTTTTACACCCGTCGCCTCCTGACTTGCTTCTTCACCGCGGGAGACTTCATCTTCTTCGTTTTAAATATTTGAAGTTAGCGTCGGTCTTTGTTCGACGCAAGGTTCCTGGCAAATATAAAAAACGCAGTACACATAATATAAATAACATTTGAAACCATGGTTCGATTCCTCAGGTCATCCCGAGTTTAATGGTATAGGTCTTGTTGGCCAATTTTTCCTGTATAGAGAAACCCTAATTCGATACCAGGGAACCCTAATCATGGTAACATACGTTCCTGGCCATGGAAATCCAATTAAAGCACCCAGAAAGTTTGCAAGCTTATCACTAAACACAAAAACAACAACAAATCGAGTTAATAATACATGCATGAAGGAATTCGAATTTTGAAATTTCAAGAACAAACCGAATTCAGATTTCGTGATTCTTGATGGTTTTGGATGAAGTAAGTATCTGGATCGACTCTAGAGATGCCAAGGAATGCAATGGAAGCCTCAAAATTGCTTGAGAACGGCTGGAAATAGGATTGCCAATTGCTTCAAGGACACGGTTTTTTCAGTTTGAGAATAGGGTTTCCAAGGCTATTTTTTCGTCCCATTGCAATTGGTATGCATCAAGTATATATGCTGGATGGATTTGGGATTGATTTGGGAAAGAATTGATCAATATTCAATGGAAATCAATTTTGATATTTTCACAAAATCAAATTTTCAAAATTTGATTAATTCTCAATCCAATCTTGCCAAATTTGATTCAATTTCGAAATTGCTGGCATTTGTGAGTTAATTGGATCTCAAGGAAAGAATAAAAATCAAATTTGCAATTAATTTGGATTTTATACTTTATTTTTCAATTTAATTTGTATTTAAATGAATAAATTCTAAATTAAATAGGAAAGTGAAATAGAAAATCGTGGCATTGGGCTTGGACATTCCTAATGACATGAGGAATAAGTTTGGATGAAGAAAAAGTAGGCCCATTTGTAAAAGATTTGATTTTTTGAAGTATCTCTCTTTGTGCATTCTTTCAAAATTGCCCAACTTGTGAATGGTGTATCTTGCTCAATTTTCCACATTTTTGAGTGTTCTTGGACTTTTTGGAAAGCTCTAAGAGTCCTCTAAACAATGTATTTGGTTTCATTTCAATTGGAGTTACCATGCTCAATATATCTTCAAAACAAAAAGTTGACTTTTTGTTGACTTTGAAAATGACCTGTAATGTTTTAAGCTATACCTCTCAAATGAAGCATTTTTTGGACATTCTTGTGAGACATGAAGTTGTAGAGAATTGAATTTCCTTCAAAATGAGCTTTGGTGGGAAAATTTCTGAGAAAGTTATGATCAGTCAAAGTTCAGTTGACTTTTCACCTAGAAACCCTAATTTAGAAAGTTTGACTTTTGAGCAAATCTTGAGTTTTCTTGATGAATCATGATCAACCCTTGATCAAATGATGAATGTAACTTCAAAATGAGGATGTTGACCAAAAATTATGAAGTTTGACTGTATGTTGACCACAGTTGACTTTTTGTCCAATACAACTGATTTTCAACCATCTGAGCAATTGTCTGAGGAAACTTGACTTGTGAAGCTTGAAACTTGACATGGAGAATATTTGAAGCATATGAGGAGGCATGAAGACCATTGGAGATGTTGGAAGCTCATCTTGACTTGAGAGATACCAAACCCTAGTTTGGGTTGATTGTCTAGGAGAGAGTTTGTCTGATCAACTCTTGAGGAATCCTTGAGTATGGATGTATGAAATCTTTTGAGAAGATGGAGGGCAAATTTTGGGGTATGACAGCTGCCCCTGTTCAATCTTCTTGTACTGGAGGCTTAGATTGACACGCTTGTCTTTCTTGACCTGGAGGTAGAAGATGATTGAACACTCGAGTACACCTGAAAATTTGCACTCGCTGTTGGTGGATGATGCGGAAATGGGCTTACAGATGCCATTTGGATACTTCGCTGGGGGATGAGTCGTACGCTAGACTCGAGAATGTCAATAGGAGAATTAACGGGGATGGGCTTAAGATGCCATCTGGAAAGATCGATGTTGGGGAGTGAGCCGTACGCTAGGCTCTGTAGTCGTTCCTGGAAGGAGCATGGAGATGGGCTTAAGATGCCATCTGGAGGGAGTCATACGTTAGACTTCGTGTTCCTTTTTGAATAAGGTTATTGGTTTGTATTGATTTTTAACCATATATGCAGCATTCTGAAAGTGAAGCACTGTTGATGAGTAGTCGGAGATGGGCTTAAGATGCCATCCAAGGCAACTGAGTCGTACGCTAGACTCTGTAGTCGCTGTCAGAATAAATCTTCATGTCGATTACTCTAAGGGAGATTGTAGTTGGCAAAAATGTGGATAGCTTCCCTGTTGTGCATCGGGTGTTGATCCATTGCTTGTTATCGGAGGATAACCAGAGGCGGTCTTTCGGATAGTTTTCCCGTTGATTCGGGGCTTAATCCTGGACCAGTCGTCGGAGGACAACCAAGGGCGGTCTTTCAAATAGTTTTCCCGTCGATTCGGGGCTTAATCCTGGACCTGTTTGCGTCAGAAGTGACTGTTACCTGTTTTTGGAGAAAACAAGAGAAACTTTGATAGAATGTTAGTTTTATGCAAAGTATGATGCATGATAGTGTATATGAATGACATATGCATGAATTATGACTTTATGAGTAATGTGTGAATGATAGATGTTGTGATATTTCAAAACATATCCATCTTGAAGAAGATGCGGATGTTCTGTTTGAGGATTTCTGACTCCTGCTTGGGGAAATTGTGTAGGTGGAAACCCCGCTTTTGAAGGAGAAGAAAGATATCCTGGATTCCTCCGATGCACTATCTGACCAAGTCTTGGGCCTAGATACTGTTGAGGAAGGTAGAGATTTGAGAAGCTCGTTGTTGGAGATCTCACATATAGACTCTACTGAGGAGAATCTGGGAGGCGATCCGTTGGGGACCTTGTATGTAGATCCTGCTGAGGAAATTTGGGAGGCGCTCTATCGGGGATTCTGAGTGTAGATCTCGCTGGAGAGCATTTGATAGTTGCCGGGGGACCGGGTGAGAAGAGCCTGGAGTTTGTTGTAATCTCTGATTGGGGAATAAAAGGTGTATGTTTCCTCCGATGCACTATCTGACCAAGTTTCGAGTCTGGATACTGCTGCCGGGGAGAAGGGGGAAGGATTGAGAAATGTCCGCTGGAGATGAATACCTTGACTGGGGAAGAGGTGTTACTGCTTGGAGACTGATGTAACATTGCTCGGTTGAGTGGAATTACTGCTCGGGGATTTAACGTATATTCCGCTGGGGAAGGTGTGTTGTGAGTGACACCTTTGTGGGGAATCAGACAGGACTTTCGGCCGTCCCAATTCCCGGAGCCCCGTAGTAAGTACTTTTGTATGTTCACTTTTCGTATGTTTGTGATTAGATTCTTATTGTCAAGTGCGATAATCATTCAAAACAAACGTTGGACTTATTGCAAATGACAACAACAAAAATTGTAAAGAGAAAGAAATCTGCGTTTATTTGAAAGGTGGCGTATGGCCAAGTAGTCTGTACACAAGAAAGGTAAAAAAGCTACGCGGAAACAATCTCGTTAAGTTCCAACTATGCTAGTACTCATATATTTCGACTATCTCATCTCCTTGCTGTCAGAAAGTGAGTAGACCGATCTTCGCCATTTGAACCTTGAATGATAGTAGTCCGAAGCGGTGATCCGGAAGAGACATAGTCGGTCGCTTAAATCCCTAACTTTTGCCTAGACCGCCTTTCGGTTTTCGCCACGGATACCTTTTTGCCCAAGCCGCCTTTTCGTGTTTTCGACTTGCATGTTTTGTATATATCCTTAACTTTTGCCCGAACCTTTGGTTCGCCAGATGCCCTTATTTTTCCTAGGCCACCGACCTAGCGGGTCTCTTTTATGCGTAGTATTTTTGACTATGTCTGCGTTCACGTGGTGTGGGAAGTCTTCACCATCCATGGTGCTAAGTATCATAGTCCGCCGAAAATCTGTTTTGACTACAAATGGTCCCTCGTGGGTGGGAGTCCATTTGCCCCGGATCACCTTGTGGAAGAATGATGCTTGACTACTAGATCACCGACTTGGTAGACTGGTGCTTGACCTTCTTGTTAAATGCTCGATCATTCGTTTCGATAAATCTGTCTATGGCGGATGGACGCGAGTCGTTTCTCATCAATCAAGTTAATCTGGTCAAGTCGAGTCTGAACCCAATCGTCTTCGCCTAACTCTGCCTCCTGGAGGACTCTGGTTGAGGGTATCTGAACCTCGATGGGTAGGACGGCTTCCATACCGTATACAAGAGAGAAGGGGTTGCCCTGTTGATGTTCAGCGATAACCATGAAGAGCAAATGGTAACATCTCATGCCAATCTTTGTAAGTCACAGTCATCTTCTGTATAATCTTCTTAATGTTCTTGTTGGCGGCTTCCACTGCGCCATTCATCTTAGGCCGATAAGGAGAAGAGTTATGATGTTTGATCTTGAACTGCGTGCAGAGTTCGGTGATCATCTTATTGTTGAGATTGGAACCGTTATCTGTGATAATCCTCTCAGGAGTGCCATACCGACAGATAAGATTATGCTTGACGAATCGAGCCACAACGTTCTTGGTAACAGATGCATACGAGGCTGCTTCTACCCACTTGGTAAAGTAATTGATTGCCACAAGGATGAAACGATGTCCATTGCAAGCCGTGGGCTTAATTTCTCCGATCATGTCAATGCCCCACATTGCAAACGGCCAAGGAGCTGTTAGAACATTCAGAGGTACTGGAGGTACATGCACTTTGTCGGCATATATCTGACACTTGTGACAAGATCGAGCATAGCGGTGACAATCAGCTTCCATGGTGGACCAATAATAACCTGTTCTCAAAATCTTTTTAGCCATGGTGTGTCCACTGGAGTGGGTACCAAATTCGCCTTCGTGTAACTCTTCCATGATACGCATTGTTTTTCTCGTCTACACAATAAGCACAAGTCGTGGTTGCGCTTGTATAAGATGTCGTTTGAGGAAAATTTGGATGCAAATCTTCTCATGAACTTCTTATCGTTGATGATGCCCTGCGGATATTCCTGAGTCTCAAGATACCTCTTCACGTCATAGTACCAAGGTTTCTCTTCTGCGTCGAGCTCATAACAATATGTTGGTTCGTCGAACTTCTCAATGATGATCTGGGGAGCCTCATTGTCCCATCTGACCTTGAACATGGACGACATAGTACCTAATGCGTTTGCCAACTGATTCTCTTCTCGTGGAATATGATCAAAAGTAATCTCTTCGAAGTAGGGGATCAAACTCAGAACATGCTCTCGATACGGAATGAGATTCGGATGCTTCGTATCCCACTCACCCTTAATCTGACTGATCACTAAAGCTGAGTCTCCATACACTTGTAAGAACTTGATTCTTAAGTCAATAGCAGCTTTAAGACCCATGATGCACGCTTCGTACTCGGCCATGTTGTTAGTGCAACTGAAACATAATCTGGCGGTGAAAGGCGTGTGCCCTCCTGTAGGGGATGTAATGATGGCGCCAATGCCATTGCCGAGTGCGTTTGAGGCTCCATCAAAGACCATGGTCCATCGGGATCCTTGTTCAGGTCCTTCGTTCGGGCCTGGTTCTTCGCAATCTGTAACAAGTAAAACATCTTCATCTGGAAATTCGAACTGCATAGACCGATAGTCATCTACGGCTTGATGAGCCAAATGATCGGCTACTACACTTCCTTTGATCGCTCGAGAAGTGTCTTGGATGTCATACTCGGTCAAGATCATTTGCCATCTTGCTATTCTTCCCGAGAGCTGGTTTCTCAAAGATGTATTTTATCGGATCCATCTTGGAAATCAACAAGGTAGTGTGAGTCAACATATCTTGTCTTAGTCGTGAGCAGCCAAGCCAAAGCGTTGCAAGTTTTCTCGAGTGAGTATCTTGTTTCACGATCGGTAAACGTTTGTTAAGGTAGTATATTGCATGCTCTTTTCGACCTGACTCGCCATGTTGCCCCAACACACACCCCATTGAGTTCTCTAACACCGTCAAGTACATGATAAGAGGTCTTCCTTCGGCGGGCGGCATCAGAATAGGAGGATTCTGAAGGTACTCCTTGATTTTGTCAAAAGCGATCTGGCAATCGTCATTCCATTCTACCACTTGATCTTTCTTTAGTAACTTAAAGATTGGCTCACAAGTAGCAGTTAGGTGTGCAATGAATCTGGCAATGTAGTTCAATCGGCCCAAGAAACCTCTGACTTCCTTCTCGGTGCGGGGAGCTGGCATCTCTTGAATAGCTTTAACCTTCGCAGGATCAACCTCAATACCTCTTCCGCTGACAACAAACCCTAGGAGTTTTCCTGATCTGACTCCAAAAGTGCACTTGTTGGGATTAAGTCTCAGTCTGTACTTCTTCAATCTGTCAAATAGTTTCTGCAAATGATCAAGATGTTCTTCTTCGTGATCGAGCTATCATGTCGCCGAGACCTCTATCTCGTGATGAATCATGTCATGAAACAATGTCACCATAGCACGATAAGTGGCACCGCGTTCTTCATCCGAACGGCATAACCTTGTAGCGAAAGTGCCCCATGTAACAAAAGTAGTCTTCTCCATGTCTTCGGGAGCCATTTTGATCTGATTGTAACCGGAGAAACCATCCATGAAGGAGAAAACCTTGTGTTGAGCAATATTGTCAACCAGAACATCAATATGAGGAAGTGGGAAATCGTCTTTCGGACTCGCTTTGTTCGATCTCGTAATCCACACACATTCGTACCTTACCATCCTTCTTAGGCACGGGTACCACATTAGCAACCCACGGGATAGGAAGTAACGGCTAGAAACCAGCGTTGAACGCTTCATAACCGGCTTTGATTTTCTCGACATTTCGGACGCATGCGATTTAACCTTCGCTTCAGGAGAAAACCTTCTTTGTCGGCAATCGTGTACCACAATATCAATGTCTAAACCTGCATGTCTTCGTATGACCAAGCAAAACCTCAATATAGTCTCGTAGCATTTGAATCAACCTTTCTTTAACACTGTTCTCAAGACCCGCCCTATCTTGATCTCTTTTCTGTCTTTGTCCACCAAATTCACAACCTTAACTTGCTCTTCGTGTGGTGTATAACTCGCTTCTTCTTGTAGTAGCCCCGCAAGTTCTCCTGGCACTTCACAATCTTCCTCACTTTCGTCTTCGGCTTGGTAGATCGGATTATCAAGTCATATTTAGCACTAGCATAGTTATTAACTAGATTCGGAGTGATTTGCGATGTATCACGGGTGTGTGTAAGAAACACATAGCTTTTTGAAGGGTGAGAAAGTAAAGAAAGAAAACAAACAATTGAATGCAAAAGTCCAACGAATTTATTGAATGAAAATACGCAAACGACAGATAATAACCCTCGCAAACGAGCCATGATGCCCCGGGCAAGGCACTAGGCTTTCAAAGTTTATTGTTCAAAACATAAAGAAATACGAAAAGCAAAACAAAACAAGAGCAATTACTCCTGGCTAAAGGAGATTGGTATGACGTCTTGATCTTCCACCATCGAGCCCTTTATCTGGAGTTGGGAAGACCCACTTGCTGATGTTGAAGCCGTTGTCGTCGTCTTCTATAGCATGGATTCCACTCTGGCTGATGCGGAAAGGAAGTTGGCCGGCACGTTCGCGGCGTATCATCTTCTGACCCTTGATGGTGAAGCCTAAACCAGTCTTGTCGGATTTGAAAGGAAGATCAGGGAGCTGACCCCAAATAGTACTACCTTCTTCAACAGCTTGAGCATCTTTCAATGAGGCCATCCTAGGAGGAGCTGTAACTTCAGAGGACAGGAGAGTCACAGGCATGACTGGGATTGTTTCAAAAGTTTGACAAGGAGTCTCGAAGAATTCACCTTCCATCTCGAGGTATCGGAATGATTGGAGATGACTGACCATATACTCTTCTTCCCCACATACTGTGACAACCTTCCCTTTACCGGTACTTCGATGCAAGGTAGAGGTTGCCCCATGTATCCAAGGGCCCGAGTAGACAAGAGAGTAAGACGAATGTCCATGACAAAGAAAGTGGAATCAAAAGTCCGGGAACCGACTTTAACAGCAGAGTGAGCTCTCCAAGTCTGTTCGCCTAGAACCATCAAAAGCTCTCACAATAATGTCACGGGTCTCGAACCAACCCTTCGACATCGAGTCGATCAAAAGCGATCTTCGTAAGATATTCGAGCGTAACCGTGTCCACCAAAACATGAGACAATGTAACGCCTTGCATTCAAGAGATGTGCAAGGCTTTGTTGTGTTTCTTCCCAGAGTCATATCGCGGAGAAGCCTAGGCCGTTGTTGGCAGCCAGGCTAGCAATACAAACTTCAAACTAGTCAGTGGTAGTGTCTTGCGGTACATGAGCATTCTTCAGAAACTTCACCAAGGCGTTAGCATGAGCCTTAGAGCACAAGAGCAGAGCAAGCATGGAGATTTTGGACGGAGTCTGTCCTAACTGTTCCACAACATTGTAATCACTCTTCTTGATGATCTTTAGAATTTCCTCCATTTCTCGTTTGGAGGTGTCCTCAGTAACTTCCTTTGGTACTTCTGGTTGAGCAGGATGAGTCACTGGTTCTTTCCCTCTAGCTGGGGATATTGGTGGAGTAGACGGAATGCGAGCTGGAGTCGCAGTGTCTTTTGGAGGAGAGATCTCTGGAGAGAATACCCTTCCGGTTCTGGTCACTTTACTGGATCCGGTGATGCTGTCAATGTCAGGAATGGTAGCTTCAACTGTAAGATCTTCAATGGTCAGAGGGTCTTGCTTGACGCCATGATAATAAACATCAGCTCCATAATTCCAAGGGATAGCCTTGTCAGAGGAATATGGAACTGGTCTTGGAGAAGTGATAATGAGAGGTGCAACTCGGGCACAGGATCGCAGAGGAAATCCTTATTGTGTTAACATCGATAGTCTTCGGGAAATCGTCACCCCATCCGGTCACCTTAACATCTTCAATAGGAATCTTGTAACTATCGACGTGTACTTCACCATGTAATCATACTTTCCACTTGGCTGCCCCAAGGTATCCCACAGATGGTATTGTTTCATTTGCATTGTCAATCTTCAACTTAGACATATCTTCACACGCTTCGCACGGTGGTTTCGAAATAGTATCTCACGGTTATCCATCATGCACCGAACACGTCTTCTCAACCAAGCACAACCATCGTGGATGGGCACCAACGACAATTCTGGGCATCCGGTTGACACCGCTTGCAACAAATTCTTCTTAATCATCGAGGAATGGTCAAGTCATCTATGTTGAAAACATAAGTATCGCCTCCCAAAGATTGGAACCCTTGTCATGGTTAGGCATAGGCGCGTTGATCACATTCGAGTCTCAACAGAGGATCAAACTCAATCGCTTAGCTTCAATCATATCTTGAATCTTATTCTTGAGGCCCAACAATCATCGATTATGTCCGGCTATTGGAATGGTAAGCACACTTAGCATTAGGATTGTACTTGAGAGGAAGTGTTGACATTCGAGGAGGACCCTCAAAGTAATCACCGCTTTCAACATGTGTTGCAAGGCTTGCGACAAAGGCATGTTGATCTTCAGAACTGTCTTCGTGGCGCTCGTTACGCTGCGGTTGTCTCCGAGGTTGTGCTAATGTAGGTTAGAGATCACAACCGCCCCACGATTGAGCACGGTCGACTTGGCTTGGATTTTCCGTCCATACACAGATTGACTTCTTTCTTACCACCAAAAGATCTTTTCAAAGATTTGAAGATGTCTCTACTTGAATCTTTCCACTCTTGATACCACTTCAATGTGCTCACTGTCAATATCACCGGTGAATCCGGATGAAGAATTTCCAATCGATGATTGAAGAATGGGCCTGTCGGTGTTCCATAAACATATCAACCAACTCCCTATTGGACAAGGGTGGTTGAACTCGCCTGCTAGATCTCTCCATTTCTGAGCATACTCCTTGAACTTCTCATCACGACCCATAGACATGCTTTGTAGTTGCATGCGAGTGGGTGTCAATTCAGCATTGTACTCATACTATCTGTAGAAAGCATCAGCTAAGTCACTCCAAATACGGATACGGTCATTCTCTAGCTGATAGTACCATTCCAACTGGGTTCCGGACAAACTCTCTTGAAAATAGTGCATCCATAACTTTCTGTCATCAGTGTGGGGATTGATTTTCTGAACATAGGACTTCAAATGCAGCTTTGGGCAAGACATGCCATCATACTTGGAAAAAGTTGGAACTTTGAACTTGGGAGGAATCACAACACCAGGAACAAGACTCAGATCATCAAAGTTCAGCCCGGACATCTTCAGGTTTTCCACAGCCATTCAGACGGTCTTCAAGTTGTTTGTACTTATCATCTTCATCAGAGTGTTGGCTATAATCAGAGTGGTCCTCTCCTCCTTTCTTTGGCTCACGCTGATCACCTTCATCACCCTTGGTACTCCCCTCGGTATGGACACTTCCTTCAGAGAGCTCGATCCGACTGACCACTTTAGGACCCCCTTTGAAACGTCTACCCATGTTGAGGAGACCAACAACCTTCTTCTTCTTGTTGATGAGCTTCTTCAAATCTTCTTGGCCTTGGACCAAGTTGGTGAACATCTGCTGAAACTGAGCATTCTGAGCCTGGAGATCTTTGACAGTCTGTTCAAGAGCCATTTCTGCTAAAATAAATAGCGAGCAAATGAGAAAACCAATCTCCAATGTACCTGTGATGCAATGTTATGATATGTTATGCAATGTTTATGCGAATGCAATGCAATGTTTTCAAGGACCTAAGAGATTTAAATTTGTTAAACAAACAATGAACAAACATTTATTAGTACTTCTTTTTATTATTCCTTTTTTCTTTTTAAGTACAAGAGATAATTCGAAACAATAAAAGAAAACATAAACATCCTAAAGCTCTAAGTCTCCAATGGGCGCTTCCTCTTGGTGCCGATGTAGGCGTTGATGTTTCGCTCCTCGTGAAGTAGCTTGGTCAACTCTAGCACTTTCTTCTCGCTTGCGTAGCACTGAGCTTCAAAGGTATCCCTCTCTTCTTTAAGCTGAACCCAGGATCTCTTCGAGTCTTCAAAATCAGTAGGCATGTCAGGATGGAGAACAGCATAGGATACGTCACCTATAGCAACAGGTTCCATAATTACTGGTAAAACAGGCGTGAATGGCATCATGAGGTTTTGAGCTCGAGCTCGCACCCATTTGAGGTAAGGTTCCCAAGGAATGGAGTTTTGGTGCCCCAAAGTCTTGGTATCCGTCTTCTTTACCATGCCCCAAGCATGTATAAACCTTCGTCGGTAATTCTGGAGATCATGGTTGTAGTCGAACACAACATCTTGGAGAAGCATATCGTGTGGACCATCTCTTCGAGCAAAACCAAACTGACGTAGAGCTAAGGAAGGGTTGTAAGTAATACCTCCCCTTATACCAAGTAGTGGTACATTAGGGAATTCTCCACAACGCTCAATGAATGTGAAGTCCTTTTGAGAGAAAAGGCTCCAACGGATATCTGAATGAGAAAGTGACATCAACCTTTGAGACCATCTCAACCTTTGTTCATTCTTCAAAACTGATGGAGGAAGGTGCGAAATAAACCACCTTGAAAGTAACGGTATACAACACATGAGAGTTCCTTGTCTCTTAGTAGTACGAGTGTGGAGAGAATGTAGGATGTCTCCAAGTAAAGTAGGCACTGGATTACGGGTAAGGAACAACTTGATGGCATTGACATCTATGAATTGATCCGAGTTAGGAAATAGAACCAAACCATAAATTAGCAAGGCAACAATGTTTTCAAATGCATGGAAACTCATAACTTTGAGGAATTCTCGGGCTTTCTTAATTAAGAACTTGGAAAGTAAACCCTTAACTCCACTTCTAGTTTCCCAATTGGCTTCAACGTCTGAGCGCTTAAGATGTAAGGCTGATGCAATGTCTTCGTACTTAGGAACCTTTTCTAGACCGGTGAATGACATTTGGTCAAGAATAGGTACCCCAAGTAGCTTAGAGAACTCTTCCAAGGTAGGAACTAACTGATAATCTGGGAATGTAAAGCAATGGTGTTTCGGATCAAAGAACTGGAATAGGACATGCATCATATCTTCTTCAAAACCGGAGATAACCAAGTCAAGTAGATAACCATGTCTTTTGATGAACTGAGCATGGTCGGGAATTTCTGAAACCAATTCTTTGAGTTGAGAAGGGATACCCATGAAGTTGATTCGGATAGTCTTTCTAGAAGCCATAATACCCTACAAAACAGAGCAAAGATAAATCCCTAGGTCCTTGAAATAGTTAGAAATGATATGCAATGCAAATGATGTCATGATGTCATGTTTAGCACACACAAACAATTCACACAATGAGCCTAGGGTTAAGGCTTGCATGAGGTATAGGTGATTACCCCACCAAAAGTTTGAGTTGGTTCATCCTGTCTGTCCTATAATAGTAACCGGGTTCTAGGAATCTCACATCATAGATCTTTCTCGTAGGCGCTTATTTCAATACGACGGCCAAGTGGTCGATCGAAAATGTCCCAAAAGTCTAATCTCAATGAGCGTAGCATCGAGTATCAACCAACCTTAGTCTGCACCAAAGCCGGCCATCTCACTACCTTCTAATGGCTAAGATGGGTCAAATAAGGTTCTAAAAGTTTAGTTAGCGCTTGATGACACCACGCAGAAGCCAAATACTATCTTCAACTTGGGAATGAAGAGTATCGGGACAACCAAAGTGTCACGCTAACATAGCCATCATGTTGACCGTTTAGTTATACGTCTAGCGGTCGCGATGATCTAATGCTACTTACCTAAAAGGAAACCCGGATCCGGGTGTAGGATCCCCCAACAATATAATACCCAAGCAACCCTTAAAGATAAAGCATACAAGTCAAACAAAAAGCGGTAAAGGTTATCTAGAAATCCCTAAGGCAATTCTCTCTTTTAGGGTTTTCCCCAGCAGAGTCGCCAGTTCTGTAATACGGTGAACTGACTTTGTAGGATTTTTGTATCCAAATGTGCGGATAGCAAGAGTCGCCACCGACTTTTATTTTTATCCAATTAAGGGAAGGTAAAAGTAACAGAAAAAGACCTTCGTTAGATTCTGAGTTCGGGAGAATGGTTATGAAAAGGGAAGATATTAGCACCCCTTTCCATCCGCAGTTTATTCTACGGGCTCTTAGTTGCTCTAGATCACCTTTTAAAATTGCTTTCTGTGTGTTTGACAAAAATGTTTTGAAAAAGGCATTTCGCTTTGACTTTGTAATGACTCATGTAGGAGTGTATACAAAGTGTTCGGAAATGTTTTGTTTTGAAAAGAATTTGAACTTTGAAAAAGTGTGTGGTGTGAAAAGCATTTGGTTTAGAGCAAGCAACTGAAAGACTTATTACCCACTCAGAATTGGTCGTTTTGTTGTACTTTTACATTCCTTTAGAGTAGCGCTAACCGTACCATTAGTTAGTAGGTAGCTCCATTCGTTGGATGTAAACGGGACATTCGAAGGGACATCGGATGGTCATTGAAGGCAACTTGTAGGACGTATCCTAGCACATTCGAAGGGACTATCATCATTTTTTCGTAGGCGACAATCGAGGGTCAAGATCATGTATTCGTAGGCGACATCGTGGGTCTATGATCTTTGTATCGAAGGGACTATGATGATTTGTTTGGAAGGCAACGGTGCTAGAATACCTCTACGTTCGAGGGACATGACCATTTTGAATCGAAAAGGCATCGAGAGAGAATTACCCTAAGGGGTGCGTGTGTGAAAGAAGTGTGTTGATTTCAGAATATTTTATCTTGAAGATTAGTGGGCTATGTTCAATTATTATCTTGCCATACACGCCTAGTTACTAGCAATTGATAAGGGTGCGGAAAGTAAAATGCGGAATGTAAAGGCAGAAATGTAAAGGTGCGGAAAGTAAAATGTCCTACGCTATTACAAGGCTTTGGGGCAGATACATAATTAAAAATGCGGAAGGTAAAAGTCCTAAATTAAACTATTACAACCCATATGCAATTACATTATTGAAAAATAAAATAAAAACGGAAGAAACGTCTGAATCGGATGAACCTGTGAGAGAATAAGAAAATCGGAAAATATGATGGAATCGAAATAAGAGAAAATGTTAGAAAAAATGCAAATTTTAATATGAGAAAATTAATATATGCTGGAAATAAGATAAATATGCTAAAATAATTTTTTGGGATTTTTTAATGCATAAATAATAATTTAAAATGAATTTATAATGATTTAAATGCAAAAATATGAATAAAAAATAAATATGCATGCAAAAATGTATTTTTTAATTTATTAAATTAAATAAAGATTTTCAGAACGTAAATGTGAAAATAAAATATTTTTTTGATAATTTTTTAATGCAGAATAAAATATAGAAAAGAAATTAAATAATATGCAAAATATAAAAAATATGAAAAATATAGAAAATATGCAAGTTTTGAAAAAAAGAATGCAAACTGGTGCCCATAGGGATCGAACTCGGGACCCTGACTTCAGACCTTGAGAACCAACACGCTGACCACTACACCATGTGTACATCTGTGTTTGAAAACGGACTTAGTGGATTTTTACACCCGTCGCCTCCTGACTTGCTTCTTCACCGCGGGAGACTTCATCTTCTTCGTTTTAAATATTTGAAGTTAGCGTCGGTCTTTGTTCGACGCAAGGTTCCTGGCAAATATAAAAAACGCAGTACACATAATATAAATAACATTTGAAACCATGGTTCGATTCCTCAGGTCATCCCGAGTTTAATGGTATAGGTCTTGTTGGCCAATTTTTCCTGTATAGAGAAACCCTAATTCGATACCAGGGAACCCTAATCATGGTAACATACGTTCCTGGCCATGGAAATCCAATTAAAGCACCCAGAAAGTTTGCAAGCTTATCACTAAACACAAAAACAACAACAAATCGAGTTAATAATACATGCATGAAGGAATTCGAATTTTGAAATTTCAAGAACAAACCGAATTCAGATTTCTTGATTCTTGATGGTTTTGGATGAAGTAAGTATCTGGATCGACTCTGGAGATGCCAAGGAATGCAATGGAAGCCTCAAAATTGCTTGAGAACGGCTGGAAATAGGATTGCCAATTGCTTCAAGGACACGGTTTTTTCAGTTTGAGAATAGGGTTTCCAAGGCAATTTTTTCGTCCCATTGCAATTGGTATGCATCAAGTATATATGCTGGATGGATTTGGGATTGATTTGGGAAAGAATTGATCAATATTCAATGGAAATCAATTTTGATATTTTCACAAAATCAAATTTTCAAAATTTGATTAATTCTCAATCCAATCTTGCCAAATTTGATTCAATTTCGAAATTGCTGGCATTTGTGAGTTAATTGGATCTCAAGGAAAGAATAAAAATCAAATTTGCAATTAATTTGGATTTTATACTTTATTTTTCAATTTAATTTGTATTTAAATGAATAAATTCCAAATTAAATAGGAAAATGAAATAGAAAATCGTGGCATTGGGCTTGGACATTCCTAATGACATGAGGAATAAGTTTGGATGAAGAAAAAGTAGGCCCATTTGCAAAAGATTTGATTTTTTGAAGTATCTCTCTCTTTGTGCATTCTTTCAAAATTGCCCAACTTGTGAATGGTGTATCTTGCTCAATTTTCCACATTTTTGAGTGTTCTTGGACTTTTTGGAAAGCTCTAAGAGTCCTCTAAACAATGTATTTGGTTTCATTTCAATTGGAGTTACCATGCTCAATATATCTTCAAAACAAAAAGTTGACTTTTAGTTGACTTTGAAAATGACCTGTAATGTTTTGAGCTATACCTCTCAAATGAAGCATTTTTTGGACATTCTTGTGAGACATGAAGTTGTAGAGAATTGAATTTCCTTCAAAATGAGCTTTGGTGGGAAAATTTCTGAGAAAGTTATGATCAGTCAAAGTTCAGTTGACTTTTCACCTAGAAACCCTAATTTAGAAAGTTTGACTTTTGAGCAAATCTTGAGTTTTCTTGATGAATCATGATCAACCCTTGATCAAATGATGAATGTAACTTCAAAATGAGGATGTTGACCAAAAATTATGAAGTTTGACTGTATGTTGACCACAGTTGACTTTTTGTCCAATACAACTGATTTTCAACCATCTGAGCAATTGTCTGAGGAAACTTGACTTGTGAAGCTTGAAACTTGACATGGAGAATATTTGAAGCATATGAGGAGGCATGAAGACCATTGGAGATGTTGGAAGCTCATCTTGACTTGAGAGATACCAAACCCTAGTTTGGGTTGATTGTCTAGGAGAGAGTTTGTCTGATCAACTCTTGAGGAATCCTTGAGTATGGATGTATGAAATCTTTTGAGAAGATGGAGGGAAAATTTTGGGGTATGACAACACCCTTAGCATTTTATTCACTTTTGAAGGTAGTGAGAACGGGAAGATATCCCAGAACCTGTACCTATTTTCCAGAGAATCTAACCAGGGTCCCACTAAAGGGCAACAGCTCCTTCGGATCAAAACCCATCCCCTTGAAAGCTTCCCAATAAAGGACATCAGTCGAGCTTCCCAGGTCGATCAACATGCGCTTCACACCCCAATCCCTGATTTGCATCTCGATAACCATGGGATCATTCTCGTGGGGCAAAACCTCCTTGGCGTCTTCTCCCGAGAAAGTTATCAACCCCGACTCTTCCCTAGAGGATTCGATCTGGGCCACATGCCCGACTCCGCGCGCATACCTTTTCTGGGAGGCGCTAGTAGATCCACCACCCGCGAAACCTCCAGATATAGTATTAAGAGTATGTCGGGCTTCCCTTGCTTCCTTGACCTCCTCAACAGCCTTACCTTTCTTTTTAGACCTAGAATCGGAGGCCGAGTCTCCTCTCGGAGACGGGCCGTGTTTGTTCGCCTGCTCAGAGTCTTCTTTCACATAGGTCGACAACTTGCCCCTTTGGATTAGCTTTTCAATCTCCCTTCGCAACTGAATGCAGAACTCTGTAGTTTGTCCCTTCAGTCGATGGTACTCGCACCACGCCCCTGGATCCTTCCCTAACACCGTATTGACAGCCCCGTACTTCCAGGGCCTATGGAGAAAGTTCAGATGATTTATATCACGGAGGATATCTTCTCTCCTGGCGTTCAGGGGTGTAAAAGTCTCCCCGGGCCTCGCTATCGAATACTTGACGGGACTGAAGCCGCCTGTCCCGGGTACGATCTCGGGCAGCGGTTTAGTCCCGAGATCGAGTCTTTTGCTCGGTGCGTTCGTCTCGCCCTGCCCCTCTTTCCTTGGTATCCCGGGCTCTCTTCTCCATGTTTCTTTCTTCACCCTTCACGTAACATTCTCCCCGGGTGATAATCTCGTCCATGCTTTTGGCCGGCTTTTGAGCCAGAGATTCGTTAAACTGATCGGCCTTGAGCATGTGCTGAAATGCTGTCACGAAGATCTCTTGGTTAGGATGCGAAACCTTTATGGTTTCCTCATTGAACCTAGCCATAAAGTCTCGTAATGTCTCCGTAGGGCGCTACCTCACATTGAAGAGCGAGGTGTTAGCCACCTTGCGATGGCGGTTTGCTGAGAACTGCTGGATAATCTTTCTATTGAAATCCTGATATATAACCATTGAAAATCGTGGCAATCCCATATACCAACGCATAGCCGACTCTCTGAAGGTGTCAGCCATCAGTTTGCACTTAAGGGAGTCTGTTGCTCCAATAAGCGCCATCGTGTTATTAACCGAGATGATGTGCTCCCGAGGATCAGATTTCCCATCGTATGCTGCCAAGACGGGTGGTTTAAAATTCTCAGGAACAGCATCCTCCCAGATTTCTTGGGACAAGGGTTGTGGTTCCAGGAGCTCTGCTTCCTGCTCCTCTGTATCGTCCAAACTCCTATGTTGAAGAGCCTGCACGTTGTCTTGTAAAGTGTCGTTATGTTGGCGCAAGTCATCGATCAAAGCCAGCAACTGGGTTAAATCTGGTGGATCGGTCGGCGAAGTTTGGGACATTGTGTTACTACGTCTATTTGTATGTGGTGGCCTGGGATTAATTTCACCGAGGCCCCACGGTGGGCGCCAAATGTTCTTGCAGGAAAAACCTCTTTGATGATATTTAGGGATTTGGAAGCTCAAGTGTAGAACTGGAGTTCCAAGCTGATGATTGTCTTGCTTATCCCGCTGGCGGGAGCCCTATTTATATCAACGATTCATGGAGTCTCTCTTCACCTTCCTGCAACTGCCCGAGTGCATTAACTATGGCTTGAAGATGAAGGTATCAACCGTTTCAGGCAGTGATGGCTTCTGTCATACCCCAATTTTTGACCTAATATACCACCTTACATTTGCATTACTGCATCACTAACAGTTTAGAACAGAATTAATCGGGTGTAGCTTCTACAGGTCAAAATTAGGGTTTCACAAGATTTTCATCTGATTCAAGAGGCAATCAATTAGGGTTTGAGTTTCATTCACCTCAATTGATCTATCTTGATCAAATCATCAACCTCTGATCTTCTGATATCAAATTTTTCCTCATGATCTATCGAGGATCGACTAATTAGGGTTTTCATCGAGGATAAGCAATTACTGATTTTCTGATCAATGAATGACTTTTTTGATTGGAGATTGATCTTCATATCTTAAATACAACATGTTGACCTAATTTCTGGATTCAAAACATCACAGAAGTTCATAGAACTCATCAGTCAATTTCTGGATCATCTGATGAAATTTCATCTGCACTGAAAAGTCAAATTTTAACTTTTGGTAAACTTTTTCAAGACAAAACTTTTTCAATCATCAAAATACTTCAAATGATCCATCATGATCATAAAAAATCAAGAAATTTGGAAAAGTCAACAAAAAGTCAAAATTTTCAACACTTAGAAAATTTTCAAGTGTTAAAATTTCACATTTTTTCCAAACTTCATGGCAATTTTTCACATAGTTCCATTTGGAATTAGGAAAAACTCAAAACATGAAAGTTGTAGCTATACTTTCAAATCCATGGAGTCTAGCTATACTTTTGATTTTGAAACATAAAGCTCCAAAATCCTTGATTTTCAAGTACAACTTTCAAAATTATAGGTCATTTTTGAGTTTCTTCTTCTAGAAGCCATGCCACCTAGCAAAGAGGGATAGAGCTGATAAAAAATTAGATGGAGAGTAATTATGATGGGATAAGATCAAGTTGAATAATTAACCATGGTTAAAAGGAAGCTTCCTTTTGCATTTATTGCAAAAATGACTTCCTTTCCCTCTAAGGCAACTTGTAAATACCAAAGCCAATCTTCTTCACTTACCATTCAGAAATTTTGACCTATAAATAGAGGTCATGTTGGCCATTTGAAACTACACCAAAGCTATGCCAAAAAAGCTTTCTCACTTCTTTCTTAAAATTCAAGTAACATAGTGTAATTTGAGGATTCTTGTATTTTTCAAAACCTGTGAAAAAACATGAGATATTTGGTGTCTAACATGTCATAAACATCATATGTAATTGGTTTGTAACTTAAAATCAACATAAGAAACACTAAAAATCAGATTTCCATTTCAAACTTTCAAACTTGCCAAAACTGCCATAACTATCGAATTTGATCATTGGCTCGAGCAAGTTGTGATTTTTTCACTCAAACATCATCAACATACTCCATAGAGATGATACAAACCATCACTTTTGATCTGTAACACCTCCAAGCACAGATTCGAATTTCACTTTGAGCCGATGCAAGTGGACTTGGGTAGAGTAGCTCAGGCCATTCCAAAGCAAGCAGGCCATCCTCACACCTTCCATAAGGTTCACTGGTGCTGTAGCCATCATCAAACAACAACTGGAAACACTCTAGCACATTTTTCGATTTCAGTTTGAACAGGTAAGAAACTCAACTTCAAACTCTTTGATTCTTGAATTTCAGTTCAAAAAGCTCTTGGCCATTTTGTTTCTGCACTATCACTGATCAATAACCCTCAATCAATTGATCAATTCCTTCACCATACACGATTTCAATTAGGATTTTCAAAACTAGGGTTCTTCGTGTTCTTGCGAAATTTAATCATGTTAAACTGAAAATAAATGAAATTAAATGACATCATCATGTTCATGGGCTTAAAACGATCAAGTTTGATGTTTACATCATTCAATTTCATCAAGAAATAAGGAGTTTAGGATTGATTGAAGATTGGAGAGGATGAAGAACACTGCGCGCGTTTTTTTCAAATTTAAAAATCCGGTTTATAATATAATTAGTTGGTTTGATTTCAATACACGGATGTATTGCCGCCCCAGCGGTTGCCAGCTCACTCTTAAGTCATTCATGCCACGCCTTGCCCAATGGTCCCGGGTTCGAGTAGCCTTGGGACCATTTTTGCCAAACTTTGTCATTTTTCTTCATTTTTTTTGCAAACTTTAACTCTTTCAAAACCCAATCAAAAATCCTCATTTTGAGGTGATTTTTTGTACACTTGTCAATTAACATGTCTATTTTAAGATAGTGTCGAAAAATTTCAGAAAAACTTTCATCCGATTATATTTTTATCAAGCCGAAAACGATACTTTTGAGTACTTTTTAAAGCACTTTCAAAGGCGTTTTTTTTCAAACTTTCGAAGCCCGATTCTTTTCCAAACTTCTCACAAGTATATTTCACTTTTCAAAAACACTTTCAAGATCTTTTTTAAAAATTTTCATCAAACTTACATCTTTTTCCATGATCGATCCGATTTGACGATAAAACCGAATTCGTTTTCTCTCGAATTTCTTAACCGATCATGGGCCTCCCTTACGGTGTAAGTCCCAAAATTCTTTTTATGTACATAATTATTTCTTTATACATATAAAATTATTTTATGTACATACCAATTTTACCTGTACATAATACAGATACTTTTTGTAAATACTCAAGTACAGACAAACTTCGATCGTTTGTTTTCATTTCACTTGTATATACACTGAATACCATTGGTATTAAAAGGAGCATTATTCCCGGTGAAACTGCTTTTAAACCAATGGGCCTCCCTTATGGTGTAAGTCCCAACCCTCCTATGTACATCCACAACTTCTCATACATAAATACACATTCGTGTACATATTCATTTCCTTTTACACAATACAAACTTGTAAATAATCAAGTTGCGCTCGTTTTAAACGTTCGTTTCACACACTTGTTTATATTTCCTTCATAAACTCTTGTAAATAAACATCATGTATCTGTTTATATTTCCTTCATAAACTCCTGTGAATATATATCACACACACACACACTTGTTTATATAACTGTCTAGTTATAACATGACAACTAGTCTAACCAATAGGCTCCCCACAGTACTAGCCTCCTCTTGGGCTTTGTACAAGGTAACTCATTTCATCTGAGTTCAGCCTCCTCTTAGGCTTCATATAAGAAAACTCATTTCATCTGAGTTCAGCCTCCGCTTAGGCTTCATATAAGACAACACTCCCCTATTGAGTCAGCCTCCTCTTGGGCTTCGTTCAAAAGAACTCCTCATTGAGTTTAGCCTTCTCTTGGGCATCATACAAGAAAGAGACCAGGAAACCTCTTAACAGCCTCCTATTGGGCTTACAATACAAAGAATCATCCGCGTTAGGATAGAACCCAGAGAGTATAATTTCCCGGTGAAATTGCTCTTAATCCTAAGAGGATGGTTTCCCGGTGAAATCCCTCTTAAAGCCAAAGCCAGCCATACCCTATAGCTTCCTCTTGAGCTTCATACAAGGACCCTCGATGACCCTCGATGACCCTCGGAATGCCTCCTCTTGGGCTTACAATACAAGGACCCATGGGCTTCTTAAAAGCATCCCTTAAATCCAATCAATTTCTCCTTGAGATTTAGACGCCTATCATCTCTATGGAAGAAGTAACTCATCTATTACATCACATACAATCAAAAACTTTTCAAACTCTTTTCAAACAAAAACATCTCTTAATCGTAAGTGGTAACGCTTGTACACTCAAGCAAAACACCCAATGCTTACAATTAAAAGATTCAATCATATTTCAAAACATCTTTCTAAAACTCGTAAGTTGTAACGCTTGTACACTTAAGCAAAACACCTATAACTTACTGTCATACCCCAAAATTTGCCCTCCATCCACTCAAGAGATTTCATACATCTATACTCAAAGATTCCTCAAGAGTTGATCAGACAAACTCTCTCCTAGACAATCAACCCAAACTAGGGTTTGGTATCTCTCAGGTCAAGATGGACTTCCAATATCTCCAATGGTCTTCATGCCTCCTCATATGTTTCAAAGATTCTCCATGTCAAGTTTCAAGCCTCACAAGTCAAGTTTCGCACAATTGCTCGATGGTTGAAAATCGCCTATGGACAAAAGTCAACTGTGGTCAACATACACAAACTTCATAATTTTGGTCAACATCCTCATTTTGAAGTTACATTCATCATTTGATCAAGGGTTGATCATGATTCATCAAGAAAACTCAAGATTTGCTCAAAAGTCCAACTTTCTAAATTAGGGTTTCTAGGTGAAAAGTCAATGAACTTTGACCGATCATAACTTTCTCATACTCGAAATTTTCCACCACCTCTTGTTTTGAAGGAAATTCAATTCTCTACAACTTCATGTCTCACAAGAATGTCCAAAAAATGCTTCATTTGAGAGGTATAGCTCAAAACATTACAGGTCATTTTCAAAGTCAACTAAAAGTCAACTTTTTGTTTTGAAGATATATTGAGCATGGTAACTCCAATTGAGATGAGACCAAAAAGGTTGGTTATAGGACTCTTAGAGCTTTCCAAAAAGTCCAAGAACACTAAAAAATGTGAAAAATTGAGCAAGATGCACCATTCACAAGTTGGGCAATTTTGAAGGAATGCACAAAGAGAGATACTTCTAAAAATCAAATTTTTTGCAAATGGGCTTGCTTTTTCTTCATCCAAACTTATTCCTCATACAATTAGAAATATCCAAGCCCAATGCCACGAATTTTTGATTTATTTTTCTATTTAATTTGGAATTTATTCATTTAAATGCAAATTAAATTTAAAAATAAAGTATAAAATCAAAATTAATTGAAAGATTGATTTTTATTCTTTCCTTGAGACTCAAGTAACTCACAAAGGCCAGCAATTTTCGAAAATTGATCAATATGGCAAGATTGGATTGGAAATTAATCAAATTTTGAAAATTTGATTTTGTACAAAAATCAATTTTGATTTACATTGAATGTTGATTGATTCTTTCCAAAAACCATGCCAAATTCATCCAGTATAAATGTGTGATGCATACCTATCAAGAGAGAACAGAAAAATTGCCCTAGAAACCCTATTCCAAAGCTCAAAAAACCGTGACCTTCAAGCTATTGGCAATCACACTTCCAGCCGTTTTCAATCAATTTTGAGGTGTCCAACACATTCCTTGACATCTCCAGAATCGAATCAGACCTTTACTTTGCCAAAAATCATCAAGAATCGTGAAAACCGAATTTGGTTTGTTCTTGAATTTTCAAAAATCGATTTTCATCATTCATGCATTATTAACTTGTTTTGATTGTTTGTTCATGTTTAGAATCAAGTATGCAAGCTATCTGGACGGTTTAATTGCGTTTTGAGTGCCTGGATCGAGTTATGCCATTGCTAGGGTTTCTGAGATCGATTTAGGGTTTCATGAAACAGGAAAAATTGGACTATAAGACCTATACTAACGCGTTCGTGATGATCCCAGGAATCGAACCATGCCTTTAGAATTTATTTATATTATGTGTGCTGGATTTTTGATTTTGCCAGGGACCTTAGCGTCGAACAATGGCCGACGCTAGCTTCAAATATTTGAATCGGGGACGATGAAGCTTCGCGCGCGGACGAGGAGACCAGAAGGCGACACTTGTCTTTGTTTTACTTGATCCGGTTTTCAAACAGTAGAACACGTTAGCTCAGTTGGTCAAGGCAAGGGAACTCAAAGTTTGAAAGCAAGGTCCCCAGTTCGAATCCTGGCAAGACCTATATTTTTTTTCTTCTTTTACAAAACTCATATTTTTCCTATTTTCATATATTTTAATATTTTGCATTATTTTTAATTCTTTTCATATTTTTATTTATGCATTAAAAAATTGTCAAAAATTATTTTCCTTTCACATTTGTTTTCTGAAAATCTTTATTTAATTTAATAAATTAAAAAATACAATTTTGCATGCATATTTATTTTTGTTCATAATTTTGCATTTAAATCATTTTGAATTCATTTTGAATTATTAAATTGCATCCAAAAAATCCCAAAAATTTATTTTAGCATATTTATATTATTTCCAGCATGTAATAATTTTCTCATATAAAAATTTTCATTTTTCTAACATTTTTTCTCTTATTCGATTCATCTCGCATTTTCCGATTTCTCGTTCTTTTACAGGTTGATCCGATTCAGACGATTCTTGCTTTATCATTTTATTTTTTTCAATAATGTAACTGTATATGGGATGTAATAGTTTTAAATTAGGTCTTTATTTTCCGCATTTTAAATTATGTATCTGCCCCAAAGCCTTGTAATAGCGTAGGATTTACCTTTCCGCATCTTTACATTCCGCATTTTACTTTCCGCACCCTATCAATTGTTAGTAACTAGGCGTGTATGGCAAGATAATAATGAACTTAGCCCACTAATTTTCAAGATAAAATATCTGAAATCAACACACTTCTTTCACACATGCACCCCTTAGGGTAATTCTCTCTCGTTGCCTTTGCGAATCACAAATGGTCATGTCCCTCGAACGTAGAGGTATCCTAGCACCGTTGCCTACAAACAAATCATCATAGTCCCTTCGATACAAAGATCATAAGACCCACGATGTCGCCTCCGAATACATGATCTTGACCCTCGATTGTCGCCTACGAAAAATGATGATAGTCCCTTCGAATGTGCTAGGATACTTCCTACAAGTTGCCTTCAATGACCATCCGATGTCCCTTCGAATGTCCCGCTTACATCCAATGAATGGAGTTACCTACCAACTAATGGTATGGCTAACGCTATTCTAAAGGAACGTAGAAGTACGAAATGACCAATTCGAGTGGGTAATAAGTCTTTTAGTTGCTTGCTCTAAACCAAATGCTATTCACACCACACACTCTTTTTCAAAGTTCAAACTCTTTTCAAAACGAAACATTTCCAAACACTTTGTATACACTCCTACATGAGTCATTACAAAGTCAAAGAGAAATGCCTTTTCAAAACATTTTTGTCAAACACACAGAAAGCAATTTTAAAAAAGTGATCTAGAGCAACTAAGAGCCCAGAATAAATCATGGATGGAAAGGGGTGCTAATACCTTCCCTTTTCATAACCTTCTCCCGTACTCAGAATCTAAACGAAGGTCTTTTTCTGTACTTTTACCTTCTCTTAATTGGATAAAAATAAAAATCGGTGGCGACTCTTGCTATCCGCACATTTGCGATACAAAATCACTAAAAGTCAGTTCACCGTATTACAGAACTGGCGACTCTGCTGGGGAAATGCCCTAAAGAGAGAATTGCCTTAGGGATTTCTAGATAACCTTTAATGCTTTCTGTTTGAATTGCGTGCTTTATCTTTAAGGGTTGCTTGGGTATTGTATTGTTGGGGGATCCTACACCCGGATCCGGGTTTCCTTTTAGGTAAGTAGCATTAGATCATCGCGACCGCTAGACGTATAACTAAACGGTCAACATGATGGCTACGTTAGTGTGACACCTTGGATGTCCTGATACTCTTCATTTCCAAGTTGAGGATAGTATTTGGCTTCTGCGTGGTGTCATCAAGCACTAACTAAACTTTTAGAACCTTAATTGACCCATCTTGGCCATTAGAAGGTAGTGAGATGGCGGCTTTGGTGCGACTAAGGTTGGTTGATACCGATGCTACGCTCATTGAGATCGACTTTTGGGATATTTTCGATCGACCACTTGGGTCGTATTGAAATAAACGCCACGAGAAAGATCTATGATATGAGATTCCTAGAACCCGTTACTATTATAGGACAGATGAACCAACTCGAACTTTTGGTGGGGTAATCACCTATACCTCATGCAAGCCTTAAACCTAGGCTCATTGTGTGAATTGCTTGTGTGCCAAACATGACATCATGACATCATCCGCATTGCATATCATTTCTAACTATTTCAAGGACCTAGGGTTTATCTTTGCTCGTTTTGTAGGGATCATGGCTTCTAGAAAGACTATCCGAATCAACTTCATGGGTATACCTTCTCACCAAAGAATTGGTTTTTAAATTCTCGATCATGCCAGTTCATCAAAAGACATGGTTATCTACTTGACTTGGTTATCTCGGTTTTGAAGAAGATATGATGCATGTCCTATTCCGCTTCTTCGATCCGAAACACCATTGCTTTACATTCCCAGATTATCGTTGGTTCCTACCTTGAAGAGTTCTCTGTTACTTGGGATACCTATTCTTGACCAAATGCCATTCACGGTCTAGAAAAGGTTCCTAAGTACGAAGACATTGCATCACCTTTACATCTTAAGCGCTCGATATTGAAGCCAATTGGGAAACAAGAAGCGGAGTTAAGGGTTTACTTTCCAAGTTTCTAATTAAGAAAGCCCGAGAATTCCTCAAAGTTATGAGTTTCCATGCATTTGAAAACATTGTGGCCTTATTAATTTATGGTTTGGTTCTATTTCCTAACTCGGATCAATTCATAGATATCAATGCCATCAATTTGTTCCTTACCCGCAACTGTGCCTACCTTACTTGGAGACATCCTACATTCTCTCCACACTGCACTACTAAGAGACAAGGAACTCTCATGTGTTGTATACCGCTACTTTCAAGGTGGTTTATTTCGCACCTTCCTCCATCGCTTTGAAGAATGAACAAAGGTGAGATGGTCTCAAAGATTGATGTCACTCTCTCATTCGATATCCGCTGGAGTCTTTTTCTCAAAAGGACTTCACATTCATCGGCGTTGTGGAGAATTCCTAATGTACCGCTACTTGGTATAAGAGGAGGTATTACTTACAACCCTTCTCTAGCTCTACGTCAGTTTGGTTTTGCTCGAAAAGATGGTCCATATGATATGCTTCTCCAAGACATTGTGTTCGACTACAATCACGATCTCCGCATTACCGAAAGGTTTATACACTGGGGCATGGTAAAGAAGACGATACCAAGACTTTGGGGCACCAAAATCCCATTCCTTGGGAACCTTACCTCAAATGGGTGCGAGCTCGAGCTCAAAACCTCATGATGCCATTCACGCTGTTCTACCAAGAATTATGGAACCTATTGCCATAGGTGACGAACCCTATACTGTTCTCCATCCTGGCATGCCTACTGATTTTGAAGACTTGAAGAGATCCTGGATTCAACTAAAAGAAGAGAGGGATACCTTTGAAGCTCAGTGCTATGCAAGTGAGAAGAAAGTGCTAGAGTTGACCAAGCTACTTCATGGGAGCGAAGCATCAACACCTACCTCGGCACCAAGAGGAAGCGCCCATGGGAGACTTAGAGCTTTAGGATTTTATGCTTTTCTTATTATTATTTTGAACTATCTCTTGTACTTAAAAAGAAAAAAGAATAATAAAAAGAGTACTAATAAATGTTTGTTCATTGCTTGTTTAACAAATTTAAATCTCTAAGGTCCTTGAAAACATTGCATTGCATTCACATAAACATCGCATATCATAGCATAACATTGCATCATAGGTACATTGGAGATTGGTTTTCTCATTTGCTCGCTATTTATTTTAGCAGAAATGGCTCTTGAACAGACTGTCAAAGATCTCCAAGCTCGTAATGCTCGGCCAGAGATGTTCACCACTTGGTCCAAGGCCAAGAGGATCCAAGAAGCTCATCAACAGAAAGAAGAAGGTTGTTGGTCTCCTCAACATGGGCAGACGCTACAAAGGTGGTCCTAAGAGGGTCAGTCGGATAGAGCTTTCTGAAGGAAGTGTCAAGAATGAGGGAAGTGTCAAGGGGGATGACGAAGGCAACCAGCATGAACCTGAAAAAGACTATGATGATGGCCAATACTCTGATGAAGATGACAAGTACAAGCAACTTGAAGATCGTCTCAATTGTGGAAAACCTCAAGATGTCGGGCTGAATTTTGATGATCCGAGTCTTGTCCTGTGTTGTGATTCCTCCCAAGTTCAAAGTTCCAACTTTGCTAAGTATGATGGCATGTCTTGCCCTAAGCGCATTTGAAGTCCTATGTTCGTAAAATCAATCCCACACCGATGACGAAAGTTGTGGATGCATTATTTTCAAGAGAGTTTGTCCGAACCCGCTTGGAATGGTACTATCACTAGAGAATGACCGTATCCGTACTTGGAGTGACTTAGCGATGCTTTCTACGCATGAGTACAATGTCGAATTGACACCCACTGCATGCAACTACAAAGCATGTCTATGGGTCGTGATGAGAAGTTCAAAGAGTATGCTCGTAAATGGAGAGATTTAGCAGCGAGTTCAACCACCCTTGTCCAATAGGGAGTGGTTGATATGTTTATGGGAACACTAACAGCCCATTCTTCAATCATCCGATTGAAACTCTTCACCGGATTCACCGAATGATTGACAGGAGAACGATTGAAGCCGGTATTAAGAGTGGGAAGATTCGTAGAGTCATCTTCAAATGCTGCAAAGAGATCTTTTGGTGGTAAGAAACTAATGTGTATGGTCGAAAAGCCGAGCCAAGACCGACCGCTCAATCTGGGGGGCGTGATCTCCAATCCTACATCAAGACAACCTCGGCGAGACAACGCCGTAGCCGTAACGCGCCACGAAGGTTTACAAAGATCAACATGCCATTGTCGCAAGCCTTGCAACACATGTTGAAGCAGAGTGATTACCTTGAGGGATCCTCCTCGAATGTCAACACTTCCTCTCCGAGATACAATCCCAATGCTAAGTGTGCTTACCACCCAATAGCCCGGACATAACACGATGATTGTTGGGCTCAAGAACAAGATTCAAGATATGATTGAAGCTAAGCGATTGAGTTTGATCCTCCGCTGAGACTCGAATGTGATCAACGCGCCTATGCCTAACCATGACAAGAGTTCCAATGTTGTTGGGACGATACTTATGTTTTCAACATAGATGACTTGACCATTCCTCGATGACGTTAAAAAGAATTTGTTACAAGCGGTGTCAATCCAGATGCCCGAGGATTGTCGTTGGTGCCCCTCTGCACCTGATGGTTGTGCTTGGTTAAGAAGACGTGTTCAGTGCATGATGGATAACCGTGAGATACTATTTCTGAAACCACCTGTGCAGAAGCTGTGTGAAGATATGTCTAAGCTGAAGATCGAAGATGTGAACGAAACAGTACCACCTGTGTGGGATACCTTGGGGCAGCCAAGTGGAAAGTATGATTACATGGTGAAGTACACTGTTCCCGAAAGCTACAAAATTCCTATTGAAGATGTTAAAGCAACCGGATGGGGTGACGATTTCCCAGAAGACTATGCTGATGTTAACACCATAAGGATTTCCTCTGCTGATTCTGTGCCTAGAGTGGCACCTCTCATTATTACTTCTCCAAGACCAGTTCCATATTCCTCCGACAAAGCTATCCCTTGGAATTATGGAGCTGATGTCTACTATCATGGCGTCAAGCAAGACCCTCTGACTATTGAAGATCTTACAATTGAAGCTACCATTCCTAACATTGACAACATCACCGGATCCAGTAAGGTGACCAGAACCAAAAGAGTATTCTCTCCAGATATCTCTCCTCCAAAAGACATCGACTCCAACGATTCCTATTCAATCCATTCCCAAGCTAGAGGGAAAGAACCAAGGCTCATCCCGCCAATCAAGTACCAAAGGAAGTTACTGAAGATACCTCCAAACAAGAAATGGAGGAAATTCTGAAGATTATCAAGAAGAGTGACTACAATGTTGTGGAACAGTTGGGACAGACTCCGTCCAAGATCTCCATGCTTGCTCTGCTCTTGTGCTCGGAGGCTCATGCTAATGCCTTGGTGAAGTTTCTGAAGAATGCTCACGTACCGCAAGACACTACATCGACCAGTTCGAAGTTTGTATTGCTAGCGCCAACAATGGCCTAGGCTTCTCGATGTCGATTTGACTCCTTCCGGAAAGAAACACAACAAAGCCTTGCACATCTCTGTGGAATGCAAGGGTACTACCTTATCTCATGTCTTGGTGGATACCGGTTCTGCTCTGAATATCCTACCGAAGACTGCTTTTGATCGGCTTGATGTCGAAGGGTTGGTTTTGAGACCCAGTGACATTATTGTGAGAGCCTTTGATGGTTCTAAGCGGACAGTGCTTGGAGAGCTCACTCTGCCTGTTAAAGTCGGTTCCCAGACTTTTGACTCCACTTTCTTTGTCATGGACATCCGTCCAGCTTATTCTTGCTTACTTGGACGCCTGGATACATGGGCAGGCTGTTCTCCTTACATCGAACCCAAATACCGGTGAAAGGAAAGGTCACAAGATGTGGTGAAGAAGAGTATATGGTCATCATTTGCTCGTCCGTTACCTCGAGATGGAAGGTGAATTCTTTGAGACTCCCTGTCAAGCTTTTGAAACAATCCCAGTCATGCTTGTCGACTCTCCCACCACCTGGTTACACAAGTTCCGCCTAGGATGGCCTCACGAAAGATGCTCAAGTCACTGAAGAAGGTAGCTCTATTTGGGGACAGCCCCGATCTTCCTTTCAAATTTGACAAGACCGGTTTAGGCTTCACTATCAAGGGTCGAAGATGATACGCGAACGTGCCGCCAACTTCCTTTCCGCATCAGCCAGTGGAATCCATGCTATAGAAGACGACGACAACGGCTTCAACATCGCAAGTGGATCTTCCCAACCCGCATCATGGGCTCAAGAATTGGAAGACCAAGACGTCATACCAATCTCCTTTAGTCGAGTAATTGCTTTTGTTTTGTTTTTCTTTTCGTATTTCTTTATGTTTTGAACAATAAACTTTGAAAGCCTAGTGCCTTGCCCGGGCATCATGGCTCGTTGAGGGTTATTATCTCGTTTGCGTATTTTCATTCAATAAATTCGTTGGACTTTTGCATTCAATTGTTTGTTTTCTTTCTTTTACTTTATCACCCTTCAAAAGCTATGTGTTTCTTACACACACCCACGTGATAATCGCAGAATCACTCCGAATCTCGTTAATAACTATGCTATTGCTAAATATGACTTTGATAATCCGATCTACCAAGCCAAGATAAAAGTGAGGAAGATTGTGAAGTGCCAGAGAACTTGTCGACTCACAGAAGAAGAGCGAGTTATACACCACACACGAAGAGCAAGTCGAGGTTGTGAATGGGTTCACGGACGAAAAGAGATCAAGATAGGAGCGGGTCTTGAGAAAGGTCAAGGAAAGATTGGTTCGATGCTACGAGACTATATCGAGGTTTTGCTTGGTCATACGAAGACATGCCGGGTTTAGACATTGATATTGTGGTACACCGATTGTCGATAAAAGAGGTTTTCTCCCAAGAAAAAGGTTCATCGTATGCGTCCGAGATGTCGAAAAGATCAAAGCAAGTTATGAAGCGTTCAATGCAGTTTCTTAGCATTACTTTTATCCACATGGGTTGCTAATGTGGTGCCTGTGCCCAAGAAGGATGGTAAAGTACGAATATGTGTGGATTACGAGATCCGAACAAAGCAAGTCCGAAAGATGATTTCCACTTCCTCATATTGATGTTTTGGTTGACAACACCGCCAAGATAAGGTTTTCTCCTTCATGGATGGTTTCTCCTACAATCGATCAAAATGGCTCCTCAAGACATGGAGAAGACTACTTTGTTACACAGTGGGGCACTTTACAAGGTTATGCCGCTCGGATGAAGAACGCAGCGCCACTTATCGCCGCTATGGTGACATTGTTTCATGACATGATTCATCACGAGATAGAGGTCTCGTCGACGACATGATAGCTCGATCACGATCAAGAAGAACATCTTGATCATTTGCGTAAACTATTTGATGATTGAAGAAGTACAGATCGAGACTTAATCCTAACAAGTGCACCTTTGGAGTCGATCCGAAAACTCCTAGGGTTTGTTGTCGTGGTAAAGGTATTGAGGTTGACCCCGCCAAGGTTAAAGCTATTCAAGAGATGCCAGCCCCCACCGAGAAGGAAGTCGAGGTTTCGGCGATTAAATTACATTGCCGATTCATTGCACACCTAATCGCTACTTGTGAGCCAATCTTCAAGTTACTTAAGAAAGATCAAGTAGTGGAATGGAACGACGATTGCGGATCGCTTTTGACAAAATCAAGGAGTACCATGTAATCCTCCTATCCTGATGCCGCCCGCCGAAGGAAGACCTCTTATCATGTACTTGACAGTGTTAGAGAATTCAATGGGGTGTGTGTTGGGGCAACATGACGAGTCTGGTCGAAAAGAGCATGCAATATACTACCTTAGCAAAAAGTTTACCGATCGTGAAACAAGATACTCACACTTGAGAAAACTTGCAACGCTTTGGCTTGGGCTTTCACGACTAAGACAAGATATGTTGACTCACACTACCTTGTTGATTTCAAGATGGATCCGATAAAATACATATTTGAGAAACCACCTCTCCGAAGAATAGCAAGATGGCAAATGATCTTGACCGAATATGACATCCAAGACACTTCTCGTAAAGCGGTCAAAGGAAGTGTGGTAGCCGATCATTTGGCTCATCCGTAGATGACTATCGCCTATGCAGTTCAATTTCCAGATGAAGATGTTCTACTAGTTACATATTATGAAGAACCAGCCCGACGAAGGACCCGAACAAGGATCCCGATGGACCATGGTCTTGATGGAGCCTCAAACGCACTCGGAATGGCATTGGCGCCATCATTACATCCCCAGCGGACATACGCCTTTCACCACCAGATTATGTTTCGTTGCACTAACAACATGGCCGAGCACGGCGTGCATCATGGGTCTTAAAGTCTATTGACTTAAGAATCAAGTTCTTACAAGTGTATGGAGACTCACTTTAGTGATCACGATAAAGGCGAGTGGGATACGAAGCATCCGAATCTCATTCATCGAGCATGTTCGAGTTTGATCCCCTACTCAAGAGATTACTTTTGATCATATTCCACGAGAAGAGAATCAGTTGGCTGACGCGTTAGCTACTATGTCATCTATGTTCAAGGTCGATGGGACAACGAGGCCCCGATCATCATTGAGAAGTTTGACGAACCAAAGATATTGTTGTGAGCTTGATACAAAAGAAACCTTGGTACTACGATGTGAAGAGGTATCTTGAGACTCGTGAATATCCAGCAGGGGCATCTGTTAATGATAAGAAGTTCATGAGGAGATTCGCTTCCAAATTCTTCCTTAGCAACGACATCTTATACAAACGCAACCACGACTTGTGTTTACTCCTGTAGACCGTAAAACAAAGAATGCGTATCATGGAAGATTTACAAGGCGCATTTGGTACCCACTCCAGTGGACACCATGGCTAAGAAGATTTTGAGAACAGTTACTATTGGTCCACCATGGAAGTCGATTGTCACCGCTTACGCCGATCTTGTCACAAATGCCGACGACATGCATAAAATGCACATACCTCCAAGACTCGAACGTTTTAACTTCTCCTTGGCCTTTGCAATGTGGGGCATTGACATGATTGGGGAAATCAAGCCCACCGCCCAACGGACATCCGCTCATCCTTGTGGCAATTGATTACTTTACCAAGTGGGTAGAAGCTCCGCATCTCATTACCAAGAATGTTGTGGCTCGATTCATCAAGCATAATCTTATCCGTCGGTATGGCACTCCGAAAGGATTATCACGATAACGGCTCTAATCTCAACAACAAGATGATCACCGAACTCGCACGCAGCTCAAGATCAAACATCACAATTCTTCCATATCGCCTAAGATGAATGGCGCTGGAAGCCGCCAACAAGAACATTAAGAAGATTATAAGATGACGGTGACCTACAAAGATTGGCATGAGATGTTACCATTTGCTCTTCATGGTTATCGCACTACAAAGACGAACATCCACAAGGGCAACTCCCTTCTCTCGATACGGTATGGAAGCCGCCTTACCCATCGAGGTTCGATACCCTCAACTAGAGTCCTCCAGAGGCGAGTTAGGCGAAGACGATTGGGTCCGCACCGCCTTGACCGATTAATTTGATTGATGAGAAACGATCGCGTCCATCCGCCACGGCGATCTATCGCGAATGATCGAGCATTTAACAAGAAGGTCAAGCACCGAGTCTACCAAGTCGGTGATCTAGTAGTCAAGCGCATCATTCTTCCACAAGGTGATCCGGGGCAAATGGACTCCCACCCATGAGGGACCATTCGTAGTCAAGACAAGATTTTCCGGCGGAGCCATGATACTTAGCACCATGGATGGTGAAGACTTCCCACACCTCGTGAACGCAGACATAGTCAAAAATACTACGATAAAGAGACCCGCTAGGTCGATCGACCTAGGCAAAAATAAGGGCATCTGGCGAACCAAAAGAGTTCGGGCAAAAGTTAAGGATATATACAAAACATGTACACCGCAAGTCGAAAACCCGCGGCTTGGGCAAAAAGGGTATCCTGAGACCAAAACCCGAAAGGGCGGTCTAGGCAAAAGTTAGGATTTGAGCGCACGACTATGTCTCTTCCGGATCACCTACTTCCGCACTACTATCAAGATTCAAGATTCAAATGGCAGATCAATTCACTCACTTTCTCTGAGAAGGAGATGAGATAGTTGAAATATATGAGTACTAGCATAGTTGGAACTTAACGAGATTGTTTCCGCATAGCTTTTACCTTTCTTGTGTACAAACCACTTGGCCATACCACATTTCGAATAAATACGAGTTTTCTCTTTACAATTTTCACCGTTGTTGTTTAAAGTCCGACGTTTGCTTTGAATGATTATACGCACTTGACAATAAAAATCTCTTCGCAAACATACGAAAAGTGAACATACAAAAGTAATCACGAGCTCCGGAATTAAGATGACGACAAAAGTCACCAATACAGTTCCCCATAGAGCGTGATTCGCACAAAAGGTGTCACTCACCACAAACCTCCCCAGCGGAGTATATGTTAGTCCCCGAGCCGTGATCCCAGTCAACTAAGCCGGATTACATCAGTCTCCAAGAAGTAACATTTCATCCCCGACCGAGATATTTATCCCGAACATCTCTCAGTCCCTTCCTTTTTCCCCAGCGGCGGTATCCAGACTCAAGACTTGGTCAGATAGTGCATCGGAGGAAACTACATCTTCATCCCCCAGCCCAAAGATTACAACGGGTTCCTGACTCTTCCAACCCGGTCTCCCGGCAACTATCAAATGCTCTCCAGCGAGATCTACACTGTAATCCCCCAGATCGCCTCCCGACTCTCCTCAAGAGGTCTATATATGAGATCTCCAACAAAGAGCTCTCAATCTCTACCTTCCTCAACAATATCTAGGCCCAAGACTTGGTCGATAGTGCATCGGAGGAATCCAGGTATCTTTCTTCTCCTTCAAAAGCGTGGATCTCACCTACTCAATTCCCCAGGAGTCGAATCCTCAAACAGTAACATCCGCATCTTCTTCAAGATGGATATGTTTTGAAATACCACAACAGCTATCATTCATACATTTCTCATAAAGTCATAATTCATGCATACGTCATTCATATACACTGTCATGCATCATACTTTGCATAAAACTAACAAATATTCTATCAAAGTTTCTCTTGTTTTCCAAGACAGTAATAATACTTCGACGCAGACAGGTCCAGGATTAAGCCCCGAATCGACGGGAAAACTATCTGAAAGACCGCCCTTGGTTGTCCTTCGACGACTGGTCCAGGATTAAGCCCCGAATCGACGGGAAAACTATCCGAAAGATCGCCTCTGATTATCCTCCAATAACAGGCGATGGATCAATACCCGATGCACAATAGGGAAGATGTCCCTATTTTGCCAACTACAACCTCCCTCAGAGTAATCAGCACGAAGATTTATTCTGATTCCTTATTATCAACAGCGACTACAGAGTCTAGCGTACGACTCAGTTGCCTTGGATGGCATCTTAAGCCCATCTCCGATTATTTGTCAACAGTGCTTCACTTTCAGAATGCTGCATATATGGTTAAAAATCAATACAAACCACTAACTTCATTCAAAGAAAAATGAACACGAAGTCTAACGTACGACTCCCTTCGGATGGCATCTTAAGCCCATCTCCTCTCCTTCCCAGAAACGTCTACAGAGCCTAGCGCACGGCTCACTTTCCAGCAATCCTCCTATCAATAATCTCGAGTCTAACGTACGACTCATTCCCCAGCTTCTCCAAATGGCATCTGTAAGCCCATTCCCGCATCACCAGCCAACCGCGAGTGCAAATTTTCAGGTGTACTTGAGTGTTCAATCATCTTCTACCTCCAGGTCACGAAAGACAAGCGTGTCAATCTAACCCTCCAGTACAAGAAGATTGAACAGGGGCAGCTGTCATACCCCAAAATTTTCCCTCCATCCACTCAAGAGATTTCATACATCTATACTCAAAGATTCCTCAAGAGTTGATCAGACAAACTCTCTCCTAGACAATCAACCCAAACTAGGGTTTGGTATCTCTCAGGTCAAGATGGACTTCCAATATCTCCAATGGTCTTCATGCCTCCTCATATGTTTCAAATATTCTCCATGTCAAGTTTCAAGCCTCACAAGTCAAGTTTCCTCGACAATTGCTCGATGGTTGAAAATCACTGTATTGGACAAAAAGTCAACGTGGTCAACATACAGTCAAACTTCATAATTTTTTGTCAACATCCTCATTTTGAAGTTACATTCATCATTTGATCAAGGGTTGATCATGATTCATCAAGAAAACTCAAGATTTGCTCAAAAGTCCAACTTTCTAAATTAGGGTTTCTAGGTGAAAAGTCAATCGAACTTTGACCGATCATAACTTTCTCATACTTTCTCGTAAATTTTTCCACCACCTCTTGTTTTTGAAGGAAATTCAATTCTCTACAACTTCATGTCTCACAAGAATGTCCAAAAAATGCTTCATTTGAGAGGTATAGCTCAAAACATTACAGGTCATTTTCAAAGTCAACAAAAAGTCAACTTTTTGTTTTGAAGATATATTGAGAATGGTAACTACAATTGAGATAAGACCAAAAAGGTTGGTTAGAGGACTCTTAGAGCTTTCCAAAAAGTCCAAGAACACTCAAAAATGTGAAAAATTGAGCAAGATGCACCATTCACAAGTTGGGTAATTTTGAAGGAATGCACAAAGAGAGATACTTCTAAAAATCAAATTTTTTGCAAATGGGCTTGCTTTTTCTTCATCCAAACTTATTCCTCATACAATTAGGAATATCCAAGCCCAATGCCACGAATTTTTGATTTATTTTTCTATTTAATTTGGAATTTATTCATTTAAATGCAAATTAAATTTAAAAATAAAGTATAAAATCAAAATTAATTGAAAGATTGATTTTTTATTCTTTCCTTGAGACTCAAGTAACTCACAAAGGCCAGCAATTTTCGAAAATTGATCAATATGGCAAGATTGGATTGGAAATTAATCAAATTTTGAAAATTTGATTTTGTACAAAAATCAATTTTGATTTACATTGAATGTTGATTGATTCTTTCCAAAAACCATGCCAAATTCATCCAGTATAAATGTGTGATGCATACCTATCAAGAGAGGACAGAAAAATTTCCCTAGAAACCCTATTCCAAAGCTCAAAAAACCGTGACCTTCAAGCTATTGGCAATCACACTTCCAGCCGTTTTCAATCAATTTTGAGGTGTCCAACACATTCCTTGACATCTCCAGAATCGAATCAGACCTTTACTTTGCCAAAAATCATCAAGAATCGTGAAAACCGAATTTGGTTTGTTCTTGAATTTTCAAAAATCGATTTTCATCATTCATGCATTATTAACTTGTTTTGATTGTTTGTTCATGTTTAGAATCAAGTATGCAAGCTATCTGGACGGTTTAATTGCGTTTTGAGTGCCTGGATCGAGTTATGCCATTGCTAGGTTTTCTGAGATCGATTTAGGGTTTCATGAAACAGGAAAAATTGGACTATAAGACCTATACTAACGCGTTCGTGATGATCCCAGGAATCGAACCATGCCTTTAGAATTTATTTATATTATGTGTGCTGGATTTTTGATTTTGCCAGGGACCTTAGCGTCGAACAATGGCCGACGCTAGCTTCAAATATTTGAATCGGGGACGATGAAGCTTCGCGCGCGGACGAGGAGACCAGGAGGCGACACTTGTCTTTGTTTTACTTGATCCGGTTTTCAAACAGTAGAACACGTTAGCTCAGTTGGTCAAGGCAAGGGAACTCAAAGTTTGAAAGCAAGGTCCCCAGTTCGAATCCTGGCAAGACCTATATTTTTTTTCTTCTTTTACAAAACTCATATTTTTCCTATTTTCATATATTTTAATATTTTGCATTATTTTTAATTCTTTTCATATTTTTATTTATGCATTAAAAAATTGTCAAAAATTATTTTCCTTTCACATTTGTTTTATGAAAATCTTTATTTAATTTAATAAATTAAAAAATACAATTTTGCATGCATATTTATTTTTGTTCATAATTTTGCATTTAAATCATTTTGAATTCATTTTGAATTATTAAATTGCATCCAAAAAATCCCAAAAATTTATTTTAGCATATTTATATTATTTCCAGATGTAATAATTTTCTCATAAAAATTTTCATTTTTCTAACATTTTTTCTCTTATTCGATTCATCTCGCATTTTCCGATTTCTCGTTCTTTTACAGGTTGATCCGATTCAGACGATTCTTGCTTTATCATTTTATTTTTTTCAATAAAGTAACTGTATATGGGATGTAATAGTTTAAAATTAGGTCTTTATTTTCCGCATTTTAAATTATGTATCTGCCCCAAAGCCTTGTAATAGCGTAGGATTTACCTTTCCGCATCTTTACATTCCGCATTTTACTTTCCGCACCCTATCAATTGCTAGTAACTAGGCGTGTATGGCAAGATAATAATGAACTTAGCCCACTAATTTTCAAGATAAAATATCTGAAATCAACACACTTCTTTCACACATGCACCCCTTAGGGTAATTCTCTCTCGTTGCCTTTGCGAATCACAAATGGTCATGTCCCTCGAACGTAGAGGTATCCTAGCACCGTTGCCTACAAACAAATCATCATAGTCCCTTCGATACAAAGATCATAAGACCCACGACGTCGCCTCCGAATACATGATCTTGACCCTCGATTGTCGCCTACGAAAAATGATGATAGTCCCTTCGAATGTGCTAGGATACTTCCTACAAGTTGCCTTCAATGACCATCCGATGCCCCTTCGAATGTCCCGCTTACATCCAATGAATGGAGTTACCTACCAACCAATGGTATGGCTAACGCTATTCTAAAGGAACGTAGAAGTACGAAAATGACCAATTCCGAGTGGGTAATAAGTCTTTTAGTTGCTTGCTCTAAACCAAATGCTATTCACACCACACACTCTTTTTCAAAGTTCAAACTCTTTTCAAAACGAAACATTTCCAAACACTTTGTATACACTCCTACATGAGTCATTACAAAGTCAAAGAGAAATGCCTTTTCAAAACATTTTTGTCAAACACACAGAAAGCAATTTTAAAAAAGTGATCTAGAGCAACTAAGAGCCCGTAGAATAAATCGGATGGAAAGGGGTGCTAATACCTTCCCTTTTCATAACCTTCTCCCGTACTCAGAATCTAAACGAAGGTCTTTTTCTGTACTTTTACCTTCTCTTAATTGGATAAAAATAAAAGTCGGTGGCGACTCTTGCTATCCGCACATTTGCGATACAAAATCACTAAAAGTCAGTTCACCGTATTACACTTACGATGAAAGATTTCAAACTTTTCAAAAATGTATGTGATGAAATAGATTAGATACATTTTTCATTAAGATGACATTTGTCTGTGTCTCTTACTAACTTCCGTTTGCTTCCACTAGCATAAGTGGGAACTAGGATTGCTCTGACTTTCTCAACATCCTTTTGAGAATACGTAGGCACAAGGTCTCATCCTTGGCGAGCAAATTTCTTTCTCCCTCAAACCAAACAAACCATAGATCCTTTTAGATCCGAGCTACAAATGCTCTGATTCCCATTAGGGGATATGTATGCAGAAGATCCAAAGATCTTTGCGAGCACAATAATAACAAAACCTAGGATCCCACATAATCTATCCTTCTTAAAATCCAAAGGAGAAACTTTCCCAATCATAGAAATAGCAATTTAAAATACACAAACATATCAAACGTATTCATATATAAAGCTATGGATAACCACATATATATTTAGGGTGCTCCATCTATTCCCTTTATATAACAAACCCCCTTGCCCGGAATCTCCCAAATGCGTTACATCTAGTTTGCGCTAGTCGTAATGCATATCATAATCAATTGAGGGTATTAACAGCTTTCCCCTTTTTCATAATCATAATTTCTTGTGTTGAAAATAATAAAGCTTGATGCTCGCGGCATCTTTATAAACAAATCAAAAGAGTAAATCGTTTTGAGCCAGAGAATCCGAATTTAGATTCGATTCCCTAGCGCGTCACTTTTTAACGCGAACAGCTTCCTCCGTAACGTCCCATAATGACTCCATGCTCCCATTACTCCTCCAATTTGTAACGTCCTTGCCTATCCGAGCATATATCCCGTACGGATGACCAAGTCCCAACCCGGACTCTAGTCTCCTGTCTCCATCCGAGATCTATCCCGGGTGTCAGCAACCCTTGTCCAACCACGCATCTCGACTGAGTATTTATGCATGATCAAATACACTTCAACCTTAATTAGAAATTAAGGAAGATGCATTTTGTTTAGATGTGCTATCCAATAACCCTAAGACCTTTATTTATACAAATGGTGATTCATTATATACCACACATAAGTGTCGGTGCAATCAGGACCCTCCAAAAGTGTCAGCAAAATCCTAACCATTGAAAAAGCCTAATATTTAAACATACTAGAAATTTCAGTTATGAATGAAATTTCTGGTATACCGGAAAATTAAAATTTCTGGTTTACCAAAAACTTGGGTTTCCCTGGTATACCAAAATTTTCAAAATCACTTATGAAAATTTCGTTGTACTAGATATTACGTAATTTTGGCTATATCGGATTTTTTAAATAACTTCCAAAAATTTGGATGTATTGGAAATTTAGTTTGGAAATTCCTTTGTATTGTATCAGGGATAAAGTTGGAATAAAAAAAACTAGGGGGTGCCAGATTGAATTTGGGGGATGGTAAGAAAAATTCTCTAAGTAAGCACAATGCACTAGACCCAATTGCTTAACAAGGCGATCTTGAATGAAATTGTTTGTGCTACCACCATTTATTAGCACCGAAACTTTTTGTTTGCTTATGCACCCCATCAGACGCAATGTTTATGGAAGTTGATGACCCAGTGAAGCATGATAGCTTATTTGAGATCATCTAGTGGTCCAAATTTTGGGTAAGATGTAGTTGGTGCGTTAAGCAGAAGTTTCGTAGCTAGGTGTTGGTTAAGTTTAATTGGTTCAAGTTCAACAATAAGAAGGTGAAAACGGTGTTGGCAACGGTGTCCGGTGTGGTATTTCTCATCGTAGTTGTAAGAAAGTTTGTCGCCACGGCGAACTTGCAACTCAGCAGGTGACAATCGTCTAATTAGGGTGGATGATTTAGTGAAAAGGGTGAGAGGGTTGGAGGTTAAGGTAGGTTAAGCGTTGTTACAGTGGTTGGTGATGTCTTGGCGAAAGAATTATTGGGGTTGAATGATTTAGTTAAGGGAAGAGAGAATATCAGAGTTATCGGAGGGGGAGGTCATACTCAATGAAAGCACCAATGTCACTAAGCGCATAAACAGAAAAAGTGAAGAATAAAAAGCTAAAAACGATAGTTAACTTAGAAGCTAAAGGCTACAATATTCTAACATATACTCATAATTCATTCGCTTGCATTTATTGAACATTGATCGGTCCTTAAATAGCCAATTGATACATAGCATATTCCTAATAGATAAGAATGACAATTGTTACATTAGTACTATGATAATTATCATGGAAATGTTCTAGATTATTTATTTCACAAGCAAGCATACTCATATACATTTCATAGGGGTTGTGGCATAGTGTTTCAAGTACTTAGATTGCACCTTATTTCGTTTAGGCCTTCATTGAGGAATGACATCAGCAAACTCATCAATCTCTTGGCCCATATCATCATTAGATGATAAAGAATCAGGTGTAACATATAAGGTGTGAGACACAATATTAGATGATAAATAATTCGGTATTGTTGATGCACAAAGACAAAGAGAAGGATCGATGGAATAAATGAGAAAAGTATGAAAATAAGGATTACTGTTTATTAATGAAATAAGAGGGCATATTTATACACAAAAAAACCCAAAAATAAATATTCTCATAAACCTAATTAAAACCAAATCTTGGTGATCAAGTTAAACGATACTAACAGTAAAACTAACAAATACTAAAGTACCCTTAAACCTAAAATTTAATAATTACAATAACGCCCTTAGAAGTTCAACAACTTCTAACAACATCAGAATATCACCTTCTGGACAGCGCCAGAACCTCAACTTCTGGACAGCGCCAAAACCTCAACTTCTGGACAACGCCAGAACCTCAACTTCTAGACATGAATTATTCTCAACACCATCCCTTAATTCATGTCCATTAAAAACTGACAACACCAATTTCATTCATCAAATGAAGAAATTGGTCTATTTTGATAGCCTTTGTCAGAACATCTGCCAGCTGCTTCTGGGTGCTGCAGTGTAGAACTTCTAACACTCTTTTTTGTACTTGACTTCTGAGAAAATGATACTTTGTCTCAATATGCTTGCTTCTTCCATGCAACACTGGATTCTTGGCAAGGTTGATTGCAGACTTGTTATCGATCAACAACTTCAAAGGTTTCTCTATCACAATCTTCAAATCCTCTAGAAGATTCAAAAGCCAAACAGCTTGACATGCAGCTACAAAGCCTGCAATGTACTCAGCTTCACATGTTGACAGAGCCACAACATGTTGTTTCTTGGAACTCCAAGAAATAGGACCTCCCAGAAACTTGAACAAGTCGCCAGAGGTACTTCTTCTGTCAACTCTATCTCCACACCAGTCAGAATCAGAATAGCCCACTAGTTTTGATTCTGACTTCCTTTTAGAGGGAAATAGCACTCCATATTTCAGAGTCCCCTTTATATACCTCAGAATCCTGACAGCATCTTGGTAATTGGACCACTTTGGATTACTCATAAATCTGCTAACCATTCCAACTACATAGCAAATGTCAGGTCTGGTATTGCACAAATACCTAAGAGAACCAACCAATTGCTTGAAGGTTGTAGCACCCACAGAATCACCATCAGAGTCAGATTCCAATTTATGATTGGTTTCTGATGGTATCATAGCAACTGTACACTTCTGTAACTTAAATCTCTTCAGAAGCTCAAGTTCATACTTCAATTGATGCAAAATGATACCCTCCTTTGAGTACAGAACCTCCACCCCTAGAAAATATACCATATTTCCTAGATTTGTCATCTCAAATTCATTCATCGGCACTTTCTTGAACTTGGATATATCTTCTAGACAACTCCCCGTAAGAAATATGTCATCAACATAAAGATACACTAGAATCATATTGCTTCCAGAGTGTTTCACATATACGCCATACTCCATCTCATATTTCTGAACCCCTTGCTTCTGGAAAAACGAATCAATCTTCTGATTCCAAGCTCTGGGTGCTTGCTTTAATCCATACAGAGCTTTGTGTAACTTATACACCATCCCTTCCCAATTCTTTTTCACGAAGCCAAGAGGTTGTGATGCGTATACCTCCTCTTGTAATGGACTCTTCAGAAATGCTGACTTCACATCCAAATGCATCAGTGGCCAACTTCTGTTCGCAGCTAAAGCAATCACCAATCTAATTGTCTCATTCCTACCTACAAGAGCAAACACCTCAAAATAGTCTAGTCCAAGTTTCTGAAGAAAACCTCTGGCCACTAGCCTAGCCTTGTGCTTGCCAACTGATCCATCTGGCTTAAACTTCGCCTTGAAAACCCATATGACACTGATGGATTTCTTCTTCTTTGGAAGTTCTGTCAACTCCCAAGTTTTGTTTCTCTTTATAGCCTCAAGTTCTTCTTTCATGGCATCAAGCCAGACACTTTCAAATGACCAACACTTTGCCTATCTCCAGTCCACTTCTCTAAAGGAACAATTTCCTTCAACTTCTTTATTGGACACTGTCATACCCCAATTTTTGACCTAAGATACCACCTTACATTTGCATCACTGCATCATTAATAGTTTCAGAACAGAATAGATCGTGCGTGGCTTCTAGAAGTCAAAATTAGGGTTTCTTCAAAATTTCATCTGTTCAAGATATGATCAATTAGGGTTTGAGTTTCCACTCACCTCAATTGATCTATCTTAATCAATTATCAACATTTGATCTTCAGATTCCCAACTTTTTCTCATGATCTACCATGAATCGACCAATTAGGGTTTTGATTGAAGATAGTGAATCATTGACTTTCTATTCAATGAATGACCTATTTGCTTGAAGATTGATCTTAACATCTTCAATCCAAAATCTTGACCTAATTTCTTGATTCAAAACATTGCAAAATCCATGTTTCTTCATCAGACAAATTCTGAACCATCTAATGAAAATTCATCTGTTCAAAAAAGTCAAACTTTGACTTTTGGTCAACTTTTTCAAGACTAAACTTTTTCAATCATAAAAACATTTCAAATAATCCATCATGATCATAAAAAATCAAGAAATGTGAAAAAGTCAACAAAAAATCAAGATTTGAATTTTTTCTAACACTTAGAAAAATTTTCAAGTGTTAAGAAACATGGTTTTTCCTCACTTTCTAGGCCATTTTTCACCTAGATCCATTTGGATTCAGAAAAAACCCAAAACATGAAAGTTTTAGCCCTTGTTACAAGCTTTCCAAAAAGTCAAAGAACTTGCAAAAACACTTTGTCTAGCTATGCTTTTGATTTTGAAACATAGAGCTCCAAAACCATGGAATTTTAAGATCATGCTTCAAAATTATAAGTCACTTTTCATAAATCTCCCTTCTAGAAGCCTTGTCATCAGCTAGGGATAGATTATAATTGATAAATATCAGTTTTGCATGATTGAGAAGAGGATTGAATCAAAGAGAAATTTCTAATCATGGTTAGAAAGTAACTTTTGCATTAAATGCAAAAGATTTATTCTTACCACTTAAGCAAGTTGCAAAGCTCTCTCAATGATAGCCATGCCTTGTCATTCAAATTTCTTGGCCTATAAATAGAGGTCATTTCTTCAAATTCAAACTACACAAAAGCTATCATAATCAAGATTTCCTTCTTTCTTTCTTAAACTCCAAGTTTCAAAGTTCAAAGAGGGAAAATTTTGCAATCTTCAAACCTTGCAAAATCTGAGCAAACTTAAGTTTCTAACATGTTCTAAACATCATTTAGAAGTAGTTTAAAACTTAAAACCATCAAGAAACAAGCTAAGAGACAGTTTTCTACATAAAACTCCATTTGTGCAAGCTTTGAGCCAAAACTGCCAAACCAGAAAACTACTTGTGCTAGCCTTGATTTATCACTTCAAATACCTTCCATACACTTCATATGAGTGATCCAAGTACTCATCACTGACCTGTAACATCTCCAAAATCAAATTCGAAACTCACTCTAAGTGGCTGCAGTTGGACTTGGGTGGAACGATCCAGACCATTTCAAAACAAGCTTAGCATTCAAACACCTTCCAAAAGGTCCAGTGAAGCTATAGCAATCATCAAAACACAACTGGAAACACTCTAAGCAAGGATTCGATTTCTGCTTATAAGAGGTAAGTTGTTCAACTTTGAACTCTTTGATTTCTGAATTACAGTTCAAAAATTGCCATGCCATCTTGTTTCTGCACTCATACTGATCATTAACCCTCAATCAATTTCTTAAATCCATAGCCATACACGATTTCATGATCAATTATTAAAACTAGGGTTCTTCATGTTCTTGCGAAAATTAATAGTTCTACACTTAAAATAAATGAAATTAATCATCACCATCATGTTCCTGGGTAAAAATCGAGCAACTTTGATGTTTACATCTTTCAATTTCATTGAGATGAAGAAGTTACAAAATCCAAGCTTGAGGAAGAAGATGATGAACATTGCGCGCGTTATTTTTTCAGAAAATTCAAATAATTCGTTTATAATATAATAACATGGAAGAGAATAAATAAACGGATGTATAGCCACCCCAGTGGTAGTCAGCGCATTTTTCATGTCCTTGCCATGCCATAGGTCCACAATTCGAATCCCCCTGGAACCTTTTTTTAATAAAAGGAAATACAAGCTTCTGAAGCTTGTTCTTTCAGAAGTCCTTCTGAGGCTCAGCCTCCAGAAGTGCTTCTGGAGCTTCTACCCCTAGAAGCTCTTCATTTCCACTCTATCCAGAAATACTTCTAGTACTTCTACCTCTAGAAGCCTCTAGCAAACACGCCACAGAAGCTGCTAAGCAACACGCCCCAGAAGCTGCTAAGAAACACGCTCCAGAAGCTCCTTCTCACACGCTTCAGAAGCTAACTTCTGAACCCTTCAGAAGTCCAACTTCTGGACTTTTTTCCAAACTTCTTTTTTTTCTTCAAAACTCCTTCTAAGCAAGGTAATTAAATGACAAGTCAAACAAATGGCTCAATGGAAAATCTTCATTTCTAAGCCAAATGTCCAAGGTTTAAATCTCCTTAGGACAAAAAAAAACTCTTTTTTTTCCTCTCTTAAGTTTCTAGCAAACTTAAAACATTTTCAAAAACTAATCAAAAATTCTCATTTTGAGATGATTTTTTGCACACTTGTCATTTAATATACCTATTTTATGATTATGCCAAAAAAAATCCTCAAATATTTTCTTTTCATTATATTTTATTAAAGTAAAAAATGAAGCATTTTAAGTATTTCTAAATACTTTTCAAAAATGTTTTCTTTCCAACTTTCAAACGTAAAACTTTTTTCAAAACTTCTTGTGAATATATTTCACTTTTCAAAATCATTTTCAAAACCTTTTCAAAAACTTTTCAACAAACTTACACACCTTTTTCCATGATCGACTCGATTTAAAGATAAAACCGAACCAGTTTTTTCTTCGAATTTCTTAATTGATCATGGGCCTCCCTCACGGTGTAAGTCCCAAACCTTTATGTACATATTAATTTCCTTGTACATACTCAAATCATCTTTGTAAATATTCAAGCATAAACAAACTTCTTTCGTTTGTTTTCATTTGCTTGTTTATACACCAATTCCATTGGTATTAAGAGAAACATTATTCCCGGTGAAACTACTCTTAAAACCAATGGGCCTCCCTCACGGTGTAAGTCTCAACCCTCCTATGTACATATTCATTTCCTTGTACATAAACAGCCATTCGTGTACATATTCATTCCCTTGTACACATCCAAAACTTTGTATATATTCAAGTTACACTTGCTTTAAATGCTCGTTTTATACACTTGTTTATATATTTCCTTCGTAAACTCTTATGAATACACATCACACATTCGTTTATATAACTGTTCAATTATAACATAACAATTAGCCTAACAAATAGGTTCCCCTTTAGCCTCCTCTTAGGCTTCGTATAAGATAACTCATTCATCTGAGTTAGCCTCCTCTTAGGCTTCGTATAAGATAACTCATTTATTGAGTTTAGCCTCTGCTTAGGCTTCATATAAGACAACACTCCCCTGCTGAGTCAGCCTCCTCTTGGGCTTCGTTCAAAAGAAGTCCTCGTTGAGTTTAGCCTTCACATGGGCATCAAACAAGAAAGAGACCTGGAAATCTCTTAACAGTCTCCTATTGGGCTTCCAATACAAAGAATCACCCGCGTTAGGATAGAACCCTGAGAGGATGATTTACCGGTTAAATCACTCTTGAATCCTAAGAGGATGGTTTCCCGGTGAAACCACTCGGAATGCATTCTCTTGGGCTCACAATACAAGGACCCTCGGAATGCCTCCTCTTGGGCTTACAATACAAGGACCCATGGGCTTCTTAAAAGCATTCCCCTAATCCAGTCAATTTCTCCTAAGAGATTTAGACATTTATCATCTCTATGGAAGAAGTATCTCATCTATCACATCACATACAATCAAACTCTTTTCAAACACTTTTCAAACAAAAACATCTTTTAATCTGTAAGTGGTAACGCTTGTACACTCAAGCAAAACACCCAATACTTACAATTAAAGATTCATCATCTTTCTTAACTTGTAAGAGGTAACGCTTGTACACTCAAGCAAAACACCTATAACTTACGATGAAAGATTTAATCAATCAATCAACCCTTCAAAATGTATGTGATGAAATATATTAGATACATTTTTCATTAAGATGACATTCGTCTTTGTCTCTTAATAACATCCCGTTGCTTCCACTAGCATAAGTGGGAACTACGATTGCTCTGACTTTCTCAACATCCCTTTGAGAATACGTAGGCACAAGGTCTCATCCTTGGCGAGCAAAACTTATTTCTCCCTCAAACCAAACTGTCATACCCCAATTTTTGACCTAATATACCACCTTACATTTGCACCATTGCATCACTAACAGTTCAGACAACATTAATCGGGTGTAGCATTCACAGGTCAAAATTAGGGTTTCATCAGATTTTCATCTGATTCAAGAAGCAACCAATTAGGGTTTGAGTTTTACTCACCTCATTTGATCTATCTTGATCAAATCATCAACCTCTGATCATCAGATATCCATCTTTTCTCACTGATCAATCGAGGATCGACCAATTAGGGTTTTGGTCGAGCATGAGTATTCTCTGACTTTTTGAACAATAAATGACTTTTTTGGCTAGAGATTGGTCATTATATCTTAGATACAACATCTTGACCTAATTTCTGGATTCAAAACATTACAGAAGTTCACAAAATTCATCAGTCAATTTCTGAAACATCTGATGAAAATTCATCTGCACTGAAAAGTCAAACTTTGACTTTTGGTCAAATTTTTCAAAACAAAACTTTTTCCATCATCAAAATACTTCAAATGATCCATCATGATCATAAAAAATCAAAGAATTTGGAAAAGTCAACAAAAAGTCAAAAGTTCCAACACTTAGAAAAATTTCTAAGTGTTAAAATTTTGTATTTTTTCCAAACTTCATGGCATTTTTTCACATAGTTCCACTTTGATTTGGAAAAAAACTCAAAACATGAAAGTTGTAGCTCTTGAAACAAGCTTTCCAAAATGTCCAAGAACTCTCAAATCCATGGAGTCTAGATATACTTTTGAAATTGAAACATAAGGCTCCATGAACATGATTTTCAAAGTTCAAAACTTCAAATTATAGGTCATTTTGTGATTTCTTCATCTAGAAGAAATGCCACCTTGCCAAATGGAGTTTAGAGTTGATAAATATCAGCTAGAGATAATTGATAAGAGATAAGATCAAATTGAGATTTTTACACATGGTTAAAAAAGGAAGCTTCTTTTTCCTTTTGCAAAAGTCTTTCTTGCCCTTTAAGGCAACTTTGAATTACAAATGCCATGTCCTTGTGCCTAATTTTTCAGAACTTTTGACCTATAAATAGAGGTCATGTTGGTCATTCCAACACACACCAAAGCAATGCAAGTTCATGCTTTCCTTCCACTTTCTCCAATTTCTTGAATTATAGTTCAAAGTGAGGATAACTTGCAATTTTGAAATTTAGTGAAAACTATGATGAACTTTGGTGTCAAACACATTTCATAATCAATATCAAACTTGTCTAAAACATAAAAGCAACATGAACTAAGCCAGAAACCAGAAATTACATGCCATGGTCATTATGCTTGCAAAACTGCCTTAGGATTCGAATTCTTGGTTAGGCTTGATTAACTTGTGTTCCAAGCATCCAAACATCATCCATGAACATCATATGAATGATCCAAATCATCAGCAACTAACTGTAACAACTTTAACATAGAAATCGAGCTTCCATTTACAGTTGATGCAGGTGGACTTGGCTGGAGAGTTCCAGGGTGATTCGAAGCAAGCAGGGTGATCATACACCTTCCCTAACATCCGTTGAAGCTCAAACAATCATCAAATCCGTTCTGGAAACACTCCAACATCATCTTCAATCTCAGCTTGAACAGGTGAGAACTCAAACTTCAATCTCATGATTATTTGCACTTAAACGAAAAAACTCTTGGCCATTTGTTTTCTGCACCTATCACGATCCTTAACCCTCAAACAATTTGAAAAATCATCAACTACACATCATTTCAATAAGAAATTACAGTTCTAGGGTTCTTCATGATTTCCAGAAATTCAATCGTGTCAGACCAAAAATAAATGCAATTAACAACCATCATCATATTCCTTGTTAAAAATCGAGCAACTTTCATGTTTACAACTTCCAATTTCATCAAGAAACGAGCAAATTACAAAATCTGGGAATCAAAGATGAAGAACAGGGCATTCGCGCGTGTTCTTGAGTTTTTTAAATTCAAATTTTCCAATATTATATTAACACGTGTTTTTGTTTTAATAAACGAATGAACGCTTGTCCCAGCGGTTGCCAGCACGCTCGTAGTACTTTCTGCCACGTAACCACCACAATGGTCATGGGTTCAAACCTCCCATGGACCATTTTTTTCAAACTTTTTCATATTTTCTTCACTTTTCTTACAAACTTCAACATTTTTTTAACCAATCAAAACTCCTCATTTTGAGGTGATTTTTTGTACACTTGTCAATAAATGTATCTATTTTATGATAGTGCAAAAATTTTCAGAAAAAACTTTCATCTGATTATGTTTTAATCGAGCCGAAAATGACACTTCGAGCACTTTTCAAAACCACCTTTAAAGGTGAATTTTTCAAACTTTCGAATTCCGATTCTTTTCAAAACTTCTCATGAATAAACTTCACATTTCAAAACACTTTTTAAATCATTTTTTCAAAACTTTTCATCAAACTTATATCATTTTTACCATGATCGATCCGATTTAAACGATAAAACCGAATTCGTTTTCTCTCGAATTTCTCAATCGATCATGGGCCTCCCTCACGGTGTAAGTCCCATAACATTCTTTTATCTACATAATATTTCTTTGTACATATCAAACTTTCTTCAAATACATACAAATTTTTATCTGTACATAATACAGATACTTTTTTATACTCAAGTATAGACAAACTTTGATCGTTTGTTTTCACCTCACTTGTGTATACACAAACAAAACATTCTTTTATGTACATACATATTTTCCTTGTACATATCAAAAATTCATTTTATATTCATACCAATCTTTATCTGTACATAATACAGATAATTTTTTACTCAAACACGGATAAACTTCGATCGTTTGTTTTCCGTTTCGTCTGTATATACACTGAATACCATTGATATTGAAAGGAGCATTATTCCCTGTGAAACTGCTTTCAAACCAATGGGCCACCCTTATGGTGTAAGTCCCAACCCTCTTATGTACATCCATCTTTCTCTGTACATAAATACTCGTCCGTGTACATACTTACTTCTTTGTACACAATTCAGACTTGTAAATAATTAAGTTACGATCGTTTTAAACGTTCGTTTCACAGACACTTGTTTATATTTCATAAACTCCTGTGAATACATATCACACACACACACTCACTTGTTTATACAACTGTCTAGTTATAACATAACAACTAGTCTAACCAATAGGTTCCCCACAGTTTAGCCTCCTCTTGGGCTTGATACAAGATAATTCATCCCCATAGAGTTTAGCCTCCTCTTGGGCTTTGTACAAGGTAAATCATTTCATCTTAGTTTAGCCTCCGCTTAGGCTTCATATAAGACACACTCCCCTGTTGAGTTAGCCTCCTCTTGGGCTTCGTTCAAAAGAACTCCTCATTGAGTTTAGCCTTCTCTTGGGCATCATACAATGAAAGAGACCATAAAATCTCTTAACAGCCTCCTATTGGGCTTCCAATACAAAGAATCACCCGCGTTAGGATAGAACCCAGAGAGTATAATTTCCCGGTGAAATTGCTCTTAATTCCAAAAGGATGGTTTCCCGGTGAAATCCCTTTTAAAGCCAAAGCCAGCCATACCCTATAGCTTCCTCTTGAGCTTCATACAAGGACCCTCGATGACCCTCGGAATGCCTCCTCTTGGGCTTACAATACAAGGACCCATGGGCTTCTTAAAAGCATCCCTAAATCCAAATCAATTTCTCCTCGAGATTTAGACGTTTATCATCTCTATGGAAGAAGTATCTTATCTATCACATCACATACAGTCAAAACTTTTTCAAACTTTTCAAACTCTTTTCAAACAAAAACATCTCTTAATTGTAAGTGGTAACGCTTGTACACTCAAGCAAAAACACCCAATGCTTACAATTAAAAGATTCACTCATCTTTTTCAAAACATCTTTCTTAAACATGTAAGTGGTAACGCTTGTACACTCAAGCAAAACACCGATAACTTACGACGAAAGATTTTAATCAATCAAACCTTTTCAAAATGTATGTGATGAAATAGATTAGATACATTTTTCATTAAGATGACATTTTCTGCCTCTTACTAACATCCGTTGCTTTCCACTAGCATAAGTGGGAACTACGATTGCTCTGACTTTCTCAACATCCTTTTGAGAATACGTAGGCACAAGGTCTCATCCTTGCCGAGCAAATTTCTTTCTCTCTCAGACCAAACAAACCATAGATCCCTTTAGATCCGAGCTGCAAATGCTCTGATTCCCACTAGGGGATATGTATGCAGAAGAGCCACAGATCTTTGCGAGCATAATAATAACAAACACTATGATCCCAACTAATCTATCCTTCTTAAAATCCCAAAGGAGAAACTTTCCCAATCATAGAAATAGCAATTAAAACACAGAAACATATCAAACATATTCATATATAAAGCTATAGATAACTATATATATATAGGGTGCTCCATCTATTCCCTTTATATAACAAACCCCCTTACTCAGAATCTCCCCAATGCGTTGCGTCTAGTTTGCGCTAGTCGTTACACATATCAAATCAATTAAGGGTATTAACAGCTTTCCCCTTTTTCATAATCATTAAATCATCTTTCTTGTGTTGAAAATAATAAAGCTTGATGCTCGCGGCATCTTTATAAACAAATCAAAAGAGTAAATCGTCGAGCGGAGGATCGAATTCATATTCGATTGCTAGCGCCTTTTTTAACGAAGAAAAAATGGCGACTACTGGGGAGTATCTGAAATTTGATTTTAAAAAAGTGACTCGCTCAAGAGCACCAAGCTTTTTGTTTTCAAAAGAAAAGAAAGGGATAAGCTTTCATATTATGCATATGTTTTCTTTATTGTGTGTTTTCGCGATTTTCATCGATGGAAAGAAATCCTAACCGGATTTAAGAAACATTTTTAAGATCTAGGTGGGGGTATTAATACGTGAGAAGTCTCAATACTTACGAAGTTAATATCTCTCTCTCGGTGGAGGTTGTCTTGGGGGTATTTGTGTTTAGCAAGTATTTGCGAAGACATTTTGCTTTGAAGGGGACTTGCGAAGCTGAGTTGGCTGTAGAACACATAACCCATCCCGGCCATTTAGGGTGTAGTGCAGAGATTATTCGGGCATAAGCCTAGAGTAATTGTCATACGAGACTACGATCAGGCGAGTTTCTCTTGAAAAATATTATTGGACCATCGAGTATTCAACAAATCCGATAATATTTCAAAGAGGAGTGTTGAGCCTGTATTATCAGTAGAACTCGTTTCACAGATGAATAAGCCCTTAGAACTTAACCACGTTGATTCTTATCGTTGGCCTCATGCTCGTGACTTCGAACGCTTGACCATGTGTATAGCTACTAACCATGTTTGCTGCATCCATTCACGCATTCATTCATTCAAAAAAAAACTTCATTTCTCTTCCCATTTCCAAAGAATTTAGAGATTTTTTTCTTTGTAAAATATTTTAGGTTAGAGTAATGGACGTCAGAGGAAGATTCACCAAGAGATACAGTTTTAGAATTCCTGATGTAGGAAAGTTAAAGGAGTTAGCATCCTTGGTAGAAGATCCCTCGGATTTCATAAAACGCTATGGAACTCTTTTAACTCTTCTGAACACTAACGTTGATGAAGGACTTCTCAAAACTTTCGTTCAGTTTTACGATCCAGTCTATCGCTATTTCACTTTCCCTGATTATCAGTTGATGCCTACTTTGGAAGAGTACGCGCATATCCTAGGCATCTCAGTATCAGACAAAGTACCTTTCAATGGTTTGGAAGCCATTCCTAAATCACCAGTCATTGCAACGATGACTCACTTAAAGAAATTTGAGATAGACAAAAACCTAACTACCAGAGGAAAACTCTTAGGACTAACTTCAAAGTTCCTAATGGAGAAGGCCCTTAAATTCTCTGCAGCTGGTAGTATGGTATCCTTTGAAGCTATTTTAGCTTTACTCCTCTATGGATTGGTGTTGTTTCCCATCGTCCCAAATTTCGTTGATATCAACGCCATAAGGATCTTTCTGATTGGAAATCCCGTTCCCACTCTACTTGGTGACACGTACGTCTCTATTCATCATAGAAATCATCAAGGAGACGGAACTATCGTGTGTTGTGTACCTCTATTTTTCAAATGGATTGTCTCACACTTGCCTAAATCTCCTATCTTCCGCGAAAACAAAGATGAATGACATTGGTCTCGAAGACTCATGTCTCTTACAAACGAAGATATCCATTGGTATACCTTGGCAGACAATGAGATGGAAATCATTGAGAGCTGTGGAGAATTTGCCAACGTACCTCTCATCGGTAAAAGGAGGAATCAACTACAACCCATTCTGGCGTAGACGTCAACTCGGATACGCAAACTCTAGTAAACCTCTTGGTTTTACAAAGAGAGTTATTTCTATCACAAAGGAGAAGATCCCAAGGATTGAAGGCTAGAATGATCGAGCTTGGCATCACATCCGAAAGAAAGAAAAAGGTAAGGAAGAATGTGTAGCCATGGAAACCTACACTTTTGGGTAAAGAAAAGAGCAAAGAAATTTCGAATGCCTTACGCTTATGAAGAACCCATGTTCTCAACCGCTTCCAAATTAACAATTTTTCTCGTCGAAACTATGGGAGAATACCAAGAAGCTTTGGCCAAAATGAGGTTTGAAAAAGAGGCTTTGGAAAACAAGTTCCTTAAGACTAATCTTGAGAATGAGAAGCTCAAGAAACAAGTCAAAGATCATGAAAAGACGCTTTACTTCCAGGATGAATGGCTCATGGAGAAAGATGAAAAGATTCGTCAGAAGGATAACGCAATCCAGAGATACGTCAAAGAAAGGAAAAGAAAGCTTGAGGCAATGACAACCAGCGATCCTGCTCCCGACAAGTGGAAGAAAGTCATTAGCAAGATAAAAGCCGAGAAAGCTGAACTGAAAGCTCACTATGGAAAGGAAATCCTGAAGTTGAAACTGCATCAAGCCTTTGGATCTTCATCCGACAAAGACATTTAATTAGTTCAATTTAGTTTGTAATTTTATCATTTGTGTGAGCAATGCTCCAAAAAACAATATTGTTGTAATCTTCTTTCAATAATCAATAAATGTGTGTTTTCCATCCAAATATTTGCCAGAAATATCTCTTTTTAGCATAAATTATTTGGAAATCTTTCTTTACAATCATAATCATGCATCATACTTTGCATTTAAGTCTATTGTCTAGAGTCTTGATCTTTGAACAGTTTGAACAGATAGGAAAAGATCGCCAAGTTGTCGCGTCTTAGAGTTTCTCGATCGCGTCCACAGCCAACTCGAACGTACGATACAAGATCAAAAAGAAGAAAAGTAATGGAAGAATTTGAACAAGAGAATGTTGAACTTCGTAGTACAGTAACAACACTACAAGAAGAACTGGAGAGACTCACATCTTTGGTCAACTCATTGGCCACAGCGCAAAGTCAACAAGCAGCATCGAGCAGTCAAAACCAAGCAGCGATCTCAGAAGACACTACTACTCCAGTTTCAGCTGTCGCAGTCAGTAGTTCACCTTTCAGTATGCCAGAAGGCTATCCATGGGGCATGCCTTTCAACTTCGGCATCGAATTTCGCCAACCGACTTCTCAAACAACCACGCTTGAAATACCTACTTTGCAGCAAAACTCTACATTTACTCCGCAACGTGGAGTAACTCTTCCACAAGTAACAATGCCGGTTTCTCAACCAATTATGACGAACTCAGCTTCCGTAGTGCACGCTACCATAGACGAAGAAGTTCACCATACTCCAGGCAATAACACAAATTCCCGTGGCTCGATGGAGAATCTCCAGGAACAACTCCTCAAAATGCAGCTTGAGATAAAAACGATTCGAGCGAAAGAATTGTTTGGGAAAAACGCCCAGGATCTTTGCTTAGTTCCTCGCGTAAGGATACCCGCAAAATTCAAAGTCCCTGATTTTGAAAAGTACAAGGGAAACTCCTGTCCACAAAGTCATCTCACGATGTATGCCAGGAAAATGTCCACATACAACGATGATCACCAGTTGTTAATCCACTACTTCCAAGATAGTCTCACCTGTGCCGCACTGAAGTGGTACATGGGATTAGACAGGGCAAGTATCCAAACATTCAATGACTTAGGTGAAGCATTCGTACAACAATATAAGTTCAACTTGGATATGGCTCCCGATAGGGACCAACTCCGCTCCATGTCTCAGAAAGAAAGAGAGACATTCAAAGAATATGCGCAACGATGGAGGAAATTCTGCCCAAGTCAACCGCCCTTGGAAGAGAAAGAGATGACTAAGGTATTCTTAAACACTCTTGGCTCATTCTACTATGAGCGAATGATCGCTAGCGCTCCTGGAGATTTCACCGAGATGGTGAGCATGGGAATGCAATTAGAAGAAGGGGTTCGAACTGGACGCCTAACCAAGGAAGGATCTTCTAGTGGAACTAGGAAGGTGGGGACCAGTTTTCCAAAGAAAAGGAACATGACATAGGAATGGTATCCCGAGGAAACCGCGAAGAATGTCGATCAACAACGACGGTACGCCATAACACCGCCGTCAACACAAGTCTAAACACGTGAATTGCTCCGCAATTTCAACAAAATCAACAAACTCAATACCTCGTCAGCGAGCTCGCGGTTTAACAATCAAAACCATGCGCCTCGGGTCACGCAATTCGACCAATTCCAATGACGCACGAACTTTACCTGCGCTAATAGAAAAAAGAACTGACAAGATCACCACCTCCGATTCCCGAAAAATTGCCATGGTGGTACAAAGCAGACGTATCTTGCCCTTTTCACCAAGGAGCACTAGGCCATGACCTTGAGCATTGCATAGCATTAAAAGCAGAAGTACAAAGATTAGTAAAATCTAATCTTCTTTCCTTCAGAAGTACAAATCCGAACGTACAAGCCAATCCGCTCCGACCACAGACATTCAGTGAGTTTGATACTAAGAAATACAGACGGTATCTTGTCAGACGTAAACTGATCAGAGGAAACTTGGTGCATCTCCATGAAGCATACAGTACAATGAGCACCTTCACTAAGCACGATTACGCAGCTTGCCACATCTGCTCCAAGGATCTTCAAGGATGTCCCGCCATAATAGCAGACATTCAGCGATTGTTAGCGGTGGTGACCCCTGATCTCTGAAAGAGATGACCATGGCGTAACATGTGGGGCATTTTCCGCATGAGCTTTTAGTCTCAGATATCAACTCGGAAAATCCCGAAGTAAACGTTATCATTGCAACACCCCATCTAAATACCCCGAATATATTAATTAAATTAACATTTAAATCATCTTTAATCAGAGTTTAACACGGTAATCACGGGATGTCACAATTAATAAATAGAATAAACCTTCATTCAAACAGTAGCCATGCTACACTGAGGATCATCATTCAACAATTCAATCATTATAAGACCATGTCTTACACAGCGGAAATACCAAAACCAAAATTTAATAAAACCTCATAGTTCTCAAGGAATTCAAATCCAAAACGATTAAACAATAATGATTCTCTTAACTAAGCGTTCCCCAGTGTTACAACCTAATCAGAGCATGACACTGACACACGGACTAAAAAGATAAGCTCTAGAGCCATCCTCACCGACTCCTCAGCTGCTAATTTAATCTGAAATGGTAAGGTAAGGGTGAGACTTCTCATAATTAAAGTATATTATAAGTCTTTCAATCAATAATATATCACAAGCATATTATTTCACCCACTTAACATAAATTCAGATTCACACACACAACCATATTCATCATGCTTAATCATCATAATCAACGAAGAGTAACACTGGAAGACATCCTAACATGTTACCACTCATACAAATACAATGCAGACTCAATGCATGCGGTACCGACACGTGACCAAGTCACCCAACACTGATCCATCATCAACCGGATACAGTTCCATCGATTCGTCCATAACCACTCGGACACGAATCCAGCCTAACCACCCATCCTCACTCGGGTATCGGTTATCGGCAATCCAAGTCAAATTCCGCACAATGGGAATTAACTTCACCAAACAATGCATATGCACGCACATCACTAGCATGCAACATCAATCAGTCTATGTATACATTCATTGAACATAACTGAATCTCAACAATCAACATGATATATCAACTAATCATGCATACATCTAACATCAGCATAAACATGCAAACCAATCAACATGATATATCAACCAATCATGCATACATCAACACAGGTTATGACCACCTCAGACATCATAAACCCTCATCACCCACAACATGATATAATCACCTATCATGAAACAATTCATCACAAAGCATAAATATGCCAGACACTTACCCTTCAATTGTTAAGACTATCACCAGTATATATCACAACAATGACAACTAAGATCAACAGCCATCAGGCATATACAACACCAACAAACACATAATATCAATACAATTATGACTACACCAATTATCATAAACCGAATCAAAACCCAAAAACATGATATTCCAACCATCATGCATACAAATAACAACAACATAACACACTTTACATTCACTCAGTATCAATATATCCATCACCACAGGATCTCTACTTCATACACATCAATATGCATCAGTCAAGAGTCACCTATTTCGGAATTTGGCCCATTTTCAAAATAATTTCAAGTTTTGGAAAATATTTTTATTTCATAAAATAGAGCATTAAATTTAGAAAATAAATTCCAAAACGGCGCTCAAAACGGACTTACGGTTTGAAAGTTATGAATTTTCAAAGTTTGACATTTTTCAAAAATTAAAGGTGGAACCCGGTTCCTACATATACAGGAACCGGTTCCTGAAAGTTAAATTTTCACGTTGCTGGAAAATTGTATGGGAACCCGGTTCCTACCCATACAGGAACCGGTTCCTGAGTACATTTTTCCAGTTTTTCACAAATTTTCAATGTGGAACCCGGTTCCTCCCCACTGGGAACCGGTTCCCACGTGTTAAAAAGCCATTTTCAGCACTTTTGACAGCATTCTTCCATTTCCAATCAACCTCAAACTTACCCATACGAATTCTAATATGGGAAACACTAAAACACATCCAATTTGCATCATTATCACATCAAACAACATATTTCCATCATTTATTTTCATCTACTGACACTCTAATTATTTTCCATACATATTCTGACACAATCAGACACAATCTGACACAATTAAGTATACATTCATGGAAACCTAGAAATTCCCAAACATAGATTTCCTAACATGCCATGGTCTATAATATTAACATCAAAACCTATAATAAGCAATAACCAATCGAAATCACCCCTTACCTTGTGGGTTCTTCGAATTCCGACACCTTAGGTCTTCTTCCTCCTTTTCTCCTCTTCTCAATTCCACGTACAGTGAGTTTTCCCCAAAAAGATCCTTTTTCCTCTTTTCCTTCTTTTATTTCTTTTATTATTCTATCATAATAAAAATAACATAATTAATGTGAGTAGAGTCTTTTACTCCTCACACCCTCACTTTATTCATCACACCACCAATAACCCACTTCCATCTAATTTAATTGACTTCCAATAATCCAAAATATTAAATATTACATCTCTAATTAAATTAATAATTAAAAATCGTAATTATTTAATAGTCGATTTATTTGGGGTGTCACAACTCTCCCCCACTAAAAGAGTTTTCGTCCTCGAAAACATAACCTAGACGAACAGTTCGGAATATGAGTCCTTCATCTGACTCTCTCCAGTTCCCATGTAACATTTCCATCTGTTGGTCCCCCCAAGCTACTCTTATCAATGCGATCTCTTTGCCTCGCAACCGTTTCAACTCTTTCTGATCAAAGAGATATTTCAGGCTCTTATGATCACTAATACCTCAAATCGAGAACCATATAAATAATGCCTCCCCAACCTCAAAACAAATACAATGCGCTAACTCTAAATCATGAGTCGGATAACTCCTTTCATGCACTTCAACTGTCGTGAAGCATAAGCCACAACCTGCTTATCTGGCATCGACACACCACCTAAACCCGTTAATGATGTGTCACAGTACACAACAAAAGACTTAGTCGGATTCGGCAAAATGAAGATCGGAGCACTGTCAACCTCCTCTTCAGCTCTTGAAATCCTTCCTTCCAACTATCACGTCATGTTTGACACCATTTCCAATATCACTAACAAATATCCTTCTTATTCAACCACTAGAATCCCACACGATCCATTGCTATCGGTTTAAGAATGCATCAGCTCAGATCACTCCTTACCCCATTCACTCTAAGATACACGATTTATCACTTCCTTACACTGCAGCACAATTATAAGAACCTCCACCGAACCGCAATGTCCCCAACATTTATACACAATGCCAGTACCACGAGGCTACGTTCCAACGATAGAGCTTGCAAATTAATACATCTATTATAATGGATGTAACATCGATAAGGCATAGAACCCTTCACCTAACAATTCTATTCTGGAAGTTCTAATAATTTCATAAACTCCACACCTTCTAACGTTTAATTTGTGACTTCCAAAAAAAAAGAAAAAAGATCATACTCGCATAACGAAGTGCATCACGTTACGCTTTCGCTACGCGACTCTGATTAATTACCTTAAGTCATTATCTTCATTTGATTTTCATCAACTACTAGCTCTACAAGTTTCATATTTTATCTTTAGACTTTCTCCTTAATATCTATCAAAAATCACTGTTCAACTTCTTACATTCTAACCTTCCACTCCGCGGCTTCAACTTGCATACACACTCAAGTCTTCGACCTGCTAGATAATTTCCAAGTCTACTATCCCCTCAATAGAACGTCAACCACTTCACACACTATCAAGCTTGCAAGATGAGTCTATTAAATCCAACACGATCCCGTCTATTATCAACAAGAGATTAAGGGTGATCAGTTCCTCAATTTGTCGATAGATAGCCGGCAATCACAATGGAGTATAAACCACCGTACCACACTATAATAGCGTTCCTTTAGAACTTGTGCTCGAAGTCACCCGAGCCCTATGGTCCAATAATCTTCCTTTAAGGTTTACAACTTATTCCATACTTATTTGTCATTTGATATCGACGATGAGATACCATCGATCAAACAATTTTACATACTCTTCTTCACACTCACTTAGCATCACACGATTGTTAAGTATTTTCCCCCTCATGAGATGCTAACATACCAAATACACCATAACTCATTTTGTTTCCATTTGAAGTCCTTATCCATGCGGAGAACTTTAACGACATTCACAACTCTTAGTCTCCCTTTAAATCTCATAACATCTAGGGTCCATATATGCTCAATCTGAATCTTATTTCAAATACAATCTCGGTAATACACCTCATCATATGATCAGTAAAAGAAACTTTCAACATTTTCCCAACACACGTCAATATGATTGCATTTCCTATCGAATTTATTTTTCTTCTAGCATCACTTATCTTTTCCTCAAAAGCTAATGCCAATCTATCCCTCCTTACTCGGCATAAGCTGCATCTCTAATACTTTCGCATTCTTACTAATACCAACATCTCATTCATTAAGAATATCTCATTCTTGATCTCATCTCAAATAACTGCGACTGTTACTGGTTATGTCCATAAAATCTTCCAATACCCGCAACAAATTTTGGACTTTCCCACTACAACACTACATCAGCCTCAGATGGGTCTACCGCATTACCGTCACTTGAGATAACATGATAAAGAAAACTCACATCCTCATACCGTAATCTACACCATGAAAACTTAACAAAATTCTACTCCCTTTCAAAGTTGGAATTCACCTCACAACATTCAACATACCTATACCGAGTTTTAGAAGCTTCTTTCTAACTATCTTCATCCTTAACCTGACCACGAAGGTAAGTTAATCTAAACTCAACTTTACTGAAGGCATACTTTCCAACCAATTGATCCATCAAATCGCCAACAATTTGAAATAGATATTTAGTCTTAATCACCACTTAAATCAGTTATCAAAATCCACACGCATTGCGCACTTTCTTCCTCCTTGACTAAGGAAATTAGAGCTCCCAAACAATACACTTGGTTTTACAAATCCATTTCACTGCGTATCTTCCAATAGCTTCTTCAATTCCCTTAACCCAAAAGTTGACATCTTGCACGGTGTCATAGAAATAAGTTTTGTACCTAGAACGACATCAACAACAACTCGATTCTCCTCAAACATCATTACATGATAAATAAATTACTTTCGTCTTTGGGACCATTTTAAAACAAAGTTCATCACATTATCTTTCCAATGCTTCAAACGGAACTCAAATCGGACATCAAAACTCAAGCTATGAATCTTACAAGTTTCGGAAGGAATCTTGTGAAACCAATTCCCAATAGGTAGTCGATTTCCACCTTGTGGGAGTGAAATCCCAAAACATCCTAGAATACAAAATTTGAGACCCTTACTTCAACATACCGCACACACATTATTCCCATGATCACTTCGTCAGTTACAATTCCAATAACCAATTCTCACAACTGCTTACTTTATATCAACCGTTGACACAATCAATCTTTTCAAGAACACAAAGGAGTAACTCACACAGACAGCTCCACAATCAACTGGAAGGGTCACAACATTCCCACCACACCAGCTTCATCTTTTCAAAGTCATCCTTCTTAATTACCAAATATCTTCTAGGCCAAGAATATGCATCGACTCCTCATAACGATTCATAATCACTTGGTTTAACTGCAAACATTCAACCCAAGGATGACCTCAAGCTAACCCAACATCTTGCTCAGACGATGAGTCGCTATTATTCCCAGGGAAACGTCAGAACTCACACCCCAAATGGAACATCATTATTCATAACATCGTCCTCCACTCCCCGTGATGCGAACAACACAAGTACTTAATTGTTACCACTTAAGAGAACCTTATCTGACCATCATACTGAATTCTCGAATTCGTAATCCCTCCGAGTTCGGGAAACTACGCAGTCTAACCAACATCTGCACTCATGTAACCAATAGCATATCGATCCAACTCTTCACACCAGAACATCTCAGAGAAGCAAAGTTTCTCCCCCACTTGCTTCTAAACCACTCCTGCAACTAGGTAACCAGGAAAAACAAGCAGTACCGACAGTGTTTCACACACACATGTCGTATACAGAAGGAGTAATGACATTAAGACACTGGTCACAACGACCGACTATGCTCTGATACCACTATTGTAACACCCCATCTAAATACCCCGAATATATTAATTAAATTAACATTTAAATCATCTTTAATCAGAGTTTAACACGGTAATCACGGGATTTCACAATTAATAAATAGAATAAACCTTCTTTCAAACAGTAGCCATGCAACACTGAGGATCATCATTCAACAATTCAATCATTATAAGACCATGTCTTACACAGCGGAAATACCAAAACCAAAATTTAATAAAACCTCATAGTTCTCAAGGAATTCAAATCCAAAACGATTAAACAATAATGATTCTCTTAACTAAGCGTTCCCCAGTGTTACAACCTAATCAGAGCATGACACTGACACACGGACTAAAAAGATAAGCTCTAGAGCCATCCTCACCGACTCCTCAGCTGCTAATTTAATCTGAAATGGTAAGGTAAGGGTGAGACTTCTCATAATTAAAGTATATTATAAGTCTTTCAATCAATAATATATCACAAGCATATTATTTCACCCACTTAACATAAATTCAGATTCACACACACAACCATATTCATCATGCTTAATCATCATAATCAACGAAGAGTAACACTGGAAGACATCCTAACATGTTACCACTCATACAAATACAATGCAGACTCAATGCATGCGGTACCGACACGTGACCAAGTCACCCAACACTGATCCATCATCAACCGGATACAGTTCCATCGATTCGTCCATAACCACTCGGACACGAATCCAGCCTAACCACCCATCCTCACTCGGGTATCGGTTATCGGCAATCCAAGTCAAATTCCGCACAATGGGAATTAACTTCACCAAACAATGCATATGCACGCACATCACTAGCATGCAACATCAATCAGTCTATGTATACATTCATTGAACATAACTGAATCTCAACAATCAACATGATATATCAACTAATCATGCATACATCTAACATCGGATAAACATGCAAACCAATCAACATGATATATCAACCAATCATGCATACATCAACACAGTTATGACCACCTCGGACATCATAAACCCTCATCACCCACAACATGATATAATCACCTATCATGAAACAATTCATCACAAAGCATAAATATGCGAGACACTTACCCTTCAATTGGTAAGACTATCACCGATATATCACAACAACGACAACTAAGATCAATACCATCGGCATATACAACACCAACAAACACATAATATCAATACAATCATGACTACACCAATTATCATAAACTGAATCAAAACCCAAAAACATGATATTCCAACCATCATGCATACAAATAACAACAGCATAACACGCTTTACATTCACTCAGTATCAATATATCCATCACCACAGGATCTCTACTGCATACACATCAATATGCGTCAGTCAAGAGTCACCTATTTCGGAATTTGGCCCATTTTCAAAATAATTTCAAGTTTTGGAAAATATTTTTATTTCATAAAATAGAGCATTAAATTTAGAAAATAAATTCCAAAACGGCGCTCAAAACGGACTTACGGTTTGAAAGTTATGAATTTTCAAAGTTTGACATTTTTCAAAAATTAAAGGTGGAACCCGGTTCCTACATATACAGGAACCGGTTCCTGAAAGTTAAATTTTCACGTTGCTGGAAAATTGTATGGGAACCGGTTCCTACCCATACAGAACCGGTTCACGAGTACATTTTCCGATTTTTCAAATTTTCAATGTGGAACCCGGTTCCTCCCCACTGGGAACCGGTTCCCACGTGTTAAAAAGCCATTTTCAGCACTTTTGACAGCATTCTTCCATTTCCAATCAACCTCAAACTTACCCATACGAATTCTAATATGGGAAACACTAAAACACATCCAATTTGCATCATTATCACATCAAACAACATATTTCCATCATTTATTTTCATCTACTGACACTCTAATTATTTTCCATACATATTCTGACACAATCAGACACAATCTGACACAATTAAGTATACATTCATGGAAACCTAGAAATTCCCAAACATAGATTTCCTAACATGCTATGGTCTATAATATTAACATCAAAACCTATAATAAGCAATAACCAATCGAAATCACCCCTACCTTGTGGGTTCTTGATTCCGACACCTTAGGTCTTCTTCCTCCTTTTCTCCTCTTCTCAATTCCACGTACAGTGAGTTTTCCCCAAAAAGATCCTTTTTTCCTCTTTTCCTTCTTTTATTTCTTTTATTATTCTATCATAATAAAAAAATAACATAATTAATGTGAGTAGAGTCTTTTACTCCTCACACCCTCACTTTATTCATCACACCACCAATAACCCACTTCCATCTAATTTAATTGACTTCCAATAATCCAAAATATTAAATATTACATCTCTAATTAAATTAATAATTAAAAATCGTAATTATTTAATAGTCGATTTATTTGGGGTGTCACAATCATCCCTTGTTTCAACGTACCCAAACATGTGGAGATTGAATGCAACAGTTCCAGCACCCCAGAGTCTCCTTTGGTGATTTGCCTACCCGGTCCTGTTCCATACAGTTCTACCAAAGCAATTCCTTACCAATACAATGCAACCCTGATAGAGGATAGGAAGGAGAAACCCATGCCTACTCTTCCAGCTAATATCAATATAACAGAAATCGGACGAGTGACACGAAGTGGACGAGTGCACACTCCATTGCCACCAAGACCACATGCAGTTCCTGTTGTCAGACAAAATCCAGTTAACATACCTTCCGAGAATCCTGCAACGATTCCCGTTGATAACCCAAGCACAAAAGTTGGTCCTCCTGATAAAGCCAACGTTAACGCAGATTTTGATGAGATACTGAAATTAATCAAGAAAAGCGAATACCGAGTCGTGGATCAACTGATGCAGACTCCTTCCAAGATTTCAATACTGTCTCTGCTCCTCAACTCCGAAGCTCATCGAGAAGCTTTAATGAAGGTACTAGACCAAGCCTATGTAGACCACGGTGTGACTACAGACCAGTTTGGAGGTATTGTCGCCAACATAATAGCTTGTAATAATCTAAGTTTCAGTGACGAGGAACTTCCAGAGGAAGGGAAAGATCACAATTTGGCCTTGCACATCTCGATGATTTGCCAATCAGATTCCCTGTCCAATGTATTGGTAGATACTGGTTCATCTTTGAACGTAATGCCGAAGACGACACTCGCTCGTTTGGCTTACAAAGGGACACCAATGAAGTTCAATGACATAGTAGTAAGAGCTTTCGATGGATCAAGGAAGTCAATTATTGGGAAGTTGATCTTCCGATGACAATTGTCGCACACTTTCCAAATTACTTTCAAGTCATGGACGTATTACCGCTTACGCTTGTCTACTAGGAAGACCTTGGATCCACGAGGGAGCAAGAACTTCTACTCTCCATCAGAAATTAAAATTCACACTAAATGGAAAGTTGGTGACCATCAGCGGTGAACAAGCTTTGCTTGTAAGCCATTTGTCCAGTTTCTCTTTCATCACAGCTAATGACATTGAAGGAACACATCTCCTCGAACATCCGTTAGAAGATGAATCTACCAGCAAAAACAGATCATCTATCTCTTCATATAAAGAAGCGGCACAGATGGTGAAAGATGGCAATGCTGAAGGATGGGGACAAGTAATCAAACCTGTCAAGAACGAGACGAAAGCCGGACTCGGGTTCACACCCGTATTCTCCAAAGACAAGCAAAGGGATGAAGCACTTCGTCCAATTAAAGAAGTCTTCAACAGTGGGGGTTTCTTAAACCCTGTTCTCCAAGAAGTTAGCGTTGTAACCATTGAAGATAATGAAGAGGATCCCTCTGAATCTGAAGAGTGGAGTACTTATTTAAACAGTCCCAAATATGTGTCTCAAGAGGAATTATACGTGCCGACTGATCAATTCAAAGACATGTCCCTACAGCGACATGAAAATCCACCTGTCCCTTCTGAAGTTTGGGATACCTTGGGAGAACCTAGTGGTAAATTTAACTACATGGTAAAGTATACTGCGCCAGAAAGCTCGAGAATCAGAATCGAAGATATACAACCCACCGGATGGGGTGATTCTTTTGAGTATCCTAGTCAATCAGAGGAGGTATACTCGTCTTCTCAGTCTAATCAGCCAATCGAGGTCCCGAATGAAGATCTCTGCTTTAACACGCCTGTGGAATTCACTAAACCAGATCTGGATTATCACTACATCAACATGATCACTGAAGATCAAGAGTACGATTCAGGATACAAAGTGGAAAGTGTCGCCGACAACGAGTCTCTTCACTCAGAAGATTGGAGGGTGCATCCTCAGAATTCAACACAAAGATCAACAGGAAGCACATATGCTATATCCCATACTTCCCGATCTGTTCATCAAGCAGAAGAAGACTGCTTTAGCAGCACGAGAGGCAAAGTCCATCGTCCAGAGTCTTCAAAACCTGCTCAAACAACTACCAAAGTCTACTCAAGGGTTAAAACAAAAGGAAAATTACCAGAGTACCTCGACTTCCAAGGAGTTCGTCACTACTGGAAACCCGTTGAAGTTCGGACTAACGCTCCTAGTTCTAAGTAGTTTATCTTTGCTTTTGTTTTGAACTCTCACTTCGCCCAAAGTGTAGAGATGTTTTATAGGGTTTAGCTTTTAAATAATTTCTCTTTGTCTTGCCCAAGACGAATGAGTTTGTATTTTAGGGCCCTGTTTCATTTTGTGAATCATAAATAAAATGCGTTGTTTTGATTCCACACTTTGTGTTTATTTTTCATTTTACCCTTTCCTGGAAATGATAATCCTAAAAAACACAATAAAATAAAATAAAAAATCTTCAAAAAAAAAATAATAATCTGCATACACTTTCACATTGACTTTTTCAAAAAAAATGATAAGAAGTTAATTAATCAAACATAAATTAAATATGCAGATTAACAGATGGACAAATCCATTGAAAGCAATAACTCTATGCCCTCTCCCAACTTTGAAATCCCCTGTGAAGTTGCCGAGGAAGAAGTTGAAGAAGAGATCCCCAGATGAAATTTCTAGACTGCTAAAGCACGAGGAAAGGATCATTCAACCTCACAAAGAACCTCTGGAAGCAATCAACTTGGGTTCAGAAGAAGACAAAAAAGAAGTAAATATCGGAGCTTCACTCGACAGCAACGTCAAGAGCAAACTGGTAGATCTTCTCAAATAATATGTTGATGTGTTCGCTTGGTCCTACCAGGACATGCCAGGGTTAGATACGAGTATCGTGGAGCATCATTGGCCATTAAAGCCGGAGTGTTCACCAGTTAAGCAAAAGCTGAGAAGAGTTCACCCTGATATGGCCGATAAAATCAAAAAGGAAGTTCAAAAACAGCTCGACGCAGGTTTCCTCGTCACTTCTGAATATCCTCAATGGCTAGCCAACATAGTACCTGTCTCCAAGAAATACGGGAAGGTCAGAATGTGTGTTGACTACCGGGATCTGAACAAGACAAGTCCGAAAGACGATTTCCCGCTTCCGCATATTGACATGCTAGTGGATAGCACTGCAAAATTCAACGTCTTTTCCTTCATGGACGGTTTCTCTGGTTATAATCATATCAGAATGGCTCCCGAAGACATGGAGAAGACATCCTTCATCACGCCATGGGGCACTTTTTGCTACAAAGTAATGTCGTTTGGATTAAAGAATGCAGGCGCAACTTACCAAAGGGCGATGACTACTCTCTTCCATGACATGACGCACAAAGAGATCGAAGTCTACGTGGACGACATGATAGCAAAGTCTGACACTGAAGATGAGCATATAGAGTATCTCTTGAAGTTGTTTCAACGACTAAGGAAATTCCACTCACCGAACCCTAACAAATGCACCTTTGGGGTAAGATCTGGAAAACTCCTAGGTTTCATCGTCAGTCAAAGAGGTATTGAAGTGGACCCTGACAAAGTCAAGGCTATTCAAGAAATGCCTACGCCACATACGGAGAAGCAAGTAAGAGGATTTCTCGGACGGTTGAATTACATCTCCAGATTTATCTCTCAAATGACTACTACCTGTGGGCCGATATTCAAACTTCTCCGCAAGAATCAAGAAGTTGTATGGACAGAAGATTGTCAAAAAGCTTTTGACAGTATCAAGGAATACCTGTCAGAACCACCAATATTAATCCCTCCAATGGGAGGAAGATCGTTAATCCTGTACCTTACCGTGCTAGAAGAATCCATGGGTTGCGTACTTGGACAGCAAGATGACACCGGTAAGAAGGAGCATGCCATTTACTACTTGAGTAAAAAGTTCACAGACTGTGAAACTCGTTACTCCATGCTCGAGAAAAGTGTGGGCTTCAAAACGTCTCCTCCAGTACATGATCAATCACACGACTTGGTTAATCTCCAAAATGGATCCAATCAAATACGTCTTTGAAAAGCCTGCCTTAACAGGAAGAATTGCTCGATGGCGGATCGCTATCCGAATATGACATCCAAGACCGCTCAAAAGGTCAAAGGAAGCATTCTCGCTGATCACTTGGCTTATCAGTCGCTCAACGAATACCAATCTCTCAAATTTGATTTCCCAGACGAGGATGTTATGTGTTCATGCATAAATTTCCCAGCCGAGATATAAGGTCGGAGGGGGATTTGCAGGCATCCGGGATGAATCTTGGATGAGATATGAGACGCTTATTCGGCATAGTTCCCGGAATTGGGATAGGAGACCGGGTCAGCCCCGGGATATGAACCGGACGTCTATCCGGGCTAGGAGGGTTGGATTGGTCTCCGTTACGCTATTTATGGGTCGGTTACGAACGTTACGAATCATTAAGTAGCGGTTTCAAGTATTAAATGGACGGTTACATCATTATGTTCATTAGTGATAACTATGCTATAAAAGAGGCCTCAGGGCCATGAGAAGATGATCACTCTCTGATTCCCTCTCTTAGCTCCACGCTCAAGAGGGGTTATCTACTCTATCTATAAGGGCTCCCAACAGCGGGGTAAGCTAGACCTGTAGCTTGGAGGCCATGCATCCTTCGTATGAGCCTCCGAATCCCTTAAGATCCACAACGTGGTTTTTCCTGCAAGAACATTATGTACTTGAAGATGAAAGATTGCGACGAACCGCTACCCGACGAAGGTCTTGATCCAGAATCTAGATGGGGCTTAAGTTTTGATGGAGCAGTTAATGTCTTCGGCAATGGAATTGGGGCAGTCATCATTACTCCCGAGGGTTCTCATATCCCGTTTTCCGCCAGATTGCTATTTGATTGCACCAACAACATCGTAGAATACGAAGCTTGCATCATGGGTATCGAAGAAGCCATCAACTTGAGGATCAAGATCCTTGACATATATGGAGACTCAGCCCTTGTGATCAATCAAATTAAAGACAAGTATGAAACTCATCATCTTGGTCTAATTCCTTACAGAGATTATGCAAGACGTTTGTTGACTTTCTTCAACAAAGTTGAACTGCATCATATCCCTCGAGATAAGAATCGAATGGCAGACGCCTTGGCTACTCTATCTTCCATGTTCAAAGTCAACAATTGGAATGATATGCCCAAGATCCGCATTAGACGCCTTGAAAGACCTGCATATGTGTTTGCAACTGAAGCAGTCTTCGACGATAAACCGTGGTTTCACGACATCAAACGTTTTCTTCAAACACGAGAATACCCACTCGGGGCATCGTACAAGGATAAGAAAACCCTAAGGAGGCTCTCTCGAAATTTCTTCCTCAATGAAGATGTGCTATACAAAAGAAACTTCGACATGGTTCTGCTCAGATGCGTCGACAGACAAGAAGCAGACACGATCATCCATGAAGTGCATGAAGGGTCCTTTGGAACCCATTCGAATGGGCATGCAATGTCCAGAAAAATCCTGAGAGCAGGATACTATTGGATAACGATGGAATCTGATTGCTGTAAACACGTCAAGAGATGTCACAAGTGTCAGATCTACGCAGATAAGATCCATGTGCCACCAACTCTACTCAACGTTCTCTCTTCTCCATGGCCTTTCTCCATGTGGGGCATTGACATGATCGAAATGATCGAACCAAAAGCGTCCAACGGACATCGCTTCATTTTAGTGGCTATTGATTACTTCACCAAATGGGTCGAAGCAGCATCTTATGCCAACGTTACAAGACAAGTGGTTGTGAGGTTCATCAAGAACAACCTCATTTGCCGATATGGAGTTCCAAGCAAGATCATTACAGACAATGGATCAAACTTGAACAACAAAATGATGAAAGAACTGTTTGAGGAATTCAAGATCGAGCATCATAACTCATCTCCTTACCGGCCAAAGATGAACGGCGCCGTTGAAGCTGTCAACAAGAACATCAAGAAGATCGTCCAAAAGATGGTCATCACCTACAAAGACTGGCACGAAATGCATGCTGCCATTTGCACTGCATGGGTATCGTACTTCAGTACGCACTTCAACAGGGGCAACTCCTTTTTCTCTAGTATACGGCATGGAAGCAGTGCTCCCCGTAGAAGTTGAGATCCCATCAATGAGAGTTCTCATGGAAACTAAGTTATCTGAGGCCGAATGGTGTCAAAGCAGATACGATCAACTGAACTTAATCGAAGAAAAGTGCCTGACTGCTCTGTGTCATGGACAATTATATCAAAGAAGAATGAAAAAAGCTTTCGACAAAAAGGTCCGACCTCGTGAATTCCGAGAAGGCAACCTCGTGCTTAAAAAGATTCTGTCTTTTCAACCAGATTCTAGGGGCAAATGGACTCCTAATTATGAAGGCCCATACATCGTCAAAAGAAGCTTTTCTGGCGGTGCTATGACTCTCACAACCATGGACGGTGATGAACTCCCGCATCCTGTGAATGTTGACGCAGTCAAGAAATACTTTGTCTAAAAATTAAAAAAAAAGAACAGCTCGGTAAGTCGAAAACCCGAAAAGGGCGGCTTAGGCAAAAAAGAGCGTCTCGGTGGATTGAAAACCTGAAAAGGCGATCCAGGGCAAAAATTAGAGACAATAAACAGAAAATATCCTGATAGATTGAAAACCTGAAAAGGCAATCTAGGCAAAAATAGGGATACAAAAAATGACAAAGTAACTGCAATCAGTCCGTACTTCGTCAATCTGAAGAATCTTCCGTCAACGGATCTTCAATCAAATCTTCTGAAGCAACAAACACAGTTTGGAATTCAAAATTGTTAGGGATAATAGTGGTTATTTGCTTTCAATGTAGCCTTTTCCCAATAAATTATCATTTCCAACTTTTGTAAATAACTCATGGGATCACGCCTTTGGCTGATTACCATTCTATCAATAAATTTGAGCCTTGTGCCTTTTGTTTGCAATTCCTGCTTTATTCTGTTTTGCAAAATAACGTTTTTTATTGTGAAAATCACTTTTTGAAACTAAAATAAATGAATTTTTAATTCAAATTTTTGAAACAAAAGCGAAATTTTCCTTTGAACTCTGAACACGGAAATAACTTCAACAGTTTTCTACACGAGTGTTTCAATCTCCGAAGGATAGAATGGTTGCTACGGAAGTCTTCTTTTCCTCAGCAGAAATCATCAAAGGACGGTATTCTTATCCAAAAAAAGAATTCCCAACAAAGTTGCCAATGAAATGCCTTTCTCCGAAAGTTTAAAGCATGCAACTCAGATCCTTCATCAGCAAACGTCTACACCATTGCTGCGGATATTGCTAAATATTTGTTCGAACTGTGACATGGTCCTTTTCCCAAATACCTCTTTATTGTTCTGTCAAGTATTGTCAGCATGCACATGACATTCATAACATCCATGACATTCATACATAATAGCATCATTCATGCATTTTTGCATTCCTCAAAATGTATGCTTCCATATCACTAGTTTAAATCACACTTACTCATGTAAGTACAATCATATCCCAGTAGATTATCCCAAAGCAGAGAAATACATCTTTTCTCTCTCCTGTTCCCCAGTTAAGATTATTCCTCATCAGGAACAAAGTTTTGATTGACCCTTTCTTTCCAGTTCATTCCTGGATAGAACCCTGTCTATAATCAACAAAGCAATAACCAATAGCCTCATCATTTGAGCCGCTTATTTCTTTTTTCATTCTTAAACTTGTCATGAAAGTTTGATCTTCTCAACAAAGTCAAATCACGACCGTACGAGAAATTCCCCAGCAGTTGTCTTTCTGTTTAAAAGAAAACCTGTGTCTTCCGATCAAAATGCCCGCGTTTTCTCAAAAAGAGAGATCCTCGGCAAGATTTTATTCAAGAAAGTAGAAACTCATTTGAGTTCTGTCTCTTTCACTGTCTGTTATTCACAAGGCTGAATACCCAGTAATATATCTCAAAGATTTACCTTGTTATAGTTATCACTTTGCTGATAATTGGTAATATCTTCAAAATTCATTTGAGATCCGTTTCCATCATTTGTCTGATATTCACAAAGCTGAATACTCAAACAAAATTTCTTAAAAGATTTACCTTGTTATAATTATCACATTGCTGATAATTGGTAATATCTTTATACTTCATTACCATAAACTATCACAAGGATGATACTTGGTAATATCATCTTTACTTACCTTAAACATTGTCATAAGACTGACAGAAGGTAATCCCTTTGTTTCTCAAAACGAAACGGATATTCACATGTTTTGTGAATCTCTTTTTCCCCAGCGAGACATACTGCGTGTTTCCCAACAAACAGGATCCTCTTTTCTTAAGCAGATCGAGTCATCCTCACAAAATTTTTCCCACCATGTCATTTCTTTGATATCATCTGGGTAAAACTTTTACAATCATTTTGCATCATCCGCATTTTTGGTATCTTAGGTCCAAAATTTGCGTATTCTGATATTTAAGTCTCTTTACACCTATCAAAACAAAGATATTCATCTTCATCTTTCAGGTTAAAGAAACTTAAATAGGGGCATCTGTCATACCCCAATTTTTGACCTAATATACCACCTTACATTTGCATCATTGCATCACTAACAGTTCAGACAACATTAATCGGGTGTAGCATTCACAGGTCAAAATTAGGGTTTCATCAGATTTTCATCTGATTCAAGAAGCAACCAATTAGGGTTTGAGTTTTACTCACCTCATTTGATCTATCTTGATCAAATCATCAACCTCGATCATCGATATCCATCTTTTCTCACCGATCGATCGAGGATCGACCAATTAGGTTTTGGTCGAGCATGAGTATTCTCGACTTTTGAACAATAAATGACTTTTTGGCTAGAGATTGGTCATTATATCTTAGATACAACATCTTGACCTAATTTACGGATTCAAAACATTACGAAGTTCACAAAATTCATCATCAATTTCAAACATCGATGAAAATTCATCTTGAAAAGTCAAACTTTGACTTTTGGTCAAATTTTCAAAACAAAACTTTTCCATCATCAAAATACTTCAAATGATCCATCATGATCATAAAAATCAAAGAATTTGGAAAAGTCAACAAAAGTCAAAGTTCCAACACTTAGAAAAATTTCTAAGTGTTAAAATTTTGTATTTTTTCCAAACTTCATGGCATTTTTTCACATAGTTCCACTTTGATTTGGAAAAAACTCAAAACATTAAAGTTGTAGCTCTTGAAACAAGCTTTCCAAAATTTCCAATAACTCTCAAATCCATGGAGTCTAGCTATACTTTTGAAATTGAAACATAAGGCTCCATGAACATGATTTTCAAAGTTCAAAACTTCAAATTATAGGTCATTTTGTGATTTCTTCATCTAGAAGCAATGCCACCTTGCCAAATGGAGTTTAGAGATGATAAATATCAGCTAGAGATAATTGAGAAGAGATAAGATCAAATTGAGATTTTTACACATGGTTAAAAAAGGAAGCTTCCTTTTCCTTTTGCAAAAGTCTTTCTTGCCCTTTAAGGCAACTTTGAATTACAAATGCCATGTCCTTGTGCCTAATTTTTCAGAACTTTTGACCTATAAATAGAGTTCATGTTGGCCATTCCAACACACACCAAAGCAATGCAAGTTCATGCTTTCCTTCCACTTTCTCCAATTTCTTGAATTATAGTTCAAAGTGAGGATAACTTGCAATTTTGAAATTTAGTGAAAACTATGATGAACTTTGGTGTCAAACACATTTCATCATCGATATCAAACTTGTCTAAAACATAAAAGCAACATGAACTAAGCTAGAAACCAGAAATTACATGCCATGGTCATTATGCTTGCAAAACTGCCTTAGGATTCAAATTCTTGGTTAGGCTTGATTAACTTGTGTTCCAAGCATCCAAACATCATCCATGAACATCATATGAATGATCCAAATCATCAGCAACTAACTGTAACAACTTTAACATAGAAATCGAGCTTCCATTTACAGTTGATGCAGGTGGACTTGGCTGGAGAGTTCCAGGGTGATTCGAAGCAAGCAGGGTGATCATACACCTTCCCTAACATCCGTTGAAGCTCAAACAATCATCAAATCCGTTCTGGAAACACTCCAACATCATCTTCAATCTCAGCTTGAACAGGTGAGAACTCAAACTTCAATCTCATGATTATTTGCACTTAAACGAAAAAACTCTTGGCCATTTGTTTTCTGCACCTATCACGATCCTTAACCCTCAAACAATTTGAAAAATCATCAACTACACATCATTTCAATAAGAAATTACAGTTCTAGGGTTCTTCATGATTTCCAGAAATTCAATCGTGTCAGACCAAAAATAAATGCAATTAACAACCATCATCATATTCCTTGTTAAAAATCGAGCAACTTTCATGTTTACAACTTCCAATTTCATCAAGAAACGAGCAAATTACAAAATCTGGGAATCAAAGATGAAGAACAGGGCATTCGCGCGTGTTCTTGAGTTTTTTAAATTCAAATTTTCCAATATTATATTAACACGTGTTTTTGTTTTAATAAACGAATGAACGCTTGTCCCAGCGGTTGCCAGCACGCTCGTAGTACTTTCTGCCACGTAACCACCACAATGGTCATGGGTTCAAACCTCCCATGGACCATTTTTTTCAAACTTTTTCATATTTTCTTCACTTTTCTTACAAACTTCAACATTTTTTTAACCAATCAAAACTCCTCATTTTGAGGTGATTTTTTTGTACACTTGTCAATAAATGTATCTATTTTATGATAGTGCAAAAATTTTCAGAAAAAACTTTCATCTGATTATGTTTTAATCGAGCCGAAAATGACACTTCGAGCACTTTTCAAAACCACCTTTAAAGGTGAATTTTTCAAACTTTCGAATTCCGATTCTTTTCAAAACTTCTCATGAATAAACTTCACATTTCAAAACACTTTTTAAATCATTTTTTCAAAACTTTTCATCAAACTTATATCATTTTTACCATGATCGATCCGATTTAAACGATAAAACCGAATTCGTTTTCTCTCGAATTTCTCAATCGATCATGGGCCTCCCTCACGGTGTAAGTCCCATAACATTCTTTTATCTACATAATATTTCTTTGTACATATCAAACTTTCTTCAAATACATACAAATTTTTATCTGTACATAATACAGATACTTTTTTATACTCAAGTATAGACAAACTTTGATCGTTTGTTTTCACCTCACTTGTGTATACACAAACAAAACATTCTTTTATGTACATACATATTTTCCTTGTACATATCAAAAATTCATTTTATATTCATACCAATCTTTATCTGTACATAATACAGATAATTTTTTACTCAAACACGGATAAACTTCGATCGTTTGTTTTCCGTTTCGTCTGTATATACACTGAATACCATTGATATTGAAAGGAGCATTATTCCCTGTGAAACTGCTTTCAAACCAATGGGCCACCCTTATGGTGTAAGTCCCAACCCTCTTATGTACATCCATCTTTCTCTGTACATAAATACTCGTCCGTGTACATACTTACTTCTTTGTACACAATTCAGACTTGTAAATAATCAAGTTACGCTCATTTTAAACGTTCGTTTCACAGACACTTGTTTATATTTCATAAACTCTTGTAAATAAACATCATACATTGTTTATATTTCCTTCATAAACTCCTGTGAATATGTATCACACACACACACACTTGTTTATACAACTGTCTAGTTATAACATAACAACTAGTCTAACCAATAGGTTCCCCACAGTTTAGCCTCCTCTTGGGCTTGATACAAGATAACTCATCCCCACAGAGTTTAGCCTCCTCTTGGGCTTTGTACAAGGTAACTCATTTCATCTGAGTTTAGCCTCCGCTTAGGCTTCATATAAGACACACTCCCCTGTTGAGTTAGCCTCCTCTTGGGCTTCGTTCAAAAGAACTCCTCATTGAGTTTAGCCTTCTCTTGGGAATCATACAATGAAAGAGACCATAAAATATCTTAACAGCCTCCTATTGGGCTTCCAATACAAAGAATCACCCGCGTTAGGATAGAACCCAGAGTATAATTTTGTGAAATTGCTCTTAATTCAAAAGGATGGTTTCGGTGAAATCCCTTTTAAAGCCAAAGCCAGCCATACCCTATAGCTTCCTCTTGAGCTTCATACAAGGACCCTCGATGACCCTCGATGACCCTCGGAATGCCTCCTCTTGGGCTTACAATACAAGGACCCATGGGCTTCTTAAAAGCATCCCTAAATCCAAATCAATTTCTCCTCGAGATTTAGACGTTTATCATCTCTATGGAAGAAGTATCTTATCTATCACATCACATACAGTCAAAACTTTTTCAAACTTTTCAAACTCTTTTCAAACAAAAACATCTCTTAATTGTAAGTGGTAACGCTTTTACACTCAAGCAAAAACACCCAATGCTTACAATTAAAAGATTCACTCATATTTTTCAAAACATCTTTCTTAAACATGTAAGTGGTAACGCTTGTACACTCAAGCAAAACACCGATAACTTACGACGAAAGATTTTAATCAATCAAACCTTTTCAAAATGTATGTGATGAAATAGATTAGATACATTTTTCATTAAGATGACATTTGTCTGTCTCTTACTAACATCTCGTTGCTTTCCACTAGCATAAGTGGGAACTACGATTGCTCTGACTTTCTCAACATCCATTTGAGAATACGTAGGCACAAGGTCTCATCCTTGCCGAGAAAATTTCTTTCTCTCTCAGACCAAACAAACCATAGATCCCTTTAGATCCGAGCTACAAATGCTCTGATTCCCACTAGGGGATATGTATGCAGAAGATCCACAGATCTTTGCGAGCACAATAATAACAAACACTAGGATCCCAACTAATCTATCCTTCTTAAAATCCCAAAGGAGAAACTTTCCCAATCATAGAAATAGCAATTAAAACACACAAACATATCAAACATATTCATAAATAAAGCTATAGATAACTATATATATTTAGGGTGCTCCATCTATTCCCTTTATATAACAAACCCCCTTACTCAGAATCTCCCCAATGCGTTGCGTCTAGTTTGCGCTAGTCGTTACGCATATCAAATCAATTGAGGGTATTAACAGCTTTCCCCTTTTTCATAATCATTAAATCATCTTTCTTGTGTTGAAAATAATAAAGCTTGATGCTCGCGGCATCTTTATAAACAAATCAAAAGAGTAAATCATTTCGAGCCAGAGGATCTGAATTCATATTCGATTCGCTAGCGCGACGCTTTTTAACGCGAACACAAACAAAACCATAGCTCCTTTAGATCCGAGCTACAAATGCTCTGATTCCCATTAAGGGATATGTATGCAGAAGATCCCAATGATCTTTGCAAGCACAATAATAACAAAACCTAGGATCCCACATAATCCACCCTTCTTAAAATCCAAAGGAGAAACTTTCCCAAGAATAGAAATAGAAAATTAAAACACACAAACATATCAAACTATAAAGCTATAGATAACTATATATATTTAGGGTTCCACATCTATTCCCTTTATATAACAAACCCCCTTGCCCGAAATCTCCCTAATGCGTTGCGTCTAGTTCGCACTAGTCGTAATGCATATCATATCAATTGAGGGTATTGCAGCTTTCCCCTTTTTTATCTCATTTTTCTTGTTTTAAAAATAATAAAGCTTGATGCTCGCGGCATCTTTATAAACAAATCAAAAGAGTAAATCGTTTCGAGCCAGAGAATTCGAATTCAGATTCAATTCCCTCGCACGTCACTTTTTAACGCGAACAGACACCTGTTCAGAATATATGCTGATGTGGCAACAACTTCTCCCCATAACTTATGAGGTAACTTCTTCTCTTTCAGCATACTTCTAGACATATCAAGCAAAGTTATGTTTCTTCTCTCAACAAGACCATTGTGCTGAGGAGTGTATGGAGCAGTAACCTCAGGTTCTATTCCATTCTCCTCACAGAACTTCCGGAATTCTGTAGAGTTAGATTCGCCTCCTCCATCTGTTCTCAAAATCTTCATCTTCTGACCACTCTGCTTCTCAGCCTTCACCTTGAACTTCTGAAACTCAGTAAACACCTCATGTTTAAACTTTAATGAGTGTTACCCACGTCATCCTTGTGAACTCATCCACAAAGGACACAAAATACTTGTTTCCTCCAAGTGAAGGTACTGGGAATGGTCCACACACATCAGAATGTACTACACTATATATCAATGCTCCGGAATCTCCCTCCAACATGGTATCCAGAGCCTTTGGTTCGAGAAAGGGACCGGGCTGTTTGGCTCAAACTTGAACATGGTCGTGGGTAAGCGTCTCGCATGCAAGTTTGAGGGTGAGTAATGTGGTCACACTTGAGGGGGGTGTTGGAATACAAACAAGTGTGAGTAGTGGGGAAAATAGTCCCACATTAGATAATAATGTGGTGATTTGAGAGTATATAAGTGGGAGAATCCACTCCCCTATAACCTTAAGGTGTTAGGGACAAAGTGGTTTGTTTATCACAAATGTTCCTACACTATATATCAATGCTCCAGAATCTCCCTCCAACAAATATAACATAGACAAGGATCTTAATTTTTTTATTTTTAAGATTCATTGATTCTAATATATTTTTATTTTTTATTTTTACGATTAATTGATTCTAATATCAGTATATAAATATAAATATATCAAAATTTACTTAAATTTTATATGAAGAATTAAGGCCATCTCCAACGGCTTCTTTTACCGTTGCGTACGCCAGGTGGAACCAAAAGTGAGAAATAAATGTTCCGCCAGGCAATGCAACGTACAAACACAATGCAACCGTCATTTTAATAAAATAATAATAAAATTTATAGCTGTTGATAACAAATCTTTTTACTTGTTTTTTAATAATTTATTTGATTATAAATAGAAGCAAATGTTACTCAAATTTTATCTCACAAATTTATTTCTTACTCATAATAATTTAAATTTTTCTCTCGCAATTTCATTTTATTAGCCTTCAATTGATCATATATTTTACCAAATTTTTCATCTTTTTAATTCAAATTATTATTGTTAAGGTCAAATGGACCCTAATCAATATAATTTTCAACAATCTATGTTCCATCTCATGCAAAATCAGCAAAATTCTAATCCTCAAAATTTTCAATTTCCCTCACCGCCAATAAACTTTACCATATTTTTTCCATCACCAAACAACCCAAATATGCATTTTTGACCACAAATAAATACTCATGGGATGAATTTTTCTCATCATGAACCCGAAACACCAAATGAGTTTATGTCTGAACGCCAAGTTCCACAATTTTCAACTCAAGTTGGTATTGAAAATATTACAATTGAAAAAGAACAAAGGAGTTCTGTTAAAAAAAACTCGAGAGGTATTCACAAGGGAAGAGGGTACACTTCTTATGCAATCATGGCTCAATGTTTCAAAGAATCCAAGTGCGGGAGTTGATCAAAAAGTCGATAGCTTTTGGTTAAGAATCACTGATAATTGTAACACCCCATCTAAATACCCCGAATATATTAATTAATTTAATATCTAATTCAGCTTTAATCAGAGTTAACACGGTATAATGAGGGATGTCACAATTAATAAATAAAATAACCTTCATTCAAACAGTAGCCATGCTACACTGAGGATCCAATCTTAGATAGTTTAGTCAAATTAAGACCATGTCTTACACAGCGGAAAACATCATAACCAAACAGAATAATCCAATCATCATTATTCCCAACAAAATTAAAGAAAACAACTAAACAACTATCTAATTCCTCAACTAACGTTCCCCAGTGTTACAATCTAATCAGAGCATGACACTGACACGCGGACTTATATGATAAGCTCTAGAGCCATCCTCAGAAAACTCCTCAGCTGCTAACTTTAATCTGAAATTGTAAAGTAAGGGTGAGACTTCTCATAATTAAAGCATATTATAAGCTTCTCAATTAACAATATATTTCAAGCATATTAATCCACCCATTTCAACATAACTCCAGATTCAATACACAATTATAACCATATAATCATCATGCACAACAATCATCAATCAGAGAATAGTAACACTGGAAGACATCCTAACATGTTACTATTCCATACAATCAAAATGCAGACTCAATGCATGTGGTACCAACACGTGACCAAGTCACCCAACACTGATCCATCATTAACCGGATACAGTTCCATCGATTCATCCATAACTACTCGGACACGAATCCAGCCTAACCACCCATCCTAACTCGGGTATCGGTTATCGACAATCCAAGTCAAATTCCGCACAATGGGAATTAACTTCACCAAAATAATGCATATGCACGCACATCAATAGCATGCAACATTAATCAGTCTATGTATACATTCTTCTAACATAACTGAATCACATCAACCAACATGATATATCAACCAATCATGCATACATCTAACATCAGCATAAACATGCAACCAATCAACACAGGTTATAACCACATCGGACAGCATAAACCATCATCAACCACAACATGATATCATCAACTATCATGAAATAAATCATTGCTAGCATAATATGCCCAACACTTACCCTTCATTTGGTAAGACTATCACCAGTAATTACCACAACAACAACAACTGAGATCAACAACTATCAGGCATATACCATCATCAAAACACATGATATCAATACAATCATGAATACACCAATTACCATAAATCGAATAAAAGCCAAAAACATGATATCTCAACTATCATGCGCACCACCATTAACAACATAAACATGTTTTTCATCCATACAATACCAATACATCCATCAACACAGGATCTCTGCTACATACACATCAATATGCGTCAGTCAAAAGTCACCTATCTCGGAATTTGGCTCATTTTCAAAATAATTTCAAGTTTTGGAAAATATTTTCATTTCATAAAATAGAGCATTAAATTTAGGAAATAACGTCCAAAACGGCGCTCAAAACGGACTTACGGTTTGAAAGTTATGAATTTTCAAAGTTTGACATTTTTCAAAAAAAATAAGGCAGAACCCGGTTCCTACACATACAGGAACCGGTTCCTGAAAGTTAAATTTTCACGTTCTTCGAAAATTGTATGGGAACCGGTTCCTACCCATACAGAACCGGTTCACGAGTACATTTTCCATTTTTAAATTTTCAATGTGGAACCGGTTCCTCCCCATCGAACCGGTTCCCACGTGTTAAAAGCCATTTTCAAGACTTTTGACAAAGATTCTTCCATTTCCAATCAACCTCAAACTTACCCATACGAATTCTAATATGGGAAACACTAAAACACATCCAATTTGCATCATTATCACATCAAACAACATATTTCCATCATTTATTTTCATCTACTGACACTCTAATTATTTTCCATACATATTCTGACACAATCAGACACAATCTGACACAATCTGACACAATTAAGTATACATCCATGGAAACCTAGAAATTCCCAAACTAAGGTTTCCTAACATACTTTGATCTATATTATCAAAATCAAAATCTATAATAAGCAATAATCAATCGAAATCACCCCTTACCTTGTGGGTTCTTCGAATTCCGACACCTTAGGTCTTCTTCCTCCTTTTCTCCTCTTCTCAATTCCACGTACAGTGAGTTTCTCCAAAAATATCATTTTTTCCTCTTTTCCTTCTTTTATTTCTTTTATTATTCTAACATAATAAAAATAACATAATTAATGTGAGTAGAGTCTTTTACTCCTCACACCCTCACTTTATTCATCACACCACCAATAAACCCACTTCCATTTAATTTAATTGACTTCCAATAATCCAAAATATTAAATATTACATTCTTAATTAAATTAATAATTAAAAATCGTAATTATTTAATAATCGATTTATTTGGGGTGTCACAATAATTATAACCAATATCATGGGCAGTCACGAGAAAAGCTATAAGGCCAATTAAAATCTCGATGGCATCGAATAAATGACCTTGTTCAAAAATTCGTTGGGTGTTACAAACAAGTTGTTCAAGGAAAAAAAATGGGGCATCAGAGAAAGATATCTTAGTCAATGCACATGCTTTTTTTGAACAAGATGAAGGTACACCATTCAATCTTGAGTATGCATGGCGGCTTTTAAAAGATGAACCTAAATGGATGGGAGCATCCACCGAAAATTCTTCAAAGAGAACAAAGAATTCTGCTAGCGGTGCATACACGACATCGCCAAACTCAGAGACACCTTAAAGTTATGAGTTTAACTCATCATCTCCAATGGAGCTTCCAATGGTACAAAAGGCGGCAAAATGAAAAGGTAAGGCAAAGGAAAATGCAAATGCAGTTGAACCTCCTTCTAGTGTTATTTCTGATACAATGAATAAAAGAATGGATTTAATGGAAAATCTTGCACGCCTTAAGGAGGAAGAAAACAAATTAGTCAAGGAAAAGATGGAGTTTGAAGAAATGCAATTCATAATGTCAGACACTTCTAAGATGAATGATAGTCAACGTGAATTTCATGAAAAACGTTGTAATAACTTAAAAGAAAAATATGGATGGTAATAATATGCAATGTTCTAGAATTTATTATATTTAAATATTATGTAGTATCAACACCTATTGTAATGATATGCAATGTTCTAGTATTTATTATATTTAAATACTATGTAATATCAAACTAGCCATTATTCAAACTAGCCGTTATTGAGTGAGTTTCTTCAAACTAGTCGTTATTCAAACTAGCCTTATATATACTTTCATTTTTTTCTCATTCTTCTCTCATCATTCTCTCATTTTTCTCTCATTCTTCGATCATTTTTCTATCACCCTTCTCTCACTTTAATGGATTCAAACAATTCAAACAACCTCAACAAACTTTTTTAGGAGGTGATTGAAGAAGAACTTATGGAAAACACAGATGAAGAACTATTGTTGTCAATGCTCGAGAAGGAACGTCAGTCTGGAAGTTCATCAAGGCGAAAAAGAACATCAGTGATAGATCGGAATTGTTAAGAAGGGCATATACGATTATTCAACGACTACTTCTCAGAAAATCCAGTATACACGAATGCCCAATTTCGTAGAAGGTTCAGAATACAAGCATTTGTTTCTTCGAATTGTAGAAACCCTTTGGAAATCATGATGAATATTTTCAAATGAGGGTCGATGCAACTGGTAAAATGGGCCTTTCACCATTACAGAAGTGCACTTCTGCTATTCGTATGTTGGCATATGGATCTTCCGCTGACATTGTAGACGAATATGTTTGAATTGGTGAAAGCACTGCAATTGAGTGCTTAGAGAGATTTGTAAGGGGCGTGAATGAGGTATTTGGGGACGAGTGTTTGAGAAGGCCTAATAACAATGATGTTGAATATCTTTTACAAATAGGAGAGTCACGTGGATTTCCAGGCATGCTAGGTTCCATTGATTGTATATATTGGGAATGGAAGAATTGTCCTGTAGCATGGAAAGGACAATTTTGTCGAGGTGATCATGGTAAACCCACAGGCATGCTTGAAGCAGTGGCATCACAAGACTTATGGATTTGGCATGCATTTTTTGGTATTGCAAGTTCAAACAATGAAATTAATGTGCTAAATCAATCCAATGTGTTTAACGATATTTTTGAAGGACATGCTGCTACTGTGCAATATATAATCAATGGGACTCCATATAATATAGGGTATTATTTAGCGGATGGTATATATCTTGATTGGGCTACATTTGTCAAGACCATTTCAATGCTGCAAGGAGAAAAGAGAAAACTATTTGAACAACACCAAGAATCAGCTAGAAAGGATGTGGAACGGGCATTTAGAGTGCTTCAATCTCGATTTGCAATAATACGTGGTCCAACGCGTGCTTGACACATGAAAACCCTCAGGCATACCATATATGCTTGCATCATATTGCACAACATGATTGTCGAAGACGAATGACACACATATAGAAGTGACTTTGATTACTCTTATGATAATGTAGGTAACAACAACTCAACGACTGAAACATTTAACGATCCTCATCCAAATCTTGCAACTAGACTACAAAGAAGAGCAAGTCTTTGTGAAAAACAAGTTCATCGCCAACTTTAAAGAGATCTAGTCGAGCATATTTGGGAACATTTTGGGTACGAGGATGAAGAAATTTAAGTTTAATTATATGTCATGTATTTGAGATTAATTTTAGATTTAAGTTTAATTATATGTCATGTATTTAAATTTAAGTTTAAGTATATAGTCGAGCATCTGAATCTTGATTTTAATTATATGTCATTTATTTGAGATTAATTTTAATTATTATTCTAAATTTTAAATTTTATTTGAATTTTATTTATTTTATATTAATTTTTAGTTTATATAATTTAAATTATTATTTTAATTATAATTTATTTAATATGAATACATATAAAAGAAAATTGTGAAACCCAATATAATTTTTTTAGAATTGCATAATTGAATTGAAAATTGAGTGAGTTGCTTTAAAATAACGTGGTTTAATGAACAAAAATGAGTTGCACTAGACTAATAGCCGCCCACAAAGCATTTACCAAAGAGGTTGATAGATTATTTGTCACAGTTTGTTGTGAAGCTAATTCCTGTTGTTCTAATGGCGAGTAATGTGGAAGAAAAACTGATGTCAGCTTCCATGGAGGTGTTGTTAAAAAAGATTGATTCTACTGAGTTCCTCTACAACTTTCAGAGTACGGAGTTCCAAGATCTCATGGAAAAGTTCAAGACAACACTGATGAGACTGGATATGCTGCGACATGCTGTTTGTGAAGCTGACAATTTGATTGACCGAATCAATTGTCTTTGGTGTGAAAACCAAATTGATGCTAATCAGGTGCTGAAAAACTTCTCTTCCCTTTTCAAACGCTTTAATGGGTTGATTAATTTGAAATTGAAAAAATTAATTGAGAGATTAGAAGGCTATGAAACTTCTACAACTTTTATTTTGGACCATGAGTCTTCTATTTATGGACAAGAAACTGAAACTGAAACTTCTACAACTTTTACTTTGGACGATGAATCTTGTTCTATACATGGAAGAGATGCTGATATTCAGAAACTCAAACATCTTTTGTTATGTAATAGTAAAATAAGAGTGATTTCCATTGTGGGTATGGGAGGGATTGGTAAAACAGCCCTTGCCAAACACCTTTACAATCATCCTCAGGTTAAGGAGGAATTCGAGTTAAAACGATGGATAGATATCTCAAAAGATTCTTTTCAACTGACGGATTTTGAAACCATTATTGAATCTATCGCTTCACAAACAGCCAATAATGATACAACTCACACCAAAACCGTTTACCCAAATTTTTTGCTGGTATTGGATGGTGTGTGGGATGCAAGATTTGTCGATTGGACATTACTCATGGATATCTTTAATGCTCGAGAGTCATCAGGAAGTAGGATCATCGTCACAACACGAGATGAAAGAATTGCAAAATCCATGCAAACCTTTCTTTCTCTCCACTATTTGAGACCTTTGGAAATTGAAGATTGCTGGTCTTTACTTGCCAAACATGCACTTGGAGAAGATAACTACCATCAACGATCCTATCTAGACAAAATTGGCAGGGAAATTGCAAAAAAGTGTGATGGATTACCATTGGCTGCAGTGGCACATGGGACTCTTCTTCGCATCTCATCGTACCCCAATGACTGGAATTCTGTGCTAGAAAGTAAGGTTCGGGATACAGCTTATGAGGTGCACGCTTCTCTCAAACTGAGCTACAATTCTCTTTCTGATTCTTTAAAACAATGTTTTGAATATTGTTCAATTTTTCCCAAGAACTCCATCTTAGAAAAAAAGATTGTAGTTCAGTTGTGGATTGCAGCAGGCTTACTTGAATCATGGTCAGCAGATCAGGAAAAAGTTGGAAATGAATACTTTGATGAACTATTGTCAAGGTCATTGCTACATCGGCGGTCTATTGGTGATGTGGAAACAAACTTTGGAATGCACAACTTCGTCCATGATTTAGCTACAGAGGTTTCATCTTCATACTTTATCAATACGGACAAAGAAAACCTAGTTGACAGGATGCAAAATTTCTCATACAATAGAGGGACATATGATTCATATGACAAATTTGATAAATTATACGGATTAAAAGGTCTACATACCTTTCTTGCATTCCCATTACAAGAACAATTGCCTCTTTCTTTGCTATCAAACAAGGTAGTACATGAGTTGTTGCCAACAATGAAACAATTACGCGTGTTGTCTCTCTCAAACTACAAGAGTATCACTAAGGTTCCCAACTCTATTGGAAATTTGTTAGACCTGCGGTACTTAAATCTTTCTCACACTATGATTGAAAGGTTGGCTTCTGAAACATGCAAGCTTTACAATCTGCAATTCTTGTTGTTGGCGGGCTGTAAAAGGTTCACTGAATTGCCGGAGGACATAGGAAAATTGGTTAATCTATACTACCTTGATGTTAGTAACACTGCATTGAAGGAGATGCCGGAGGACATGGGAAAATTGGTTAATCTACGCCACCTTGACGTTAGTGACACTGCATTGAGGGAGATGCCGATTCAAATAGCCAAACTACAAAATCTCCAAACTCTATCCGACTTTATTGTCAGCAAACATAATGGTGGATTGAATGTTGCAGATCTGGGAAAATTTCCCTACCTACTTGGAAAACTTTCTATCACACAGCTACAAAATGTTAATGACCCCATTGAAGCTTTTAAAGCCAATACGAATATGAAAGTACGAATAGACAAATTAGCTTTAGAATGGGACCGTGGTACTACTTTTTCGCATCCAAAAAATCAAAGTATTGTACTAGAAGAATTGCAACCCTCAACAAATCTGAAAAGTCTCACCATCAAAGGCTTTGGTGGAGTCAGCATTCCAAATTGGTTGGGTGATTCTTTATATAATAGTATGGTGTATTTAAGGATCTCGAATTGTGATAACTGTATATGTCTGCCACCCCTTGGACAATTGGGTAATTTGAAAGAACTCAATATTGATTCGATGCTTTCAATAAAAAGTGTTGGTATAGAGTTTTATGGAAGTGATAGTTCTGCGTCATTTCAACCATTTCCCTCCTTGGAGACTCTACACTTTGAGGATATGCCTGAGTGGGAGGTGTCGAACTTGATTGGAGGCCAGACAACGAATTTTCCTCATCTCAAACGTTTGTTGCTAAGTAAGTGTCCTAAACTGCAAGGAGACATACCTCACAATCTTCCTTCCTTAATTGAACTTGAGTTACGAAGCTGTCCTTTACTGGTGGACTCAAGACAGATTGTAATTACAATTCCAATTCCAGTTGTATTCAACAGATTGATGCTCCCTCTCAATTCTCTTCAACGGCTGACCATAGAGGACTTTCCATCTCTAATGTCTTTCCCAACAGAAGGCCTACCAAAAACCTTGAAATCTCTGATAATCAGTAATTGTGAGAATCTACAGTTTCTACCTCATGAATTCTTGCACAATTACACATCGCTCGAGGAATTGAAAATTTCTTATAGCTGTAATTCAATGATATCATTTACCTTGGGTGCTCTCCCTATCCTCAAGAGTCTGTTGATTGAGGGTTGTATAAATCTAAAATCAATATTAATTGCAGAAGATGCGTCACAAAAGAGTCTCCCATTTCTTAGAAGCATCAAAATATGGGATTGTAATGAACTGGAGTCATTTCCCCCAGGTGGATTGGCCACTCCAAACCTCATTTATTTTGCAGTGTGGAAGTGTGAGAAGCTTCCTTCACTGCCAAAAGCAATGAACAGTCTAGCTGGCCTTCAAGAAATGGAAATTGATAATCTCCCAAATCTTCAATCTTTTTACATAGATGAGTTACCTAGCAGTTTACGGAAACTGTCAGTTGGCTTTGTTGGTGGGGTTATGTGGAATACTAGGCCAACTTGGGAATATCTCATCTCGGAGTTGCGAATTGGCGATGATATGGTGAACATACTGATGGGTCCATTGCTACCAATGACACTATGCATTTGTGGTTTTAATGATACAAGCATTGATGAGCAGTGGTTTCGACTTCTCACTTCTCTTCAAAACCTTGAGATTATTAACGCTCCCAAACTCAAGTCGTTGCCAAAGAAAGGATTTCCTTCCTCACTTTCAGTACTAAGTGTGACTTGCTGTCCATTACTAGAAGCAAAGCGGGGAAAGAGTGGCGTAAGATTGCTCACATTACCTCCATAGTTATTAAACGACTTGATCACATGAACAGGAACAGATGAAAGGAGAAAACACCACTGACTCCAAATATGTTAGGTGTTCTTTTTGTCCATATGACTTCATATATATTTTAATGCATTGATTGCAGTTTATTCACTAGTCACATACATTCCATTGATAAACAATTATACCCAGTTTCTTATCACCATTTTATAAAAATATTTTCATATATTTATTTATACATGTAGTTATTATATTATATTAATATAGCTTGATATAGATATTTTTGCAACTATCAAATTATTGAACATTAAATTAGATATCTATGGAGCTGCTATTGGAAAAAATTGTTTCTGGTGATTTTGTGAACTTTTCTCGGAGAATGAAACTTGATGTTTCACTCTTAGAAAAGCTGAACTTAACACTGTTGAGTCTTTAAACTGTACTTTATGATGCAGAGGAGAAACAAATCACCAATCCTTGCTGTCAAACAATGATTGGTTATGCTGCAAGATGCTGTCTTTCAAGCTGACAAGGTTGCTGTTGCTGATACATCGACAATCTATTTCCAAAGATGGTTTAGCTATCAGTTTACAGAAACTGAGTATTGGCTCGATTGGAGTGGCTTTGGAGAATACATTAAGGGAGTGTTACAAATTCATAGTGGTGATATAGTGAAGGCAGTGATGAAAAGTGATGTGCCACTCCTACCTACTTCTCTTGTCTCCTCATTCCTCTATGATGTTGAAGATATAGAATGCTTGGATGGGAAGTGGCCTTCAACAACTCACCTCTCAAATCATTGCCAAAACAGGAACTACCTTCCTCTCTTAAAGTATTGTCTATCATAGATTGCCTGTTATTGGAAGCAAAATTGCAGATGAAGCGAGGGAAGGAGTGGTGGAATATTTGCTCACATTCCCTCCATAGTTATCTATGATGAATTGATCACGTGAGTTTTCCGTGTCTGGGTGAGTCACTCAAATATTTATTTATTCTCCTGTCATCGATAAATTTTGTTAATTTCAATATTCTCGCATAGTCTTTGTGTTGTGTGGAACATTTAAGTTATTTTTATTCTTTAGCCTGTTTGCAGATCAACCAGGGGCCTCAAAGGGTGATTGTGTGACTGGAACCAAGATGGAAGCAGTGGCATGTCATTGCCAGGTATAAATTTCCTCTTTAATAACTTTTAACATTACTTTGCAATTGGATTATTATTTACTCCCGTAGCTCTTCTGGTTTTATTACAGGATTCAAAAAAGAATATAATTGCTTGAGCAACTCCTACATGATGAAATTATCTGTCAGAGGTGATTTTGCAGAAACTACTTTGCCGCATAGCGCTGGATGCACTAGAGGATCCTTACTCATGAAAATCAAAGAGGAGAAGCGTTTTCGACGTATAAGCTGCATTTTAATGTGATTTCTAATGCCATTATTCTTCTTTAAAACTAAACAACTTAAGGTGACTTTATGTGCTAGAAGCACTTTTGCCAGCTTATGTGGTGGGTTTATTTGAAAAGAATCTGTCTAGTACTTGCTTTGATCATGTGGTGGAAAAAAAATCATGTTTTAAATACACTATCATTTGGCCAAAAGCTTTTTTGCTTTTACAATACAATTTTTTTTATATAAATGGGCTATAGTTCCATTATGCCTTGTTATTTTCACATGAGCTAAAAGACCATTTGTTCAAATATATCAAGTTAAAAAAATTATTAGAAACCTGTTAAGTGTTAATCACTATAGTAATGCAATCCTAATCTGTTAAATATAGATTATAGAGACAGAGCTTGCAAATGAATATTTGAGCCAACACTTTGTGTCTATATTCTAATGTTCAGAACACAATGTATGCCTTTGAACACTATCGGTCAATTTGTCTTTGACTTTTATGAACAAGTAATTTATTCTCAAATTGTAATTGGGCAATCAAAATAGTTTCTTATTGTTGGGTCCTGAGGGGAGTTCATAATTATCACACTTGAACATCACATCTTCACTCCGAACTTTAATGCACTAGATATATGAATCTACCTCACTTATGTTGCTCAACATCTTTTCATCTAATGAAAAACTCCTACTTACACTTCTTCCAAGTGTGACTCCATCAATTTATTTGGGTATGCTTCCTCTGAAGTTGAAGCTTTTTGTTCCATCTACATACATTTGCTTGCACCACCATTGAGACACATCATCAATAGGTAAGTCAACAAAAGGAAAGTGGGTCTTGTAAGTTGAAAATTTTATGGATTAATTATATGAAATCAGAACATCAATACTTACTTGTTGTAGACATGATTTGGAAATAAGGGTTGTCGTCATTATCATTTTGGTTTGGAATTCTCAAAAGATGAATGACCAGAGCTTCCTCTGTATCTCACAGTTCACAATTCTCAATGGGACAAGTTGTGGAGCAGTCAAATTTCTTTCTGATTACAAAGTGGATCTAGCCAAATAATATATAACCCTAGTCCATATCCATTATGGGTCAAGGGTTAAAGCCCACATTTTTGCCCACACAAACCAGATTTCAGATTCTCAGACTTTAATTTAGAATATCACTTAACCAATAAAGCAACTTATTTATGCACCCCATCAGAATCGTGATTAGCCTATTTTTTCACAAACTAAATAACAATTGATTGTAGCCCACAAAATGTTAAATAAGTCTAACATACTCTCACTTGGGAAAAATCAATTGTGTGATTTTAATTTTAAAAACACATCTTGAAAATGACTCTCGGGTTAATGACTAATTCCTTAAAATGCAGCCGCATTTTAAGAAAATGCATGATTCCAGGTGCAGATGAATCCATCTAAATGAAGTCAAGCAATATTGAATCATGGAGATTATTATATCCTTCATTGACATAAAACCTCCATGGTTATAGATATTATACTTTGTCAACTAGTCATCACTGTGGAGTGTGGCAAGAAAATAACATGCCAATGTGATCCAACAACCAAACTGCTATTTTCTTTGTCATTCCTTAACAATTTCTCTCAAATGCCTTAAAGCCAAAGAAATTGCATGGTTTTATAAACCATAACGCCTCAATTACAATATGGCATCGACCACTGACACATTGGTCCTGACAACGACGAGCTTAAAATCATACCTCAGCTTATGACATCAACCACTGGTATAGTGGTCCTAAAGATGGTGAGCTAAAAATTATAACCTTGCCATGAACTTCAAACTAGTGTCGACCATAGGTATAGTGGTCCCATGACATTGAGTCCCAATTTTAACAATTGACATATATGCAATGACAAATAACAACAACAACAACAAATATTATAATAATAATAATAATAATAATAATATTCATTGCAATATCAGTTGCTCAAAATAGAAAATATTTGACAATCCAAGACTTAAAGTGTCTAAAATAAATACAACATGATAAGAAAATGGCATAAAGAATAATCTCCAACTAATAGAGTATATAAAAATAAATCAATATGCCCATGTTCTCAACATGGTTTTTGAACACAATTGGCTGAGTCCCTTGGTTAGAGGATCAACTAGCATGAAATCAGTACAAATGCACTCAACAACAATGTCATTTTTCTTCACAAGATCTTTAACTGTTAAGTACTTAAATTCTAAATGCTTAGAACCACTGGAGATCTGAGGTTTACGTCAAAATTTTAGGAAGGTTTGCATAATTTTTTTTGGTATTAAGTAGAGGTTGAGTTTCACATATCATTCACAGACGGACGATAAGATAGAGAGAACTATCCAGTCTTTGGAGGATTTGTCGAGGGCTTATGTGCTAGAAAAATGAGGAGCTTGGGATATCCATTTACCGTTGATTGAATTTACTTATAATAATAGTTTCCATTCTAGTATTGTAATGGCACCATATGAAGCATTATATGATAGGAGGTGTAGAATTCCATTATATTGGTATGAGTCAGGCGAGAGTGTTGAACTCGGACCTTAGATTGTGCAGGAAACGACTGAAAAGATCAAGATGATCCAAGAGAGGATGAAAGCTTCTCAGAGTCGTCAGAAGAGTTATCACAACAAGAGGAGGAAGTCGCTTGAGTTTCAAAAGGATGATAATATGTTTCTGAGAGTTACTTCGGTGACTGGTATTGGTAGAGCTTTGAAGTAGAGAAAGCTTACTCTACAATTTGTTGGCCCATATCAGATATTAGAGAAGATATGTGAGGTGGCTTAATGCATTACCTTGGTGTCGTCGCTTGTGAATCTTTATGATGTGTTTCATGTGTCTCAGTTGAGTAAATATATTATGGATCCTTCACATTGTCATACCCTAATTTTTGACCTAAGATACCACCTTACATATGCATCACTGCATCACTAACAGTTTCAGAACAGGATAGATCGTGCGTGGCTTCTAGAAGTCAAAGTCAGGGTTTCTTTAAAATTTCATCTGTTCAAGATCTAATCAATTAGGGTTTGAGTTTCCACTCACCTCAATTGATCTATCTTAATCAATCATCAACATTTGATCTTCAGATTCCCAACTTTTTCTCATGATCTACCATGAATCGACCAATTAGGGTTTTGATCGAAGATAGTGAATCATTGACTTTCTGCTCAATGGATAACCTATTTGCTTGGAGATTGATCTTAACATCTTCAATGAAATATCTTGACCTAATTTCTTGATTCAAAACATTTCAAAAGTCCATGTTTCTTCATCAGACAAATTCTGAATCATCTGATGAAAATTCATCTGCTCAGAAAAGTCAAACTTTGACTTTTGGTCAACTTTTTCAAGACTAAACTTTTTCAATCATAAAAGCATTTCAAATAATCCATCATGATCATAAAAAATCAAGAAATGTGAAAAAGTCAAGATTTGAAAAATTTCTAACACTTAAAAAAAATTTCAAGTGTTAAAAAATATGGTTTTTCCTCACTTTCTAGGCCATTTTTCACCTAGATCCATTTGGATTCAGGAAAAACTCAAAACATGAAAGTTTTAGCCCTTGTTACAAGCTTTCCAAAATGTCCAAGAACTTGCAAAAACATTTTGTCTAGCTATACTTTTGATTTTGAAACATAGAGCTCCAAAACCATGGAATTTCAAGTACATGCTTCATAATTATAAGTCATTTTTCACAAATCTCCCTTCTAGAAGCCTTGTCATCAGCTAGAGGTAGATTATAACTGATAAATATCAGTTTTGAATGATTGAGAAGAGGATTGAATCAAAGAGAAATTTTTAACCATGGTTAGAAAAGTAACTTTTGCATTAAATGCAAAAGATTCCTTCTTACCTCTTAAGCAAGTTGTAAGTTTCTCTCAATGATAGCCATGCCATATCATTCAGATTTCTTGGCCTATAAATAGAGGTCATTTCTTCATTTTTAAATCACACCAAAGCTATCATAGTCAAGTGTTCACTCTTTCTTTCTTGAAATCCAAGTTTCTAAGTTATAAGAGGAGAATTTTGCAATCTTCAAACCTTGCAAAATCTGAGTAAATTTAAGTTTCTAACATGTTCTAAACATCATTTAGAAGTAGTTTAAAACCTAAAACCATCAAGAAACAAGCCAAGAAACCTTTTTCTACACAAAACTCCATTTGTGCAAGTTTTGAGCCTAAACTTGCAAACTTGAAATCCACTCGTGCGTTTTTCAGTTTTTATCATTCAAACACTTTCCATACATCCCATAGAGATGATCCAAGCCCTTAAAAAAGTTCCGTAACAACACCATCATCACCCTCCATTCAAAAACGAGCCACTTGCAACTTGACTTGGTTGGAGTAATTCAAAAGGTTTCAGAATAATCTAAGGATAGGAACACACTCAGGGAGGTTCAAGGAAGCTAAATCAATCGTTACTTTGCACCTGGAAGTTGCCTAGCTCGAACTGGTATTTCATACCAAGAGGTGAGTTTTTCAAACTTTGATTCCTCCATTCATGCATTTTTAGCTTTAAATTTGAAAAGGAAAATGTAGATATTCAATCACTAAAGCTATCTGGATCTTTAATTTGAACTAAAATCAACTGAGTTTAAAGAATTAATCACTTTTTCAATTAGGGTTTAAATTGGGATTAACAAAATTCGCGTTCATCTTTGATCAATAATTTTAACAAGATACATGTTCAAAATCGTGATGAAAATCTAGACAAAATGGTATTTTGAACTTTAAAAATTGATCAAGAAATGAAGAAACACGAATCATCCATGGCCATGGTTTACGCGCTGTCCAGCGAAGAAGATGAAGTTTGAATTTCCAATTTAAAAGTTGGACTTAAAATATATATTTGTAGTTTAAGTTAAAACAATAGATGTATTACTGCCCCAGCGGCTGCTAGCACGCTTCTCATGTCATTTGCCTTGCCTATGGTCCAGGGTTCGAATCCCCTTGAGACCATTTTGTCATTTTTTTCACTTTCCTTCATTTTAAACATTTTCAAAGACTTGTTTTTAAATATAATTAAATGAAGGCGTATAAATAACAAGTTAAACACTTGGCTCAGTGGTAAAGCTTTTCACTTCTAAGCCAAAGGTCTTGAGTTCAAACCTCCTTAGGACCAAAATTAAAGTTTTACTACTTGTTTTTTTCACCTTTTCTATCAAACTTCAACATTTTCAAAAACCAATCAAAACTTCTCATTTTGAGATGATTTTTTGCACACTTGTCATTTAATATACCTATTTTATGATTATGTCAAAAAAATCCAAAAATATTTTCTTTTGATTATATTTTTATTAAGTAAAAAATGAAACATTTTAAGTATTTCTTAATACTTTTCAAAGATGTTTTCTTTCCAACTTTCAAACTCAAATCTTTTCAAAACAATTTGTGAATATACTTCACTTTTCAAAATCATTTTCAAAACCTTTTTCAAAATATTTCAACAAACTTACACACCTTTTTCCATGATCGACTCGAATTGAAGATAAAACCGAACCAGTTTTTTTCCTAGAATTTCTTAATTGATCATGGGCCTCCCTCACGGTGTAAGTCTCAATCCTTTTATGTACATATTAAATTTTCCTTGTACATATTCAATCATCTTCAAAAATATATCAAGCATAAACAAATTTTGTTCGTTTGTTTTCATCCGCTTGTTTATACACCAATTCCATTGGTATTAAGAGAAGCATTATTCTCGGTGAAACTGCTCTTAAACTAATGGGCCTCCCTCACGGTGTAAGTCCCAATCCTTTTATGTACATATTAAATTTTTCTTGTACATATTCAATCATATTTATAAATATCCAAGCATAAAAAAACTTTGTTCTTTTTTTTTCATTCGCTTGTTTATACACCAAATCCATTGGTATTAAGAGAAGCATTATTCCCTGTGAAACTGCTCTTAAAACCAATGGGCCTCTCTCACGGTGTAAGTCCCAATCATTTTTATGTACATATTAAATTTTCCTTGTACATATTCAATCATCTTTATAAATATCCAAGCATAAACAAACTTTGTTCGTTTGTTTCCATTCGCTTGTTTATACACCAATTCCATTGGTATTAAGAGAAGCATTATTCCCGGTGAAACTGCTCTTAAACCAATGGGCCTCCCTCACGGTGTAAGTCTCAACTCTCTTATGTACATATTAATTTTCTTGTACATAAACACCCCTTCGTGTACATATTCATTCCCTTGTACATATTCAAACTTGTATATATTCAAAGTTACACTAGCTTCAAACGCTCGTTTTATACACTTGTTTATATTTCCTTCATAAACTCCTGTGAATACACATCACACGCTTGTTTATATAACTGTGCAGTTATAACGTAACAATTAGCCTAACAAATAGGTTCCCCTTTAGCCTCCTCTTGGGCTTTGTACAAGATAACTCATTTAGTGAGTTAGCCTCCTCTTAAGCTTCGAATAAGATAACTCATTCATCTGAGTTAGCCTCCTCTTAGGCTTCATTTAAAATTTAAATTCTAAAATAAATAATTATTTTTTGAATTCAAAAAACAAATAACTCCTTTTCGGACAAATAATTTCGAACAATTCCTTTTGAACCAATAATTCGAAACCGTTCCTCTTAAAATAGTTCGAAACCCCTTGAATTTTGAATTATCCTCAACTTGAATCAGTAACAAAATAAAACCTTCCTTCAAAACTCAACACAGTTTTTTTCCACGAAAATTTCCTGTAGAAACTCCTCTGAAGCCACGAAGAATGAACGTCCATGCTTGAAACAATGAGGTAAAACAAAGGGGAAATTTTGGGGTGCGACAATTAGTCAGACCATTAACCAATTATTTTCATAAATATTATTTTATATACAAGAGTGGTCGGTAGAGCAATTTTGAGCAACTTGGAGTTATTTTAGAGTTGTAGGAATTGTGGTAGTTTAATAGAAGTTCAAAGTAGAAAATTTGAGTAATTTAGCAGAAGATTAATTAACCAGAAAATAGTCAGAATAGTCTGGATAATTACGTGGTTTGCTTGTAGCTTATTTTGGTTGATTCTGTGTGTTATATATTTGTTGTAAATTGTGAATTTGCAGGTGATAAAATTGTGTTGTGTTGCTTCCTTTGTATAGTTGTTGTTTGCTTGTGATGATGTTGATAATAAATTGCGAGGATGCAGGTTATGATGAAATTGGTTGTGTTACTCTATGTTGTTGTTTTTTCTTGTGATGTGTTGTGATTTTATGATGTTGCGATAAATTTTGTTGATAATGCGATGTTAAAGGGAAATTTAGTGGTGATGAGTTACCTCTAGTTATTGGTAACAATGGTGATATAGGCTTATGCCTTTGTGACGAATGATATATGTTGTTGTGTGATGTAATGTTGCATGTGTTGAGTCACATGCATTGCATATTTAGTGATGGCCTGGATTGGAAAACTGGGACGAAGGCTTATGCCTTAGCCTTTATGGAAACCTATGATGAAGGATTATGCCTTGTTGATGCCTCTATTAATTGGAAATTTGGCGATGGGGTTGAAGCCCTATTGGTACCACATGCACGTGCATTTGAATAAGTTGTTGCATCTCATTGTTGCATATTTGAGTTGTTGTGTTGATAAATTTTTGTCTTTGTATTACGTTGACGATTATGTTGTGATTATTTGTTGTGTGAATAATTTGCGAAGTGGTGATTTGCATTATCTGAATTCTAATATATTATTTATCATACGTTTTTTTAGATTGCTAGATATCTCACCCCTTCTGTTGTGATGTTTCCTCTACATGGGTATCGTGCAGGTAATGAAGAATGAAGCGTTAGTTGTTGTTAGTTCGAGTCGGTTGTCGCTCTGATATGTAACACTCGGGGTGATGAATGCTAGTTGTGTTATTTGTTATTTTTGATTTCGTTGCTGAAAATCATGTTGATTATATGAAAGTAATTGTTGATTTGGACTTGCTTTAAGTTGAAAAGATGTTATGCCAAATTAGTTAATTAATATAGTTTCGCTGCTTAATATTAATAAAGTTGATTCATGTTGTTTCGATTCATCCTAGTTTATGTGTTATTTATATGTGATAGCGTGATGTTGTTGAAGTTGAATTGTAATAATCCAATTGTTCGTTGAAAAGAATTTTACAACTCTGATTTTTTTAATAATTACTGGGGTAGAATTGGGGTATTATATTAGTGGTATCAGAGCTAGACCTCTCCCAGTACAATGTGGTACGAGGACGAACCATGCGGAATTTGGTGGGCACGTAACACCCGAGACCAAAAGAAGGCAGGGGTAGTTACACCGCATGTAACACTCGAGGCCGAAGAGGGGTAAGAGTGGTCGCCACATCAGAATAAGAGGGATCTTGAGACTGTGCAGGTATGGGACTGCATAGTTGAAGGATGACTTATAAGATTTAACTGGTACTACCTATACCAACAAGATGCATCTTCTTTTTGGGAGCCTATTCCATAAGAACTCCACAGTTAAGCGTGCTTGACTTGGAGTAGGATTGATGTTGCAATTGCAGATAATAAGATACGATGGCTGGAAGGAATGATGTTGCAATTGCTGATTATGTGGAAGATGTTGTTAAGGTGATAATACGATGTTGGATATCTAAGAGTAAGTATGATTTGGTTGTTACTTTTTTGAATGTTGATATGTCGAAGTAATGTTGGAGTGATTGATAAGTTATTAACGGATTATGTCGCAGAGGTGTTGAGTGTTTGACATGCGTGTATTCGATTTAAATCACGTTGAGTTATTATTGTGACAGGGAGTAGTGGGTGAAGTGTAGCCAAATGTGAATCGGAGATCGATGAGTTGAATGCCAAATTCGCGTTAAGAATGGTAGCAATTATTAGATTTTCGAGGACGAAAATATCCTAAGTGGAGGAGAATTGTAACACCCGGAAATTTAGTTAATTATTTAATTAAATTATTTAAGGAAATATTGGTTGGCATTAGTCGAAGATTGAGAATTATTTGTGTTATTATAAGAGGCGTTAATTGGATTAATTGTTGATTAGTCGATAGATCAATAATAATAATAATAATAGTTGACTATTAGTAATAATAATAAAATTAGAATAATTGTTGGGCTTGTGTTGGTGGTAGTATGAAGTAAAGTGGGAGTGTACAATTTAGACCCATTAGTGTACTAAGATTTATTATTAGGTTTATTTAAAATAATATAATATTAGTATATTAGTTGTTAGAAAATAAGAAGAATCAGTACGCGGAAAAATAAAATAAAAGGTTGGAAGAAGAGAAAAACAAGGGTTTGGAGATTTAGCTGTCAGGAAAAAATTGCAGACTGAAAGCCACATCGAAATTCGACCAGAACTCTGTAGAGTGACCTTCAATCTAAGGTAAGGGCGGAGTTCTAACTTTCTAATGGGTTGTATTATGAGTGGTATGTGGGAATTAGGATAATGGAGAATTTACTATGAATTTGTGGTTGTTCTGTTTGGTGAAAAACATGTTTAGTTTGAAATCCCAAATTTCTATGGATTGAAATTGTTAGGTTTTGATGATAAATATTTAAATATGTGATGAATAATTTTATTTGGAATGAATTAATTAGAGTCTATATGATGAAGTATTGTTAAATTAATGAGTAGTATATATTTTTTCCTTATATTGTAACAAATAAAGAGATGAAGAATTGAAGTGTCATGTTTCACTGTAGCGAAATTATAAGTGTCATGGTTGTTAGTACTGTAGCAAATTTGAAGTGATATCTATACTTATCCTATCGGAGCCTATACCACTTATAATGATTATGAATTTCAAGTCTTCTATATGTGTTATATTTGTCATTCCTATAGCATTAACTTTCCAAGAAACATGAAAAAATATTAAGTGTTAAGGCTATAGATTTATTGTTTTCAACTGTATCGTTTTGCTTTTCAATTCATATTACACCGTTATATATTTGTAGCATCACTTATATATGCATTGCTTCGTATATGTATTGTATGTGTTTTGAAACCAATGAAAATCCATATAATTTAATAGCAGTTTATTACGATACTGTAGCGGCTATGTTGGTAGATAAATTGTTAAGTAAATAATTTAGTATTATTAAGAATAATGATTTTAGGAGTTTTGAAATTAGAGATAAATAATTATATTAATGTGTTAATTTTAATTATTTTCAATTTCGATAGGGTTGTTAGAGTTGTCAATAAAATTGTCAGGAGTTATTTTGAGTTATTTTGAGTTATTAAGAGTTATACTTTAATTGTTGGGTGATTCTGACATGTTTAGAGTTGTCAGCGTTGTTTTCGAGTTGTTTAAAATTAAATCTAATAAGCCGTAGAATAAGTCATGGAATTAAAGGTAAAGGTATTTGACCCTTTAGAGTTGTTTTGCTATTACTTTAGTCAGACCATTAACCAATTATTTTCATAAATATCATTTTATATACGAGTGGTCGGTAGAACAATTTTGAGCACCTTAGAGTTATTTTAGAATTGTAGGGATTATGGTGGTTTAATAGAAGTTCAAAGTAGAAAATTTGAGTAATTTAGCATAAGATTAATTAACCAGAAAATAGTCAGAATAATCTGGATAATTATGTGGTTTGTTTGTAGCTTATTTTGGTTGATTCGGTGTGTTATATATTTGCTGTAAATTGTAAATTTGCAGGTGATAAAATTGTGTTGTGTTGCTTCTGTTGAATTGTTATTGTTTGCTTGTGATAATGTTGATAATAAATTGTGAGGTTACAGGTTGTGATGAAATTGGTTGTGTTACTCTGTGTTGTTATTTTTCCTTGTGATGTTATGATGTTGTGATAAATTTTGTTGATAATGCGACGTTGAAGGGAAATTTAGTGACGATGGCTTACCTCTAGTTATCGGTAACAATGGTGATATAGGCTTATGCCTTTCTGATGAATGATAAATGTTGTTGTGTGATGTGATGTTGCATGTGTCGAGTCACATGCATTGCATATTTAGTGACGGCCTGGATTGGCAAATTGCGACGAAGGCTTATGCCTTGGCCTTGATGGAAACCTGCAATGATGGCTTATGTCTTGTTGATGCCTCTATTAATTGGCAATTTGGAGATGGGGGATGAAGCCCTGTTGGTACCACATACATGTGCATTTGAATAAGTTGTTGCATCTCATTGTTGCATATTTGAGTTGTTGTGTTGATAAATTGTTGTCGTTGTATTACGTTGACGATTATGTTATGATTGTTTGTTGTGTGAATAATTTGCAAAGTGGTGATTTGCATTATCTGAATTCTAATATATTACTTATCATACGATTTTTTAGATTGTTAAATATCTCACCCCTTCTGTTGTGATGTTGCCTCTACATGGATATCGTGCAGGTAATGAAGAATGAAGTGTTAGTTCTTGTTAGTTCGAGCCGGTTGTCGCTCTGATAAGTTGAAAAGATGTTATGCCAAATTAGTTGATTAATGTAGTTTCGCTGCTTAATATTAATAAATTTGATTCATGTTGTTTCCGTTCATCCTATTTTATGTGTTATTTATCTGTGATAGCGTGATGTTGTTGAAGTTGAATTGTAATACTCCAATTGTTCGTTGAAAAGAGTTTTACAACTCTAACTTTTTTAATAATTACCGGGGTAGAATTGAGGTGTTACAGCTTCATTTGAGACTGCCAAGTACAGGAATAGGGTTTCCCCATTTTGGGATCGTGATAACATTGGTGGTTGGGAGAGTGCCCTTTTGAGGTGGAGGAGAGCTTATTCGCACTCCTCGTTCCATTCAAAGGTCGGACCCTTCCGCAAAAGTTTGAAAAATGGAAGTGTGTGTTGGGCGGATTTGGCGACGAAACGGGAAAGCGACGTGAGCATGTCGTTCATGATTTGGATGGATTTCTTGGAGCTAGGCGTAGGCAACTCGGAGAAAGCCCGACATTTATCGGGGTTTGCCTCAATTCCGCGCTCGGTGAGGTAGAATCCTAGGAATTTTCTGTCCTTGACTCCGAAGGTGCACTTCTCTGGGTTAAACCTCATGCGACATCGTCGAGCCTAGTCGAACACCTTTTTCAGATGTGCAGCGTGATCGATCTCTTCCCGAGATTTGATAATCATGTCTTCCATGTAAACTTCTAGCCTGTCCCTGATTTCGTCGTGGAAGACTTTATTCATCATCCCCAGGTATGTGGTGCCTGCGTTATTCAGCCCGAATGACATTACTTTGTAGTAATAGTTGCCCGAGGCTGTCATGAATGTCGTGCAACATTTGTCGGCTATCGCCATTGGTATTTGGTTGTAACCTGAATACATATCTATAATAGACAACAGTTTATAGTCGGTCGAGTTTTCGACCTGCATATCAATATTAGGTAAAGGAAAATCATCTTTGGGACATGTCCGATTAAGATCGGTATAATCAACACACATCCTCCATTTTCCATTAGATTTTTTGACAAGTACAAAATTGGAGAGCCAACTTGAATACTTGGCCTCCGAAATAAAATTTGCCTCTAGGAGGTCTTTTACAGCCTTTTCAGCAGCCTCCGCTTTTTCGGGAGACTACCTACGCCTACGTTGTACTATGGCCTTAGCTAACGGATCTATGGCTAGCTGGTGACAGGCGACATCAGGGTCGAGTTTGGGCATCTCCGCGGCACTCCAGGCGAACAGATATGCGTTGTCTCTGAGGCAAGATTTGAGATGCTTCTTGGCTAGGTCGGTGAGCCCTGCTCTGATCTTCACACATTTGTTAGGGTCCTTGCCGAGAGGAACGAGCTCGAACTCACTGTCTGGGATTGGGAGGAGGGGGTCCTGGTATTTATTCTGACCTTCGACCTCTTCCTTCACAAATCGGGTGTCGAGGTCGACCGAGTCTACCTTGGGACCTTAGGGCTCTTCAATCTAGGGAGGCTCGATGCGGGGATTGTCTTGGTCGTCCCGCCTGTCGACCTGCTGGGCTCCCGGGTCCACCAAGGTCTGTCCCCTGGCGGCGGCGTTGTGGCACCTTCTGGCTGCTTTGATGTCTCCGCAGATGGTGGCCATGCATCCCCTCTTGGTGTAGAACTTCATTTTGAGGTGAAAGATCAAGGGGACGACGGTGAGCTCTTCCAGAGTGGTCCTTCCAAGAATCGCGCTGTATAGCGAGTGACAGTCTACCACCAAGAAGCGCACCTTGATCTGTCGAGATGTGACGCCCTCACCGAAGGTGACAAAGAGCTCGACATAACCCCAAGGTCTGGAGGTTCACCCGTTGAATCCCTATAGGTTGGACCTTACGTATAGTGATAAGTGGGTTTCGTCCAGTTGGAGGATGCGGAAGAGGTGAGTGTACATCACGTCAACGAAGCTTCCTTCGTTGACCAGAATCTGATGCACTTCAAAATTCTCCATTTTTGCCTTGATGAGGAGGGGGATGTGGGAGTTTGGTGCTCCTCCAGGAAGTTCCTCGAGGTAGAAGGTGGTCGGTTCTGACCTGCCTCGAAACTGCTCGAGGGAGACTTCGTTGATTGGGGTCTTCTCGATCAACTCGTTGAACTTCCTCTTAGCAGAGTTGATTGATAATTGGTTGTCCCCTTCGCCGGATATGACCATGGACGCGAGGAACCTCTCCCATCTATTGTGGGTGAATAGGGGAAGGTCCTCTTTCATGGTCTCCGGTACTTTGAAGTCCTCGGGTCTGGTTACCGAGTAGGCGATCTGGAAGAGACATGCATCCCCCTTTGGCCTGGTCTCGTTGTCGACCTCTTTGCCTTCCCTAGTCTCTCGAGATGACTCGGGTCTCTTGTACTGCTAGAGTCTTTGGCCCTTGATTAGTGTTTCGATTGCGTCTTTGAGATGGACGCAATCCTCGGTAACATGATTGTGGCTCCGGTAGTACTGGCGGTATTTAGACATGTTAGCCCCCAGCTTAGGGGGTGCAGGCTTTGGGCGTCTGACACCGGCTTGTTTGAATTCTGCGGCGGAGCATTCAGCCAAGATCCGCTCACAGGAAGTCGTCAGCGGGGTATATTCTATAAAGCGCCTGGAAGGGCCGCGATGCTCGCGGGCCTCCCGAGGCTTCTTCTCTCCCCCCCCCCCCGTTTTTCACATAAGCATCGGGAGGATCCGGCTTCTTGTTTTCGGGCATTGAGATGTTGAGCAGAATCGGTTGATCTGCGGTTCCTCGACTTTTGAGCGTGATTTGGTGCCTCCTTCTCTTCGTATGTGATGTACACACGAGCTATGTCGAGGAGGGCGTCGAAGGTAGAGGGGGGCTCGATGCCGACCGTTTTCCTGCAGTCAGTGTCGGGGAGGAGCCCTCTCTTTAGAATGTTTATCTTCATGTGATCGTCACAGGGGACCTGAATTTCTTCCCTGTTGAAGCGGTCGATGTACTCGCAAAGAGTCTCGTCTCTCTTCTGGATGATGGCCTCGAGGGAGGCTTCAGTCTTGGGGTGCATGTGGGAGACAGTGAATGTGTTGGTAAACTGTGCTTTCAGATCCCTCCAAAAGTGGATAGACTCGGAGGGCAAGCATTTATACCAATCCATGGTTGTCTTCCTCAGCGTGGTGGGGAACAACTTGCACTTGATCGGTCATCCGATGTTGAGGTAATGAAGCATTGCTTCAAATCCGTTGATGGGGTCGTCCACGCCATCGTAGCTGGTGAGATAGGGAGGTTTCTCCATGCCCTTGGGGATGAGGACCTCCATAATCCTAATGGACAAGCGACCACGGGGGTCTTCTTCGTCCCTTTGCTCGAGGGAGAGGGACGGGGAGTGACGGTGGCGACGATATTTCCTAGAGGGTTCCTCTATTCGAGGATTTCCTCTGTGGTTCTTCAATTCTTCCGCTCCGCACCCTCTACGAGGAAGGAAATGGGCTTGCTTTTTGGCGGGCTTTTATGTGGTCTTTCTCTCAGGGACGGGTCCTCGGCCCTTCGACTGACGGGTTGGGCTAGGAATGTCCCCCCTCTTGGTCCTCCGCGGGGGAGTCTGGGAGCGATGTCTTCTCGAGGAGGGGGACCAGGAGTCTGGCCTTCGGTGACTCCTTGGCGAGCGGCGGGAGGTTTCCAGGATGTTGATACGCTCCCCTTGGGTGAACAACATGAGATTCGTATGATTGATGATTGCAAAGAGCACGGCGGTGGTGGGATCTGCATTCGTCGGAGCCTGGATTTCTTGAAACAAGGTTGGCTCTGGGACTTGTTAGTGGTGTGAGCCACTCCTATGGGAGCCTGTCGAGGAAGAGGTTATTCGACTGTCCTTTGGATCAGTATTGGGGACGTTGTTGTTGTTGGCGTTGGCCAGGTCGGCGAAGAGAGTGTTCTGATTAGCGTTATCTGCTTGGTCGGCCATGATGACAAAGAAGGGTTTTTTTTTGTTCTTTGAAGAAAAGATACGGGGAAACAAGTATTCCATAGATAGTGCCACTAATTGTACCTGATCAAGAGGATCGTTGATGGCCCAAGTTGCTGCTGTGGTTGGAGAAAGATATGGGGTACCTGCAAGATACTCTGATACCAAAGTAAGGAAGGGCAAGAGGAGAGAGCAAGTAAAGAGTGAAGAGAATAGAATAAAATACTTGACCCTCTCGAATGAAAGGGTATTTATAACCCCCAGCGTTGGGCTAAGGTCCAGTTAGCGGACTGCTTTAGCAAAGCCCACTAAAGGACTGTCAGGGCTTGCGTGAGCAAGAAGTCCAGTACGTGGCCTTCTCCCTGGTTGCAACTCCGAGATATAAGGGGCCGTTGACATGTTATTCTTGGAGGGTGTGGTGACGGTTAAGTAACTGTTGACCACGTGGCCCTAACGCGCACGTGGGGACTTCTCTAGCATTTATGGGCATATGAGCCTCCGGGTCCTTAATGCCCATTGGACGAGGCCTTAATAGACCTAGGCTAGATGCTGGTCCAGTCCAGAACCTAGTGATATTTTAACTAGGTTGATCTCAAACTGATAGAGTTTAAACAAGGCTGAGCTCAAGAACCTAGTGAGATTTTAAATAATCTGATCTTGGACTATTTTGGATATTTTACTGATTGATCTTCACGAACCACAAGAGAACTTTTTTTCAAGGAGAAACTCACGAATCGAATGAAAACTTCATAAGATAATCTCCTAAGGAAAACAAGTGCTTTTACATACTTAACTTGCAACAAAACAAAAAATTCCTATGGAAGAATATTTTGAACAACAGAATATTAACTCTTGGTAAATTACAAATAAGCTCTCACCTATAACAAAGATTATAACTTAAACTCAACACTACTCTCGAATCACTACGGCTAAATATATCAGAGAAAAATAAGAGATTTAAAAAAAAAAGTTAACCCGGTCGTCCCTCCCTTGGACGGACCGGTGGTTTAATTTTTAAAAGTGGACCCGTGCGTCCCACCCTTGGACGACCCAATGCTAAAGTCCAAATTTTTCGTGGCATTTTGGTATTTTTTTTTTACAATAGTGGCAATATGGTGTATTCTTTTTGAAAGAGTGGCAAAAAGATAAAAAAATTCCCACTACCTCCACTCTATACAACTTCATAGCTCCGTCTTGTACCTCAAAACTTCCTCCCCAAGTTTTCATTTGTCTTTGATCTTATCCTCTCAATTCCTATTTTATGCTCAATCCTTCTTGCTATATATCAGACCTCTTCATACACAAATTTTTTGGGGGATAGCCTCACAAACCATTAAACTTCTGAACTCCTCTTCATCTCATACGAACCATTCTTAACATAAACAAACCTTCACAGAACCTCATTCTGCCTTCCTCACACTATCTCCTCCGCCTTATCTTTCATACTCTGCCTTCACTCCATTAATCCATACAAACAACACCATTCTTCCAAAACCAAAAATAGAACCATAAACTCAAATTTGCCTAAACCGAAAAACTCAGCAACACCTCACCTCAACTCACAAATCCAACCCACATCCCAAACTCCTTCATCTACACCAAAACCGCTCCATACCTCCGTAATCACTTTTCCCAAATTACTAAAGCTCACTACAACCTTCATACTCTTTCCAACCTTTCATACTTCATAACAACCTCACTTCAACAACCACCATTAACATCTAACCCAGACCAACAGCCTTACCTCCATTCAACTGCACCAAATCATGCACCAACCCACTCGCACAGAACCCAAAACGAAACAGAACTCAGAAAGTAGATCCAAAACGAGATCAAGAAGAAGACGAAGCAGGAGGTAAAAGAAAATGAGACGAGTTTGAAGGAATACGCGTACCTGATCTTCATCATTTATGGTTTGATGTTCCATTTGTTATTTCAATCTTGTTTTCAATTTGTTTTTTTGCGTTAGATTGAGAGAGATGGAAAAGATGAGATTTTTGTTTTGTTTTTTTTTTTGAGCGTGAAACAATGTTGAAGCAGTGAGAAAGATGATGTTTGAGCGTTAATGATATACAAAAATAGTAGAAACGTACGCGAGAGAGGCAGAGAGATCGCGAGAAAAAAACAAAAGAAACAGAGAAGAGCGTACGAGTCCCAAAGTTTTTTACTACTATATTAATTTTAATTTTCGAAATAATAATAATAATAGTTGGTAACAAGGCGGGTGGCGGCTGCACCTAGCAGATCTAGGGTTTTCCAAAATCCAATTGTTTCTTAGTTTGATTTGGGCCTAAGGCCAACTTGACCCATTTCGAATTTGTTCACCAACATCATCCTGTTTCGAGAATCACACCCCCTCCTGTCATTCTTTTAATTTTATTTAGTTGTATTCTTTATTTAGTTATTTTAATTACTATAATAAAAATAATAATATTATTAATAATAATATTAATATTATTAATAATAATATATGGTTTAGGTTAATTTTCTTTTTATCTAGATATATTTTTATATAAAAAAACAAGAGATTTTTAATTGTTAGGTTTTTTTCTTATAATTAATCTTATTTTATTTAATTGTTGAATTATAATTATTACTTGTGCATAGATTTGTAATTACTCGATTCATTCCCATTTGTAAACATGTATCCTCATCCCCATGAGATGTAATAATTTAGTAATTATTTTATTATTCAATCATTCGTCACAAAGCACGAACCAAAAATATTTCAAAGGAATACTCGATCATGAGCCATTTTTCACTACCTTGAGTCGACAAAGCTAAGAAGCATCGCAACGGCCACACTTTTGTGCACATACCACGCTTGCTCTTGGGCTTACAATGAGGTTTTAGTTGATTAGTTAAATATTATTTAATTATCTAATTAGGTTATTTAAAATTGATCAGTCAATCTAATTAATTTTATTAATCTAATTACTTGATTAAACTTCGTTTAGTTAATCGATTAAATTTATTTTGCGCATGCACCTACACAATATCAATTATCTTATCATTTGTGCGAGCCACCTTGTATGAGTTTTTTATTGATTTATTAATGCTTCCATGAAAGTTCTCAATTATTCGTTTCATTTCCATTCTCATGCCTTGGTCCATATACCAAGTTCTCATCCAAAGAACCTCATGGTAGGGAGTAGACACTTGTTTATTCTCTCGAGATTAATCAAGCTTTCTTGGTTAATCATAACCCAAATCTTCTCTCATTGTATATTCACCACATTCATAATAAATTCTCAAACCTCGATCCAACGTCGAGTGACTTTTCAAAAACCTTTTCATAATAAATCATGAGCATTTAAATCGTTGGTTGCTAGACCAATTGTTTGAAAACTTGTGCCAAATGAACTCTGAGTCTTTAAATCATTGGATGCTAGACTAATTGTTTGAAGACTCTTAATAACGTGGACTTTGTTTCACTTCACTTTTTCATAAGAAAACTTTTTGGGATGATAGACGACTCGTTGGGAATTGAGCTCCTCTGGTTTCTATTATTTAAATCGTAGGATGCTAGTCCTATTGTTTGGTACTTTTCACCCGCAATAAAAATCAATTCAACTCATCAAACCTTGCCCACGTGCAAGTCCTTTTTCAAACTTCGCTCACATGCGAATTGCACTTGTGATGCCTTATTGTCCACGTACGATTAAGCTCCTATTTTTCATAAATAAAATCAACCAACCAACAAATGTTCTCGCAACCGAGAGCTACGTAAGCTCTGACTTTCCCATCACACTTGGAGAATACGTAGGTACGAGATTCTAACATCTTGGCGAGCACGCTTTCAAACAAATTAAAACATGTCTCATTTATTTTCTCTTTTCGCACATAGTAATTATAAGATAGCAAATTAACACACTAAACACACAAACACTTAGAACTAAATGGGTCCCATCGAGTACGATGGATGTGAGGGGTGCTAATAACTTCCCCTTGCATAACCGACTCCTGAACCTGCATCTCTTGGATCCGAAGACCATTTCGTTACATTTTCATCTCTTAGGTTTTATATATATATTTCCCCATTCCTCTTTAGGAATAAATAAAGTTAGATGACGACTTCATTGTTTCAGTATCGAATTATTAAAAAATTTCGATTGACTTCAACAGTTTGGCGACTCCACTGGGGAGTATTTTCTCAAGCGAGTCAACCCTAATTTAGTTCTTCGCAAGTTTGTGTGTTTATTGTTTTACTTTGCTTTCTTCTTAGTGATTTATCTCTCGCTTATGTTTATGTTTCAGTCTTTATTTCCTTTATGTTTTATATTATCTTGTTGATATTTTTGTGTTGGGAACTTTTTGGCTATGATACATAAATAAGACCAGTACCCAGGCTTCTAGGTAACATTTAGGATAGATGTGGTTGCGTAGCTTAGGTCCATTATACATTCGTGTCTCTTGGATCGACGTGAAGACCTAGCTTAGAGTTGGTCGTTTTAAGGAAGTTGTTGCACCGCATGCTAGTGTGGGACGATAATTTCTAGACAAAGGACCTATAACTCTAAGTATATTAGGATATCCAAACCTGAACCGACCGCTCAAATAAAAAGTTTTTGAGTATTCCTTTAAGAGCCGTTTCTTGGAGTATACTTTTGGAAATGTTATCACCACGTAGGTCGTTCGCGTGATGATAATGTTTGTCAAAAGGGGATCTGAGACTCCGAGAAACATTTAGCAAAAAACCTAGAACAATTATGTGTATGGGGTTATTGGGTAGAAAATTTAGAGACATCTAATCATAGGTAGCTTACCTAAATAGGTTGTTTTATTATCCATTTACTTGTATCATTCCCGATTCACATCTTTATGTACATGCTACAATCATTCTGTTGCATTTCACATGTGACATTTTATCCCATTAACATCCTTATTGCACATAAAAAAATGCATTTTGCATTGCATTATCATGCATGCATTTTATCATCCAGACACTCATTACCCTCTGTTCGTTCATTCAGTTAACAAAGCAAGCTGATTCCTCGACACCCCTACGAAACTAGAGTTGTTTGTCAAGTTGAGAATGGAGAATCTAGAACAACACAATGCTGAATTCAGGGTGGATATTGATTATTTGAAGTCTGGAATGACCAAGCTCACAGAAATGATGCAGGTGATTATGGCCAGAACTGATCCACCTCAAAGGACTATTGTCTCTGAAGTCGATACTATTGTTGTGGAGCCACCACAAATTCAGAATGTTGCTACTACCTGGCCAGAATTTGGTCTACTGCATAATTATTCTCCACCATATGAAATTAATCATGGAGTGGGTCAATCTGCTCAACAGACTGTTCAGATTCCCGTGGTCACCGAACAACGACCAATCACCCAAACCATACCTCAAGTTCCTTTTGGAAAGCACTTCACATACCAGGCTGATGGCTCCCAAAATGGCGATCAAGTGCAGAATGATGAAGTTGAAGAAGTGAAAGAGAAGTACAATACTATTGAGAAGAGTTTGAAGGCTGTGGAAGGAAATGGAACTTTTGGCTTCGATACCTCTAACCTCTGCTTGGTTTATGATTTGGTTATGCCTACAAAATTTTCAAAGTCCCTGAATTCGAGAAGTACAAGGGACTTACTTGTCCAAAAGATCATCTGACCATGTACTTCCGCAAAATGGCTGCTTATGAAAAGAATGACAAGCTGCTTATTCATTACTTCCAGGATAGTCTGAATGGAGCTTCTCTAAAGTGGTATATGAGCCTAAAGAGAGAGGACATCAACTCTACAAGGGACTTGGTTGAAGATTTCTTGAAATAATACAAGTTCAACTTGGATATGGCCCCTGACTGTAAACAGTTGCAAGCTATGACTATGAAAAATCAGTTTCAGTCCACGTACCAGTGTTAAGTCCCAGGCCCTGGCCGACTTTATGGTGGAATTTACTTCTCCGTCGGGCGTGGTACCTACTCAAAGATGGATTCTGTCCGTTGATGGCTCATCTAATCTGAAAGGCAGCGGCGCGGGAGTGGTTTTGGAGGGCCCGGGGGAAATGGTTTTGGAGTATTCCTTACGTTTTGGTTTTCGAACGAGTAATAACCAAGCAGAGTATGAAGCTCTTCTGGTTGGTTTGAGGCTGGCCTTGGAGGTTGGAGTGACACATCTGCTGGTCCGTACATACTCACAGTTGGTGGCCGGGCAGGTGGACGGATCTTTTTAGACAAAAGACCTCATCTTAGCAAAGTATGTGCAGCAGGTCGTTTCCTTAAGTCGGCGGTTTGAAGCCTTTGAAATATATCATGTGTCCCGGGAAGAGAATACCCGCGCCGATCTCTTATCCCGGCTAGCCAGCACTAAAGGCTTCGGGGTAAACAAGTCGGTCATACAAGAAGTGCTCCTTGCGCCCAGTATTGAAAGGGAGGAGTCCCTAGCCATTGACGAGGGAGATGGGTGGATGAGTCCGATCATTCGCTATTTACAGCAGGATATGCTGCCCGAGGATAGAGAAAAGGCCAAATGGATCAAGAAAATCTCATCCAGGTTCGTGATGGAATCTGGGAAATTGTCAGATTACGGCGAGCAGCCCCAATGTTACGATGTGTGGCGGAGGGGGATGTACCTGTGGTAATTAAAGAAGTTCATGAGGGGGTCTGTGGAAATCACGGAGGTGGTAGAGCTTTAGCTGGTCAAATCCTAAGAGTCGGGTACTACTGGCCTACTCTGGCAAAAGATTGTGTAGGGTATGTGGCACGATGTGCAAAGTGTCAAGCGTTTGCTCTAAGTATTCACACTCCGGCTAAACTCCTGCATACCGTTCTGGCCCCGTGGCCTTTCTATCAGTGGGGGGATGACATCCTAGGGCCGTTCCCAGTGGCCCCAGGACAACTGAAGTTTCTAATTGTGGCTGTTGATTATTTCACTAAATGGGTGGAGGTTGAGGCAGTGTCTCGGGTATCAGCAGATCGAGTTTGACGTTTTTATTGGAGGAATATTATTTGTCGTTTCGGGCTACCTCGGGTTATTGTTTCCGATAATGGAGCGTAATTCGCAAGCGCTTTGGTGGTGGAATTCTGCAAAGAGCTCGGAATTCAAAATAAGTTCATATTCGTAGAACACCCACAGGCGAATGGACAGGCCGAGTCATCCAACAAAGTAATCTTGAATGCGTTAAAGAAGAAGCTGGATTTCGCCAAGGGGCTATGGACACAATGACTACATGAAGTGTTGTGGGGGTACCACACCACGGTTCACTCCACGACTCAGGAGACTCCTTTTAGGATGGTTTTTGGAGTCAATGCCATGATCCCGGTGGAGTTCGCCTTGCCATCTTAGAGGCAGAAGTACGTTGAGGAAGAGTCTAATAAACTGGCCTTGGATGAGGAGGCAGATCTGTTGGAGGAAGTAAGGGGCACGGCCCATGTCGGGAGGGGAAGCAAGGATGACAGACGTTTCAACTTGCAGTAAGCGGTAGTTTCAAGGTCAGAGATTTAGTACTCAAAAAAGTAACTGATCCAACCAAGAGGGGCAAATTGGATCCTAATTGGGAAGGACCGCTCAGGGTCTCGGAGAAATTGCACAACGGAGCTTATAAGTTGGAAACGCTGGTCGGGTCCGAGTTGCTTAGGACCTGGAATGTTGTTAATCTTAAATTATATTTTAGTTAGATATTGTGATGATGTAAAATAAATGGTGCACTCTTTTCCCTAGGCAAGGGCCGGGGTTTTTAATGAGGCACCTATAAAAATGTTATTTGCATTGCAAAATATGACTTCCATCCAAAGGCGGGAGCCTCGGGTACGTCCTGCAGAGCTCTGGTCCGATCTCGGATCAACTCTCAGTAAACGATAAATCCTCTAATCCAAGGCGGGAGCCACGGGTACGTCCTGCAGAGCTCTGGTCCGATCTCGGATCAACTCTCAGTAAACGATAAATCCTCTAATCCAAGGCGGGAGCCACGGGTACGTCCTATAGAGCTCTGGTCCGATCTCAGATCAACTCTCAGTCACGATAATTCCTCACGATAATTCCTCTAATACAAGCCGGGAGCCTCTAGTTCGCCCCAAAGAGCTCCGATTCAAACTCGGAATAACGATTAAAAACATAGTATGAAGGAGTACATTGGCATTGTGAACAGTTGTTACGTGCTCGTCAAAACCATCAGGGTTATTTGCTGCACCCTATGGCTTGGGGGGCTAATAGCATAACATAAATGGTTCACAATTATATGCAAGCAATCATGCAGTTAAACGATGTTTTAGCAAAAATAAACACACTGCAGCAGTATCAAAAGCCCGGAGGGGCAAAATTCAAAACATACAAAATGCATCCACCAAGGGGGGATGACTAACTACAAAAGGAAACAACAAAACAAAACATTAAGGGCGATCAGTTGTTGGGGTCGGCAGTGCCCACGTTGACATTCTCTTCGCTTTGTGTGGCTTCACTATCATCTTCGTCGATATCCACCAACTTCCCGTCAATGGTAGCCTTAAAAAGTCAACTTCTGAGATATCCAAATCGGGATACAGACAGGTGACCTGAGTTTTGGCTCGGTCGAAAGCCAAGTCCCCGGTGTAATACGGTGAACTGACTTTGAGATTTTTTGTATCGCAAATATGCGGATAGCAAGAGTCGCCACCGACTTTTCTTTTATCCAATTAAGGGAAGGTGAAAAGAACAGGAAAAGACCTTCGTTAGATTCTGAGTAAGGGAGAAGGTTATGAAAAGGGAAGGTATTAGCACCCCTTTTCATCCGTAGTTATCTACGGGCTCTTAGTTTCTCTTAGATCATTTTCAAAAAACAAGTTCTTTCTGTGTGTTTGACAAAAATGTTTTGAAAAGGCATTTTGCTTTAACTTTGTAATGATTCATGTAGGAATGTATACAAAGTGTTCGGAAATGTTTTGTTTTTGAAAAGAAGTTTGAACTTTAACAAAAGTGTGAGGTGTGAAAAGTATTTGATTTGAGCAAGCAACTAAAAGTCTTATTACCTACTCAGAATTGGTCGTTTTCGTGTTATTTTACGTTCCTTTAGAATAGCTCTATCCATACCATTAGTTGGTAGGTAACCCTATTCGTTGGATGTAGAAGGGACATTCGAAGGGACATCGTATGGTCATAGAAGGCAACTTGTAGGAAGTATCCTAGCACATTCGAAGGGACTATCATCATTTTTCGTAGGCGACAATCGAGGGTCAAGATCATGTATTCGTAGGCGATATCGTGGGTCTATGATCTTTGTATCGAAGGGACTATGATGATTTGTTTTGAAGGCAACGGTGCTAGAATACCTCTACGTTTGAGGGACTTGACCATTTGTATTCGTAAAGGCAACGAGAGAGAATTACCCTAAGGGGTGCATGTGTGAAAAGAGTGTGTCAATTCAGATATTTTTATCTTGAAATTATGAGTGGTCTATGTCCAATTTTATCTTGCCATACACGCCTAGTTACTAGCAATTTATAGGGTGCAGAAAGTAAATTGCGGAAAGTAAAGTGCGGAAAGATAAAGTCCTACGCTATTACATGGCTTTGGGGCAGTTACATAATAAGAGTGCGGAAAATAAAAACCCTAATTAAACTATTACATCCCATAGGCAATTACATAATTGAAAAAGCGGGAAAAATCGTCAAAGCGTTACAACTTGACGGATACAAAATCGGAAAATACGAGAAAATTGCATAGGAAGAAAATGTTAGTAAAAATAAGTATTTTTGAATGAGGAAAAAGGTTTTATGTTAGTAATGACATAAATATGATAAGATAAATTTTTGGTAATTTTCTGAATCGATTTGATAATTTAAAAACAATTAAAAGTCATTCAAATGATTAATTAGCAATTAAATAAAATATGCATGCAAAAATATTAATTTTAATGCTACAAAATTAAATAAACATTTTTCTGATGATAATGCAAAAAAGAAATATTTTTGGAGTTTTTTAGATGCATGATAAAAAATATTGAAGATAAATTAAATTAGATGAAAAATATTAAAGAAAAATAAGAAAAATATGTTAGTTTTCTAACTTGCAAAAATATATTGGTCTTGCCAGGATTCGAACTGGAGACCCTTGCTTCACAAGGCGCTGCCATGACCAACTGAGCTAGAGCGTCCACGTGTTTAGAAAATGAAACGAATTCGTTTTAAGCAAAAACGCTTCCTGGGAATTCAAATCACGCGCGAAGAACACCTTCTTCTTCGTTTGAATTTCAGGAAACTTAGCGTCGGCTAAGTTCGACGCTATGGCCCCTGCATAATTCAAAAACTCCATACAAGCAATATAAATGGATTGTGAGTACATGAATCGATTGCAAATTGAATTCTAAACACACTGGTGGCATTCATTTGGTCCAATTTTTCCGTTTTAAGAAAACCCTAAATTGGTTCAGAAAACCCTAGCCATGGTATATTTCGATTCAGGCCATGAAAATGCAATTGGATTGTCCAGAAAGCTTGCAAACTTCAAACTAAACACAAAGCAAACATCAAAACACGTTAAAAATGCATGAATGATAGAAATCGAAATTTGAAAAAGTATGAACAAACCAAATTGTGTTTTCTCAATTCTTGATGTTTTTGAGAGATGTAAAGGTCTGGAATGATTCCAGGGACTCCAAGGAATGTGTTTGGATGCTTAGAATTGGCTGAATCGATCCGAAACCAAGGCTGCAGATTGCTTGAAGTGCACGGTTTTTTGACTTTAGGTTAGGGTTCCTCCAAGCAATTTTTCTGTTCTTGTTCATGTGGTATGCATTGTACATTTATAGTAGGTGGATTTTGGGCTGATTTGAGGAACAAATAATGAACAATCAATGCAAAAATTATTTGATTTTGTACAAAATCAAATCTTCCTTATATTGATCAATTTCTTGCCAAATCAATACAAATTTCGAAATTTGCCAGCTTGTGTGAGTTACTTGGATCTCAAGTATGAGAGAAAAATCAATTTTGCATTTAATTTTGATTTTATACCTTATTTTTTAATTTAATTTGTTTTTAAATGAATAAAATCCAAATTAAATAGAAAAATAAAGACAAAATTCGTGGCATTGGGCTTGAAGGTTCCAAATAAGATAAGGAACAAGTTTAAACCAAGAAAAACTAGGCCCATTTGCAAAATTTTGGATTTTGACAAGTATTTCTCTTTGTGCACCTCTTCAAAAATGCCCAACTTGTGCAAGGTGTATTTTGCTCAATTTTCCACATTTTTGAGTGTTCTTGGACTTTTTAGAAAGCTCTAAGTGTCCTCTAAACAACCTCTTTAGTTTCATCTCAATTGGAGTTTCCATGCTCAATAAATCTTCAAAACAAAAAGTTGACTTTTTGTTGACTTTGAAAAGGACCTGTAATATTTTGATCCATATCTTCCAAATGAAGCATTTTTTGAACATTCTTGTGAGACATGAATTTGTAGAGAATTGGATTTCCATCAAAATGAGAGGTGGTGGAAAACTTTCTGAGAAAGTATGAAGAAGTTATGCTCAGTCAAAGTTCAGTTGACTTTTCATTGGAAAACCCTAATTTGGAAAGTTTGACTTTTGTGCAAATCTTGAGTTTTCTTGATGAATCATGATCAACCCTTGATCAAATGATAAATGTAACTTCAAAATGAGGATGTTGACCAAAAATCAGGAAGTTTGTCTGTATGTTGACCACGATTGACTTTTGTCAATCAATGATTTTCAACCATCTGAGCAATTGTCTGAGGAAATTTGATTTGTGAGGCTTGAAACTTGACATGGAGAATCTTTGAAGCATATGAGGAGGCATGATGACCGTTGGAGATGTTGGAAGTCCATCTGGATCTGAGGATAGCCAAACCCTAGTTTGGGTTGATTGTCTAGGAGAGGGTTTGTCTGATCAACCCTTGAGGAATCCTTGAGTATAGATGTATGAAATGTCTTGAGAAGTAGGAGGGCAAATTTTGGGGTATGACACCCGGCGTTCATCACGTCCATTCGGGATTTCTCCAGAGCATCTTGCAAGTCGGAACAAGACTTCTCGGAATCTTGGAGCTTGGCCGATAACTCGCTAGCCGAAGTTTTGGTTTGAGCAAGTTCTTCCTCTAAGGCTTTTATCCGGTTATCAGACTCCGAGTTTTTGTTCTCTAGGTCCGTGATACTCGCAGCCGCTTCCACAATTTTGTCCTTAAGCACATTGTTCGCGTCATAAAGGAACTTCTCGTTGTCGGACAACCTTGTGATCTCCTTCTCCAGGTCGGACTTCTTCTGTTCCACATCGTCACCAGACTCGAACAGGCTACGGGTAAGTACTGCACACCTCATCAGATACGAGCTCAGCTGTTTGGTTATCTGCAGTGAACCCAGATTTCTCAACTTGGCTACGTCTTCAGTAGCATTGAGATGATCGTATAGAAATTTGAGGCCGTCAAAATCGGCAGACCAAAACTTATTCTTTGTGGAAGCCCTGTTTGAATTTCCACCGGTTTCTTTAAGCAAAGTTGACATTTCCCAGTCCGCTGAGTTGTTTTCATTCCCCATAATGGTTTTTAACTTCTTTGGGGCAGGCTCAATAGTTGGTTCAGGTTCAACAGGACGCTTGACCGGAGAAGCAGTAATCACGGCAGCTTCCAATGCACTTGCTCGGGCCGCGGTATTCTTTTTCTTCTTTGGAATGCGGATCTCCATCCCGACTAAGTCTGACTTGATCTGGGAAGGACCACCATCACCCATCCGAGAAGCACGAGCCGCCGCCATCAGTTTCCTTTGTTCCTTCACGGACATGTCGGTCATTTTGTCTGCATTTAAGAGAAAAGCAAAAGGGAAATAGACAGGTATGATGGGGATGATTGCAAAAATCTTGTTGGGAATTTCTTACCTAGGAAGTCGGGACTTCCTTTGGGGGCAGGGCAAGCAAGTCCTTGACCCTTATTCGCCTGAAGGAATCCAAAACTTCTAGGGAAAGAGTCTCGGATTCATTTAGGTTGTCATAGTCAAAACCGGAGATAGGGAGCGGGTCACTGGTCCAATACAAAGGGAATTTGTGGTGCTCGGCACCATAAATAACAGGGGCCCACATTTGATTCGGACAAAGCGTTCCTTGTAACTTTTGAAGTTTGAGGTATAGGCTTGAAGGAAGCTCTTTTTCGGGATGCCGCTGATGGCAACCCAACTTCTAGGCTCAGCACTTTTTATCACGAAGAAGGAGAAAAATAGGCCGATAGTGGGGGCTATTAGGAGGGCTTGACAGATTATCTCAAACGCCCTGATAAACCCCCAACTATTTGGGCGGAGTTGAGAGGGAGCAACATTCATGGTTCGAAGGATGTCAGTCTCAAAGTCAGAGAGGGGAAATTGGATACTAAACTCTTCTATGACCCCGGTATAAAAGTAGAACCACTCGGAGTCAACTCCTTTGGGCCGGATCACGCAAACGTTTTCTCCAGATTCACAAGGTTCTAAAATCACGTCATCCTCATTCCCTGTGCATGAAACGTTCCAGAGAGAGCGCAAGGTAGCGATTTCGACACCTTGTATCAAGCTTTGTTTGAAGCCTATGGCCTCTCCTTTGATTAATTTGTTGGATTCCATTATAAGCTCCACCGAACCTGAAGAGTCAGGGTCAGAATCACTGTCAGAAGTAAAAACTTCAGTGCAAACCCTGTCCGTAACCCTTTTTAGTTCAGATACCCTCTGAGCATCTCTCATATCACGCATGCAATCCTCAAACAAGATTTTACGTTCTTCGTTTCTTAAGTGTATTTTGCAACCGAAGTCATCGCACTCTCTAATAATGACCATTCTCTGATTAAAATAAAAATAAGATAAAGAAAAAGAGGATACCTGAGTGGATGATTGGATGACTGAAAGAAGGTTTTGAAGCAATTGACGGCAAGAATGCAAAGGGGTTGTTGAAATATGAAAGAGAGGATTTCTTGGGAAAAGAGTAAATGCAATATAATGAGAAAGGAGGAAAAGAAGGCGTACAGTTAGCTAAGGGTTTACGGTTTCTAGTCGGTTGGTCAACACGGATTCAAAAGGGTTTAAAACCGTATGACCAAGGGGGCTTATGATCATATATAAATTCCTCAGCCGAGATGTAAGGCCGGAGGGAGGTTTGCAGGAATCCGGGATGGATCTCGGACTTATAGATGAGATCTTTATCTGGCGTGATTCCCGGAATTGGGATATGAGACCGGGCCGGTCCCGAGATATGATCCGATCATCTGTCTGGGTTAGAGGCTCGGATAGGGGAAGACGTTACCGATTGGAGGAATAATAAGGGCATGGAGTCATTATGAGACGTTACAGAGTAAGCCATCATGAGCTGAAACGGTCGACCCCTTCACCTCCAAGCCATAGTTAATGCGCTAAGGCAGTTGCAGAAAGGGAAAAAGGACTTCATGAATCATTGATATAAATAGGGCTGCCGCCAACGGGATAAGCAAGACAATCATCAGCTTGGAACTCTAGCCACTACGCTTGAGCTTCCAAATCCCTAAAAATATCATCAAAGAGGTTTTTTTTGCAAGAACAAAACCAATGCAATCAGTGGGTCTCATACACCACAGCCTTACCAACCTGCAGTTGCTCAGCAATCACCATTCATGCCATACTATCCATACACGTATATTACAGCTGCTCAATACCTTTATAACTGAAATTTCTGGTATGTTTAAATATTACGTTTTTCCAACGGTTGAGAATTTGCCAACACTTTTAGAGGGACCTAATTGCACAGACACTTATGTGTGGTCTAGAACACATCACCATTTATATAAATAAGAGTCTTAGGGTTATTGGATAACACATCTCAATAAAATACTTCTTTCCCAATTTCTGATTAATGCAGAAGTGTATTACAACGACGATAAACCTCATGTTGAATTCAAGATCCCAGATGGATCTGGGTCCTTTGCCACCTTGAAAGAAATGTTGAACGGTTTACTGCCTGATTCCGAGAACAAAAAGGTGACAAAGATTGAGTTTCACGAGGATTACAGTGGTATAGATGGTTGGGAGAAATATAACTTAATCGAGTTGAAGAATAATGAAATATAACTTAATCGAGTTGGAGAAATATAACTTAATTGAGTACTATTTATGTTTGTTGTTTGTCATCTTATGTTTGTTAAATTTTTCGAGTTTCTTATTTGTGTTATTTTGTTTTCTTTATGTAATTGAAACATGTACTAGCCAAAAAATATTATGCAATAAACTAGAAGTTTGTTTGTCACAACATATACATATAATACAATCATAAAAATATAAATCTACATAGGCCTTCTAGGGGAAATATCGTTCAACCTAGCTAACCCAGTATAAACCTCATCATCAAGGTTCACCAACCCCATGAGGTTATCTAAGTGAACTTCGATGACTTTTAGGCGGCTATCAAGGTCACCTGCGGGAGGAGGTGGTGGTGCTGGATCGGAAGAATCTCTGGTACCTGAATGCCATGGGATATCAGATGATGAAGCCGGTGATATGACCCGAGGGTGTGACATACTATAGAACTACTCAAGGTATCCATCCTCGCACTTCCCAGGCTCCTGAAACCCAACAAATGCATCAATGATCTCATGAGGGAGCTGATGATGTGACTCTGAAACCATTATTCAATTCCACCAGCTGGAGCCTCTAGGACCAGACGTGGGATTCCCTGTATACAACCATATTGGCATATACACCTCTCAGGAAAGTGTCTAGCCACATAGCTCTCCCAGCTGACATACCCTAAATATAAAGTAGATACCTCAAAAGGACGATGAAGGCGATGAGCCTTATACGGTGTCCAGATGATATCATCCAGGAACAGAGCATCCAGCCTCCTCCTATACTCCATCAACCCTCGTGGAATGGCTTGTTTGGCCTTGAACCTCTTCGCATATGGGTCTCTAGCCTCAATACACTGGATCTTCCGCTCACAGATGTGAGGGAAGTGCTCCTATATCCAACACTTTATAAAAATCATGAAATTGTTGTACTATAACCTAATAATTATTAAAAAAAATCATTTAATGTGCACAATCATCGCCTGACTGACCTCCAAAGCATCCATAACCATACGCACTGTCGTTTCCTGATCCCTATAGACTAGTGTGAAAAACGTACCAGCAATCGGAAGGTGAAAGAGGGCGTCCACATCATTCAAAGTCACTGTCATCTCCCCAAATAGAAGATGGGAGAATGATGTCTCTGGGAGTCACCTCTCAAAAAAAGTTGATAGCAGGAAGGCGTTCAACATCCTTAAGGAGCATCCAACAAAGTTTTCCAGATGAAAATCCTCGACTATCTACCTCACCCGCTCTGGCATCAGACTCTCGGGAAAGTTCTTCAACTTCGACCCATGAGAAGCAACCTTCAACACCGGATGCTCCTGTAAAATAACAACACAATTGAAATAAATTAGTATACACCAAAATATGTAATACAAATAAAAATTAAAAAGGTCCTGTCAGAAGGTATACATCAACGTATCCCGTCAACACAGACTTGTCAGAAGGTCCTCTGTGGAAACCTCCATCAGTACACACTGATGGCTCCGTAGATGCAACAATGGTGGTTCCTATATCAGCACGGGACACCACGTTAACTCCCTCTTGAATTGGCTCCTAAATAATCTAATCATGTACATTCGACTCATGTACCATCGACTCCTAAACAACCAACTCCTGAACCATCGGGTACTCCTCAATTACCTGCTTTACTGTAGGAGAAAGAGTCCAATCCTCCACCGTAGGAGGCTGATCTTCAACTATTGTAAATGCTCAACCAATCCGCCTGCGAGGTCATGGAACCCTTTAACCTCCTTCTCAGCCACCCATTTCTGGTGAGAACCGGTCAGGCGAAGGTGTTCTGCACGTTACTCTAAGGCTTGCGCCTCATCAGTAGTTCGAGCCACAACATCGGCTTTATATGTAGTCTGTCCCGCTATAGATCCATCTCTATCTCTAGTCCTCACTACAAGCAAAATTATTAAAAAAATATAGTATTTATTTAAATTGAAATACCGGAAATTTCTAAATTTTTGTTATGCATATTGTATCGAAATTTTCAAAATTTCTGGTATTATTAGCAAATGGTAGTATCAAAAATTTTGAAATTTCCAGTACGAAAATAACGAAAATTATGAAATTTAAGGTACAAATTACCGAAAGTTATGAAATTTTAAAATTTGAAAAATCCTGTCAAAATCGTAAAGTTGGTAAAATGTGATAATGAAAATTTTGGACAATTTAGTCTTTTCATAGGTTTGGGGGTGGCAAGTTAAATTTGGAGGTGGCAAGAAAAATTCTCTTCTTAAATCTAATACATCTCTTTTATCAGTTACATTTTCAAATTTTTACATCAGAAAACATCATCCTATTATTTTTTTTAAAAAAAATAACAAGATAAATTGTAAGTTTCCTATTAGATGATAGTATAACACTATTTTATATTGTCGGTGCATATCCATTAAACCAAAAAAAATTATTCTCAAAAAATCAATTGAAAATTAAATATGTGGCAGTTATATAAAATTTTGTAGAACCACGTAATCTTGAAAAGACAACTTTGGTGATTTTTCAGACATTTATTGCCAATCAAAAATTCATATTATTTTAAAATTTGGTATATAAGATTTTTTTACTCTCCCCTTAAACAAATCTAGTGTCCTTGTATTTATTGTTTAATTGATCACTATGAAAATTAATCTACCATGAATGATGCTCTGTAAGATTTTACACAATTCTTCACCACATACTTGATATGTTTTACTGATGGGTAAATTCCGCAAGTACACGAAAATATCGAAGTAACATAAAAAATTGTCGAACCACACAGACCAATGTAAACCTACTGTAATCTATCGTTACTTTGTAAAGCTATGACTATTGAATAATTGAATTTTGGGGAAAACGAAGAACTAAAACTAAAAATGACTTTAGAAAATATAATATTAAAGAGAGACCGGAATATGGTTTCCGCGTTCCTGAAGGACTTATAGAAAATGGATACTAATTACAACTATAACTTAGTTCTGTAGAATATACCAACTTAAAGACTCCGCCTCACGCTCCGCGATATTAACTAAAGTCATACTTCCTAATCCGAAGATTTTGCTCTTGCTCGCCCGGTAACTAAGAAATATATTTTAAAAGCCAATAATATCCTAAACGCATCTAAAGCGCTCTCGCTGTATTTAGATTTGTTGCCTAATTTCCACTATCTGGTTCGATCCCCAAGCTCTCGCAGTGCCGACTCTAACCTTAATTGATTTCTCACTCTCGTGACAAAATCGTGTTAAATAACCTCCCACTCTTGTGACAAAGCTATTTAAATTAGACTTGGAAATTAAAATCAAAACAGAATTCTAATCATAAATTCACACCTATTATTTTCTAATGAGTTCGTCGGTAACAACGGTCTTTATACACCGGACTCAAGACTATTTACTCGGACATGTTACTAATTAAAAACACATACATAATTATAGTTACGATAAAGAAGACATAACAATTAAATTTGACAAACAAAATAATAATAATAATAAATAATGCGATAATAAGATTAGCAATGACAATAATAATAAAGCGGTAAAATGAAGAACCTGTAAATGCAGAAAATAGAAACAAAGAAAACTTGAATTAAAATACGCCGACAAACATGAATCTGATACATAAATTCAACGTTAGAAAAAAATCCTAAAACTAACTTGGTAATAATCCCCCGATGTGGAGAACTATTACTTTTACATTATAAGAAAAAGCTATGAACGAAAAGTGGTGGAAAAATGGATGAGAGAAGAGAGAGAGAGAGAGAGAGAGAGAGAGAGAGAGAGAGAGAGAGAGCATTGCCGTCAAATATCAACTATTTATATAGTTTCTTCTGGAGAAAAACTAGGAGGCATGGCTGTATATTCGTTCTTCACTTTGACCAAAATAATAGGAACTTTCGTGGCTTCCGTAATGGACTTAGCGTGTGGAGAAAAGTTAGGAAGTAGTTGCTGCTGAAGACTTGAACTCTTAGATATTCGTGGCATAATTTAATTTGGGCCATGAAGGTCGTCATGGAGGGTGTGTCGACCTTTACAAGCTTGCTTGTAGAGAAGATATTGCCTTGTAATGCGTGGTGACCGTTATGGCTTGACGTGAGAAGGGTGTGACGTCCGTCACACCTTGTAGGGCTAGTGAGAAGTCTTCATGGGCTGGGCTTTGCGTACTTGGTCCATTCCTTTTCTTCATTCCTTCACCTCTTATTTTGCTATCACACCCATGCTTATTTATTTTACTCTTTTTGTGGATTTTAAACTTGATTCTTCTCCATTTTTTGCGACTTTTTTCATACATGCCTTGTAAATAGTAAATACCTGAAAACATAGAAAATACTGGCATAATACGAACATAAAGCTAACATAATTAAAATAAAATAGAGACATAATATATGTAAATCAAGCCAAACATGTGATACATTTTCGTGCTATCAAATTCCATCCATACTTAAACCATTGCTTGTCCTCAAGCAATCAACCAACACATTAAAAGAAATGATTAAGCATGATTTTTGAAACAAAAGAACGACACGACTCCTAGTCATATGTGGCTGCTAGGCTAACGTGACATCGATGGGTACTAAACGTCAACACCAAGGATACCGTAATGACACGAAATCATGATACACAATCAAAAACTCCCACCCTATGCAAGCCAGTTTGAATCATTCTATTATAACTCAACCTATTTCTTTTGCTTTATTTCACCCACTTTCATTCAAGCGCAATCACATTAAGCCCTTTGTCCTTGCACGCACATAGTAGGGTAGCCAGTTAGTGATTCTGGTCATTTAAGCACGGGGTTTTGGTACATAAGTTGGTGACCCCTTTATTTACCCAATTGCAAGCTCTAGGAGATCGAACCGTAGTCCACACTACCAAGTTCAGCACCAGACACTTTTGAACCAACTTACAATGGGTTGTTATAACATATTTTTGTAGGTTCCACAACTGTTTGATTAAGCGACCGGGTGAGGGTCACCTGACTTAATTAGTGCATTCCCTATTTTCATTTTATTAAGGCATGATATTTTTTAATATTTACGAACATTCACTTATATTCATCGACTCTCTACGTAGTTTGTGATTAAGACGGTGCCGACTGCTTATATAAACTACTCGGGGTTAATTTAAAACTCAAACTTAAGGTTTCGGCATAATCGATACTCAAATTGGTTCACATACTTAGGGGGTTTGGGGTGTCAAAATAGTATCAATTTTATTGAAGCTTTCCCAAGTCTCTCTAATACAGCCTAAAGTGGCAACCTATATAATTTCAGAGTGTGTGTGCCATGCATCAAAAAGAATATTTTTGTTGGAGGTTAAAAATTTAAAATTTAGGGGAGATTCAATAACAATTGAAAATCACGTATAAAGACCTGACAACAAATGCAATGACTCGAAAAAAATACTTAAAACAGATAAATTCTCAAAAACATCAAATAAACTAGAAAGCAATCAATCAAAACTAAAAAGCGATCAATGAAAGCGGTAAAGCCCCACACACACTTAAACCAAACATTATCCTCAATATTTTGATAAAAGGTGAAAAGAGGAAAAATAGAACCTGAACGAACGATATTGCGTGCTACAACGACCAATTTTTGCTTTGATCCTTCCCTAGTTGATCCTGTCTTTGTTGACCACTTCTACTTCGACGTCTTGTACTACGAGATATCTGAATTTGATAAAACTTCTCTTTTCTAAAGTCTCTCATCATATTGCTCATTTTCGGAGGAAGTACCATACTCACCATCGGTCTCACCACCAGCAGCGACATTCGTAGGAATGTCCGTGGGCACCAACTCATTTTTGAGATTATTAACTCTAGATTTTTTGCCTCGATATGGCCAAGACGTGACAAGCGATCCATCTCTTTATTTTCTGCAAGTTCAAACAGTAAAAGGAAAATATTAAATTGAAAACTCGTGGGTTGCCTCCCACGCAGCGCTTTGGTTAACGTCAATAGCTCGACGGCTCAGGAGTGCAAGCACTCATAGTGGTTCTCTCGAGAATGAATCCTCGAGCGAAATTTTAATAATCTTCAGTTTCCATGGCCACTTATCAAGCCATCTCACATATCCCTCACCTTTTCTTTTCTTTCTTCTGTGGGGTGGTTCATTCTTTTGAACTAGTGGTGGTGGTTTTGGATCTATCTTAAGTATCAGCTTTTCAAGTTTACGCTTAGTTATTTTATCCACCATCACGAATGTTAACCTTCCCTTCTTAATGCTAATGGTTTCCCTAGTTTCATGGTCCTTAAATTTTCTCTTTTTATACAGGACCTCAGACGAAGGTGCATTGGTGTGGGTATTTTTCAATACCTCCACATACATTTTAGATTGGGAGTCTACCTGAGCTTCCACAGAACTTTGCGGGAAAGGAATCGGTGGGTAAGGGAGGAGGAACAACAATAGGTGCTTCCTTCTCTACCTCTTCTACAACCTCCCTTTCGGATGATGTTGGTGGATTTTTCTCAATCTCTACTCTTTTCTCGCCAGAGCTCTCCTCAACCTCATTATTACTCTCTTCAACCTTATTATCACTCTCCTTAGGATTTTCAATTCGTTTTTTGTTACTGATTGTTACAACATACACATTGTCCTCAGGGGAGGGTCCTAGAGGTGTTTGTGAAAGCATGGATATTTGGGCCTCTAATTTCTCATTGTGATTCACAAGGGACTCAACCGTATTTTTCACCTGCCTAATAGTTTCATTGCTGACGAGACTTTGTTTTCTTACCTCTTCATTGTGGATAGTTTGTATCTCTACAAAGTGCTCCATCGTAGATTATAGCCTACAGTGAGTTAACATCGCATCGAAATCCTCCATTGATGTTTTGAGGTTGAAACTATAGGATTCTTGTGGTTCCTCAAAGTGAGTTAGAGACGCATTTTGTGTCTCCACAAAGCTCTCCATCTTCATTGTTTCTAGTCTAGAGCGAGTTAGTGTCGCAGTCATATCCTCCATTAATGTGTCGAGAGTGGAATTCTGATATTCTTGCGAATCCTCAAAATATTGGGCGTGTTGATTGTAGAGGAAATTTGGTTGAGGATAAGTTAGCGTCGCATTGTAATCCTCCAACGATGTTTCAAGATCAGATCTTTGGTATTCCTACGACTCCTTAAAATGATGGGATTGATAGTTGTAGAGGTAATTTGGGTGAGAGTGAGTTGGTGACGCATTAAATTTCTCTAAGAGTATGGTCGGATTTATGGGGTTCTTGTGATACTTCGAAATATTGAGAATGGGTGTTGTAGAAATAGTTTGGTTGATACATAATTATAGAAATAAGAGTGCCTTAGTCTATACGGTGTAATAACAAATTAATAGTATTGACTGTTGGTCCCCGGCAACGGTGCCAAAAACTTGATGGGTAAATTCTGCAAGTGCACGAAAATATCAAAGTAATATAAAAGATTGCCGAACCACATAGACCAATGTCAACCTACTGTAATTTATCATTACTTTGTAAAGCTAAGGCTAATGAATAATTGGATTTTGGGGAAAACTAAGAACTAAAACTAAAAATGACTTTAGAAAATATAATAATAAAGAGATACCGGAATATGGTTTCCGCGTTCCTGAAGGACTTATAGAAAACGGGTACTAATTATGACTATAACTTAGTTCTGTAGAAGATACCAACTTAAAGACTTCGCCTCACGCTCTCGCGGTATTAACTAAAATCATACTTCCTAATCCCAAGATTTTGCTCTTGTTAGCCCGGTAACTAAGAAATATATTTTGAAAGCCAATAATATCCTAAACGCATCTGAAGCGCTCTCGCTGTATTTAGATTTGTTGCCTAATTTCCACTATCTAGTTCGATCCCCACGCTCTCGCAGTGCCGACTCTAACCTTAATTGATTTCTCACTCTCATGACAAAATCGTGTTAAATAAACTCTCACTCTCGTGACAAAGCTATTTAAATTAGACTTGGAAATTAAAACCAAAACATAATTCTAATCATAAATTCGTACCTATTATTTTCTATCGAGTCCGTCGGAAACAACGATCTTCATACACCGAAAACAAGACTATTTAGTTGGACATATTACTAATTAAAAACGAATAAATAATTATAGTTACACTAAAAGACGACATAGAAATTAAATTTGACAAACAAAATAATAATACTAAATAATGCAATAATAAGATTACCAATGATAATAATAATAAAGCGGTAAAATGAAGAACCTGTAAATGTAGAAAATGGAATCAAAGAAAACTTGAATTAAAATACGCCAACAAACTTGAATCTGATACATAAATTGAACAATAAAAATAAATCCTAAAACTAACTTGGTAATATTTCCCCGATATGGAGAACTATTACTTTTACATTCTAAGAAAAACTATGAACGAAAAGTGGTGGAAAAATGGATGAGAGAAGAGAAAGAGAGAGAGAGAGAGAGCCTTGCCGTCAAATATCAACTATTTATATAGTTTCTTTTGGAGAAAAACTAGAAGGCATGGTTGTATATTTGTTCTTCACTTTGACCAAAATAATATGAACTTTCATGGCTTCCGTAATGGACTTAGCGTGTGGAGAAAAATTAGGAAGTAGTTGTTGTTGAAGACTTGGACTCTTAGATATCCGTGGCATAATTTTATTTGGGCCAGTTTGGGCCACGAAGATCGTCATGGAGGGTGTGACGACTGTTACAAGCTTGCTTGTAGAGAATATCTCGCCTTGTAATGTGTGGCGACCGTTATGGCTTGGCGTGAGAAGGGTGTGACGACCGTCACACCTTGTAGGGCTAGTGAGAAGTCTTCATGGGTTGGGCTTTGCGTGCTTGGTCCATTCCTTTGCGTGTTGGGCTTTGCGTCACACCCCATGCTTATTTATTTTACTCTTTTTGTGGATTTTAAGCTTGATTCTTCTCTATTTTTGCGACTTTCTTCATACATGCCCTGTAAATAGTAAATATCTAAAAACATAGAAAATACCGGTATAATACGAACATAAAGCAACATAGTTAAAATAAAATAGAGACATAATCTATGTAAATCAAGCTAAATATGTGATACATTTTCGTGCTATCATTTACTTACAAATTTTATCAAAACTTTTGAAAATTTTAATTGGCATGTAATGTATGAGTAATATATTTGAACTTATAATAGATAAATATTTCACTAGCAAACACAAATGTTACCATGGAAGCAATATATTAGGAGACAATAAGGTATTATTATGGTTACTATTCACTTTGATACAACAAATCGACACAAAGACATAAAGAACATACTGACTATTTGTTGTGAAAGGGGGAAATTAGAACAACACAGAAAAGTTGGAAGTTACTTGTAGTAGAATGGTTGTGTGCCCTTTTCAGTTGAGAATTATGTCAAGTGGTTGTGGTTGGAACATAAAGGTTAGATGTGGTATTCCTGGTTGGACAAGTCACTCCAAGAATAATAAAGAGTGAGTGAATTATGGTATTTAAAAATTGTGATTAATTTAAAAAATTTATTACCTTAAAAAATTGTTTTGGTATTCACAAAATCAGAGAGAAAAATAGTGGAAAGAAAATAATAGGATTTAAAGAGATAGGGTTAGAATGATGGTACCTAGGTTTATACAGATTCAAATGAATGTTGGATTAGTCATGTCCCCAAGAGATTTTATTGATATTTTACACTGACTTATCCTCCCAACCAAAAGAGAGTTTTTCCACAAGATGAACTCACGAACTAAATAGAGATTTTATCGGCCACTTTCAATAAACAAATAGAACTTTTGTAGGTTGATTTCTATAACCAAACAAACATTTTCCAATGGTTGATCTCAAGAATCAAACTCAATTCTACAAGAGTGTAGGACTCCTAAAACTAGATCACTGGCATGACACTAGTACAACAGTTTCCTCACAAGTAGTTTTCACTCACAAAGTACTAAGGCAACTTTGGTGAAATAAAATATTTAAAGAGAAAGAAGAGCGTACTAATATGTAAAGAATTAGGAAAACTCTGAGTTCTCGTTTGAAATGAAATAAGGAGAATCCTCGTTTATACAAGAAAAAATTTAGATAAAAAAGGAAACAACTGATGGGCCGAATTAATGGCCCAATTAATTAGGATAATTGATTAGGTACCCCCAAATAATCAATTATTAATGCTCAAAATGGAATATTTTGATATAGATCCATTACCATTTATTAAGATATTTTCCTAATCGATTATAGACTCAACCAAGTATGATCTAATGGACTAGGAAAAACATTTAATCGGTTAGAAGAATAGAAAAAATATTATATTCAAACATATACTCCACTAATAATCTAGCTAGACCTTAAAGTCATTTTTTGGTGATTTTGTTAAGTAAAGAGAGAACTTAATATTATTTTAAGTTTGTGCATGAGTTGTCTTATTATCTTAAGATTACTCTTCTACTTTTACAAGACTATGGTCACTCAGATAGACATGACCAAGTGAACCAACACAACAAATACAGAAGAATCACACAACACGAGATTCATCCTGGTGGAATCCGGCACAACCACAATTTCAAAACACACAAATATGATCACACATCAAGAAAGGGGGAAAACGGAAATGATAAACATCATGTTTAAAGACCTTGAGTCCTTATATAGCCCTATGGGTGCTCATGGCCAAAACTTAGCTAGAAATTCGCCAAACTTCATGATGTATGAAGAAAATGAAATCTAATGGCCTCCAACAAAAAATATGATCAGTATTTTAGGAACAATAATCACGAAGAAACCAATACATAGAGGTTCGATGCAACTTTCCTTAGCTAAAATTTGGTGTAATCTCAAAAACCTTACTGTCAAAGTAATTGACGAAGGTTTATTCCAGATTACTATGGAAAATGCAAAAGATCAGAGTAGTATACTGCAAATAGAGTCCTTGGATCTTTCAAAACACATGGCTAATCTTACAAGAATGGGATGGCCAAAAAGTTGTATCTGAAATGGAATTCTCTAAAACCCCTATATAGGTGCAGATATGGGGCTACCCATCAAGGGAAAAACAAACCAAATGGGTAGGAAAATAGGAGAAACAATGGGTGAAGTGCTAGAGACAAGAATTTTTGAGATGTAAGATAGAACAATAATAGTGAAGGCGCACATAAACCTAACAACTACCACACAAATATTATCCAAAATGTATATTGGAAGCAAAAACAATGGAGTTGATTGGAATGAATTTCGCTACGAAAGACTATTAATGTTATGTTTTTACTATGGATTAATGAGACATAACGAAGAACATTATAATAGTGAAGAACCCTAACCATGGCATAACTGAAGTAAACCCCTTGGAACCCTGGATGAGAACCAACCAAACAGCCAGAAAAAGTCACACAAGCAGAAAGGAAGTTCAGCAACAATCCTATGAAAAAATCTAGTATAAGCCATCACAGTCCCATTTCAAAAGATATGAAAATGCAATTACACAAGATGAAGATTCAAGAGGAAAATCAACCAGTAGACAAAGAAGAAGCAAGTCCAAAAGACTCTATAATACAAAGAAAAAAATAAGAAGAATGATCACAATGGAGGAAGAATTCCACACAAATAACACATATCAAAAGGCAAGTCTCGTGGAGAAGGCAGGAACACGGGGATGACAATCATATCCTAGAATGTTAGTGGGTTGGGAATCCCCCAAACCATCATATCCTTAACTTATATGATAAGATCTCTTAAACCTAATATTGTTTTTCTCTCTGAAACAAAAAATCTAGCAGTGATAGAATTTTTAGAATGCTAAGTACCGTTGGTCCCCTAACCAATAGTTTTAGTATTGACTGCACGTGTAATGGTAAAGTTAAATCGAGGGGGCTTTCTCTTTTGTGGAGCAACGACATTGATTTGAAATTTATGGATTCTAATAATAATATGATAGGTTTTTATGTTTTAGAGTATGATTATATTAATATTAACTATGTATGGAGAGGGATAGGAAACTACCAATGTCTTAATTCTAATAAGAAATACCTCACATGCAATATGATTAATAATCTTGCCCACAGATATAATATGCCTATATGGATTATTTTTGGAGATTTCAATCTTATAACTAACAGTAAAGAAAAAATATGGGGAAAACCCATTGAAATTAATTTTTCTAACCATATCAACAACGTGTTTGTTGACTATGGCCTACATGAATTGGGATTTGAAGGAAGAATGGACGCTTGGTGCCAGAATCACCAAGATAATACATACAATGAGGCCAGATTGGATAGATTTCTGGCCACTAAAGACTGATTGATAATTACCTCAACTACTATAACACACATCTACCTAGAATTACTTCTGATCACAGTCATATACTCCTGACCTACAACATAGGACACCTTAACTAGGATAACATTGACCATAATTCTAAACTAAAAATATTTAAAAATATTTGGATTTAAGATCCTTATATTAAGGATATCATAGACATCGGTTGGAATGACACCACTTCCATTATTATCATAGAAACCAAACTTAAGCACACCTTGGAGGAGGTTTGAGAGTGGGGAAGGAAAAAATATTGTAACCATGCGTGCAATATTAAAACTACCCTCCAACAACTCAAAGTCAACCAAGATGATAACCTAAAAAAAAAACTAAAGCACCATTAGAGCATTGCAGACCAAATTGGATACTTTCCTAAAATAGGGAAAAACCCGGTGGGCTCAAAGGGCCAAGATCCACTAGATGGCAGAAGAGGATAGAAACACGACTTTCTTTCATTAGAGAGCCAATTAAAGGAAGAGCCGAAAAAATCACTAAGATAAATATTCCTAATGGGGAGATTTATAATAAGGACGCGGACATAAAAAATACCATCACCAACTTCTTTGAAAACTAATTCCAGACCATAAACTCCACCATAAAACAATGTTGCTTTCAAAACTACAAGGCTAAGTTGACTAAAGATATCAAAATCGACCTTAACAAACCTTACACTATAGAGGAAGTTCAAATAGCCATAAAGAACCATAAAGGGAATGCTTCCCCTGCGCCTGATGGTATTCCATGGAGTTTCTACCATAACTACTAGCACACAATATGATAAGACACCTCCAAAGTTGTCTTGGACATCCTGAATAGTGGAAAAGAACCTAAAAGTCTTAACCACACCTTCATCGACCTGATTTCTAATAGTAAACACCCTACCACTACTAAAGATTTTAGACCCATAAATTTATGTAATGTCATTATGAAAACTAGTCGGATACTCGTGCGTTCACATGTGTACCATTGTGTTACGCATATTTTATATATATATATATATATATATATATATATATATAGAGAGAGAGAGAGAGTTGGATCGACATAATGGCAGGGGGACAATACCCAAATGAAGAATCAACATAATGATAAAAGAAAAATGCACATAAATAACAATAGACAAAAACAAAACCTGAAGCTCGTACTAATTTGCCGACACATATGGAGAATCACAAAGTTGAAGACCACAACGAGAAAAAAGCTCCACAACAACATGCAAAACAAAATTGGGGAAGCAAACATCAGTAATCACTCAAACAAAAGGGAAACCAGAGGAAATTGCCGAAGGAAACAAGCATATAAAATTACCTATCAAAATAGAAAAATATAGTCATAAGCACAATGATAGCAATAACAGCAATCGCCATGAATGAATTCGATGTAAATCTGATGCTAGCCTTGCGATTGAGGGAATCTGGGGATTGAGTGTGAAATTCATCGATAAAGAGGATAGATTGATCGACTCGTCGACCAAGAGAATGAAGGGATCAGGCCAACCGATGAAAGTTGAAGCGATGGTCCTTTTGCATGGCTATGGAAATTGCGATGGAGAAGGGATACAAGATCAATAATTTTGAATCGGACTATATGATGATCAACAACGAGGAGAAAACATTCGGATCCGTCGATGGTGGTACGTTTAGGAAGATGAAACGCTACATAATTGTTTTAAAAAAGATTAGGTTTATCCACATAAACCTCATCTACAACAAGGATGCACATGTTCTATCCAGATTAACAACAAAAAATGTTAGTACTATTGGGCCCAAGCCCAATTCTTTTTAGCCTAAGTTTCGAGCTGTTTTGGATCTAGCTATAGGACTTTGTATTTTTTTTAAAAAAGGACCTCTACACACTTTATATACGAGAAATTCTTAGGTAGTCACGGATATACCACATAGCATTACACACAACCAGTTATAATATTTGTACTAATTAAAAATTAAAATAAATAATTTCTCTCTCCTCCATTAACACAACCATCCCATAATAGCAATTGAAAAATAAATTAAATTTTAAATAAATTAAAAAGATTTCTCTCTTCTTATTGGTTGTTTCTAAAATAATAGATTTATATATGTTCCCATGCAAGAATTGTTCCTCTATATACACACTTATTAATTAAATGGGCTTAAGACCAATAGACAAAGTCATATTTATAGTCCAACAACAATTAGATTCCATTGCACTGCTTTCTACATAATACAAATAATGAAATTTTATTATATTACATTCTATCAACACAACCAAACATTATGTTAAAAGTTGGGGGTTTGATTCTTGTGTCATGGACTAATAACCCAACATAAGGAAAATTCGATGTTGGAAAACCAATCCGGAATCTTTGCATTGTAAATAATTTTAACTTGATGTATGATTATTCCTTAAGAGATTACTATAGTACCCATTTTTATGCATTATCATTTGTTATGTGCTTTGGTGCTGTACTATTTATCACTATTGTGAATGGCAACTCATGTGCATAAGATTCCATTTAACAGTGACTTGTTTGTTGCACTTGGTTTAATGTTCTATGACATTTGTCCATTAAAAATGAAATACTACATTGAGAAATATTTTTTTTCTTCGTTTTTCCGACCAGTCTCCGATCTGTATAACGAAACGGTTAATTCGGTTGTGACGTGACCAAGTGTTGTTCCCACTTAAAAATCAAACACGCTATTCTGATAAAGTCGTCCTTAGCAAGAACTTCATAAATCCACTAGAATCAAGCGCTCGGTTTAAGTTGAGAAAGAATTTGAACACAAGAAACATGCACAAAACACACACATTAATAATAATAATACTTGTAATGTTTTGAGAATATATTTGTCTCCATGCATGCAGCTACATTTACATGATACTATTTGTCTGTGTTTGTCACACCACTAGTCCTTCGTTAAGTCTTGCAGTTAATTCCTTTCGCAGAATTTTGCCCGAGGCTGCTTTAGGAATGGCATCCGTGAAGTAAACTCTGTTGATTCTCTTGTAAAACACAACCTGTTGCGAAACGTATTGCTTGATTTCATCCTCACTAATCTTTGAACCGTTTGATCTTACAACAAATGCAACTGGGAGTTCTCCCGCAGCTTCATCTTTCAATCTGAAACCAACCAACGCGATTAATTAATAATAGAAAAATAAAATAGTTGGTAATAGATTAATTTCATAATTTTACTCTCAAATTACTTACGGTACAACAGCAGCTTCAGAAATGTTAGGGTGAGCAATGAGCAATGCTTCGAGCTCAGCAGGAGCTACTTGAAATCCTTTGTATTTAATCAATTCTTTTAATCGATCGACGATGAAAAGTTCGTCATCGTCATCGATTAAACCAATGTCACCTGTGTGTAGCCATCCATCTTTGTCTATAGTTTTCTTTGTCGCCTCTGGATCATTTAGATATCCTGTGATCACAGTCACAAATATTAATTAGAACTTACAATTGAAAGGAAAAATATTAAAATTAAAATTATATTAAAAACTAAAAGCAGACATAAGGACATAAGGTACAGAAACACGTTTAGCACTGTGAGGCTTGGACCTAGTGATATTTTAGAATGTAGTAATAATAGTGTTCCACACTCATTGTACCTAAAAATTACTAGTGTTCCACTAAAAATCTCATCATTGTTTTTATAAACAAAATCGTCACATTCATAAAAGAAGTTTATGCGCTGGAGGTCAAAATAAATAATATAATTTTTATTTAAGTAGGTGGAATAGTTTAATTGACAATTATTAATAAAATTAAAAGAGACTGTTGATCTAGGATTTAACCCGTGACAACGGTATTATACGTATTTTCCTCAAAATTATAAACAAGTTGCTAATATCAACTTTATAAAAAAATATATATAATTTTTACTATGTATGATAAAGAAGTTGTATACTATCAATCAATTATAATCTTTTAATATTACTAACAAAAATAACTTTTTTACTAATTATTTAAAATGGTATACATGATTAATGTTATGTGTTCACTAGAAATTATGTAAAATGAGAAAGTAAAGTTAACTAATGCACAAACAATAGACCACTTGAGTTTATCCTCTTATGGTGAAACCACTACATGAAATTCTCTTATTTTAAAAGGCTAACATGTGTTAGAAAACAATTCATAAAAAAAAGTGAGAAAGGATAGGATAAGGATATAATAGGTTGTTTACATATGTTTGGTGGTTGGTCACCTAAGGCACAACTTTACTTTTGCTGAAAATAATGAACTAATTTTAAATTTGATTATACTATGATGGAAGTCTGACTCCTTCCATACATCATACAATTATTTTCAATGAAATTCACATATATTGAAGAAAAAAAGAGAGGCATATTATAATAATAAAAATAATAGAAATGAATTATGATACCTTTCATAACCTTTGTGCCTCTAATGCAAATTTCACCAGCTTTGTTTCTTGGAAGAGAAACACCAGTTTCTGTGTCTACTATTTTCATCTCCGCATTTCTCACGACCGTACCGCATGCGCCTGGTTTTGTCTTAAAAGGTTCCTTTGCAAATGCTAAACTAATTGAAAGTGGTCCTGCTTCTGTCATCCCATATCCCTGTAAATTTAAATAATTCATAAAAAGAAAATAAATACTTTCTCCGTTTTAAAAAGATTGTCGTTTAAGACTTTTTACATATAAATTAAGGAATGTAACGATGTTGTCATAAAATATTATAATATTACAAATTTAATCCTATTAATTTATTAAAAATAATGTAGAGATTAAAAGTAAATGGCATAATTAAAAAATAATAATCACAGCAGTCATTTTGAAGGGAGTATAAGGAAATCAATTTTCATTAATGTTTTGCAAGAAAAGTAGGTAATATCTATCTCTTTAATCAAAAGTGTATCGGATGTTCATAATGTTCATAAATAAATATTAGTACATCTAAATAAATGTGCCAGATTTCCAGCAGACATTAGTAAGCACCTCTAAATATTACTACGCACCTCACTAACACGTGTGTCTGATAAAATATATTTTAAGATTTTAAATTGTATTCTGCAATCCCAATTAAATAACTTTTAATCATGAAAACTATATCAATACAAAAATAGAAGGAACTTTTAATCATGAAAACTATATCAATACAAAAATAGAAGGCCAACGACCAATAAATTATACTATAATTCTTTTTTAAATTGTGAAATTAATAGTTTTAAAAATTAAATTTATAGATATAAAAGATACAATATTGTTATTTATAAGTTTTTGAATTTTGTAAAAGATTAAGTATTTTTAATATTAGAAAATCAAAAATATCAAAGGTAAATATAGTTTAAAAATATGCTGATTTTTGTAACACAATTTTTTATATTTGACAATTTTACTATAAGCAGCTTTAAGAGTTGTATAAAAAAACTCTCATGTTAATTTCAATTTTAATCGTAATATTGTTGATGCAGTAACCTCTCCAACGAAATGTAATTTCAAATAGCTTTAAGAGTTGTATAAAAAAACTCTCTGATAATTCCAATTATAATCATAATATTTTGATGCAGTAACCTCTCCAACGAAATGTAATTTCAAATAACTTAAAATAAAATAGGTTCAACAACTACGTGCGAGGAAATTTTTTGAGTTTTTAATCAAACATTAAAATAATAATAAAAATGTCATATGTAATTTAGAATAATTAAAATATCAACACGATTACCACATCATTAAAAATAATATAAAAAAATATTATCACATTTTTGTGATTGAAATTTAAAAGCAGTCAAAACGATGAAATTTTAAAATGTTATGGGAAATTTAATTTCTTTTAATGAAAATTTTTTAAAACTCGTCTATATATAAAAAAAAAAAAGACAAAATAGCTATTAACCATTAATTTTACTTATATTTGTTTATGTGTGTATTTATAAAAAATTCAAAATTTGTGAATTTCACAAACTCAATTTACTATGTCTATTTAATCCGATTGAAACCAATGAATATATTGAAATTATTACCTATGTCATGTCGATATGGAATCCATTCCGTGTTTATCTCGAAAATAAAGAAGAAGAAAAAAAAGAATACTAGCAATGAATAGACATGGCATCGAACCTGTCCAAGCACGGTTTGCGGCATCCTATCCTTGACAGCTTGCTCAAGCTCCATTCCCATGGGTGCAGCACCTGTTATCATCACCCTAATCGACGACAAATCATATCGATGCGACTCTCCACTCTTCACCAACGCTAAAACAATCGGTGGAACAAACGACACCACCGTCACTTTATACTTTTCAATAAGTTCCAAAACCGTTTTAATCTCAAATTTCTCCACAATCAACACTGCAGCACCGGCTCGAATTCCGCATAGTAGAATCGAATTGAGTGCATAGATATGAAACATGGGTAACACACACAGTAGCACGTCGTCGCTGTTAGTGTATTGGTGTGGATTTTCTCCGTCAACTAACTGTGATATTGTTGTGACCAGATTTTCATGTGTTAACATAACGCCTTTTGGAAGTCCGGAAGTTCCGGAAGAAAACGGTAACGCAATGAGGTCGTTAGGGTTTATCTTCACTTCCGGTGCTTCCTTTTCATCAGCATTTGTTAGAATTGAGAAATCCAAAACACCTTCTTCCGATTCCGATTCTGATGATAGTGATGATGAATCATCAATGCATACGATCCTGATATTGTTGATTTTTGCAAACTCTTTGATTTTATTGACGTATGCGGATTGAGTTACGATGAGTTTGGTTTTCGTTGCAGTGGCTTGTTTAGCTAGCTCTGATGAGGTGTAGAAGGGATTAGCGGTGGTGATGACGGCGCCACGGAGTGAGGCGCCGAGGAAAGTGAGAGCGAATTGTGGAGAGTTGCGGAGGACGATCATGATGACATCGCCTTGGTTGATTCCGATTGTGTTTAAACCAGAAGCGATTTTGCGGGCGGTGAGGTGGACGTCGGAGTAAGTGAACGTTTCGCCGGTGTCGCCGTTGATGAGGCATGGATGGTTGTGGAATTGAGAGAGGTTTTGGAAAAGGTAAGAGTGTAACGGAAGGTGAGTTGGGATTTCAATGTCCGGGAGTTTAGATCGGAAAATGAATTCTTGTTGTTGTTGTTGTTGCGGAGGAGAAGGAGAAGGAGAAGGTGACATTTTGATATTAAGAGAAGAGAAATGATTTAATATGAAGTTGATTTAGTTTGGTTAAGTTTTTGGTTGAAAAGATGGTAGCAATTTGGTGGTTTATATATTTTGAAATGTGGAATATGAACAAGGTAGTGGTGGTTCTGGTCACATCTGTAGTTGTTGAGACAGGGATATTTCGACGTCGTAATTGAATCATGTACTTCTATGTTATTTCCATAATTGTCTTGTTGATATTATTCCTATATTTTAAATGGTTCTACCTAACTATTTCCACTTACTTTTTGTCTTGGAACTCTATATTGTTAATACTTTTTTCTACTTTTTTATCATAAAAGATATATTTTTTAAAATTTATTAAATAATTCATATATTTGATTATATAATGTTTAAATATACTCTCTCGTTTAAATTATAAGAGAATTTTATTTTTTAAATATATTAAATAATTAATATATTTGATTTACATATAAATCAAATATATTAATTATTCAATATATTTAAAAGATAAAATTCTCTTATAATTTAGAATAGAGAAAATATAAATTTAAAAAGAAAATATTATAATAAAGAAAATTATCGGTTTAATTTAAATTTAGAATAAATATAATCCAATAAAAACATTTTTTTCATAAAAGGTAACCTACCAATATATTTATAAAAGATATACTATATCATTCTTTTACACAATATAATAATTTTTTTAACTTGTTAGGAATAAATATAGGTATTTTTCATAAGTGTGAAAACATAAGAAAAAAAACTAAAAATTACAGTTTCTTTATCATATTATTGTCTATTTACGAAATCAATCTTCTGATTTTATTTTTAAATAGTTTTAGTTTTTTGTTTGAATTTTTGAAATAAAATTGCTAATTTGTATTTTTGTTTTATAATAAGTGGCAATTGTTGGTTGACGTGGCATGTGCCAATTGATCAATCATATATTACAAATTGAATTGAATTTTATTATATTAAACTAGAATAAATTACAATTTGAGTACAAATTAAATAATCAATAGCTATTTTTCTCTGCCATTTTTGTAATATTTGAAGAAAAAATGTAAAAACAAAAGTTTAAATCCCCCTACCATGTAAAAATTCTCATGTTTAAGTCGTTCATCGAGACTGGTTAATGATGATGATTTAGAGACATTAAGTTTGATGATAGTAAAGAAGAAATAACTTGTGAAAAAATTAAGGTTTTGTTAAAGTTGTGGTGGATAGACCAAATTCTAGTACAATGATTTATGTAAATGAAAAATCACAGTTAGGTTTAGTTAGAAAAAACAAAAAGACGATCAAATCTTCTATTTGTTCCTCTAAAAATATTGGGCTCGAGTTCTAAAAGGAATTCCACCAATTTTGCAAGAGAATTTAAGGATGATGGTAATGAAGAATTAGATAGCTCAGATCTTGATGATAGTGGTAATGAAAAGCTTCCTACGTACGAGAAGTTCAAAAGAGAGTCAATGAATTAAGATTTCCTTCAAATGTTTAAGTCCTTCATCGAGACTGGTTAATGATGATGATTTAGAGACATTAAGTTTGATGATAGTAAAGAAGAAATAACTTGTGAAAAAATTAAGGTTTTGTTAAAGTTGTGGTGGATAGACCAAATTCTAGTACAATGATTTATGTAAATGAAAAATCACAGTTAGGTTTAGTTAGAAAAAACAAAAAGACGACCAAATCTTCTATTTGTTCCTCTAAAAATATTGGGTTCGAGTTCTAAAAGGAATTCCACCAATTTTGCAAGAGAATTTAAGGATGATGGTAATGAAGAATTAGATAGCTCAGATCTTGATGATAGTGGTAATGAAAAGCTTCCTACGTACGAGAAGTTCAAAAGAGAGTCAATGAATTAAGATTTCCTTCAAATTTGGTATGAAATTTAATTCATTAAGTGAATTCAAAGATTCCATAAGGGAATGATTTGTGCTAACGGAAGGGAGATAAGGTTTGTAAAGAATGAAAGTTATAGGATTAGGGTAGATGTAGGGGAAAATGTGGTTTTTTGCATTATGTAGTAAAGTGGGTAATAGACACGTCTACCAATTAAAAACATGGGTGGAGACACACAAATGTGTTAGGTTATTAAATAACAAATATGTCAATTCCAAGTGGGTTTCCAAGCTAGTGGTGGAGAAAAGAAAGTTAGTGGATAAGGTGAAAGTCTTTGAGATGATGTTTGAGTTAAGGACTAAGTACTATGTGGGCATCATCAAAGGTAACGCATGAAAAGCTAAGTCAATGGCAAATGAAGAGGATGAAGGAGATGCAGTAAAGTAATATTCCATGTTGTGGAGCTATGTTGCAGAACTAAAGAATCAATGTGCAAGGAATACATTTAAAATTGACATTAAGAGGCCATTGGCAAGTTTTCCACCAAGAATTGAGAGATTATATTTCTGTTTTGATGGATGCAAGAAGGGGTTATTAAAGGTTGCAGACATTTTATTAGAGTTTATGGGAGCCACCTTAAAACAAAGTATGTCAGACACTTATTTGTGTCTATTGCTAGGGATCCAAATGAACAGTACTACATTGTAACATTTAATATGGTCGAGACTGAAACAAAAGATAGTTGGAAGTGGTTTTTAAAGTTACTCCTTCAAGACATTGGTGCAAAAAGAAGATATGTTTTAATATTAGATCGACGGAAGGTACATATACTTCAATTAGATTTACCGTCTCTTTGAAGTGTATTAAGGAAATATTGTCTCATTAAAAAATATTTATTGTCCCTTTTACTGTGTCATTCATTTTGCAAGAACTTGTAAGTGTATTTAAGAAGTTTTTAAACAAATTGAGCATAGGATATGTCTTAGGGATTTATATGCAAATTTTAAAAATAAGTTTGGAGGTGGATCTACAAACTAGGGATAAGTCACTCACAATGTGTGAGTGGATTAGGAACTATCTAATGAATAGGGTTGTATAAATTTAGTTAAACTTTATAAATGGAAACACAATGTTATGTCAATACCTAAAAAGATTCTGGATAAGGAGGTTATGTTGAGTGGTCAGTGGCTATCGAACATGGAGTATGTGTCAGGTTTGGCAAGTTCATCACCCTTTTAATGGTTTCAATTTGTGGTGGATATTTGGAAAAAATGTGTCCATGTTTCTTTTGGGAGCTAGTAGGCATCCCTTATAGACATGTTGTCTCTGCAATGCATTATCAAAGTTTGAATGCAGAATTATATGTTGATACATGTTACATGAGAGAGGCATATAAATTGTGTTATAAAAACAATGTTAGTCCGATCAACGGGAATGACATGTGGCCAGCAGTGGATGTTGAAGACTTGTTACCCCCAAACTAAAAGAGAGGTCCTAGTATGCCCCAAAAATGAGATATATGGAGAATGATGAATCAGGGTCAAGTATGAGAAGGTCATGTGTAGCTTATAGGTGCACCAAGTATGATAAATTTGGACATAATCCAAGAAAATTTCTAGGTAATGGAAAAGACCCCCAATGCATTGAAAAGAAAGGTATAGTATATTGTTTGTATTATTGCCTACATATTGTTAAGCATTATATATTTTGACTGTGTTTAACTTTTTGCAGAGAAACCCCCAGAACTATGGGTAAAAGTGTTATCACAAAAAGTAAAAACTGCAATTGAGTGTGTTTCGACATAACCTGTTACTAAAGGTGTTTATTTGCAAACTGCTACTGAAGATGTTTCTTTTGAAGGTGGTGTATATAACCCAGAAATTGATACAATAATTGAAGATGTGCCTCTTATGACCAGCTTACTTAAGATCAAGCTTCTCAGTCTCAACAGTCCCAAGGTCAAACTTCTTAGCCTTGATAGTCTCAAGTTATTAATCCTACTACAGTTGTTGAACAAATACCAAAGAAGAAGCAAATTGGAAAGAAAAAACAACTTCAAATTTTTAGATTTTGTAACATTATGTATTGTACAACCCTTGTATTTTTGTATTGTCATGCTATGTTTGAAACAATTTTCATTTTTTACTGTCATGTTTTCTTTAGAATAACTCTTGTGATGCACATATGTGCTAATTTCGCAACAACTTGTAAGGAATTATGCCACTAACATCTTGCTTAATTGAAACAATGTGTCCTTTGTATGTTAAAACTTATTGTCAACAACTTTATTTGACAAATCTTATAAGGTATTGTGCCATTTGAAACAACATGTCTATAAATTTATGAGGCATTATGCCATTTGGAACAACATGTCTCTAAATCATGTTATTACCATCAAGAATCACTTATGTCATTACTCTAAACATGTATGAGGCATTATGCCATTACTGTGAAGAATCACTTATGCCATTTCTCATGCGATGTCTCTAAACTTATGAGGCATTATGGAACTAAGGTCAATAATCACTTATTTTGGAACAACTTATAAGGCACAATGCCCAAATCATGTTTGTCGACCAATTACAAGGCATATTCAACATATAGTTTTACTGTCAACAAATACACAATACAACTCTACCAATTGAAATCAAAATGTCATTTTTCATTCATATTACCATAGACATAACATAATACATTGTTAGTTTCGTTGTTACATTATTTTCGATTTTGACATGCTCTTAAAAATAGAACAAAGTAAATCCAAGAACAAATAACAACTAAAATTCAAAACTTCGTCTTCTTCCTTATGTTCTCAATCTTGTTCTTCATATCTTCCATCTCTTTGGAACAAAATTTTGTCCCAAATTCCTTTTTAAAATTGCTGCAAAATTTTCTTAGGTGCTCAATCATCACATCACATCTATTGCATCCATCAACATCTTCTAGAGCTATTTTTCATCAAAGTAGTCATCATCCGAATAAAAAAAATCCACATTCTTTCTGTTTCCTCCAATATTTGCACTTCCAATATTTTCTCCCAACACTTTGATACGAACATCTTCATAAATAGATTATGTCCACACTTCGGAGTGATTCTTCTATTAAAGGACATGTTATTATGTGAACTTCCTACCATTGTCGTTCTTTAAAGCTTCAAAGTAAATAAGTGGCGAAATTGAACACACATAGTGAGGATTTGAACAAATTTGAAGAAATTTGAGGAGTTGAATATGATTGGGGAGATTGAGGGAGATGAAGAGATATAATACAACAAAAAACATGACACTCATACCAGAAGAGATTTGAGGAGTTGAACATGATTGGGGAGATTGAGGGAGATGAAGAGATATAATACAACAAAAAATATGATACTCATACCAGAAGAATGAAGACCACATACGCGATTTTAGAATTCTGAATATTTTATGCATAAATTAAAATCAATTTATGTTTTAATGATATTTGAAATATTAATTACATGTGTAACATAGTTACATGAAAAATAAGACGGACTTAAATTCCACATATTTTTTTTGCTGACCAGTCATTATGAGAGACTTACATATAAGAATCTTTATATGTTAGAGGAGAAACTAAATTTTTATTTTTACAGGGAGAGGGGTTCAAATATGTCCACCTTTTTATTATGAACAAAGTGGAATATCTCATATGTGAACATACATTTTTATATGTAAGGTGTATACATAGCTACCAACTAAGCGTGAAAAATTAATATTTTAATCATTTGATAAATAATTTTTTAAATTATTTGTCTTGAATTTTTTTTTATCCATGTGGATGGTCCACGATCAGTTCAATATATTAAAGTTAGAGTTTATTCTTACCATATTTCTATAAAACTCAATTCATATTATAACATAATTAATGTAGAATTTAAGATTTGTTCAATATTCTTAGTCTAAAATGTATTAAAATATTTTTTTTTTTTGTATTTATGAATTCTAGTTAAGTATCGATATCTTTAATAATAAATTTTAGATTTAATTTATTTTAAAATAAACAATATTAAACCATGACATAGCATTAAATACCATTATTTTACTAGGAGAAAATACTAATATCCAACTAAATTAAAAGGTATTAGAGGGTTCATTTTTTAAATATCCAAAATTAAAACTATTTAATAAATAATTAAATTAAATTAAATTAAATAATGTTATATAATTGATTAATAATATAATACTTAAATATTTATGAGAAATAAAGTTGTCATATTGATAAATAAAATATTTAGAGATGAAAAAGAATAATTGAGGCTATAAATAAGATAGTTCAAGTATGCAGCTCAATGGAATATAATGTTACATCAATAAATTTTGAGTGTTAATTATTTACTAGAACGTTTTTTTATTTTAAGTCATACTTACTTGACAACCACTAAAAAAACATGGCCTAAAATGAAATTAACAACAATCTTATTATATGTGGACAATAATCATATGCTTTGGTGTCTTATATATTCTCTTTGATCCCATGTTTTAGTGGTTGCTTGAGGTTAGGTGTACCAATGTCCCATTTGGAAGACTTTTATTGACTTTATTTTCCTTTTATTTTATTTTTTCAATACTTTTCTATCTTAGTTTACTTATTTATGCGAGTTTATATTGTTGATTTTTTTGACTTTTATTGCAAAAAGAATCAAGTTATATACTTCTACGTTTATACAATTGTAAATTGTTGCATTGGGAATGTCTAATTCATTTAGTTCTACCAACATTGAAGTGAAATTGTATTTTGTATCTGTTGTGCTATAATTAATGTATCTACTGAATTATTTGAATTTTATAGTACACGAAATCATTTTTTATATTAGATTTGTAGGTGAATGTTGGTGAGTTGAATGAAGTACTAGCACAAAATCCCAATTTAGCTTTCTGCGTCTTGTTACTTTGAAGTTGTTGAGATGGGGACAAGGACAACCACTCAACATATAAAAGTCACTCACATAGTCACATTAACGTCATTTTTTCGTCACCAAATTTTTCAACACCATTGAAGTAAAAGGAGATGAATAAGTTAGTTGAAAAAATTGGGAAAAAGGGAACAAACTTTCTCAATTGTTTTCAAGTCATTAAATAGTATTTATACACCACTAAATAAAATTCAAATGTAAATCAAATTAAAACTTAAACGTAAATGAAACTTAAACTAAACTCAAATATAAGACTTGAATTAGAATTACATTTCAACACCATTTTCTAATTCAAATTCAAGTTAAAATCAACAATATCAATTTTATCTCTCAAATCAATGAAATGTTTAGTCTTGATTGTCTTAGTTAACACATCCACAAGTTGCTTTTGAGTGTTACAGTGAACAACCTCAAACACTTCATGCTGAATTCGATTGCGCAGAAAATAAAACTTTTATGTCAATGTGCTTGCTTCTCCCATGCAACACTGGGTTCTTGGTAAGATTTATTGCTGACATGTTGTCAATCACCAACTTGACTAGTTTGTTCACCTTGAACTTCAGTTTCTGCAGGAAATATTCATTAGGCAAATAACTTGACAATATGTTAATTAATGCATCAGCTATGTATTTTGTCTCACAGGTTGATAGTGCAACCACAAGTTGCTTTTTGGAACACCATGAAATGAGAGCTCCAAAATACATAAACATGTGTCTTGTAGTGTTTCTCCCGTCTACTCTATCACCACAACATTCTGAATCTGAATAACATATTAGCTCAACATCATCTGACACTCTAGATGGAAACATAATTCCATACCTCGAGAACTCTTTGGTCAATCAGGTCTTGAATCCTGTTCTTCAGGGCCCAACAATTATTTGTGTTATGCCCAGGGCTATTGGAGTGATATTCACACTTTGCATTGGGATCGTACTTGGGAGAAGATGTCTTAACATGCTGAGGCGGATCCTCAAAGTAATCAACTCTGCTTTCAACATATGTTGTAATGCTTGAGACAATGGCATGTTGATTTTGGAAAATTGTCTTCTGGGTGTATCTTGATTATGTCGATTACTTTGTTATTGCTGGAGAAGCAATGTGAACTTGTCTCTCTCTTGTGAACAAGTCAGCTTATGTCTTATCGGAGGTTGGTTAATGTTTGGATCCCCAACTCTAGCGGTTCGTCCCATTTGGTTGTCTTCGAACTTGATAAGCTCGTTGATGAATACTCTCAATTCTTCTTGTCCCCGGGCTAAGTTTTGGATAAGATCCATCTGACCAATCATCTGGGCTCTCATCTCTGCCATCTCAGCTTGCAGTTGTTCAAACTGGCCATCCTTGTTGTCTTTAAGATTCTTCTTGGTGGTGAGCTCTTTCAGATCTTTCTGACCTTGAGCTAAACTTGTGAACATTTCCTGGAATTGAGCGTTCTGAGCCTGCAGATCTTTGACAGTCTGTTCGAGAGCCATTTGTGCTGAAATAAACAGCAAGAGAATGATAAAACCGGTCTTCAGTGTACCTGTTATGAGATGTTATGCTATTATATGCAATGTTATGCAATGCAATATTTTCAAGGACCTTTAAGATTTTAAATTTGGTAAACAAATAAGAACAAACTTTTTATTAGTTGACTTAGTAAGTGCAAAGTTCAAGTACAAAAATGAAACTCTTAGAGCTTAGGTCCCCCATGGATGCTTCCTCTTTGTGTTGAAGTAGGCGTTGATGCTTTGTTCTTTGTGAAGTAGCTTCGTCAACTCCAATACTCTTTTCTCGCTTGCGTAGCATTGAGTTTCGAATGCATCCCTTTCTCCTTTGAGTTGAATCTAGGATCTCTTTAATTTTTCAAAATCAGTAGGCATGTTTGGATGAAGAATGGTATAGGGTTCGTCACCTACAACAACAGGATCCATGATTATTGGCAGGATATCAATATATGGCATGATGAGGTTTTGAGCTCGAGCTCACACCCATTTGAGGTAAGGTTCCCAAGGAATGAAATTTTTATGCCCTAAGGTCTTGGCATCAGTCTTCGTTACTATGCCTCAGGCGTGCACAAATCTTCGACGGTAACCTTGGAGATCGCTGTCGTAGTTAAACACGATGCCTTGGAGAAGCATATCATGAGGACCATCTCTTTGAGCATAGCCAATCTGTCGTAGAGCTAGCGAAGGGTTGTAAGTGATACCTCCCCTTATGCCAAGGAGTGGCACATTAGAGAATTCTCCATAATGTTCAATGAAAGTGAAGTCCTTTTGAAAGTAAAGACACCAATGAATATCTGAATGAGAGAGTGACATCAACCTTTGATACCACTTCAACCTTTGTTCGTTCTTCATTACTGATTGAGGAAGATGTGAAATAAACCACCTAGATAATAATGGTATGCAACACATGAGAGTTCTTTGTCTTTTCATGGTACGAGTGTGGAGAGAATGCAGAATATCGCCAAGCGAAGTAGGCACTGGTTTATGAGTGAGGAAAATCTTGATGGCGTTCACGTCTATGAATTGATCTGGATTAGGAAATAGCACCAAATCATAGATGAGCAAAGCCAAAACGTCTTCTAAGCATAGAAACTCATGGCTTTTAAGAATTCTCGAGCCTTCTTTATCAGAAATTTAGCAAGCAAGGCCTTAACTCCACTTCTTGTTTCCCAATTGTCTTCAATGTTTGATCGCTTTAGATGTAACGTTGATGCGATGTCTTTGAACTTCAGAATTTTTCCTAAATCGGTGAATGGTATTTGATCAAGAATGAGTATCCCAAGTAGCTTAGATAACTCTTCCAATGTAGGTACCAATTGATAGTCTGGGAATGTAAAACAGTGATGCTTTGGATCGAAGAACTGGAATACGACGCTCATCATATCTTCTTCAAAACTGGCAGTAACCAAGTTGAGTAGATAACCATGTATTTTGTTGAACTGAGAGTGATCAGGAATTTCTGAGACGAACTCCTTAAGTTGAGAAGGTATACCCACAAAGTTGATTCGGATAGTCTTCCTGGAAGCTATAACCCTACAAAAAAGAGCAAAGATAAATCCCTAGGTCCTTGAAATGGTTAGAAATGATATGATGTCATGTTTAAATAGCCTACACAAGCAATTCACACAACAACCCTAGGTTTAAGGCTTGCCTGAGGTATAGGTGTTTACCCTACCAGAGTTTAAGTGGGTTCAACCTGTCCTATAATAGTAACTGGGTTCTAGAAATCTCATATCATTGATCTTTCTCGCAGGCTTTATTTCAATACGACTACTCAAGAATCCCTTAAGAATAAAGTAGACAAGTCAAACAGAAAGCAATAAAAGTGATTTTATAGCCCTAAGGTAGCCTCTCTTTAGGTAGTATCCCAGCAGAGTCGCCAGTTCTGTAACACAGTGGAAAAACTAACTTGTTTGTTTTGCGTTTGATCGCAAATGTTGCGGATAGCAAGAGTCGCCACCGACTTTTCTTTTATCCAATAAAGAGAAGGTGAAAAGAACAGGAAAAGACCTTCGTTAGATTCTGAGTAAGAGAGGCAGTTATGAAAAGGGAAGGTATTAGCCCCCTTTCCATCCCTGGTTATCTACGGGCTCTTAGTTGCTTAGCTCACTTTGAAAAATTTGCTTTCTGTGTTTGTGTAGTTTGAAAAGTATTTTGAAAAGACATTTCGCTTTGACTTCGTAATGATTCTTGTTGGAATGTATACTAAGTGTTTGGAAATGTTTGTTTGGAAATGTTTGTTTGGAAAGATGTTTGACTATGTAATGATTCATGATGGAATGTATACAAAGTGTTTTGAAAAGTCTTTGAAAAGTGTGAGGTGTGAAAAATATTTTGATTGAGCAAGCAACTAGAGTCTTATTACCTACTCAGAATGGTCATTTCCATGTTATTTTCCTTCTCCTTTAGAATAAGGCTATCCATACCAGTAGTTGGTAGGTAACTTTATTCGTTTGGATGTGAAGGGACAATCGAAGGTTCTTCGTTTGGTCATATAAGGCAACATGTAGGGATACCTTAGCAATTCGTAGGGACGATCATCACTCTTTGTAGGCAATAATCGAGGGACAAGATCATGTATTCGTAGGCAACATCGAGGGTCATCGAGGGACTATGATTTTTGTATCGAGGGGACTATGATGATGTTATTCGTAGGCGTCTTTGCTAATGGTATACCTACGTTCGAGAGACATGACCATTGTTTTCGTAAGACAACAAGAGAGGATACCTTAAGGGTGTACAAGTATGAAGAGAGTGTGTTGTATTCAGATATGTTATCTTGAGATTAGAAGTGATCTAGGGTTGATTTTAGTCTTAGCATATAATCCTAGTTACTAGCAGTTAATATGTATAGGAAAATAAAGTGCAGAAAGTAAAAGTGCGAAAACGTAAATCTTACGCTATTACATGGCTTTGGGACAGATACATAATAGAGGTGCAGAAAGTAAAGACAGAAATGTAAATCTACGCTATTACATAATAAAAACTTTACGACCTATACATCTTTCTAGAATTGTAAATGCAAAATAGCAAATAAATAATCAGAATAATAAAAATATGTTACTGAAAATGTTTTAGAAATTAGTAAAAAAAGGTGAAGAAGTTAACATGTATGTATTAGGGGAGAGTTAACCATGACAATGGTGAAGAAGTTTATGCATAGTACTTAGAATTTTGTGGATTTACCAAATCTTTACTATAATGAAGAGGGATATTTCATCATTAATATGAAATTGAAGATTGAGAAAGAGGATGTGTTGAGAAGAGGACTGTATACCATCTACAGGAAACCGATGTTTCTCTTTGAATAGAACCCTAATTTGAACATGAAGGTGGATGGGGTTAGGGTTCTCCCAATCAGGGTGAATTTTCACCAACTACCTATGAAGTATTGGGGGGACAGGGCATTGGTAAGGTTGCTAGTGTAATTGGAAAACCAATGACGACAAACGAATGCAGGGTTAAAAAGTTAAGAGTGTCATATGCAAGGGTACTCATTGAGGTTGACATTACCACGGAATTTAAGGATAACATTACTATCCGAGATCCACAGGGTAATAAGATCCTACAACATGTGGAATACGAATGGACACCAAAGTTCTGTAAAACTTGTCAAAAAGTTGGAGATAATTGTGATAATAGACAGAAGAAGAATCAATGAACTCCAAAATCAAAACTATATTGAGGTGGAGGAAGAGACAAACAATGTATAAGCTCCTAAACAGATAAATATCCCACCTAATCTCATTGATAAACCTGAAATCTGGACTATGGTTGACTCTTCCAGTAGAAACCGAGGAAAAATCCCTATAGGGGATGAGACTAAGATGATACAGGGTGATGAAGTTGGATGTAGTAATGGTTTTGAAATACTTAGTCAGGAGGAGGACAAACCCCTAGCCTTGGGCTACTTGCATTCATGATCTGCACATGGAATGTAAGGGGCTTAAATAAAAAGGCTAGACACCTTTAGGTTGGATCTCGTCTCAGCAACTTAAGGCTGTCTTGTATTGCTCTTTTAGAAACCAAAGTTAAGGAGAATAATGCTACCGAAGTGAGGAGAACTTTTGGGAAACAATGGAAGTATGTTGATAATGATGACAAGCATCAAGGATTTGGATACTGTGGAGGGATCAAAAGCTGAAGCTTACCCTAGTGAATAGTTCAGATCAATTTGTTCATTGTGAGGTTTGTGATATTGTTGGGAATCAAATTTTCTGGTTAAATGTGTATGCACATAACCAAATTGTTCATAGGAAAGTGCTTTGGAAGGATATAAATAATCTTGCTGCTAGTAGTCAAGGGAAATAGATGGTTATATGGTACTTTAATAATGTACTCTCTTGTGCTAATAGAATAGGAGGAAACATTGTCAATGACAATGAATTTGAAGATCTTGAGAAGATGATGTAGAACGCTGGGTTGTTTGAACAAGAGACTAGGGGTCCTCACTTCACTTGGACGAATAACAAAATTAATGGTGCTATATACTCTAGAATAGACAGAGCTATTTGCAACAAGGACTTGGTTTATGAAGTATCCTAAGTGATCAGATTGCAGGGTCACTTGGTACTCATTTCAGACCATTCTTCTTTATTGGTCAGATTGCAGGATCACCAGGTGATCAGGAACAGAAGCCTGCAGCCCATATTTAAGTTCCTTAACCTTGTGGTAGATCAAAATGACTTCCTAGAGATAGTGCAGAAAGAGGTACATGGTACTCCTATATACAGATTAAGGAGAAAATTTAAGAGATTACAACCTATCCTTAGGGGCTTGAACATGAGAAGCACTAAGGAGGTCAAGAAGATCAATGAGTATAGAAGTCAGTTAACTCAAGCACAGTTACAACTTAGCACATATCTATTTAACACTGAGTTCATACAAGAGGTAAAATGTAGTATTACTGATAAGCTTATGCAGGCTATAGATGATGAGGAAAATATCCTCAGGCAAAAGACTAAAGGTGACTGGATTCAACTTAGTTACTCTAACAATGCATAATTTCATGCCATTGTTAGGGGTAAAAACAAAATGAATGGGATCCATAATCTGGAGGATAACAATGGGAACACAATCACTGAGCCAAAAGAGAAGGAGTAGGAAATTTTGAGGTTCTACATAGCTTTAATTTGCACCTCTACTGTCAACTTAAAGCATGTAGATATTGAGGTTTTGAGAAAGCGTAATCAGTTGCAGGATACTAGTAAACAGAGTTTGATGAGACCTATAACTGAGGCAGGGGGTTAAGGAAGCAATTAACAACGTTGGGAAAAATAAAGCGCATGAACATGATGGTTACAATTCAAACAATTTCAAGAGTGCTTGGGACATTATTAAAGGTGATATGATGGAGGCCATACATGACTTCTTTGAGGGAAACAAGATGTTTTATGCTATAAACTAAGTGTTAGCCACCCTCTTTCATAAAGTCCCTAATGTGAAGACCATGAAGTATTTGCGCCTGTTAGCTTGTTGTACCATGGTCACATAATTCGCCAAAACTGATGAGAACCGCGAATTAATTCGCACGAACCGGTTCACGGTACTTTTGTGAACCGGTTCTTCCCAATTCCCCAACAATTCAGCAAAACCGTCGAACCACTGTAATACTTTATAAATGATAAAACTTTAAACTATTTCACATAGCTACTGATTATATACTGTATGCATGTGCACACTACAGTAACATCTTTATAAATGATATAGATGATAAAACTTTAAACTTTTTCACATAGCTACTGATTATATACTGTATGCATGTGCACACTACAGTAACATTGCAGTAACTTTCTTACCAACCACTAGTTAATTAATGATTTTAAAAAATTAATTAACTATTACTTGTCCACTTGCACTAAGGCAAGTAAAACGTGGTATACATTAGTGAAATAAGGCAATGCCCTTTATTTATGGCTATGTTGGCTCTTAAAACTAATAAGGCATCCGATGTGGGACTAAAAAATATATCCATACGTTAATTGACAAACAGTTTTGCTATCTATCTCATTTTTACCATGTTTTCTATGTGGGACTAATAAATTATATATTCAATTATTCTTTCTATTTTATGTTAGTTATTTTAATTATAGTGTACCGATTTTTATATTTGAACTTACCATGAACCGAAATAGCGTACCGACTATGTATACCCCCCACGTACCTAATTCTTTGAGAGTTGCGTACCACGAATTCGAATTCGTACCACGTACCGAAACGAATTGCGAACCTGGTGACTATGTGTTGTACGATGGTGTATAAGATTATTTCGAAGATCTTAACCAAAACATTGAGTAAAGTCATTAATGACGTTGTGGATAGCAGTCAATCAACATTCTTGCCTAAAAGAGTTATACACGACAACATCTTTATGGCTCATGAGCTGCTTAGAGGGTATAGTCATAAGAATACTTCGCATCGATATGCCATTATTATGGACATTCAAAAAGCATTTGATCCGGTTGACTGACCTGCATTATAGATTATTTTACAGGATTTAAACTTTCCAAGTCAATTTGTTAATTGGATTATGCTTTGTGTATTCACGGTTTCTTACAGCTACTCGATGAATGGATATGTCATAGAATATCTCAGAGCTTGCCAGAGTCTCATGTAGGGGGATCCAATCTCCCCACTGCTTTATGTGCTTGTGATGGAGTACCTCCACAGATGTCTACACAAATTGAAACATCAGCATAACTTCAATTATCACCCTCGGTGTGAGAAGATGAGGATAACAAATATAAGTTTTGCAGATGACTTATTCATGTTCGGTAGAGGGATGAGCAGTCTGTTAACTTACTAATGAAGGAATTTAATGATTTTTCTCATGCTACAGGTTTAGTGGATCATCCTGCCAAGTGCAAGATTTTGTTTTGGGGAGTGCAGGTGAAAGATATGCATGCTATTATTAGGTATATGGGTTTCACTGAGGGTGAGATCTCTTTCAAATATCTTGGAATACCTCTGTCCAATAGGAAGATAACTAAGTGCAGGCCCTTGATAGAGCACATTGTAGCCAGGATGAAGCATTGGTCTGTAAGACTATTGAGTTATGTAGGAAGGTATCAAATGATTTGCAGTGTTGTGTTTGTAATGGCTTCGTATTGGATGCAAGTTTTGTTGCTTTCCCAAAAGATCATCAAAACCATATAAGCCCATTATAGAAGCTTCATATGGAGTGGTGAGAAGGAGATTAGTAAAAAAGCCCCTATTTTTTTTGGAGAAAATATGTGGGCCTAGAGTTGCTGGTGGGTTGAATATTACATCTTTGCAGGTTTGGAATAAAGCCACAATTGGAAAACTGCTGTGGAATATTCATACCAAAGCTGAAAAGCTTTGGATACGTTGGCTTGATACATTTTATTTCAAGGGAGGAAATGTTCTGCATTGGCAAATCCCAAATTCGTGTTTCTGGATCTTAAAGAAAATTATAGAAAGTAGAGAGTATGTTTGCACAACGAATTACTGGGTAGGCTATCCATAAAGGTATATACAAAACTAGCAGGATGTACAAAGAACTGGAGGGTGATTTTGTGCAGGTGAATTGGAAGAAAATTCTAAAGGATAATCGTGTAAGACCAAGGGCTAAATTCACCTTGTGGATTGCCCTTTGGAAGAGACTCCCCACAAAGGAGAGGATTGCGAAATTTGGTGTAAATATGGGAATTTTTTTTTGCAATAATCAAGTTTTAAAAAAAATACAAAAATAACCAATTTTTGAAAAAATTTACGCAAATAACTAACTTTCAGGTGTAATATACAAGCAGGAGCCATCTGAGATGGCTCCTGCATTGATTTTAACAAGCAGGAGCCATGTTGGTTGGCGCCTCCTTGTAAACTTTTGCCCTAAAAGCCATCTCAGATGGCTCCTATGTGTAAATCACATGGAAAAAGCCATCTGAGATGGCGCCTATGTGTACTTTTAAAAAAAATTTTCAATTTAAATTAAAGTGCATGACAATGTTGTGAAATAAAACTTGTATTATAAATTTTCATTACAACGAATAGCAATTACATAAGTTTATTCCCGGCGACCCGGGACTTGTAGATGACCACGGGTTCCACATGCGCGTCCTCTCCTAACGCGTCTGATGCGAGGTTCTGGATCCGGTTGTTGTTGGGTCGATGGCACCTGATCATGGGTTGATGGCTGCTCGTAGTGAATGTGATCAGTATCCATGAATGCCTCAAGATCTGCATTGCTTGTTGCACCGGTTTCGTATAAACATGTTCCCATGTTCCCATGTTCTCATAGCTTGGTCGTTGTGGTTGGGGGTTAGGTTCCATTTGGGGACTATAGTAGTCGTCATCCGTATATGTGGATTATGAATGAGTGGGGTAAAAAGGAAATTGGGTGTTTGAAGTCTCGTACCCATATGAATGGTGGGGGTTTGGTACGGCGATGGTTGGTGGAATGTTGGGTTGGTCGGGGAATATTCCTTAGGGAAGCCAGGGTCTGGGCTGAGGTGAGATGTTGATAGGCCCATATAGGAGGGTTGGACATATGCTCTTTGTTCGGTGTATTGTACTTGGGTGTGTGGCATATGTGAGTATTGGAATTGTGGACCGGACATTTGGTTGGGTGGGTAATCAGGTTGAGGTTGGGGTTGCGGTTGGGATTGAGTGTTGGTGGTTCTGTGTCGTCGGGTTGGTTGGCGGGAAGTTGATGGATGTTGGTAGTGTTGTTGGTATTGTTGGTGTGGTTGTTGTTGGTGGTGGTGGTGCCGAGGTTGTTGTTGGTATTATTGTTGAGGTTGCTGTTGGCGGTAGCGTTGTCTTGGTTGTTGTTGTGGCTCAGAAGGTTGCCCCCACTGGGTGCGAGGGTCAACCAAATAGCGGGGGTGAGAAACATGCATATCTGGATTTGTGACTGACCGGTACCAAGCAATGTATTGACGAGAGTGTTGCATAATCTCGTCATCTTCGTAAACGGGAAATTGTAAGATATGGTCTGCTCGGTTTTTCCACATCCTACAATACTCCCTGGCAAAATTTCTCCAATTATCATATCCCCATTGGGCATCGACTCTTCTAAGATGCCAAGGATCCAAACATATCGGATCGCGTGGTATGTCTTGGAACATACCAAACTGCATCTTCACACGGTCGCTGTGGTGCATTTCCACAATGTTAAACCGTATGATTGCGTCTTCGATCCAAACCTCTGCATCATCATCATTGGGTACATGGTCCAAACCCAAGTACGGTCTCCATGTAAATTGTTGATAAAAATAATGGAGATTAATGATAAAAATAATATACGTTAAAGTTAAAATAATTTGGAGTTAATCGAAATTACGTACATCAGTTGCGCCAAGATGGTCTATTAGATTATGATATAGGAGAACATTGTGTCTCAGATTCTTTCCGTAATCCATGCCCACTACGCTAAACCTATATGAATTAACATTTAATATATTAGAATTTTATATATATGAAAGATATAAATATTTTAATGAATAAGCAATGTACTTACTTTGTTGCGTATGGAAAACTGAACGGTAGGTCGTTGACGGGATTAAGTGATTGCATTCTCCACCAACCCCATGTTTGAAGTAAGAAAGCACATCCATTAAAAGTTGATGTGTCTTTCATACAGTTCTTACACAAGGCTGTATGGGCAAAAACAATGGAACTATATCTTCCTATCTTATTCATGTCTCGAAGTAAACTCAAATACATAAAATTTACACTATTCCCCGTACTTTCAGGTAATAAAAAACTACCAAACATTAACATTATATAGTTTCTAGTTTTTATAATTTTTTCTTCCTCGATGGAGTTTTCATCCAAAACAAAGGAATAATAATGCTCTCTAAGAGTGGATAGAAATATACCTTGGCCTCTTGCACTAGGACCTTCCACCATATCTCTACCCAACAACTCCCTGCATAGAGTGTTTGCTTGTTAGACTAGACCATTAACCGCCCTACAATTGATAGGAAGACCCATCAACATGTAAACGTCCTCTAGTGTGACGGTACATTCACCTATAGGCAGATGATATGTATGTGTCTCGGGTCTCCACCTTTTTCACAATGCAAGAATAAACTTTGAATCGATTGTGTAGTTGGAGATTTTAATAACATCTCCAAAACCGGCACGTTCAAGGTATGGAACGATGAACGGATCAGGAACAACATAATGATGTGAGCGACATCTAAAATTTTTCGTGTCCTATAGATAATGTGAAAATAAATTGTGTAAGAAAGTGTAAACAATATTAAAAACATAATAAAAAAAGAATGTAAGAAAAAGAATGTAAACAAAAGAATGTAATACAAAAAGAATGTAAACAAAACTTACATAGGTTGCAATGTTTGCCCTTGTTCCTTGGTGAGATTCTCCTAACGTCAAAAGACTCGTGATTGAAATTTCTACTGATGATATGAGAATGAAAGAATTGTATTAGAGATAGAGGTAGAGTGAAGAGTGGTGACGGGAAAAACACAAATGAGAAGCCATATTTATAGGGAATTCATGAAGAGAGGAATAAATAAGGTGGTTGGGGCCTTGCATGTATGCATGCCACTTGTCATGGAGGAGCTAAGTGGGATGGAGCCTCCTCCTTATTTTTGAACTAAGGCGCCATCCAAGATGGCTTGTGACAGGCCAGGTGGCAGCTAGGTTCAGCTAGGTGGAAGGTTGCATGCATGCAGGCTAGGGTGGCAGCTAGGTGGCAAGTCTAATTATAACTAGGCCTGTAAAAATCCAAAGGAGATGGCGCCTCCCTTGTAATTTTACACTTAGGAGTCATTCAACTTGGATTTTTACAGGCCTAGTTATAATTAGGCCTGTCACCTAGCTGACACCCTAGTCTGCATGTGATTATTTGAACCATCTATAAATATCCCACACAATCAAACACTTTTAGACACACAAACATCTCAAACATTCAAATCAAACACCCAAATTTCAAACACTCAAACCCAGAAAAAATGTCATCTGTACCACAATATATTATCACTGTACATTTCAATGGTGAGACGTACAATAGTGAGGTAGCCGGTTTTTTATTCAGAAACACTGAAAATATCCAATTTTGTCTAAATAGAAATGCGGATTTTTTGTATTTCAAAAAAAGACTCGAGACCAAACTTCGTCGAGGTCCGACGTCACACATTTTCTACCAACATCCTATTTTTACTGGTGAGAACCAAATAACATTTTACCAGGTAGCTGTTGAAGACGACGAAGATCTGCAAAACATGTTTTGTAATCATGAATATTCTGGGTACGACTCGATTCAATTGTACGTCGTGTTCCAGGACACGGAGTGGGTTGATCCTACGGAGGAGGAAAAAGGTGAGGTGGATGTTGCTGACGAAGAAGAGGAAGCTGACGAGATGCAGTTCAACATCATGGTAAATGAAGAATCAGAGGCCGAGGAAGAATGCCAACTGCCTCCACATGAGATCTTCACACCACCTCCGTACATGACCACCCTCAACATGTGCACAGATGACCCTTCATCTGATATATTCTACAACCCTGAAGTGCAGTCAGATGCAAATTTAAAAGTCAAAGAGAAATTTCGTTCAAAAGAAGATTGCGTGCAAGCAATAAAAAAGCTCCACATGATAAACAATTATGACTTTCAAGTGGATCGAACAGCAGCAGAGAGATACAAAATCATCTGTACCCACCCTGAGTGTAACTTCCATCTAACTGCATCGTATAGATTGCATAGTGATTCTTGGGTGATAGGTTCCATGACGGAACACACTCGTGTTAATTCCACACAATCACAGGATCACCGAAAATTGAGTTATGATCTCATTTGTCAAGAAATCTTACCTCTTGTTAGCTGCGATCCTTCATTGAAGGTGAAAACAATAATATCCCACATCACTACAACATACAACTATACCCCCCTCGTATAGAAAGGCCTGGTTAGCAAAAAACAAGGCTATTGAGCAAATCTACGGAAACTGGGAGGGTTCGTACAAAGAGTTACCTCGCTACATGAATGCACTGTGAATGTATGCTCCTGGAATAGTTTATGTTCTGGAGACGACGCTGGCGTTTTCCCAAGACGGTACCTGTGTCAGCGGACATGGTATATTCAGTAGACTTTTCTGGGCTTTTCAACCTTGCATCACTGGGTTTGCACACTGCAAACCTATTATACAGATAGACGAAGCATGGTTGTACGGGAAATACAAGGGCACCCTACTGATGGCCGTGGCACAAGATGGCAACAATAACGTGTTCCCAATCGCCTATGCTCTTGTAGAGGTAGAGACTGGAGCAGCTTGGAGTTTTTTCCTAAAGAATCTTCAAACACACGTAGCACCACAACGTGATCTCTGTCTAATTTCTGACAGACATGCCTCAATTGATAGTGCGTACAACAATCCCGCCAACGGTTGGCACGACCTACCGTCTACACATGTTTATTGCGCAAGACATATCGTTCAAAATTTCATGCACGAGATCAAAGATAAGCGTCTTCAGAAAACAGTTATAAATGCAGTGTGCGCGCTAACACAATCAGGTTTTACATATTATCACAGTCAGATCAGATTGGAAAACCCAGATGCAGGTGCGTGGGTTGATAATCTGCAAGTGGAAAAGTGGACACGGTCATACGACAATGGAGTGCGTTGGGGCCACATGACAACAAATCTAGTCGAATCAATGAACGACGTCTTCAAAGGCATAAGAGCACTCCCAATAACTGCTTTGGTTAGTACAACATATTTTAGAATGACCTCCTTGTTTGAAGAGAGAGGTGAAAAGTGGAACGCGGTGGTACAATCCGGACAAGTGTGGAGTGAAAGCTGCCTGAAATTTATTAAGGCCGAAAGTGCCAAATCTAGTACTCATCTTGTTACAAGATTCGACCGACATAACCATAAATTCATTGTCAAAGAGACAGTCGACCACAATGAGTGTTTGCCTAGACAAGACTACAGGGTTAAACTACCATCTCGTTGGTGCGACTGTGGAAAATTCCAGGCCTTTCGAATGCCCAGCTCTCATGTCATTGTGGCGTGTGCACATGTTCATCAAGATGTAGTAGTACTTCTTTCTCCAATTTACAAGTCTTCGAACCAGTAGCAAAACCAGATTATTGGCCTGCGTACGAAGGGGAAGTAGTTTGGCATAACAGTCAAATGCAGAGAAATAAAAAGGGTCGTCCCAAGAGCAAACGTATAACAACTGAAATGAACGATGTTGATAAACTAGAAAGAAAGTGTGTTCTATGTCGTCAATCCGGACACAATCGAAAAAATTGTCCCCAACGTGCTACAACATCAACATCCTGAAATTTGTATTTCATTTATCTGCACTTTTTAATATTGTAACAAATCTTCTTCTTTCCATTAATAGCATTTCTTACAAACACCAATACGCAGACAACAAAATAAAAAACTACACGATTAAAACAGCAACAGGAAAATGAAGCATCAACAACACAAAAAATTATTTAAGACACTACAACCGTCAAAACAATCTCATCGGAACCATACATCGTCGCAATAACGTCGACGTCTGTTTTGACTTCCTCCAACCAAATTCGAGGTTGACCAGTTGTGAAGTTCATGGTTGTTCTCTTCCTTTGGATCCTTCTAATTTCTTCATCAACTTCTATTTCTCCCTTTAACCAACACATCAACTCTTTTTTCAGTTTGGTCATGGTAAATATGTGCCAAAATTTCATTTTCATTGGAGGTTTTGAGATCGAGAAAACAACGTATTCATCTCTAGTATGGATGTATGGAGATGTCATGATAGAAAAATAAGAGAGAGTAACAGAGAATAAGAGAGAATATGAGATGAGAAGTTGAAAAAAATGTGAAAAATGAAGGAGGGATGGGTGTTTATTTATAAAAAAAAATACATGTAGGAGCCATCTGAAATGGCTCCTACATGTAAAGTACTAGGAGGAGGCGCCATCCTAGATGGCTTATTCATGAGGAGGAGCCACATGGGATGACACCTATGTGTTACTTTTAAGTGCAGGAGCCATCTCAGATGGCTCCTATGTGTTATTTAGTCCTGAAAGTTAGTTATTTGCGTAAATTTTTTCAAAAGTTGGTTATTTACGTATTTTTTTTTTAAAAGTTGGTTATTCCAAAAAAAATTTCTAAATATGGACCAAAATTGTTGTTTCTGTGATCGTGTAGAATCGATAAATCATTTTTTTCCGAGTGGAACAAAACTAACAACATTTGGCAGCATGTTTTGAATTGGCTTAAGATTGCTAGGATCCCCCAAGGCTGGGACATGGACATGGATTGGATGACTCGTGAAGCAAACAAGAAAGGTTTGAAAAGACAAAATCTAAAAAATGGTTTTGGCAGAGACTGTGTATGCTATTTGAAAAGGCAGAAACACGATAATATTTTCCCAAAAGGAGCTAGATAGTAAGATTGTTGAGATGATCATTCATACTATTAGAATTAGATGTAGTGTGGTTAGAAAGCTAAGTATGCATGTCAATAAGTATACTTAGCTCTAGTTTGTTTTGATCTCTTGGATCCGGTTAGATCAACTATACTCATTGTTATTTGGTAAATAATTTTAATGTTTTATCTCCACACACAATTAAAAAAAATCATTCATTTCACTATAAGTACTCTATACATGTGACCATATAAGTTCTCATAACAGTGTCAATAATATTAAATTACATAATATTATTAATAGTGAACAATATCTAGCAACACATCACTGCTACTCACTTGACGAGAATGTCGTGTGATCTGATATAATCTTTCTGTCATAATGATCATGTTTACAATTACCCTTTTGCCCTTATATCTATATTGAACCCAAGACATATAATGTATCGCCTTTATATAGTTCAATATTATATTCCTTGATCCCATGAGGTTGAGGACCTGCTAGTCATGACATTCAAACTTGTGCTCCTTAATCGGCTTGTGACAGTCAACATGGAAAAGGGCATGACAAGCGTCATGCCTCGTGTGCATGTCTTGTAACCTTGCTGCTTGCCTTTTTTGCCAATTTTGTCATTTTTCATCACAAATATTACAGATTAATCAATACCTAAATTACATATCGCAAAACCAACGTAACACATTAAAAGTATATGAAATGACCCTAAAAACAAGCTGAAATCGAGCTAAATACATAGTGCAAAATGCATATAATCAATAGCTTTTCACACAAAACAAAGAAAGCCTCAATGAAAGTCAGAAGTATTTGTGATTACAATTGTTTTTTATATTGAGATTGACTTTCTAGTTTTGATGCATAAGTATTAACTATAACTTGAATCAAACCCATGACTTGCTTAAGATGAGTAGTGCTACGAAAAATAAGGGCCGGTTCAAGAGCTTCAAAAAAGAACAAGTAGTACAACCCATGCATAAGCTCTAGAGAGTCTAGGTGAATCTCACATTTCAATAACCTTTTCCTTTTCTTTACCATTCATACGTGTCGTAGACGAATTTGAAAAATCTGTAATTGATTGGTCAAAATGAAACAACAGTTTTGCAACTACAGAATGATTTATGGCCAAGTAAGTCAAAATCTCAAGAACTTAGTTGAACACTACGGGAGGAAGACCAGCTATGAAAAAAAAGATCATCATGCAATAAACTATAATATTGAGATAAACATAAGAACATAATCATATCGATAATACACTACTTTAAGAATATTCAACTTCTGACTTAATCATATCAAGCAAAACATAAATAAGAGTGACCCTTGTTAGACTCTTGCATATAAGTTTAACAAGATTAATTCTTTGTGGAAGGACTGTCCCAAGGGGTTGACAAAGATGATTCATAATAAGAGCTAGTTATTATAGTTATAAAGATACATAAATATACATTGAATGTAGTATAAATGTATGATAACACAATGAATTTTATAACAAAAAACACACATGGTATAAAAGAAAGTACAAGCATTACAATCATGTCATATTTCCACTAAATATAAATCACTCAATATGTTACATGATGGAAAAGTAAAATTTAAGCCTCTTCACGCAAAACAGTAAGAAAGTTGCAATTATAGAAGCATTATCCATGTCAACTGAGTGCTCTTTAGCCTGCTGGATAACCCGTTGAACTCTTTGTTGGGTCAAAACCTCTAGTTGAATATATGGCAGAAGAGAGCTAAAAACTCTGAATTAATATCTTCTTCATAAAGTGGTGCCTAAACTGGAGATGTAGTGATGGAGCAAAGTTTACAATATTGATTCAGCAAAACCGTATGCACCCCATTTCCCTTACATCAGAGAAAAAAGATGAATAAAATAACAACACTAGAGATTAATGTGAAAATTCTAAATTCGGTGAAAAAAATCACGACCATTGTCATATGACAACCAAAAAATAACCCTATTTAAAAATTATTACAACATATAATATACCCTCTGTCACACCCTAAATTTCACACTGATTTTTAATTTGATTCATCTACACTTTAATTGATTTATAATACCTTATCTGCATCATTTGGTGCTGATTATTTTATTCATAAGTTAGTTGTTTTATATGTTATGTCTCTCATTTTTTATTTTTAATAAAATTTTCAATCATCTTATCTTTACATATTTTAATGTTTACATTTTTGCATATTTTTAATTAATTACAAGTTAAATTGCATTTTTATAAATAATTGTATTTTTTCTTGTTATTGTGCCTAATTCTACTTTTCTTCAAAAAATGATTAAGTAAATTTAGAGTACGTATAAAGTTATCATTTAGTTGCTTTTTCTTAGAATAATTTTTATATTGCTATTTCATAGTCATTATTTTATATGTATACCAAGCTTAGTTAAATTCTATAGTCTTTATACTATAAGCAAAGTTTTGTTCTTATAGTTATAAGAAAAATCATATCAGTGAGCATCTTCTTGACTTAAATTCGTACACCTCTTGCCTCGCACCTTCGCCTTTGAATACTAACATGCAAAAAAGACAATTCCATCGCAGAGTTCCTCCACTAAACACACAAACACTCTTAGAACTAAATGGTTCCTATCGAGTACGATAGATGTGAGGGGTGCTAATACCTTCCTCTTACATAACCGACTTCCGAATTCATCTCGTGGTCTCGAAGACCTTTGCATTTCATCTCTTGGGTTTTATCTATATTTTCTCTTTCCTCCTTAGGAATAAATAAAGTTAGGTGGCGACTTCATTGTTTATATCGAATTCGAATAATTTTTTCGATAGCGTCAACACTTTTGCGACTCTACTGTCGACTCCATGTAGGCCGTTCGCGTGAATGATCAATGCATAAAATGGTTTTTTGGACGCGGCCAAAGGGAATTGAATTTTTTTTGTATGGTAGAGCTTGGTTTTTAGTGGAAAAGGCCGAGCAAGGTTTTGAGCTTTTTTAAACTGTTTATGCAATGGGGAGATGCCTCATGGATGATATGTGTGGTTTGATGCATGATTAATGAATGCATGCAAGTATGATTGAGGAAAATAATTTGAATGTTTTTTGTGGGTGACCCTGGTTGCGGGTTACAGGTAGATAAAATGAGAAAGGCTTTTGAATGTGATCCTTTGGCATGATATTGCAAACATGACTTCCCGACATTTCTTATGAGTTCATAAATTGCTGATGATTATGAACTGATATGCTTGTAAGCATCTTTGAAAGAAATGAAGAGGTCTTGGCTCTAAGTGCTCCAGAATGATGAGTTCTTGAAAAGTTTGGATCAACAGGAGTTTAACACTAACTGCTGATCTTGAAGATGACATGCCCCAATGCTTGGAACTCTGAAAAATGGAATGCCCCTGATTATGATCAGCTCTTGAAGAGATGATTTGCCCCTGGCGGGATAACTCGAAGGTAATGGAATTCTTCAATTGATGTCGCATTGCTGAAATTCTCTTGGTGTGAAGTGCTAAACTTGTAAATGAAATTGTTTTCTTACAATGGTAATTTTAAAAGCGATGATTATGCAGACTTTTGAAAAATGAATCATTTATTGAAATAAAAATGCAGTAAACAAATGGATAGATTCTGAGAGGATGCAATGACAATTTGAAATTCAAGATATGAAAAAGCGATGTGATAATATGATATTAACACCAATGAATTTAGCAAACACTGAGGAGTCAGGTCAACGCAACTTTGCTGTAGTATGCTTTCAAAAGAAACCTTGCTTCAATTAGGTCTTTTGAATGTTGTAATATGGTCTGGTTCACAGTTTAAGAAAACAAAGGATATGAGGCTCAAATTTTGATTTGTACCCAACCCATTCTTCGTGATATTCTCCAATTCCTATGTTCAGTTAATTGATTAATTCAACTTCCAAGAGGAATTGCAAATGACGACGTGATGGCTTGAGAACCAATGCTCTTTGAGGTGACAGTCACCTATTCTTCTTTGGAAGTCACACAATCTTGTTCTTGCTTTGATCATTTTTCAATGATCTTTGGTGATCTTTCTTTGTTTCTTTTTTTTATAAATTTTTTTATTCATAACTTTTGTGTTTGAACAACTTGTGTGACACTTTCTTGTTTGATATGAGAATTTGATGATTGTGACTGCCATAATGATGGTTCTTGAGAAACAACCGTTGTAAGCCTTGGATTTTTCACTTCTTCGACATTGTGATTGAACCTTTGTGAAGGTATATGGAATGATCCATGATGACATGATTCTCTTGTAAATAGAATGCATTGATTGCTTTAACTGAACAACTACCCTGCCCCAGGTTAAGATTAAGGGTTTTAACTGTTTGCAGAAAGAAAATCCTATTTCTTGGCTCGAAGGGGTTAACGAGAGATTATCTTCCTTATATCTCCAATGTTTGGGGATTTGAAGCAATGTTTGTACATCATCAACAAAGTCTTGTTTGAAATCATACTTTTGCAAATTGGGTATTTGTTTTTCATCATCCTCTCTCCAATGTTTGCTTAAACAAAGAATTGATAAATAGAGCGAAGTGGGAATAAAAGCAATATTGTTTTTGTGATTTTGAGTGATATAAAAGAAATAGATTTAGAGAACATGATATGATTATTTAAAAAGATGCAATGCTCATTTCATTAAAATTACGATCAAAGATAACAAAGTTCAAATGCAAATTAACAAATTACAAACAAGAAAATTGCAACATGAAATGATACAGGGCCTTGGAACCATTAGCTATAAGTATGAACTTTCTCGTCTGATAACTGCATTTTTTGGAATGTCCTTTGTATCTTGGCACTTGTCAGGCTACGAGCTTGTTGAAGCATCATCATGAGCTTGGGCATGAGTATTTGGAGTTCACTTCACATGCTTTTATTTGAAGTTCTCCGTCTTTCTTCAGATGTCGGGAAATTAACTTGCCCTGTTAACCGCTTGAATGGAAAGAGGGTAATGAGTATCTTAATGGTGAAATGCATGCATGATGATGCAATGCAAATGCATATATTTTTGGTTTTTGATGTGCAAGATGAAATGTCACATATGGAATGCAACATAATGATAAAAACATGTACACAAAGATATGAATCAGGAATGATATGGGTAAATGGATAACAAAATAACCTATTTAGGTAAGATTCCTATGATTGGATGGCTCTAAGTTTTCTACCCAATGATCCCCTACACAGGATTATTCTAATGTTTTTTCTAAATTTTTCTCGGAGTCTCGGATCCCCTTTTAAGAAACATTATCATCACGCGACCGACCAACGTGATGATAGTATTTCAAAAAGTATACTCCAAGAAACGGCTCTAACAGGATACTCAAAAAAATTTATTTGAGCGGTCGGTCCAGGTTTGGATGTCCTAAAATACTTAGAGTTATAGGTCCTTTGTCTAGAAATTGATGTCCAATAGTAGCATACGGTGCAACAACCTCCTTAAAACGACCAACTCTAAGTTGAGTCTTCACGTTGATCCACAAGACACGGATGTCCAATGGATCTACGCTACACAACCACTCTATCCGAAATGTTGCCTAGAAGCCTGGGAAGTGGACTTTTATGTATCATAGCCAAAAATTCCCAACACAATAATATCAACAAGGTAATATAAAGCATAAAGGAAATAAATGACTGAAACATAAACATAAGAGAGAAATAAAGTACTAAGCAGAAAGCAAAGTAAAACAATAAACACACAAACATGCAAAGAACTAAACTAGGGTCGACTCGCTTGATAAAATTGTCCCCAGTGAAGTCGTCAAACTGTTGACGCTATCGAAAAAATTATTCGAATTCGATATCCCCAGTGAAGTCGCCAAACTATTCATGTTATCGAAAAAATTATTCGAATTCGATATAAACAATGAAGTCGCCACCTAACTTTATTTATTCCTAAGGAGGAAAGAAAAAATATAGATAAAATCCAAGAAACGAAATAAAATGGTCTTCGAGACCACAAGATGGATTTGGGAGTCGGTTATGCAAGGGGGAGGATTTAACACCCCTTCTGACCCATGTTAGTTTTTTTAATTAGTTTATTTTAAATATTTTCATAATTTTCTTTTAGATATTTATGTTACTAAATGAGTTTCTCTAGAAAAAAATACTAAAAATGCTAATAATAGTTTAGATTTAAAATTCCAACTTTTGCTAAGTTGTTTTAAAATAAATCTTGCTATTAAATTATTGTTTATTTCCCTTGTACATTTGTATAGATTTGTATTTGATTCATCCACATTTGTAAATATATATCCCCACTCTCATGAGATGTAATAACTAGTAATTATTTTATTGCTTTATTTAATTATTCGTCACATTGTCACAAATCAAATATTTTCAAACTAATACGCATGAGCCATTTTTTAACGTTGAGTCGACAAAGCTTAGAAGCGTCACAATGGCCACGCATTTGTGCACACACCAAGCTTGCTCTTCGGCTTACAATGAGGCTTTAGTTGTTTAGTTAAACATTATTTAATTATCTAATTAGGTTATTTAAAATTGATTAAAAACTTTGACTCTTTTCAAACAAAAAGTCTTAGAAATTAATCTAGATTTTGAAAAAGACTATATGCTCTTCTAAACTTAAAACTTGAATTCGAAGACTCGTTGAAATTAAATTTACTTTCTCTCCAAAATACTCCTATTTCGAGTCTTGTTTTCAATTCTTGCAAACAACACTTGAAAATTGAATGGTGACCAAGAATTAAAACCAAATATAAGTGTCATGAGTTTGAACATAGGCTCTTTGTAGAATTTACTTGAAACCAAATTTCCAAATGGATGCAAAGTACAAGAATTGAAGAAAAAATTCTCCCTTGAATTATCTTTTGACCTTTTATGCTTGAACTCACAACTTATTCTTCAAGAAAACTTCAAATCAATTATTGAACATGAAACCAAATTTAGACGAATTTTACGTAAAACATCACTATGAATTCATATCCTTCTTCAAGAAACCTCTTTACCCGTACATCAAACACAAAACCAAAATTCCTATTATCTAAACCACCAAATCCATGCTTAAAGCCATGATTAAAGCCACATGTCATGAGTTATCTACAACAAAATAACTACTATGTGCGGATGCAAATGAGAATGAATGATTTAGAGAAATATATGGGCATGACTAATGATAGGACAAATTTTGGAGTGTGACACTCCCCACTTCCATCAATTCTCAAAACTTTGAGTTTTCGAGCACTTTCCCTTTCGTCCATAGATTTAAACTTAGAAAATACCTCGATCATTTCACTTTTCTTATTAATCAGGTAAGTCCACAGTTTTCTATTGAAATCATCTATGAATGTGACAAATCATGTATTACCTTCATACGAGTCCACCTGGATTACTCCATATAAATCAGAGTATATGATTTCGAGAATAGCCTTCGACTTGCTTTTTGCATCCTTGCTGAAGTTATTCTTGTGTTGCTCCGCTTGCACACATTAAGTTCAATATTGAAGGTTATATTCTGAGACATAGGAGCTTTCAAGATTAATCTTCCATTTGCATCGATGACTCTCATCATCTTGTCTTCAATCAACACTTTGTAATTATTTTCGACCAACTTCCCTAAGTTGAGCAATTTTTTCGTCATTCGTGGTATGTATAACACAATGGAAATTAATGATCTTTTTTCATCTTTCGTCATAATCAAAACATCTCCAATACCTTCAGGTTCTAGAGTATTGTCATCTACAAAATTTAACATGTTCTTCATTGAGGGTTTTAGGTTGACAAACCAAATTTTCTTTCCAGACATGTGTGATGAGAATCCTAAATCCAAGTACCATTGATCCTTAAATTATTCTTCATCTCTTATTGTGACCATCAGCAACATCTCTTCTTCTTCTTCTTCATACTTTATGAACTTTGCATCACTTTCTTGATTCTTTCACTTTTCTGGACAGTCACTAGAATAATGACCATACTTTTGACAATTGTAACACTATATGGATCTCTTGTCAAGTTTTTGACCACCAAATCTTCATCTATTTGCAACACCACCTCTTTGGTTGCTTAGGTATATTTTCCTCTAATTTGACACGTTTTCTTCGTGCTAGTTTCCTCTACTAGTCGAATTGTTGTAGTCACCTCTACCTTTGTTGAATCACTTTCCTTTGCCTTTACTTTCTTTCGTTGAGTGTGCCTGCAAAGCCACATCACTCTTCGATTTTCCAGTAGCTCTTTCAGTCATTCTTTGTTCATGAGATTCAAGCAATGTTTTAAAAACCGTATCGGTCGGTCGAACCGGTCAAATCGGGAATCGGCCAGATAACCGGTCTGGTTCAATTGTTGGATCGTTCATGTCATTGAATTGGTGCAAACCAGTAAAAACCTGGAGAGCCGGAAAAACCGGCGGTTTAAATGCATTCTTTTATTTATTTTTTATTTTTTAAATTAAAAAAAATCATTTTGATTATTTTAATTAAAAAATTAAAACAAAAAAATAAATGAAATGAAATAAAGATAAAAATAAAAATAAAAAATAAAACAAAGTAATTATATCATTGACTAAAAAGCTATTGCAGATGCAGTTGATTTTACTGCTGATGATTTTAATATTGAAGAAGATCTTAATATTTAAACAATTTTCCTCCTTTGAACTAAGTTTAGTACACATTGAAGTTATTTTGTTATAAATTATTTAATGAGATAATCTTGTAATTAGACTTTGTTTGCAAATTAGACATTGTAATTTTGTACAATTTTATTATGTGTTATACTTTTATTTAAAATTTGAATTTAAATTATGAACTTGTGAAATTATGATTGACATTTTAAAAACATGTAAATGTTAGTTATATTTTGTAGAGACTGGATCATTTAATTTGATCAGTTTTATACATATATAATTTGGTTATAATGACCGGTCTATTCAACCGAGTTATCCAGTTTAATCTGGTTTAGTCATGCGGTTGGACTAGTGACTCAATTGTTCGACCAATAAACTAGTGACCCAGTATCCTCAATGGTTTGATGACCGGTCCGATTTTTAAAACACTGGATTCAAGTGTCTCTTGAAGCTCTTCCTTCAACAAAGATGATATGTCCTTCGATTCTTCTATGGCAACTGCCACATGATCGAACTTTGGAGCCAGAATCTCAAGATCTTTGAAAAAACAGCTCTTGTTGATAACGTCTCTCCACAAACCTTGATTTGATTCACTAGTTTCGTAACCCTAGTGAAGAAATCAGATATTCTTTTGCTATCTTCCACATGAAGTAATTTATACATACTTTTGTGAGTTTGTAACCTCACCTCTTTCACCTTCTCATCACCTCCAAACGATTTCCTCAAAATTTCCCAAGTTTCTTTTGCAGATTCTACATCACTAACCTTTTCAAAATTGTCTGGACTGACACATTGGTGAATTATAAACAGTGCTTTATAATTCTTCTTATTTAATTCTTTGTATTCCGCCTCTTCTTTTTCTGAAGCGTCTTCTTCAAATTATTCTAATTCGTATTTCACAAGTTCCCAAAGACCTTGAAAACATAATATAAGCTTCATCTGTTTGTACTAATTCTCATAATTATCATATTTCAAAATTGGGAGATTTGATGGAAAATTTCCATTCGCATAATTCATCGCCATTGTGATTTTTTTCTTCTTCCCTTGATCGCTCAACCAGAGCTCTTGATACCAGATGTTGAAAATCCACCAAAACTTATGATTAATTTCTATCAATCTTGATGAACAAGATTGTTATCAATCACATAATGATGATGAAAAGAAAAGAAAATTTAAAGAATAAAATGAGATTAGGATTTCTGCAGAGTTTCTCTCTGCCCACAAACTGTGGAAAACTTTATTCACTTGCAATTGAAAATTATGTGAATACTCAATCCGAGTTAATTACAAAAATAGGAGTTACTCCCTCTATTTATAATTGAGCTTATTTTCTCCCTAAGCCAAAAGCCTAAAACTATAAAACCCCAAAATATCTATTTTAGACCTAAATCAAATATATCTATTTTAGATCTAAATCAAATCTTTGTGTAGCAATCTACTTCCACACTTCGATAAACTAATTCGACACACCTTGTATCGAGCAACATACTGCTTTCGACACAAGGAATTATACTTTCAATGACTCTTTGAAGTTGAGGGTAATTTTGTCTTCAAAAATTTTAAGACACATTTTATGATGTTTCTTTTTTCAAACTAAAATGAGTGAGAGTCATAAGTCATTCATCACTTCTTAACATGTGCTTTTAAGGAACATGTTAGCAGGATCCCTTAAATAGTCGACTTAAACAAGTTTGAAATAATTTTAAAATTATTATGAATCACTTTTTAAATTAAACGGCAGACCAATTGACCTATTTTTCAAATCTAAATAGTGTTTTTTTACTAGTACATGAATGGAGAAAACATTTTTAATTAATGAAGAAGGATCCCCCCTACGCTACGTCCACGTATTTGTAGGAAAAGTAGGAGAAATTATTTCTTCCTCTCACTTACCCCTGAAACCTCCTGTATATATATTCTTATTCGTGGTTTAAAATATTCATTCACAAATTTCGACAAAACCTAGTATACAAAGTCTCTTACAACAATTTCGGCAAAACCTAACGTACAGAGTCTCTTACAATTATACGTGGAAGCAGAACTCTCTCTCACTCATGATTGTATTTCATAAGTACATCTACATTAAACATCAAGAAAGAGTCGTGTTCTTTTAGTAAAATTGGGATCTAATCGGGTGAAATAACAGTCAATAAAGATAGACGATCCATGATAGAAAAGAAAAAATCACCATTCAAGTATGAAAATAATCTCCTTAAGGCTTCTCCCTTCTTAGGAGTCAAGTTGTGATCAATTTTCTTATCCAAAAATTCAGAGGAAAATGTATGTCTAAAACCAAAGTTGAAGGAACGAGAGAGATTCATTCACATTATTTGCTACTATTTTTCCCGTTATTCGATTTACAATTGTCTACAATATAAGGAAGATGCAAATAAAAAATCCTTACCTATATTTATGCTAGATTGTAATAAGGCAACATATAGTTATAGTTTTTGGAATAGCATAGAACCGAGTAAACAAAATATTGGTTAAATATAAAAATTGTTTGAAGTTGTTACACATAGATTAAAAAAAGATAATTAAGTCAAAAAAATAATATTCTTATAAAATTATTTCTAATTACTATTAATTGTATAAATAAGAAGTAAAGTTAATAATAATTAATTGCTAATTGTAAAAGTATTGTTACAAAATTATTTTTAACTACTAATAAAAATTAATTGATATTATTTTAATACAATTTGTATGGATAGAAAGAATTTTTTTTTAAAACAATCCATCCTATGCATATGTAAGTCTCCATGGTTACAACGTTATGTTTCACAAAAGCAACATAATTAGAACTATCCATAGAGTGTTCAATTCCCGTAAGAAATCTAAAAATATGATTCTAATGTATTTTCACGAAATCACAATCATCTTGTAAATACATCGTATCTTCCAAAATTGACGTTTGGCAGCTACTAAGAAAATCATACATTTTCCAAAATCAGGCAAGTAATAAATTCCTCACACGATAATTGGTCGTATAAAGCAGCAATAAGCCAATACAATAAGCAAAATATTGTTGACATGTTAAATTCTTTGCAAAAATTAACATCACACACGTCTGTAAATACAAAATTTCCACCTCCTTTGTACTGACAAAATCATCCAATTTTTTCCATTCTTTTTTTACTAATCTGGGCATTGAATAAAAAAATAAAAATAATAAAAACTTATAAATTTCTTTTATTTAATCTCCGGTCGTCTCAATAAATAACTAAATTAATCTTATTTTATTTAAGAGTCGGGTCGTCTCAATATATAACTAAATTTGATAACTTTTATTTTATATTTAATGGTGTCATTTAAAATATCTCTTAATTATTATAAGTTTTATTCTATAATCACACTTTATTTATATAAATTTTTCATTAAAAAAATAATACAGGATTTACGTTTAATTTCTTATGACATGAAAAATTATATTTAAATATTTTTTAATTAGAATTAAGTTTTTTAAGAAATATTTTAGTAATTATTTTATTAATAATAAAAAATCATTGAACATATATATAAAGAGGTAGGAGAAAAATAAACCATTTATTGAATATAATATTATCACAAGATTGTTCTTTTTTAAATAAATTTAAATTTAAATTACAAATCAATTTAAAAAAAATAATACAAAATTAACTATTTATTAACGTATGTGGAAGTTCTTTCGTAAAACTTTGTTGATTCATATTTTATTCGAACTTGTTTTTCCAAATATTTAACTAAACCAATATGTATATATAGATACTTGTTCTGTTTTAGAACTAGAAATAGAGTGAAGATCGGAGGTAATGGTAGATTCGAGTTTCTAGTGCAATGGATAGGGGACTGACATGTAAGATTAGCACTACAACTCTCAAGTAAGTATAAGAGGGAGAATAGTGAATTGAAATTGAATTTGAAATTAAATATATGAGTTAGTGTCTTCCCTATATATAGTAGAGAGGAAATAACAAACTTGTTTTTTGTCAAGTGTGGATCACGGAGAATCTTGGATGCACCAGAAGTTTAGATCCTCTGACTGTGATCACCAGTATAATAGTCCCCGTGGGCTAAGAAGATTCTAGAAGGATTGTAACTCCTTCAGAATGGTCGAAGGGGTCACTAAGGTTGACCTAGCACAATTGCCCTCAAGTACTTGTCTAAACACAGCAAGGCAAGGGTTTGTCGTAATAACCTCAATTGTCGACCTCTCTATTATTTATCTTTGAAAGATCAAAAAGGAATGTTTCAATTTCTTGGGAATTCATGCCTTTAATTATCCATACTTTAAACATTTTTCGGAGATATCATTATTATGACCCTTGGGAACAGAAACACTTAAGAGTTATGTAGGAGTGATTTGATAGGTTTGATGGACTCTACTTTCTATTACATGTTAGTGTAAGATTCTTGGAGAGTCGATGTCGTATTTATTTGAGTCATTTTCCCAATTTGTGATTATCCTCCTTCCTTTTGGTACTTTGTTTCTCTCCATCTAGAAAGTTAGTACATCACGAATAAAAAATTACGAAAGAGTGCCCAAAAATTCTAGAAGAATGCTCAATTTTTGTGGGTGAACTCTGTTTATTCTTCAACCATTTCTTTCTTTACTATGAGGGTAATTTTAATAGAGTCTTTCTTGAGGTTGATCCATCTTTGGATTAGAGAGTCTTGACCCCTAGCGAAAAGGACATGATATGTAGTGAGGATGATGATTACATCAATCCTTTTATGAATTCATTTTCTTGGTCTTGGGAATTCTCATGCCTTTCACTGATTTTGAGACTGAAGTTCTCAAGCGTCTAGTAATGGCTATGTCACAACTTCATCCAACAAGTTAGGCATATGTGAAAGTCTTTCAGTATTGGTCTAAATACTTAAAGTGTAGGCCTTTTCTGAACCTTTTCTTTCATCTCTTTCAATGCCACTGTGTCCATAAAACTCCAATGCTGAGTAGAGGATTAATTTCTCTTATGTCAATCTTACAGTGCTTTGAGGCCCTTTCTGAGTTGAAACCTTTCGAAGATCGGTTCTTTATGGTTAATTATATCTTCATAGAGGCTTATGTGATGGGTTATGCTATTGGGAACAAAGTGGAGGGGGATATGCTAAAATTTTCTCCAAGTACTTCACTGAGAGGCATTTCTTTTTGGGAGACGCGGTGTATGTATACAAGGAAGACCTTTCTTCAAAATATTTGTATCAAAAGAAGAGGTTGATGGGTTTCATAAACGACCTGATTATTTTGAGGGTGGTGTTCCCTTGGACAATACCGATCGAAAATTATTGAAGTGCCTCATTGATGTCTATTTGTTGGTTGAAGTTGTACTCTTGAGGAAAGGAAGATTTTCTTTTGTAAGTTTTGGAAGTTCTTGGCTTTTTTTTGCTTCCATTTTTATTATTCATGACATATTTGCTTTGACGGTGATTGAGTGGATATTTAATGAAGATTAAAGTAAAGCTCTAGATTTTGAGGCGAGGAATATGGCAGGTAGGAACTGAAGCAGACTCTTCTACTACTTTGGATCCTTCTGAAACTACTACTTCTTTGCATTTTGTTCAGAGGTTGCAGAGTGCTTCGGGGTAGGGTCCTCGCTCCTCTAAAGAATATAGGGCTTCTTCTCTAGAAGAGTAATCGTTCATATCTGGCTAACTAGTCCAGGTGTCCTCTAGAGGATAAATTGGCGACTCTGACTCGATATACTTGGCGCACCCTTACTGCTTTGGCCATCAGTGAATCTGATCAATAGGACGCTCTTTTGTCTGACCAGCAACGTGAGGAAAATTTCCGGTTGGAAGAAAGTGTTTTAAATATGATGTTTCAGTAGTATTGGTACATGCAGGAAATACAAACATCTTCTACCTCTCTCACTAGGATAAGGGATGATTTTCTCCCCCCTAATCTCCTTGTTTCTATAGACGACTAAGTAACTTATCTGGTAAGGACCATGGCAAGGAACAATCAGGCTCTAATTTTTTCTCGAGGGAATTTATCATCAACTTTATCATCTTTTTTAGTATATTGGAGGGGATTTGAGTCTTCGCGCCTTGAGAATTCTTATTTGACTTAAAGTTATAATTGTATGACCTCCATCCTTGAGGTGGTTTCAGAGTTGTTTGAGAATTATTTACAGCAAGTGGGGTATTTTCGTCATCCCCTGGATGTTTCAAGAGAGCAGATTTGGCTGGATCAACTGCTCAAAGATGGGGAGGTTGCATCTCTATTGGAGTATCCTTGCATTTCTTTTTTTTTTGTGTATTGTATGTACAATACTTTTGTAATGTAAAAACACAAGTGTATGTAATTTTTTGAAATTGAATTCTCAATTACGTGCGTGAGGTGCATTTATGCGATCCCGAGTGTAGAGCTCCAGAATTTGTTTGAACTTATAAATTATTCCTTCAAATTTTGTTGGACGTCATTACGGTTGTTCCCAACCAAAGTTTGGTTCCCCTTCCCCTAATTAAATGAAAACCCGATATAAGGTAGACGTGTGGTGAATCCACTATGGGCTTTGGAGTGGCTAGTTTCCATAAGAAGTGGACCTTTATTGCATGTGGGGAATTGATTGATGTAGCCATATTCATGAGGTCTTTGCAGCAACACCTTTAATTGAAGGGAATTGATTATTATAGTTGTGTGCACGAGGCGTTTGAAACAACACCCAGGTTGTGGGGAATTGATTGATGTAGTTGAATGTGTGAGGCGTTTGTGATAGCACCCCAGGATTTATTTATATATACTTCAAGTCGTGGGGAATTGATTGTTGTTAGTCGTACCCCGTACTCGTTGTTACTGTGCACAAACACAAAGAAACAAATGTTTCAAATCTTGTAGTATTTCATGCATAATTGATAATTGCTCCTATATAAGAGGATTGTGATTATACAAACATGTAATTTAATAGAAATAGGAAATAAAACATAACCATGTTGTTTAATCTCTAATTATTCTTCTTGTCAGCTTCAATCATTCCCAACCACTTTGGGGGGGGGGGGTGGATATCCATGCTTCTGAGCATACCAGTTAGGGAAGCTACATTGATTTACATGGCTATGACTTCTCCCTAGCTTTGTTGGATTTCTTGATAGATTTTATTATTTCCTTCGAGATCGACATCGATAGTTGTCGATTCCCCCTGAAGGTAATGGTACATGATTTTAAGATACCCCGACGAGGCAACATCATCCAAAGTGGCTGGAAAAGATATTCCCATATTACAATTGTAGACACTTTTGCAAGGAACGACGAGGAATTGCAAACTAATTGTGTAGATGTCATTCCCATCGCCTACAGATATCATAAGCTCAATGACTCCCCATGAATTTGTGATTATCTCATTGAATGCATGCAAGTCTGAGCCATCATATAAAGAAAAATTTCCTTTTTTTAAGGCCATTTTTTAGACAACTTTAAATACATGATATCCCAAGAGCTTCCGCTTTCGATTAGGATTTGGGAGATGTAAAACAACCAGATTGTAGTTGTAGTCATCAAGGGGAATATTGTGTTAGGAACTCCTCCTACCTTCTCTGAGTCTCTAACCCCCAACATAGGAAGATCAGGGTCATCGATGATGTACCTCCATCCTTTTTACGGACGAACAACATCTTTTTGATCTTTCTCTTGACGGTTCCCTTGGAATGGAGTTTTTCCCAAGCATCTCCTCTGATGATAACATCGATATACGTGAGTTTCCTTTTGTTGCCCGCGTTGCCCTCACCACTAGTTTTGACGCCCAAACTCTTTGAGGGAGATTTACTTTCAGGCAAATCTTCCCTTTATATTTTTTCGTTTTCATGTAATCGGCTAGCCTACCTCTCTTGATCAACCCTTCAATGACATTTTTCATATGGATGCAGTCATCATTGTTATGGTTGTGTTATTTTCCGATGCGACATGATTTTGACTTTTCAGTCAAGGAAGATTTTGTGATAGGAAAAAGGGGTCGAATTCCTCCTTTCTAGAATTTTGTGTTACCAAAATATTGGTAGATCTTCTCTCGAGATACATTCAGCAGCATATACCTATCGTATCATCCCTGCATTTTTTGGTCAGGGTCATCCTTCTACCGCTGGGACTCCTTCCTTGCAAGATGGTCGGAGTTGGTCTCAACTCAATTGGTCTTAGTAGAAACGGGATTGTTGAATCATGTATTGTGTTTTTCCTCTAGGATCATGTAAGAGTGAGCCATGCTCAACATCTCCTAGGTGATTCATACTTTTTTCCTTCCTATTGTCAACCTGAAGGAATGGTCGCGTAGAATACCATTATCAAAGATCCAACATTTAAGGCCTTCTTCGGTTCCCTCTACTTCAACAATAACTTCTTTAATCGGTTGATATAAGATAAAAGATTTTCCTTCTTCCACTGAATGGTCTCGCTTATAGCATGCACCATTACATGCTACCCTTTTCGGGAGGTAAAGTGTGAGAAAAACTATCACGAAAAATCTGTCCATGATTCGATGCTCTCGTCTGGAAGACCATTGAACCATATCATGGGCGTCTATGCTAGAGTTAATGTGAACACCTTATATTTTGAGGCTTCCTCATCACTGGAGTAATTGAGTCGGCCCTTGATTAGTTGTACATGCTCGTTCGAATCTTCCTTTCCATTGTACTTGCCTAGATTAGGCGGCTTCTCCATGAATTTAATTATTTTTTCGTCTAGGATTCAGGAGCACAAAGGATGATTCAGTTTATTCTTTGATGGTTTTTTTACGCCTAATTTGGGAAGGAAAATGAAAGCCTCTATATCCCTCAAGACTTAGGGAAGACTATGGTGCTTCTTACTCCTCTTGAAAGTTGTTTCCATGTGGAGAAGTATTATGGAGATGCTCTTTGATGTTAGACAACCTTTCTTCTATCCCTACAAAATTCTATTTTTGAATGGTGTTGTACATGTTGTTCAACAATTTATTTCAGCCTTGCATGTTAAGGTTTGCTCGTAGTTGTTGGAAACCATGTAATGCTTTAGGTTGTATAACTAGAGGTGGAATCGAAAGCCTAATCAAAGGTATTTAGATAGATCCATCTATCGGAGGATTCTAAACTAAATATTTATGCAACTAAACCTTTTCTCCTAGATTCACAACGCCTTGCAGAGGAGGTGGAGGTGCTTGATTAATCGTTGCTTGAGCTGCAGTAGCAGCTTCTTGTGTTGTGGTAGAGTGCGTAGCTATGGGTCCAGCCAATACATGGAAGAGTATGAATAGGAGATCAAGAAGTTCAAGAAATTAAAATTTAATTGATTCTTGATAGGGTCGAACACGAGAAATATTTACGATCGATTTTGAGTTCTCTCGATTCGATGACCTGAGATGGTTTCAAACAGAAGAATCAGAGAGTGAACGTGAAATCAAAATCATGGAAAACGCGATAATCAGAAGTTAATTCCCACAGGCAGTGCTATTATTCCTTCCTAGAACCAAAAATTGAGTGAGGATTAGATATAATGGAATATCTAAGCACCATGTATGGCAAAGGCGCTAACCTGCAAGATTAACACTCAAACACTCAAGTCAGTATATGAGAGAGAATAGTAAATTGAAATTAAAGTTAAGTACCTGAATTGGTGCCTTTTCTATACAGTAGAAAGGAAATAACAAACTTGTTAATTATCAGACGTAGATCATGGAGATTCGTTATATACACTTGGAGTTTAGATACTATATGCTCATCGGTATAATAGTCCTCGTGCGTTGAGAAGATTTTGGAAGGATTATAACTCCTTCAAAGTGATCGTTCGAGATCACTATGGTCGGTCCAGAGCAATACTAATATTTATTTTTTATTACTAAGATATATTTTAGTAATATATTATTTATTGATTTTTAAATTTTTTAATAATATTTATTAATTTATATATTAGTTTTACTATTTTTTTTGTTCCACTCATTATCATTCTAAAATATCACATTTTAAATATATTACATTTTTTTTATCAATTCTATTATTTTATTATATTTTTTTATAACATTACAAAAATATTTTGATTTTTTTAATGGAAAATATAATATGTAGAGTAAGGGAACATAATAGTACAATTAATAGTCAAAGAATAAGAATTGACTCAAAAGGGAAAAAGGAAATCGAAACAAATAAAAATACAAGATACACATAGATAAAAATTACTTCCAAAGCAATACCAACCTACTCCAAAATCACGTCACTACTCACATGCTAGATCTCGAACCAACCAAATCCACCATCAACAGATCAAATCTAATCCATATGTGCTTGAAAGTTCCACAACCACACCCTACACCAAGGAAAACACTCGATCCTCTATAGGTACAAGAAGAGGTCAGAGTTATGAAGCCAGTTCGAGAAAATGCAAAGGTTCTCCCTCGTCTTTCCTAAAAACCAAAACCAATTGCGGAAAAATACTCTTATCACTACTATTGAAAACCCATTTAACAACGGTTGGGAAAGATATATAATCACGCGGACCCATGCGTTATTATGTAGAATGTGATTTTATATATGATACTTAAAATCACGACCCACTAATTGTTGTAATAAATTGGAAATTACATACCATATCACAACGAGTTTTCCAAAAGGTCGTTGTGATAAAAATAATGGTCCTAAGTTTGATTCCCAGCTGCACTATTTTGATTTTTTGTCTAGAAAGCGCGAGAAATATTATAACAGTTATGATATATAACCGCTACATTTTTTGCATAATTAACAAATAGTATCATGCTTTTATAATTAATCCCTTTTTTAACTTGTATTATTATTCATAATATCATAGCAAAAAATACAATTCACATTTATGATAAAGTTATCATAATAATACTAATTTTATTATATTCATAATAACACATAATTGTATCATATTAAATTGTATCAAAACAAACATCCTATAATTTATCATAACAAACATCCTACAGTTTACACATTACATAATATCACATAATTGTAACTTGGTGATTTGGTTTCTTGTCTCTTGGTGTCTTGACTCTAAAGACCTATGATTTCAAATAATTATACTTGTTTATAAAAATACTTAGAAACTATAACATACAATAATATATTATAAATAAAGAATAAATTATGTACTTGTTAATTTTCCCACATGTCTTCTTCATGATCGATTCAAATAGCATGCACAACATCTCCATCAACTTCATCATATGAGGTAGGAACTTGTGTTGTGTATAAAGGCGTGTGTGTGTGCGCGCGCTTAAATAAATATATCCCGAGCCATTAAGTTAACATTTATACATTGAATATCTCTTATGTCTGTGTTAGTATGGAGAGACTTAGAAATTCCTATAGAATTTGTGTCCGAAAATAGTTTATACAAAACTCAACAGCTTCTTTTGTGATGTACCTTTCAACAATAGAAGCTTTTGGTCGGTGATGATTCTTCGTATATCCTTTAAAGTTCTTCATATATATCTCAATTGGATACACCCACCTTAAGTGAACTGGACCACAGATTCTGATTTCTCTGACTAGATGAACAAGTAAGCGAACCATAATGACAAAAAATGATGATGAAAAATATATCTCAAACTGACACAAGATTATGACAATATCATCTTATAATTCATCTAATTTTTTGAAATCAAGAACTTTATTACATATGGAATTGAAGAATAAGCATAATCTCGTTATAGTTACTCACATTTTTTGGTAGGACCCCATGGATAGCCACTGGTAGAAGTTATTGTATCAATACATGACAATCATGAGATTTTAAACCAATTAACTTGAGATATTTCATTGATACAATTTTCTTTATGTTTGATGAGTAACCTTGCCAAAATTTAATACCTTGCAAACACTCACAGAAAATTTTCATTTCCTTTATAGATAGAGTGTGACATGCTGGAGGCAGAAAGTTATTTTTCCTTTCTCTATTGGAGCCAACTTTTTTCGTATACCCATCAAATCCATATCAAGACTAGAAGTCCAACTATCTTTATTCTTTCCTAGAATGTTTAGAAGTGTTCCAATCAAACTATCACACACATTTTTCTCCACGTGCATCACATCAAGATAATGTCTAACATTAAGACTTGACCAATATGAAAGATAAAAAAAGATGAGCCTCTATTTCCATATATTTTTTTTGCAACTGTCCCTTTTTCTTTTTCTCTCTTCCCGGAGACAACATTAATATGTTCCTCCCGTTCATAAACTTCATCCCCGGTTAAAGTTTCAGGAGCCTTATCAAACTTTTCCTCTCTATTAAAAGTCTTCCACAATCTAGGATAAGAATGATCGGGTTTTAGAAATTTTCAATGCCCAAGGTAAACAGTCTTTTTTACAAACTCAAGTTTGTGATAACAAGTATCATCTTCACATATAGGAAACATTATATGTCCTTTGAAACTATATCCATCCAAGTTATCATAATCAAGAAAGTTATTAATTGTGCAAAATAACATTGCACACATCTTAAACTTTTCCCAGAATATGCATCATCAACTTCAACGCCTTCATCCCACAAGAGTCGTAAATCATCAATTGATGGACTTATATAAACACCTATGTCGTTAACAGTATATACTTGCGCTTCAGGCACAACCAATAAGATAGGTTGTAAGTATTGAGAAGAACATGCCACGAAGAATCATTAGTGCTCAGATTACCAAATGGTTTCATTCCATCGGTGACAAGCCCAAGCCTAAGGTTTCTTGTCTCAACTCCAAAACTCGGAAACAACAAATCAATTTTCTTTCATTGCAACGAATCAGCTACATGGCGAATGTTTCCATCACGAGCCATTTCATCTGCATTCCATCTAATATTCTTTGTCTCATTCGAATTAGTAAAAAGTCTCTTAAATCGTGAAATTATTGGAAAATACCATAACACTTTAGCATGAGGATGCTTCCTACTAACATTTTCATAGTCATTGTCATCACCATTGTTGGCCTTCAGCTTGTAATGCAACACACCATATTTCGGAAATTGATACAAGTCTTCATACTCTTTCCTGTATAAAATGCAATCATTAAGGCAAACATGTATTTTGATATACTCTAGGCCCATTGGACATAATATCTTCTTGACCTTATAGCAACGATCCGACAATTTGTTATCTTCTGGTAACATTTGCTTTAGCAATTCAAGTAATTCCATGAAACTTTTAACCGACCATCCATTTTTCCTTCAGATTAAACAACTTTAACACTATCGACAATCGTATAAATTTGTGCATCTCTTATATAAATAGGTGTCTTTATCACTATATAAAGTATCATATATATGAGCATTCTTAAAATAAGATTCCCCAATATCACTGAACATATCCTCTAGTTGATCATTCATGTATTTATCTTCATCCAATCTTTGAATTTGTGACGCTCGACTTTCCTCTTTATCCACCTCACCATGCCACGTCCATATTATATAGTTTTGACATATACCATACAACAAAGATGATGGAATATTTCTTTCTTTGTACCATTTTTTATATTCGCGCAAACAACACAAGGACAATAAAAGATACCATTATTGTCGGGAGATGTTTATCAATGTATTCAAGGAATTCAAGAACTCCGTTCTCATAAACCGAACCTAATCTATTGGCTTTCATCCAACTACAATCCATAACAACTTCTGAAATTTATATACGTATAATAATGTGAATGGCACGCCAAAATATTATCCAAAAACTAAAGAATATTCATTAAAAAAATATAAATCTAAACCTTAAGCATATTCATATGCTAATCTAAACCTATAGTATATGAAAAATATACTCTCGTACTAACTTGAGCATACAACATAAACAAAGAAGAAAGGAATAAAGATGTTGAAGAATACCGTACTTCGAAGCTGAAGAATCTTATGCATGTAATAAATGAAGATGTTTACCGTACTTAGAAGTTGAAGAATCAAATGAACAAAAACGGTGAATATTTGAGCGTATACAACATAAACCAAGAAAAAAGGAATGAATATGTTGAAGAGTACTGTACTTCGAAGATGAAGAATGAAATGAACGAAGAGGGTGAAGATTTTAGTTCCAAATGAATGGATAAGAATACAATAAAGATTATTCTGCTAATGTCCTCTCTGGCTCGCTTATTTACCTAGGGCGTCTTATAAAAGAAATACTAAATAAGATTTGTTTTAATATTTCAGTAAACCCTTTAATCGCAGTTAGACAGCGCAACCGTAGTGAAAATTTAAGTCCTCTGACAATGGTTGGTTTACTTCACCGTTGTTAAATCATTTAAAATATATTTTTTTAAATAATGGGCTTAAGTGACACACACTTAATATACTCTAAAAAATGGAAAAAATGTAGTTGCTGGGACTCGAAGCATGCTACACATAAATTATTACTATAGTGTTTTAAGACAACTGTCATTAAATTACTGTTTATAAATCCAACTACTCATTGGGCGCATAAATTTTGACCTATTACAACAGTGTATATGAATTCCTTGTAAAATTAACGTTGTTGTTTGCGTGTTTCGTAGTAGTGTATCCTTCACTTTTTTTTGGCATTTTTATGACTTTCTTAAAGATAAAATCATTTAAGGATTTTCAAATAGACTAGATAAAAGCGTGTCAAACCATAAGATAACCATACCTAATCTTCACCCTACCTCCTAAAACAAGATAAACTTGAAAAAACATATAAGATCCTAATGTAAAACTACCTGTCAACCCAACCCCTTAAACACCACGTACCAAACAGAAGAAGCAATCTCACAAGTCATAGAAAGATGAGAGGCGGACTCTACTAGAAACCCACATTAGGGACATGAAATCCGACTAGAATTGGAGAACACCCCTCTTTTAAACAAGTTGATATAAGATGTGAAACTATCCTGCAAACTTTGTTAGGAGAAACCAAGGTCTTAGATGAATCCCAACTACTCAAAGTAAGAGATAAGACATGATTCTGAAGTGAAAATGGAATAATAGAGGATGATAACCCTCCCGTTTCAAGAAGGTAGGTAGAATCCACAAAGAAGGAACCATCACTAGATTGCTTCTAAATCCATTTGTCTTTATCTTAGGTAAGAGTTGTGCCATAATGCAATGCATGAAACTCAACAAGGACATGTAACTCTCGGAGGAAAAAGGATCTCCTCCATCTAAGGTCTCAATTTAGAATCTCACTACTAATAACTCAAATCTCTCTCACCTTCCCTAGTTGTTGGAGAGAGTTGGAGAACAAAATAGGAAGCTTAGATTTTAAAGGAACAATCTCCAACCATAGATCCTCCCAAAATAGGGTATGAAAGTCTAACCCCAGTATCCTAGCATCACTATCTAAATCCCAATCAGACCTAAAATCCTTATTAGTCCCAAGAAGTGATATCTCTTTCCACCGGGACAAAAAGGATCAAAAACCATAAATTCTACCTCTTTTATGGGAGGAAATGGAGAGAAGCCCATACTTAGAAGTCAAGATATCTCTCCAAAGACCAGAATCCCCATTGAGCAACCTCCATCTCCAATTTTCCCTAAGGGAAATATTAGCAAGCAAGGGATCCCTCACCCATAACCCCATACTTTTAGGTTTACACACCTAATCCCAACCCGCCTAAGAAATCTTATACACATTCTCCACTATTGCGTAGAAACAATATTCTTTCAAACTTTAGCAGGCACTTTCAGAAAGGATGAGGAGAATATAGGAATAACATTAAGTATTGAGTTAAGGAGAATCACCCCCCCGACTCACATACCTATGCTTCCAAGAATTAAATATATTCTCTAACAAGACAACCAAAGGATCCTTAGTAAACTCTATGCGGAGATTAACCCACAACTGGTAGCCCAAGGTATCTAAAAGGAAGGGAGGCTATCTCACAAATGAGAAAATCCTCGGCTAAAGTAAGAAAGGTAGAATCAACATTAACCCTAATAAGGATACTCTTGACGAAGTTAACTCTAAGACAAAAAGCCTTCTCAAAACCTCTAAGGATCACCTTGATACACCACATATTAGTTAGAGATGGATCTTCCACCAAAAGAGTTTCGTCGACATACTTGAGATGAGAGGCTACATATCCTGAATTTTCCACCTTAAAACCCGAGTACGTGCTAAGCACATAAACCCTCATAATGAAACCACTAAACCCCTCTCCCACCAAGAGAAAAAAGAAAGAATCCATGTGGTCCCCTTGCTTCAAACCCATTTTGGATGCTAATCTATTGGGTGGTACACCCATTAACCAGCACCACAAGGTTCCCTAAAAAGACACAAGCTTTCATCCAAGATCTCCACTTCTCACTAAAACCAAATCTGATAAGCATATAATCCAAAAAGCTCTAACTAACTAAATCATATGCTTTCCTCAAAATCCACCTAAGAATAAGGCAAGGTCTTTTAGCTTTTTTTGCCAGATCTACCACCTCATTAATAGCCACCACTCCGTCTACCAATAGTTTTCCTTTGAGGAAAGTCGATTGGTTAGCAGAAATGAGTTACTCTATCACTTCTCTAAGTATGATAGTCGACACCTTTGCCACCAACTTATGAAGAGATTCCACCAAAGATATAGACCTAAAGTCTCTCATGTGCAAAAGAGAATTAACCTTCAGGATAAAGGTAAAAATGTAAAATGCAAGGCCCCGAGGGAGAGATGCAAACCTATGTCAACTCTAAGAAGAAGTCAAAACATTGATTTTTTTCATTGACGAATGTGAGATTTTTTTATAATAAATAACTTATAAGTATATCTTTGAATCATTATTTTGGATTGATAGAAGCAAATGAAACAAAGCGAAATGGAACGTAATGGAATGATATTCCATTATTTGAAATTTAAAATTAGATAGAGTGGAGCGGAATAGAATGATATGAATTTTATTTCATCTAATCACTTACCACCATATTTATTTACATTTAATTTGGACGGAATGAACAATTTTTCTTATTCCATTCTAAAAATTTTAAATAATAAAATGATACATTTGTTCGCACTGCTTCATTTCACTGTTTTTTATTCCGTTCATTTTGTGATATCTAAACATAACTTTAAATATTCTTTAAGATTGTGGTCAACCATAATCGTGGTGATTCTTTGAAACCAAACTCACATAAATTTCTTTTAAAAGAAACATTGACCGAAATAAAAATGAATAAAATCTTTTTTCTTTATAAATGAGTCTTCAAAACTGTGTGCGATATAATATTTTGATGCAAAAATTCCAATATAATCAAATTTTAAGCATTAATAGAAAATGGATAAATGAAAGAAGCTAATCACCAATAAAAAAAATGATCAAATTAATTAAATACGTATGAGTCTTTACCACATAATTTCTTAGAATACTTTATGAAATTCATACCACTTACCTTATTTTAGTAAATTGTTCTTTGTTTGTTTACAAAATTAGTAAAACCTTTTTAAACAACACTAATTATTAATTTGGTTAAAAAAACCATTTAGAAAAATGAATACATTTAGAGTTTTACAAATTTGAGCAAATGGAATAATCTTATAAATCTAACTTTATTTAAGGAATATCAATATTATTTAACTGAATATTACATTCATGTTTATTAATTTTAACGTTTATCATCATTTTGTCTATAAATAAAAATTATTTAATTGAATGAAATATTTGCTAAACATACTTATCAATTTTCTTTAATTCAATTAATCTTGTCTAATACTCTTCATGCAGCTAAATATGAAGCTGTCAAATGTTGATTATATCATATATTATTTAGTCATTAGACGTTTTCAAATCGTAGCTGTGTAGCTTACACGGTTATCCATTTCTACACGATATTTCTAATTCCCAACATTACTTTCCTTAATCACAAAGTTTATAGTTTATTTAATCAACAAAATTTCCTCCATTTTAATATTCTTTATCCTCAAATAAATAAATAAAATATTTATAGAATTTTTTTCAAATTCTAACATATAGAACTTCCATTTTCAAACACTACTTTCCTTAACTGTAAAGTTTAATATTATTTTTTTAACATTCCCGTACCCATAGAGTTTGATTGAATAGTTTTCTAATTTAAAAAATACAATATAAAAAATTTAATTTTTCAAATTAAAGAATATTAGTGTATTTTTTTTTTTATCATGAACTAAATTTAAAATAAAATAAAATAATATATTTTGAAGAATTAAAAGATTGATTGAATATAAAAAATATTAAATTTTGAAAAAGAGTTTAAAAATAGTGTATTGTGATTGTAAAATAATTTAACACATATAATCAATCAAAACTCTTAAATTTGTCATATCATTTTAATTTTTAAAAATTAAATTAAATTTATTGTGATAAACATAATTTATACTGTCACTATTTTTTTCTTTTTGAAAAAAATAATACTATCAGTGTAAATTGACTGAATGTTAAATAAGATTGAAATTTTTAAATTATAGGTAAGAGCTGACGTAGTAATATAATTTTATTTTCAATAAATTTTTAAATTTTTTATTAAATCGACAAAAATTCCTCCATTTCAATATTCTTTCATGCCAAAATAAATAAAAATACTTTTCTTATTTTAAATTGAGTGAGTATATATAATCTTCCCCAACACTCCATCTTCAACTTGTCCTATAAATAACCCTTCACCCACCAACCACAAATCAAAATAATCATTTCAACAATCTCCCATCTTTTACACCATGACCCCACCCAACAAAAACCAGACCAAATCTCTACTACACCGCCTAAGAACTGCGGTGCAAAAAGTAAAGCTTCTCATAAGCTCAACCATTCTCACCCAAACATGGAAAGCTGCAAAACTGCTGCGAGGCGCTTCTTCTTTGACCAAAACCCAGCTCAGTTTCAATGATCGTCCTGGCTTGATGATATGTTCTTCAGATGAAACTGATTTAGAAGAGTCTGTTTCTCCGTCGCCGCCGCGGTGTCTTCAGAGAACCATTAGTTTTCCTTCCGATGACGACATTGATAAGAGATCGGAGATTTTTATAGCTAATTTCAGACGACAGCTTCTGTTGGAAAGACAAATTTCGTTGCAGCTACGTTATCGGTCGCAAGGAACAACATAGCTATTATAGATTGTTATGTTCTTTTTGTTCAATTCTTGAGTTTGATATCGATGATATAGAGGACATGTATAAAATTTTCTTGATATTTTTCAATGTTATTTTTCTTTTAGAGATTGATTTGACTAGAATGTTTTTGTTAGTTGTTCTTTCATTCTCTACCATTTGTGTTTTTCTTTGTTGATTGATTATTCATGTACAACAAGATACATTGAATTATTGAATTGTATTTTGTTGTTATAGTTTGTCTCCTTCTAATTAAATTTTCAAATCTAGACACTTGAGTTTGGTATAATGAGGTCACATTTTGCTCCAATTATTCTCATTTGATAGCTACTTACCTTTTTTCCTTCTTTCTTCTTATAAAAAAAATTAATTTTGATACAACAGTGTGTTCTACATTATTAAAATTGCATTGAAAATAAATCATTCTTAAATAAAGAATTGAACATAAACTTATTAAATAATAAATAACGAGTTTGGATCAAATGACACAAAGTGTCGAACTTAATATTTTTGGATAAATCTTTGCTGCATATTCGTACAGTAAAATTTACTGTTGGATTGAAATATATTATGATATAGGTTATGTAAGTAAGTAAACTTTAACATCAATAAAAAAATAATTGATATTTTAGAAATATAAAAATTAACGATTTTCATAAAATTTTGTAAGATATTAATTGTTATGCATCTCAATGACATGTTAAAGGAATTTCGATTTATGTTAAATTTTATAGACATTGATTTATATGATAATAACTTTTAATTCAACGATGGATTTTGTCATACATATATTCGATAAAGAGTTATCGGAGATGTTATAATAAATTTCACAATTTGGTGTCATTTGACCTAACTCATAAAAGAGCATTTTTGTTACATTAAAAAGTACAAAATGTATAAAACTAATAAGAACAATCAGGGGTAGCGAATAGGTATTCGTTTCCCTTAGACTCACCTTTCAAAAGTTTGGAAAAAACGGAGTGAGACGGTGCAGACCTAAAAAATTTATTTTCCCCAAAAAATAATGGCGGGGCGGGGCAAAACCGTATAAACTACACATTTGAAGCTTAAAATTGCAAAAAATTATGATAATGTATGTGCTTGCAAAAAATATTAGTGGGGGTGAGACGAACATATTAGAGAGGGCAAGCCTAAAACCTAAGTTCGCCTTGCGAAAAAGTGTTGCCAAGACAGGCATGCATCTCGGATCAGACTCGTTTGCCACTCTTAGAAACAACAAACTAATATTGTCTTTGGTCTTATTTATAAATGAAAGTTTATTTTTTAGATTTATTGAATATATATATATATATATATATATATATATATATATATATATATATATATATATTATCTAATGTATCTAAAAAGTGATTTTTATTATAATAAGGACCGAATGTAAGTATACTTAACTGAATTCAAATGACTCCTCTATTAAAAAATTTGTCAGGTTTTGTATAGGAAATTTTTTAATATGCCATATGTGATGGAAAAACATCTTATGAAAATCCAAAATCACCTCTCAGATTCCAGAGATGCATCTTCGGACGCACATTTCTCTTCAGCCAAAACGTTAACACTTAGTCACACCCAATATATTTTCCAAAATTTATTTCAAAAAAATGCATCGTCAGAATAATTCAATATAAACCTCATTCATCACTCTAAAACGCTCCTTTTTATCATAGATTGTTATGGAGATGCATCTTCATATTCACACCAGACAGAGTTTAGAGATGTCTCTCTATAACCAGACCATATAGTAAATTTTAAAATTATTTTAGTGATGCTCTGATGAAATTGACGATATAGTAAAGGTATAATATGATGAACTAGACCATACAACCGATATGCAAAAAATGACATATATAAAGTAATAAATTTAGAGTACACAACAAAGTCGAAATAAGTCAAAATAAAATACAACCGAAAATAATTGTAGAGTACAAATACTATAAACTACTATGTATGATTGACTCGGCCTCGGGTGTAACACCCCTTCTAAATACCCGCGATTTATAATTTAATAATCAGTTTTTAACACATATCAAGAGGCATCACAATTTTAATATTTTTCAAAATTATAATCAAACAGATGTCATGCTTTCACTGAAGGAAATCATTAAATAATAATACCAAAAGTTATGTTTAACAGCGGAAATGAAACATAACAACTCCTGAATACGTCATTCATAATTATTCAAGGACAATAAATTGAAACATTAATCAAAGCTAATATTTAATATCCAAAAGAATCTCAATCAAACGTTTCCCCAGTGTTACATCTACCAGAGCACGACACTGACACGCGGATTAACTAATGACTCGACTCTAGAAGCTATCCTCACTGATTCCAAGCAGCTAAATCACTTCAAATCTGAAATCATCAAAGTAAAGGTGAGATTTCTATCCAATATAAAATGCATTATACGTTTTTAAATACAGCAGAATAATTGAATACATTAATCCATTATCCAAACACATAGTCGTAGTCAATTCACAAAGGCATCTCACACAATGAACATGTAATATAACAAACAATGGAAATTGCAACACTGGAAACCATCCTAACATGTTACAATCCCATATGCAATGCAGACTCTATGCATGTGGTACCAAAACGTGAACCGAGTTCACCCACTGCTCCGTTTACATATGGAAAGACAGCGGAAATCCATGATTCGCCCATAGCCACTGGGTCAAGAATCTAGCCTCACTACCTCTATATCCTGGTAAGTCTATTGGCTTAGCAAGTTCACTTCCGCACAATGGGAATGAACCAATTAACAAATGCTTATGCATGCATCATAAAAGCATGCAACATCACTTCACAGATCATGATATCAATATAATTCACATGATGTCAATTCACCAATGTATCACATTCAATCATAATGAATATCAAAATACAACATTGTACGCATTAGTTCTCATCCGGTAACTCAGACCATTTGTATTAATTTCTCATTATCCTTAACTATCCACACTTTTCAAAATCGGAAGCTCGACTCTTTTTAAAATAATTTTGGCAAAAATAATATTTTTCCTTTTTAAAAGATAGTATTTTAAATTTAAGAAATAATGCCGAAAACGGCACCCCGAATCGGAGTTACGGTTTAGAAAATATGAATTTTTGAAGTTTTAAGTATTTTGAAAAATTACACAGTGGAACCCGGTTCCTACCCTGGTACAACCCGGTTCCCACTTTTTGAAAAAGTCACGCCCTGGAATTTTGTATGGGAACCCGGTTCCTACCGTACTGGGAACCGGTTCCCACGTACAAAAATGGCCAGTTTTGAAATTTCAACACTGGGAACCCGGTTCCTCCCCACAGGGAACCGGTTCCCACGACCTGCAGAATCATTTTCTACTATTTTTGACAGCATTATGCATTCCAAATCATTCCTATACGAATTATACTTTCAGGAACACCAAAATACAACCATTATACATCATTACAACATCATATATCATTGTTTCATCATCCCTATCGTTCATTCGACACACTAATGGTCTTAAATTCTATAATCCGACACAAAATAGGGTTTAATCCTACAAACCTATAATCACCTAAATCAAATTTCCTAACATACTCAATCACCCGGTCGATTCCCAAAACCCATAAGGCATTAAAATCGAATGAAATCACCCCTTACCTTGCGATGATCTTCGATTTCCTCGGCGTTGGCTTTTTCCTCTCTTCTCTTCTCTTCTCCAATTCTACGTGAAATGACTTTTCCAAAAAGACCTTCTTTTCCTTTTTATAATCCTTTTAATACTCCTTTATTATTTCCAATTAAAATACATAAATTAATAATTAGTAAAAGTAGAGTGATTTACTCCTCACACCCACTATTTACTCTTCACACCTCCAACCCTTCTTTCTTCAATTAATCCAATTAAATCCGAAAATATTAATACCCAAGTCTTTAATTAAATAATTAATTAAATTCCTTAATATTTAATATTCTAATTAAATCGGGGTGTCACAACTCTCCCCCACTAAAAGAGTTTTCGTCCTCGAAAACATACCTTAGACGAAAAGTTCGGGATACGAGTCCTTCATCTGGCTCTCCAGTTCCCAAGTTACATTTCCTTCAACTGGTCCTCCCCAAGCTACTCGTACCAGTGCTATCTCTTTACCCCGTAATTGCTTCACTTTCCGATCTTCAATTCACGCAGGTACTGCTTCAACAATCAGATTATCCCGCACCTGCACATCATCTACCTGAATCTCATGAGACAGATCCGCAATTTACCTCCTCAACTGAGATACATGAAAGACATCATGCAAATTCGCAAGTGATGGAGGTAAAGCAATCTGATAAGCAACTTTCCTAACTCTCTTGGTAATCTGAAACGGACCAATAAAACACGGAGTCAACTTCTTTGACTTCAGAGCTCGACCAATACCAGTCATTGGAGTAACTCGCATGAACACATGATCTCCTTCACTAAACTCAAGATCTTTTCTCCTCTTATCATGATAACTTTTCTGACGACTCTGAGAAGCCCTCATCTTCTCCTGAATCATCTTGATCTTTTCCGAAGTTTGTTGAACAATCTCTAGTCCAATCACAACACTTTCTCCAGATTCGTACCAACACAACGGTGTCCGACATCTCCTACCGTACAATGCCTCAAACGGAGCCATACCAATACTCGAATGGAAACTATTGTTGTAGGTAAACTTTATCAACGGTAAGTAGCTATCCCAAGCTCCACCCTTCTCTAACACACAAGCCCTCAACAAATCTTCTAGCGATTGAATCGTTCTCTCTGTCTGACCATCTGTCTGTGGATGATATGCGGAACTCAATCGTAACTTAGTACCCAAAGCTTCTTGCAATCCCGTCCAAAACTTAGATGTAAACCTCGGATCTCTATCTGACACAATGCTAGACGGAATACCATGCAAACTCACAATCTTCTCAACATACAGTTCTGCCAACCTCTCCATCGGATAATCCATTCTTATCGGAATAAAGTGAGCAGACTTTGTCAATCGGTCGATAATAACCCAAATAGAATCACAATTCTTCGCTGTCCTCGGCAAACCAGACACGAAATCCATTGAAATGCCATCCCATTTCTATTCCGGAACAAACAACGGTTCCATCAATCCCGACGACTTCTGATGTTCAATCTTTGATTTCTGACAAATCAAACACGCATACACAAACTCGGCAATTTCCTTTTTCATTCCAGGCCACCAAAATAATTTCTTCAAATCATGATACATCTTAGTAGCACCGGGATGAATACTCAACCCACTACGGTGTCCTTCTTCCAAAATACTTTTTCTAATCTCAGCAATATCCGGAACACACACTCTATCACCAAATCTCATAACGCCATTCTCATCAATTAGGAACTCACCTCCTTGACCTTGGTTAATCAACGTCAGCTTATCCACCAAACCAACATCAGACTTCTGTCCATTTCGAAAATCTTCCAAAATACCACTAGTCAGCTTCAACATGCCCAATTTCACACTATTCGGAGTAGTCTCGCATACTAAACCCAAGTCTTTGAATTGCTCAACCAATTCCAATTCACGAACCATCAACATCGACATATTCAAGGACTCCCTGCTCAATGCATCTGCCACAACGTTTGCCTTACCAGGATGGTAATTCAAACCAAAATCATAATCCTTGAGAAATTCTAACCATCTCCTCTGCCTCATATTCAACTCTTTCTGGTCAAAGAGATACTTCAGGCTCTTATGATCACTGAACACCTCAAACCGTGAACCATACAGATAATGCCTCCATAACTTCAAAACAAACACAACAGCTGCCAACTCCAAGTCATGAGTCGGATAATTCCTTTCATGAATCTTCAACTGTCTTGTAGCATAAGCCACAACTTGCCTATCTTGCATCAAGACACCTCCTAAACCCATCAAAGACGCATCACAATACACCACGAAAGATTCTGCCAGATTCGGCAAAATTAGAATCGGAGCACTAGTCAACCTCCTCTTCAACTCTTGGAATCCTTTCTCACAATCTGTATCCCAAACAAACGCTTGACCTTTCCTAGTCAGCTTAGTCAACGGTAAAGCTAGCTTCGAAAATCCCTCAATGAATTTCCTATAGTAACCTGCAAGACCAAGAAAACTACGAATCTCTGAAGCATTCTTCGGCGCTTCCCATTGAGATACAGCTTCTACTTTTGTAGGATCAACAGCAATACCATTCTTGGAAATCACGTGACCAAGGAAACTCACTTCGCTTAACCAAAACTCGCATTTAGACAGCTTCGCATAAAGTTTCTTCTCCTTCAATAATTCCAATACAATCTTAAGATGCTTTGCATGCTCCTCATCATTCTTTGAATAGATCAAAATGTCGTCAATAAATACCACCACAAATTGGTCAAGATACAGATGGAATGTCTTGTTCATATACTCCATAAAAACACCAGGTGCATTAGTAACTCCAAACGGCATAACAGAATATTCATAATGCCCATACCTCGTTCTAAATGCAGTCTTCTGAATATCTCCCGCCTTAACACGAATCTGATGATATCCAGACCTCAGATCAATTTTACTAAATACACAAGCTTCAACCAACTGATCCATCAAATCATCAATCCTCGACAATGGATACCGATTCTTGATTGTCACCTTATTCAACTGCCTGTAATCAACACATAGTCTCATCGTACCTTCCTTCTTCTTAACTAACAATACCGGCGCACCCCACAGCGAAACACTAGGTCGAATAAACTTCTTCTCAAGCAACTCTTCCAACTGTTTCTTCAACTCTGATAACTCAGATGCCGACATGCGATAAGGCGCCATCGACACCGGTCTAGTTCCAGGAATCAAATCTATAGAAAACTCCCCTTCTCTCTCAGGTGGTAGCTCACTAACATCTTCCGGAAACACTTCTGGAAATTCATTCACAACAGGTAATTCTCCACTCTTAGCCTTTCCTTTCACTTCCGTCCGTCGAAGAATACAACATAAACACTACAGCACCCTCTCTAACGACTGAATTCATCTGCTTAACTGACATAGTCACATCTTCAACTTAGCTACCTCGGGAAATATAACCGTCTTCTCAAAACAATTGATATGAACCTGGTTGAAGATTAACCAGTTCATTCCAAGGATAATATCAAGTTGTTCTAAAGGTAGGCACACTAAATCCATACCGAAACCTCTACCAAAAATAACAATAGGACAATTCCTACAAATATACGAAGTAGTCACTGAACCCGACGCAGGAGTGCCAATAACCATACTTCCATCCAAATTAGAAATTTCCAAATTCAATCTCTTAGCACAATCCAAAGCAATAAAAGAATGCGTTGCTCCAGTATCAATAATCGCAATTAAAGGTATGCCATTAATAAAACATGTACCTTTAATCAACCTATCATCTGGCTTAACGTCTGATCTTGACAAAGCGAACACTTTCCCACCAGCTTGCTCTTTCTTTGGCTTAGTACATCGGAGTGTGTCCTTCTTCGCCACAGTTGTAACAAATTATTCTTCTGGATCTGCACTCAGCAGCTAAATGACCAAATCTTCCACAGTTGTTGCACTTCTTCGCATTATTCTTGCATTCAGGAGCTCGGTGTCCCAATTCACCACACTTGTAACACTTTATGGAAGAACCAGAAGAACCAGAGTCTCCCCCACTAGGCTTCTTCCAACCTCCAGATTTCTGATTATTCCTATCATAAGCTTACCACGATCCATCTGTCTCTTTCCCTTACGGCCAGCATAACTCTGAGCATTCGACTTAGTACTAGCAAGATCTTCTTCCAGAATCCTACTACAGTCAACCAAATCAAGAAACCTCCTAATGCGCTGATACCTGATACCCTGCTTGATCTCATCACGCAGACCATTCTCAAACTTGATACATTTGGAAAATTCTCCATCTGCATCGTTAGTGTAATGAGCATAATACTTTGCTAATTCAGTAAACTTCGTAGCATACTCACTCACAAACTTGTTGCCTTGCTTGAGCTCCAGAAACTCAATCTCTTTCTTACCTCGAATGTCTTCGAAAGTACCTCTCGGAAAAGCTCCTCACCCCAAGTCAATGCAATGCCATCTTCTTCAGTAGCAACCCACCACGCCTCTCCGCCAAAGTGAGTACCATACCTCACCTTCATCCCTCAAGACAATCAATCACTCAAGATCCTCTCGATCTCCTTCAACCACTGAGCACCCTGGATCATGTGCACCCTTGAACAATGGAGGATTATTCCTCCGAAAATTCCCCAATTGTGTCACCAATAACATCTCCTCCGATTCCTCCGAGTACTCCATTAACATTCCCAAAGCTTGAGAATAGCATCGTTCCTTTCGCTTCTTCTTCCATTGTTCTGTAACATTACAAAACAATCCACATCAGCACACAAGTATCGAAAATGCTATCTTACACTATTCGCATACTAAAGGGATAACGACACTAAGACAAGACCGACTATGCTCTGATACCACTATTGTAACACCCCTTCTAAATACCCGCGATTTATAATTTAATAATCAGAGTTTTTAACACATATCAAGAGGTATCACAATTTTAATATTTTTCAAAATTATAATCAAACAGATGTCATGCTTTCACTGAAGGAAATCATTAAATAATAATACCAAAAGTTATGTTTAACAACGGAAATGAAACATAACAACTTCTGAATACGTCATTCATAATTATTCAAGGACAATAAATTGAAACATTAATCAAAGCTAATATTTAATATCCAAAAGAATCTCAATCAAACGTTTCCCCAGTGTTACATCTACCGACAACATCATTAACTAATGACTCGACTCTAGAAGCTATCCTCACTGATTCCAAGCAGCTAAATCACTTCAAATCTGAAATCATCAAAGTAAAGGTGAGATTTCTATCTAATATAAAATGCATTATACGTTTTTAAATACAACAGAATAATTGAATACATTAATCCATTATCCAAACAAATAGTCGTAGTCAATTCACAAAGGCATCTCACACAATGAACATGTAATATAACAAACAATGGAAATTGCAACACTGGAAACCATCCTAACATGTTACAATCCCATATGCAATGCAGACTCTATGCATGTGGTACCAAAACGTGAACCGAGTTCACCCACTGCTCCGTTTACATATGGAAAGACAGCGGAAATCCATGATTCGCCCATAGCCACTGGGTCAAGAATCTAGCCTCACTACCTCTATATCCTGGTAAGTCTATTGGCTTAGCAAGTTCACTTCCGCACAATGGGAATGAACCAATTAACAAATGCTTATGCATGCATCATAAAAGCATGCAACATCACTTCACAGATCATGATATCAATATAATTCACATGATGTCAATTCACCAATGTATCACATTCAATCATAATGAATATCAAAATACAACATTGTACGCATTAGTTCTCATCCGGTAACTCAGACCATTTGTATTAATTTCTCATTATCCTTAACTATCCACACTTTTCAAAATCGGAAGCTCGACTCTTTTTAAAATAATTTTGGCAAAAATAATATTTTTCCTTTTTAAAAGATAGTATTTTAAATTTAAGAAATAATGCCGAAAACGGCACCCGAATCGGAGTTACGGTTTAGAAAATATGAATTTTTGAAGTTTTAAGTATTTTGAAAAATTACACAGTGGAACCCGGTTCCTACCCTGGTACAACCCGGTTCCCACTTTTTGAAAAAGTCACGCCCTGGAATTTTGTATGGGAACCCGGTTCCTACCGTACTGGGAACCGGTTCCCACGTACAAAAATGGCCAGTTTTGAAATTTCAACACTGGGAACCCGGTTCCTCCCCACAGGGAACCGGTTCCCACGACCTGCAGAATCATTTTCTACTATTTTTGACAGCATTATGCATTCCAAATCATTCCTATACGAATTATACTTTCAGGAACACCAAAATACAACCATTATACATCATTACAACATCATATATCATTGTTTCATCATCCATATCATTCATTTGACACACTAATGGTCTTAAATTCTATAATCCGACACAAAATAGGGTTTAATCCTACAAACCTATAATCACCTAAATCAAATTTCCTAACATACTCAATCACCGGTCGATTCCCAAAACCCATAAGGCATTAAAATCGAATGAAATCACCCCTTACCTCGCGATGATCTTCGATTTCCTCGGCGTTGGCTTTTTCCTCTCTTCTCTTCTCTTCTCCAATTCTACGTGAAATGACTTTTCCAAAAAGACCTTCTTTTCCTTTTTATAATCCTTTTAATACTCCTTTATTATTTCCAATTAAAATACATAAATTAATAATTAGTAAAAGTAGAGTGATTTACTCCTCACACCCACTATTTACTCTTCACACCTCCAACCCTTCTTTCTTCAATTAATCCAATTAAATCCAAAAATATTAATACCCAAGTCTTTAATTAAATAATTAATTAAATTCCTTATTATTTAATATTCGAATTAAATTGGAATTGGAATTGCATTTCAAGTCATAGGCCTATCACCTCTACTGCAAATCACAAAAAAAATGAATTTTGGTTCGCAATAAGGAGGAAATTTACAACTCAGCATAGCATCATGGTTGAGCAAGTACAAAAATCGAAATATACAAATCAGAATTTGTTGCGGCGGTAAAAGCGGCAAGCAAAGAGTTGGTATTATTTTTACCGGGTGATATATACCGGTTAGGTTATATCGTATCGTGTCCACAGAGATTGGTTATTGATTCGTCGTTCGACAATTCTACCGTTAATGAGTTTGAGATTAAAAGAAATGAAAATAAAAGACAAAAAGTAAATGAACAAAAAGTATAAAAGATAGACAGCTTGTCTGGAACGAATGTAAACTACCCGTCACAGACTTAAATCTACCACCCATGTTATACTCGGCCTACGATACTCGTTTGTGTCATCACATACCTCTCACAATCTAAGCTATTTCTAACCCAAATTGAGAATCCTCCTAAATCATCTCAATATCCATCCCTGGCATACCTCGACAACAAAGAAGTCAACTGCGTCACCTCCATACCCATTTCTGGCATACTTCACCGACGCAGAGGCATTAAGTTCGGATACTCTATAGTGAATGTTAGCTCTAAACCTATCTCTAGCATTCAGAAACTAACAGATAATCATCCTAGGTAAGAATCTAAGCAATCTATCCCTAGCAAAGCTCAAATCCCTAACATAAAGTAAAAACCCAAGATAATCACCGACACAAATTCGTAAAGCAAACTTTATACAAGCCAAAGGCGATAAATATACAAGAGTTATGAGTAGAAATACATACAAACCCCAACAAAAGAGATTACAAAGAGAAGAGAAGAAGAGGAACCACAAATCTACATTGGTTGTCAAGCCAATCGAAGAGGGATTCGACTCCGGATCATCAAAATGCAAGCTCCAATGTTGTTTTCCAAACAAATCTATCAAAAATATGAAGGTGATGGTGTTGGGACTCAAAAATACCCAACCCATAACCTAAAAATGTATTTTGAGCCCCTTTTAAAGAATTCTGAAGTCGCAGGGAGCGCTAAGCGCGGTCTGCTATTTTCAGCATTTTATTTTTGCCGTATCTTGAGAACCGTAACTCGGAATTGCGCCCGGTTTGAAGCGTTGGAAATCTTATTCAATGCTCTATCCAACCATGAAGAAATATCAACCAAATTGATGATTTTTATTGTGTTGAATCTGAGCTTTATTCCATGACGTATTGTGCAAAATCGCACTCTTGAAGCTTAGCCTTTGGCCTTTATTACTCAATGCTCCAATTATGAATGAATACCTATAAAAGAGATGAAAAACTATCAAATGATACAATATTTACACAAAAACTCAATTATTCTATTATGTACACATTTATACTAAAAGCGGAGGATTTATTCGAAGAATATCAACAAAAGAATGGATAAGTGCCACAAAATGTATATACAAAATAACTACATTTTGACACTTATCAGAATTGCAATTCCAAACAAATAGCAAGTACAAAGTTCAAGTCTCAGCCCAAGTTAAACATATCAGAAAAATCACAGTCCCAATACAAACGCAGAAAAATCCAGCAAGACTGTAAAGAGGAAAACCCTAAAAGTATTAGTATAAAAACCACGATTTGCACAGATTTAAAAAAAACATTGTTCACAAAACCCTAATCAGAAATAGCCGCAACATCACACACAGAAACCCCTAAATATTTCATCATCACTTTCCTAATTCATAACCCCCTTCAGAAATTAAGAAAGAGGAAGAGGAAAAGAAGTTCGGTATAGAACAATCTCACCCAGAAATCCCAAAAAGAGGCTGAATCCAACACATAGGGTTTCAAAAACCCTCTTTAGATTTGGGCGAAACAAGCCATTATCTGCAAAATCAAAAGCCAAATCAAGCATCAGAAGAAGGAAATAAACCAAAATATGTAACAAAATCACGAAATAAATCATTGTCGTCGTGAGACCTCTGTCCACCGCCACCATGGGCGATTTCCGGCCAGGGTTTCTGACGAGGATTCCAATTGTGCGAGAGATCAAGAGAACAACAAATTTCTGAAACCAGATCGAGCCCAGATTACGTGCAAGAGAAACCTCGATCGCATGTCGCGGCCATGGTGGCTCCGCCACCACAACCATTATCATCATCATCACAGTAATAGTGGCATCGGGATTCTAGAGAGAGACATAGGATTAGAATCGCGGGGAAGAAACATGCATCGGAGACAAGAGAGGAAGAGACGATGACGGCCATCACAAATCCATCTTCTGCGACGATCGCTACAACGAGATGACCAAGAGGAGATGGCGATCGTGAACTAAAGGAGAAAGATGAATATGATCGTTTGAGGAGAAAATAGTGAGAAACAATGAGTATGATCGTAAACTGACTAATTATGTTTATTTTATTTTTTTATGTAGTTTAATTATTTCTTTAGAGATAGGATTATAGTAATTCTGATTGTTGATTGGTCCATTTTAGATTTCATTTGGATAAATATGCTAGATTGTGGTTAAGAATTAATTAGGTTTCAGTTTAATTCCATATGCACTCTCTTCACGTGTTATCATGTACCCTTGTCATCTTTGGCATCAGATCCGCACTCAACAGTCGTTAGATCATCATCATCTCATCATCTATCAGCATTAACGCTCCAGATTTGTTGGTCTACGGTGAACCTCGCAGGCTTGCCGCATCGGATCAGGCGGACCTTCATTACTGGGCCTAGACTCCCTCCTACTTTTCACACCTCCTATTTGCTACATACACAGGCCTAGTATTTCTAACTCTCTCTTATTTATTTAACTTATATTTTTGCTCATTTATTTTTTAGCATAAATATAAAATGCAAATACATTATGTATTAAATAATTATTAGTCTAAGATAATTTTATTCGACATTATTCATTAAACTATTAATTAATTTTATCGAAATAAAATTCTTATTCTAATAATTATTTAAAGGATTTGGAAGTGTATTGTGTGCTAAATTATTTACTCGCCTCTTGTATGCTTGTATGGTTTATTCACCATTGTACACCACACACAATCAATTCAATGTCTCCTCTCGACTTATATGTCAAATTCTTCAAGGGTCCCATAGTTTGGGAATGGGCATGGCCATTCTCACGAGGTTGATCAAAGCCCTTGTTGCTTTGATTAACCATAACCCGAATAAATATTGGTCCGTATACCAATTGTCCATGCACAAGGGTTTCATAGTTGAAGATAGGACCACCTATCTTCACGAGATTAATTAAGTCCATATACTTGATTAATCATGACCCGATTCAATTTCTCTTGGTCCGATACCATATCTCTTAAAACACTTTCAGATTAAATTAACTTAATTGAATTTGTTTTGCAAAAATGAATTTCACAAAAAAACTTGGATGGTGTTTGTTTAAATCGTTAGATGATAGCCTAATGGTTTAAACAAATTTGAAGTCTTTATATTGTTGGATGATAGCCCAATAAGCTAAAAACTTCTATCCATGTCAAAAAGTCAGAGCGGTATTCGGTTAAGTTGTTGGATGATAGCCCAACAGTTTAATCGAATTGGAAGTCTTTAGGTTGTTGAATGATAGCCCAATAAGAGAAATACATATATTCGTGTCAATAATAACAGAGCGGCGTTCGTTTAAGTTATTGGATGATAGACCAACGATTTAATCGAATTTAGAATATTTAAGTTATTGGATGATAGCCCAATAGTTTAAATATTTTATTTCACTCGAAACACCTAATAACGTGAACCTTGTTTCACGTCACCATTTCATAATAAAGTTTTTGGGATGATAGATGATTGGATGAGAGCACTCGTTCAATTTCTAGTATTTGAATCATTAGATGTTAGCCTAATGTTTCGGTACTTTTCACCCACCTAAAATCAATTCAACTCACTCAACTCTTTTTCGCTCATATGCGATTATCAAACTCTTTTCTTACAAGGAGTGTGCATTAGCCATTTCAAACACGAACATACAAAGACTTAGCCTCTCATACGAGCATACAAGTCGAAGTTCAAACATTTGAGATGTCTAAAGCACGATTTTTTCTTATAAAATCAACACAACCAACCAAGACATTTTCAAGAAGAACTACGGAGTTCTGATTTTCCCATTGCACGAGGGAATACGTAGGCACAAGGTTTCGAAACCGCGACGAACTCAAAATAATAATTAACAAACCCACTTTCTCCTTTCTTATTTCTCGACCATGACTTAGAAATTAGCGAATATATATACAAACACCTAGAACTAAACGGGTCTCATCGAGTACGATGGATGTGAGGGGTTCTAATACCTTCCCCTTGCATAACTGACTCCCGAATCTGTAGACCGCTTTATCCGATTTCCGTGGGTTTTATCTATATTTTCCCGTTCTTTTAGAACAAATAAAATTAGGTGGAGATTTTATTGTTTTTAAAACTAAATGATTTTGAAAAACGAGTTGCTTTAGTTGGCGACTTCACCGGGGAGAATTGTGAGAGTCTGCCCTAGTTTAGTTCTTCGCATGTTTGTGTGTTTGTTTATGCTTATTTATGGTTTATTGCTTATTATTCTCTTTACGCTTTTATATATATTTTTCTGTTGATATATTATTGTGTTGGGAATTATGGGTGTTGATGCATAGATAAGCCCACTACCCAGGCTTCTAGGTTACCTTTTTAGGAATATAGGGGTTGTGTAGCCTAGGTCCCCCTGACTCCAATGTCTTGTGGACCGAAGCAAAGACTCCGACTTAGAGTTGGTTGTTTTAAGGAGGTTGTTCACCCGCATGATAGTGCAGGACATTAATTTCTAGATAAATGACCTAAAACTCTAAGTTTGCTCATGTTATCCAAACTTGGATCGACCGCTCAAATAATGGATTTTGAGTATCCTATTAAGAGTCGTTTCTTAGAGTATACTTTTGGAAATAGTATCACCATGTAGGCCTCTCGCATGATGATAATTTTTGTTAAAAGGGGATCTGAGACTCCGAGAAACATTTAGCAAAAAAACATTAAAACCACATTGTTCAGGATTATTGGGTAGAAGCCTAGAGCCATCCAATATTAGGAAGCCCACCTAAATAAGTTGTTCTGATTACCAGTATCCTTCTAGGCTCACGTCTCCATGAACCTGTTATTATCATCATGTGGCATTCCATTTGCATAAATCATCACAAAAGAGTTTATTTCTCTTATCATCCATGCATCATCATGCATTTCATTCATTTCAACCAGAGGACTCATTTCAACCTGACTTCTTATCCAAAATCTCAAGACTACAATACTAATTTCCTGACATCATCATCATTATGGATCAACTTCAGGAAAGTGTGGTTGCGATGAATACTCATATAGATACCCAGATGAATCAATTCATAGAGGTTATCCAGAAGATTTTCCTTGGACAAGAAGAGTTAAAGCAAGTTATTCAGAGATTCGAAGTTGCTACTACTGATCATGTTAATCCACCAGATGTTAATCTTAACCACAAGGAGGTTCTTTCAGATCAAAATGTCAGAAACACCGTTCAAATGCACATCAATGGAACTCCTCACTATGAGGATATTTTCGAGTCTTTGTTTGACACCTTTAGGTTTCCGATTGAAGAGATTGAATCTGAGAAAAAGCTTCACCTCCTTGAGAAAAGGATGAAAGCTATTGAGGGTCGTGATTCCCTTGGTTTAGACGCTCCTTGTTTGTGCTTGGTTCCTGGTATCAAAATTCCTGCAAAGTTCAAAGTTCCCATTTTTGAGAAGTATAAGAGTACTTCTTATCTGATTACTCACATTAAAGCCTATTGCAATAAGATGGCTTCCTATGCGAAAAATGACAAGCTCCTCATGCACGTTTTTTAAGATAGCCTCAATGGATCATCTCTCGAGTGGTACACTTAGCTTAAACGAACTCACATCCAAACTTGGAATGAATTGGCTGAAGCTTTTGTCAATCTGTTGCACCCCAAAATTTTCCCTCCCGATTTTTATTTTAATTGGTTTTTACTTTACATTCATATGCATTATCATAACATTCACAATCATGCATTGCATTGAGCTACTAAGACGTGAGATTATAATTTTCACGTTAAGGCAATTTATCGTACCCTTCATTATTTCTAAACGCCATTTGATCTCAAATAAGTATATTGGTCTGGTGGATGGTGAAGTGAATGTAAAAGAGTGTGAGGTTTTGAGTTCGAATCTTAACTACTTCAATTTTGATTTCTTTTTCTCATATTTTACTTTTCTATATTTTAGTAACAACATCTCAATTTTTATTAAGATTTTCATTATTAGGATAATTTTAGGAAATAAAATTTTTAGATTATTTTTATTATTACTAATATTTAAATAAATAAAACATAAAGGGTCATTACTAGTTTGTCGCTACTATTTTATATTATTGCATCATCATAGTTAGTATTGGCCTATCACTTTTTATCATGAAATCAAATGGGTAAGTATTTGAATTTATTGACATATCCTGAATTTGTCCATCCTTTACTTACTAATGCCACTTTAGTTTGTACAACTCAAATTTACCTTTAAGTTTAGTTTTAATTTACGTTTCTATTAGAATTAATTTTTATTTAGAATCATATATATTTTTATAGTAAAAAATCAAAACTCCAAAAAAAGTCAATCTTTACAAAGCTGCAGAAAAATCTCAATCAATTTCAAGGTTATACAAAATAAAAACACAAATTCAACTCTTTCATAATCCATGATAACTACCAAATCTTTTCAAAACTAGAACCAAATCAATTGTTCATCAAGTGCATATATCAGACTCAATTCATAAACTTGGCCACAAAGATATCAATCATTATGAATCTTTCCAAAATCAAAAATGGCATAGTATCTTTTCTTTTGAAATCATTCCATAAGTACATCAAATGGTCTCTTAAGCTAAATCAAATTCAAATAATCTCTAAATGACATTAAAAATCATTCCAAATGATTTCTATCAAGTGTTTTTTTTAGAGTCTATAAAAGGACTCAAATTTCACAGAATAAGGACACACAAAAATTGGCAAGCAAAAGTTCTTAACCAGAAAACCCTTCATAGAAAAAATATCTGAAACCGAAACTCTGCAAAGTTTCAGTAGCAGTAAGGCAGAAGCCACTTGAATCCGACGCATACACAATTGTAAAATGAGTAATTGAAAAATAGAGTTTTTTATGCTTATCACTATATCATGCGTGGCTTTTGTTTTGCATACTGTTTATTTATTTTTTTTGGTCCAATAAAATGTTGCCACGTAACAATACACAATGGGCCTATTGACCAAACTTCTTAAAGAATTATCGTTCACATTTTCAGGTTGTTTCATTACATATTTTTTCTTTTTTTTCTCTTGTTATTTTATGTTCTATTTGAATAACTTGCATCTTAACATTAAAAGAAAAATTCTTATACTTAACAAACCATGACAATGACAATTAGGCCCCTGTAACGTTTTTTTATAGATATTCTTGTTGTTTAATATTTGATTTAATTGTTTTGTTTTTCTATTAATTAGGATTAGATTAATTATTAAGTTGCTTTAGTTAATTAAGCTATAATAATAAATTTTAAATAAACAACAACAATGTCAAAGGTTAAAAGTGGCGCCCCTGTAGGATTTTTTTACTTAATTATTTTTCTTGTTAATGATACTATAATATTAGTATTATGTAGTTTTTATTTTATATATTATTATAATATAATTTTTAATTAGAATTTAAAGGTAATAGACATTAGCCTACGTTTAGAGCTAATTTGGGTATAATTTCTCACTTTCTTTGATTCTACACTATCTTAAGTTTATCTCTTTAATTCGTTTTATTACTTTTATATTATTTGGATTATTTTATTTATCGTAGTTTTGTTAAAAGAGACATGTATAACAATAAGACAAAAAATATAAAAAAATATTTCTTTTATTAAATTAATTTAGACTATTTAGTTGATTGTGTTAAATTAGATATTAATTTAATTTATTTTAATAATATTCAAAAACAACAAAAATATGCTTCCCATTAGTATTAGGTTAAACCGTCTAACCAATTTAAAATTTCTTTTCTACTAACTTAAGAAAATCAAGACAATTTTCAAAAAGGAATTATTGACACTCTTTAACGCGAATGAGAAACTAGATATTAGCCGCTACCATGTGAGCTCACATAAGTTTATCGCTTAAAGGTGATCAATTTTAATTCCATAAAAAAACTAACCAAACCCATGAGAACTACGTAGACTCTGATTTCATCTTGATGAATACATAGGCATAAAGCGCGATGCTTTAACGAGTCACTAACTACTAACTGTGACCAAATCTCTCCTCATTGTGTATAATAATTTAGAAAATAGAGTAAGAAACCTTAGACAAACACACCTTAACCCTAAAATTAGAGAAGGTTCCCCTTGAGTACAAGGGAAGTAAGGGGTGCTAACACCTTCCCCTCGCTTAATCGACTCCTGAACCCTTAACTTGGTCTCGATGACCGCAGTATCCATATTTTTAGGGTTTTACTATAGTTTCCCCGTCCTTAGGATAAATAAACAATAATGGCGACTTCATTGAATTTTTCCCGCCGCGACACAATCAGTACGACTATAATCGTAGCATGGCTCCTACCAGAATTCAACTCCAAGGTTTGACTAGGAAGACTGAAGAATCTTTCAAAGAGTATGCGTAGAGATGGAGATAATTAGTTGCTGAGTTCAACCTCCTCATTGAGATGTTCTCCAATACCTTGCAGGGTCCCTATCTGATTGCTAGATGTACTTCTAATTTTTCACACCTGGTTGTTGTAGGGGAACGAATCGAACGTGGTCTCAAGATGGGCAACATTCAGGATGTTGCTATTGCTTCTAAATTCCCAGAACGAATTAACGAAGAGATAAGTACAATTTTCGAGGACGAGGAAGAGGCTCCTGCTTACCCTCCGTTTCAGATTCCTAATCAAGTGACAAAAGTTAATATGCTCCACAAATCTGTGTTGCAACTATCTATCGAACACCAAGTCCGTATGCTCCCCAGCAGCAGAACACTCCTCGACAAAACACTTATCGACGAAACCATCAACAACAAGGTGGGAAAAATCTGATAAGGCCAAGAAAAGTGCATGATCTAATCCCTATGCCTCATAGTGAGTTGTTCTCTCACTTACTCCAACATTCTTTGGTTAGTTAAAGGAGCTCGGGATGCCTCATTTTCCATATCCTTCGGGATATGATTCCGATGTCTACTATGAGTTCCATTCTGGGGAACCTGGCCATACAATTAAAGGAAGTAATCTTTTATAAGGCACGGTTCAGAAACTCATTGATTCCAGAGCCATCACGTTTACTCTAGAGGGTCTACGCGTTAATTGAACTCTCCTTTGACTCAGTGAACGCCAGGACTACGAAGTGCATCCTCTGAAGCAACAAATCCATACGGAGACTAATCTCCTCAATATGGAGATTTCTAGTTTCATATTGCATGCTCATTTGTAATCTTTCTTGTTTTGTTCAGTACTTTCTTGTATGCAAAACTTGCTTATTTCTGAATACTAATCATAATGCATTGAATATGTTCATCTTGAAACAATCCATTTGCTATCACTCTTATTTGATTTACTATGCTTTTGATACTCAACTCTTATTAATAAAGCAACACCTCTGTAGGGAGGATGACAAACAATTTACCAAGAATCTCAAACGGTATGCTTTCGAGTAAAAACCTTGTTAACGATGTACAGGCTTTGTTTCAAATTCCCAAACACCAGAGATATACGGGAGTGAAACCCTCGTTAACCCCTTTTGAGCCTTAAAGTAGGAGTTTTTTTTTGTTAAAAAAAACCACATTTTTTAACCTAGGGCAGGGTAGTGTTCAGTTAACCTGATTGAGTGTTCAAAACTCATCAAGAGTGTGCATCCAAGGATACAACAACGGTTATCTTTCAAAGGGTTGAGGAAGGTCAAAGCCGAAATGGTCGATCTTCACCAATCAACAATATGCATCGAAAAAGGTTGAAACCGTAATGGTTATCTCTCGCACACAAGAAATCAACAGATGATGATACCACAATTGTTATCTCTCATCCGCCAAGGATTCAAACAGTCACCGTCACCTCCAATCAAATAAAGATGCAGGATCATATTACTTGTTCAAAAAAAAGAGAGAAAAAAATGGCACACAAAAAAAAACGGATTACAAGGTAAAAAATCCTCCATACAAGAACAAAGTCGTATGATCAGACACCAAAAGCAAAATGTGAGTGACTGTCGTATCCAAGAAACCTCAGTGGTTCCTCAACCGCATCATAAGCTCCTCTTGAAAGATGAGTGCTCGTATTGAGTTATCTGAACGTAGGAATAGAGAACATCACGGAGAATGGGAGGGCACGTGAACCAGCCCACGTTACAACCCTTGAAAGTCCTAATTGAAGCATGAGTTAATTCGAAAGAAAAACTATTACAAGAATACGGTAACCTGACTCCTAGGAGGCTTGCTAAACATTTGATTCGATACCACTCAATATTTTACAACAAAAATTCAATGTTTCAATATCTTCTCAAAAAAAGTTTTTAACTTCAAGACAAACATAAACTTTGCATTAGAATTATCATTCGTAGAATAAAAAATTATTTGCATATAAGCAAGTGTTTAAACATCAAGTAAGCTTGCATAATGAGTATCACATGGATAATTTGATTGTCCTGAGAGACGTATTGCTTCAAGTATTTGATTGAGCACAAAACAGTTCGAGTTGAGAAGTAACGTGTTGAAGTAGCCTGATTTCAAGATGTAAATTAACCACCCTGAGTATGTGATATCTTCAAAGTTCAGTCAATCTGGGACATTTATGTCGAGATTTGAATAATCTCTAAAATGGATGAGTAATCAGGGGCATTCATTCGAGCATGGTTGAAACCATCTTTACCTTTGGTTGGCCAGGGGCAGTGTTTCCAAGTTTATAACACTGGGGCATGTTATCTTGATGGCACGGATCTCAAGAAGCCTTCTCGAGGCTATTCTCTTCAAAGTCCCTACAGACCGGGGCAAAGAATTATGCAAGGGAATTCCTCCATTTCAAAATTAATCAGGTTAAGTCCATGCGCAAGCTAAACAACTTGTGAATTTGAATGGCATGTCGGGAAGTCATGATCGTTATCCTCAGCTCATCAGAGATCTAAGTCTGTGTTGGATTTTCTCCATCAAAAGTTAAGGATCTTTGTCCCCAACTCAAGTCAGGATTGTCATCCTCATTAGAGATCAGGGTTTAATTCCTGGTTATTAGTTTCCTTCAACAAAAGTCACAAGACATGTTTCTATCCATTGAGTTCCAACAAATGTCTTTGCTTCGACACATTGCATATAGTAATCATCATTTCATTGCATCGCATCCTCAAAAGCGCGTAGCATTTCCATTGATATATGGAGCATTATGTTAAAAATAATAATCTCAAACATGCATTAAAGCATAAGCCAGATTAAAGTATTTCTTGAATACCTTTTGTGTCTCCGAAGTCTATCCATAAAAAAAATCCCAAGTGGTATTCCCTGTCAGGTTTCCTCAAGACATATCTTCTTTTTTGTTGTTATCTGCATGTTTTAAAAGGTGTTTAAAAGCTCCTTTGTCGTTTGAATTGACTAATTATAGGAGTGTAATACCTCATATTTCTTAGAAAATTTAGGACATTTTCTCCCATTTAATTGTAGATAAATGTAAACCTTCTCTTGGTATTTGTAAATAGAACTTCAAAGCTAACCTTTAATAGTTCAACTCTTAGGAACTAGTTTTACACTTGTATAGTTCTTCTAAGTTCCTCTTGTACGCTTGCTTGTAATATGTTCCTCTATCTTTTAGAGATGTTTAGGTAAGCGTTAGGATGTATATTTTCTCCCCCTATTAGAAGTTACACTTCATGCCTCGATTCCTTTGTGAATAATGCATTCCTTGTATAGATTTTTGGTTTCCAACTTCTCTAGGTCTCTAACTATGTTTAGCATTGCATTTGAGGATTATTGTGATGGACTTAGCTCGATTTTGATATCGTTCATGGGTTATTTTGCATTATGTGTGCATGGCTTCCCGATTTTCCATTCTTATGTTGCTATACATGTTCACATTTCATTTCTTTGCATTTGGATCATATTTTGACTAGCGATGTGAGTATGTGACTTTATTCCCGCCTCCTTGTTATTTTTGACATGTTTGTTGACTTGTTCAAGGTACATTGAGGATATTTTGGTTAGGTACCTAATCTTGGTACACTAACATACTGTAACACCCAGAAAACCATTTATTTATTTAAATGAAGTATTAAGAAATTATTAGTTGGAATTTAGTCGAAGAAGAAATTACCGGAATAATTATAAGGGACATTAACGGATTTATAAGTCGGTTTAAGAAGATTAAGTTAATAATCAATTTAGTCAGAGAATTATTATTATGAGTAGAAATTAATTAACTAGAATATTAGTGAGTTTTATTATAATGTGAGAAATAGAATGAGAAGTATTATTTAATTGGCCAAATAGAATATATGATAGAATAATACTTGAATTATTAAAAGAGTAGAATAATTAATTTAATTAATAATAGAGTATGATATTAAGGAGTATATAAAGGAAGGAAATAATAGAAACTAGGGTTTACGGGAGAAAAGGAAAAATCAAAGGGAAAGTGGAGGCACAAAGGCTAGGAGAGGATTCAAGGAGGGCACACCCGGAACCGGAAAATCGGAATTCGATTGGAGTTATAACCACCGTAAAATCTAAGGTAAGGGGTGGGGTTCTAACTTTCTAAACGGGATTATGATAAATCGTATGTGGGGACGAATTATATGAAATTATTTGTGTTTGTGTAGACCGTATGTGAATTACCTGATTAATATTATGGTAGTGTTGTTGGTGTTGATCGAAGGATAGAATTAATGATGATGTACAGAATTAATTATACTGATCGATTGAAAAAGGAAGTGGTTACAGGGGTGGGACGGGCGTCCGCTACACCATTGGGAGAGGAGGCGGACGCCTCTTGGGAACAAAACAAGAAGGAAACGGAGGCCTTGGAGGTGGGGGCGGGTGCCCTCTAGGTGCCTTAGAAGTGGAGGCGGGTGCCTCCCTTGGGGAAGAGTGTGGGGCGATCGTTCCAGGCTAGAGTAGGACCACTTGTCCTTTTCTGTGTTATTCGTGTAGTTTCTGTAATTTCATTTTAGCCACTTGATTAACAGGTAGTACACGTTTGGTGAATCATAAGATGTTACCTAAACCAATTAAATGTGTTAGTAATTAAATGATAATACTGCAAGAAGTAGCAGATGGAATAATAAGAATACTACTATTATTAGCCAAGGCAGTTGGTTTTAGTAACATTATTGATAAGAATTAATAGCAGCAAGAATAAAATATAGTAACAGGAATATAATTAGATAATAGCAGAATGTTGGTTAGTAGTAAAAATCACAAGTACAAGTAATCTAGTTGCAGTATAAATTAAATACAAGGAAGATGGAATATTAGTAGTATAGTTAGCAAATGGCAATATGATTCTGGAAATAATAAAAATAGTACTTAAAGGAAGTACCGAATTAACCGAGTTAGTGATTTAGGCGATATAATTAGTTGTCCGAAATTAATTAAAAATGGTCGGAATGATTTGTATATTTTAGTAGATGATTATGATTGTTTATTTTGTTGAATTTGTGTGAAGGTATTGTGTTGTTGATCTGTTTGCGAATAATTAGCGATGAATATGTTGTTGTATGTTGAATTATGTGAAGTTGCAGGATATTTTCAGTGACGATAATTACCTCTGATTATTGGTAATAATAGTGATATAAGCGTATGCCTTGTGAAGTGAATTTATGTTGTTATTTGCATATCGTTGGCATCGCATTTTCATTTGCATTTGTGAAGGCCTGTATTGGCGAAATTGTGAAGAAGGCTTATGCCTTGTGCCTCTGTTAACTGACAAATAGTGAAGGGAGTTTACTCCACCGGTACCACATGTATTTGCATTGTTGAGTCTCATTTTAAGTCATGTCGTTGTTAATTGTGAAGTAATTATATGTTGTTGCTAACGATGAAGTGGTGTTGTGTTGTGTTGTTGTTGATTGGGAATTTATTGTGACGTGTTATTTGTGATGTGGTAATTTTGTATGATTTAATCCTAATATATTATTTATCATACACCTGTTTATATTGATAGATATCTCACCCTTTCTATTTTGTTGGCCGTTACCTTTATATTGGTAACGTGCAGGTAACGGGGAGTAAAGAATTTAGTTGCTTATGGCGTCGTCGCTCTGATACGTAGCACTCGGGGGGATGAATGCATATTTGATTTTATATTGTTTTCCGTTGCGTTGTTGATGTTAATACTTTGAGAATAGTTTCCTTGAATTAAGTTGTTTGAAAGATGTTATATTGCGTTTGAAGTTTTGAAGTATTATGAATTTGCTGCGTAGTTTTGAATAAATATGAAGTATTTTTGAAGAATAAACAATTATTATAGATTCTTAAAATTAATATGTGCTATATATCCATTATGATATGCTTTTTAAGTTGACGGTTTTGATTATGAATGTAATGCCTCATATTTGTGAAATTTTTGGCACTCTGATTTTCATATAAACGTTGGGTAGAATTGGGGTGTTACACATACCACTTCTCCCATGGTTACCACTTCTCTCGTGGTTCTGTTTACGTTTTAAATGCATTTTGCTTTGTGTTTTCTCATGTTACGAGAAACGCACATTCTGCTATTTTTGTCTGGATATGTACCTTTGTACAGGTGTTCTGATTGTTGTGAGGACGTGTCTGCTATACGCACATGTTGCACGATATCACCTTGTGGATTATATTGATCGAGCTATTTTTGATTATTTCTTTGTTGATGGAAGTTTACTCGAAGTTTTCCAGAGTATTTTTAGCTTGCTGTGCTCTTCGGATTTTATCATCCGTTTGGTATTAACTTTTTTTTTACCGCTTTTCTAGAGAGCATGAGAAGTAGGGTTTTACCGCTTTCCTTGCCATGAGAAGTAAGAATAGAGATACATGATGGGGTTTCCGTATTTGGAGCATGTTCAGGAACCCCTTTGGTTTATTTAAAGACCCGTTTAGGGCAATTCTGTGTGCTAATTGTGTTTGGTTTGTTTAAAATCCTCCACCGTGCATAGGGAGGTAATTCTCAGTAAGTGTTTATATTTGTGCTTGCATAGGTCAGAGTGGTTAGGTAACCCGACGTGGCACCACCAAGCAAAGTCCCGCAATCGACTCCCGCAAAGTTCTAGTCTGTGTCATCCCGCACACGCGAATCGTGTTGCTTCCTTTATCGAGTCAATAATAAAAAGTGGCAAGAGTTTCCTATTTTGACTCTCCACGCTTTCCCGGGGTTCGCATTTATTGTTGAACTCACATCATTTGCTCTTCACACTTGACAATTCATGTCATGAGGATATACCCTTCACGGGAATCGGATGTGTCGGCTCCTGGTTGACTCACGGTATGCTCGTTACCGTTCGTAGACTATGGGACTTCCTCCTTTTCTTGCGCCTATGTGACATTTGTTTTTTTGCATTGCATTGTTTTTGTGCTTCTTCCAAAGCACTTGTTTGCTTCATCCCTTTTGTCGTTTTCGACTCTACCTTAGGTAGCGATTCGAGATGGACATAGATTTAGGTTGTAAACCTTTTCCATTCCCTTTTGCCGTCTTCGACTCTACCCTAGGTAGCGATTCGAGATGGACATAGATTTAGGTTGTAAACCTTTGCCATGTTCCCTTAGGATTATCTCGAATCTATCTTAGGTAGCGATTCGAGTTAGACCTTAGGTTGCAATCCATGTATGATAACATTAGGGATAGAATTAGATAGTTTCCCTTGTTTGTTTTCTTTTTTTTCTGCATCCTTGCATGTAATAAAACTAAAACTTGTTTTCTTTTCATTTGAAAATCAAAACACTTAATAATGGTTCAAACTCCTTTTTCAAGGTAAAAGCAACCAACCAATGCAAATCTTTTTCGCCTACGGGCTTTCTTTTTGTGTTTAAAACCTTTTTTCGAGAGAATGTGCTTCACCCGCACTTTTTTAAAAAAAAAACCTTCTTTCGAAAGGATGTGCTTCACCCGCACTTTCTAAAAACCTTTTTAGAAAGGACGTGCTTCACCTGTCCTGGTCCTAATCCTTTTTCCGAAAGGATGTGCTTCACCCACACTGTTTAAAAACCTTTTCAGAAAGGACGTGCTTCACCCGCACTGTTCATTAAAAAAGACAAAACCCACCAAAACAAGTGAGTCGAACTACATCGCTCTGACTTTCCCATTGCACGAGGGAATACATAGACATCCTGTCACAGGGCTCGATCGAGCAAGCTTTATAAATACTTCCTTCTTTTCTCCGTGTTTTCTTTATTTTTCTTTCTTTCACATGCATACTCTTAGCATACAGATATAGCGATTAAGCAGTAAATAGATATAAACACACTCATTAGATAGAAAATAGAAGTGGATACCGTAGAGTACTACGGGCGCGTGGGATGTTAATACCTTATATTCGTGTAACAGACTCCCTTACTCTATCTCTCGGTCGCAAGACCGTGTCTTATCCCTTTCAGGTTTTTGAGATGCGTTTACCTTTCTCCCTTTGTGAGATAAAAAACGTTCGATAGCGATTTCATTGATATAGTTATCGGATGATGTTCAGTCGGTTGTTTCATTCTATACATTACCTCAAGATTTCTCCCACTCAAGGCCTTTTCTTCCCTTCATCTTCTACATTACAGTTAAAGGCATTTTCTTATTCTGATTGAGCAACTTGTCGTGACACCCAATGATTTATTAGTGGCTACTGCATTTACTTAAGAGATTCCTTGATTTCATGGAAGTCAAAGAAACAACCCACAATTTCTCGCAACTCAACTGAGGCAGAATACCATGCAATGGCTGATTACTCTCATTCAACCTGCTCTGTTATACTACTATAACACTTCTACAAGACATATGGCCAAAAAATCTTATTTTCAAGAGTGTACCAAGCATATAAACTTGGACTGTTATCTACTTCGAGAAAAGCTTGGAGTACATACAATTAGGGGTGTTCGTGGTTCACGAACTGAATTGAATTGAACCATATTAATGGTTCAATTCAGTTATTAAAAACCATTTTTAAAAAAAGTAGTTAATCTGTTTAATCAGTTACAATTCAGTTTATAATCAATTCAAACCAATTTATAATAAAAAACCAGTTTAATATAATTTAACTAGTTTCAAACTAGTTTTGTTAAAAAACTTAATTTATTTAATTAAATTTTAAAATGGTTTTGAAAACTTTTTTTTTAATATTTTTTTTCATTTTTTTTATTTTCAAAAAATATATATATTTTTACGAAAAATAAATTTTTTTTTTAAATATTTAAAAATATTTTTTTCCAGGTTTCTTTTGTATTTTGGAAAAAAAAATTCTGAAATTTTTTTATTTGAAAAAAAGTTCTGAAATTTTTTATTTTAAAAATAAATTATTACTGTTTTTTTTTAAATTTTCGTAAAATATTTTCAAATTTTTTTATTTTCGAAAAACATTTTTTTTTTGAAAATATATATTTAAAACAAAAAAAAACAAAATTTCAGTTTTTTTTTCTAAAATTTCATTTTTTTATTTTTCAAAAAAAATCCCAATTTTTTTATAAAATAATTTCAGTTTTTTTTCTGAAATTTCCTTTTCTTTTATTTCTTAAATTATTTTTTTATATTTTTTGGTAAAATAAGTTCAATTTTATTTATTTTTCAAAAAAAGAATTTTTAGGTTTTTTTTTCTGAAAATTTTTTCCAGTTTTTTTTTTTGTTTTTTACTTTTCAAAATAAATACATATTTTTTTATATTTTTCGGAAAAATAATTTCAGTTTTTTTTTGGAAAATTTTTCCAGTTTTTTTTTATTTTTCTGAATTTTTTTTTTTATTTCTTAAAATTTTTTTCCAGTTTTTTATATTTTCGAATAAAATAATTTTAGTTTTTTTATTTTTCTAATTTTGTTTTTATTTCTCAAATAAAATTTCCAGTTTTTTATATTTTTGAAAAAAAATAATTTTAGTTTTTTTATTTTTCTGAATTTTTTTTTATTTCTCAAAAACAATTTCCAGTTTTTTCTATTTTTGAAAAAAATAATTTTAGTTTTTTTATTTTTCAAGAAAAACAATTTTTTTTTGTTTTTTTCGAAATCAATTTTTTTTTATTTTAAATATTTTAGAAAAAAATTATTTAATTTTTTTATAAAATACTAATTTTTATAATAAAACCAATTTATAATAAAAACTGGTTTTGAAATAGTTTAAAACTGCATTGAAATTGTTTTGAATAAATGGTTCAGTTTAATAACGATTTAAATGATTCATTATTTTTTATGGTTCAATTCAATTCAATGCAGAAATACAATTCAATTAACTACATTTTGAACACCCCTATATACAATACCCCCAGGCTTATGGGGTATTAGAAGCTTAACTGTAGTTTAGTTTACCGTTTTTGCTTTTCTTTTTGGGTCAGCTACCTCCTTATTGGGTCTTAGGCTTGTTTTTAGTTTCAGCCCAATCTCTTATAAATGGATATTATGCTGATCTCTTATACATATTGCATCATTCATGTAATAGATCTTACCAATAGTCCCAGATCCAATAGATTTATCTTTGATGTTATCATAAGAAGGGAGTAGCATATGAGAAAATATTTATTTCTTCAAACCTTATTACAAAGAGGTTACAAGAATACTCCAAGGTAGAACTTCTCAGTATCTTGTCATTAAGGCTAGTGAAAAAGATTTTTAAAGACAAATAAGAGAAAGAATGATTGAATAAAGTTTCTATTCAGTATCCTCTTATATATATATCTAAGTCCTCGAGATCTCAGTTTCAAACCATAGCATAATTGTATATTTTATACATCCTTAGTAGTAGCTCGTATCAACATTCAAATCAACAAACAATTCTATCATGGCACCAACTCAAAATTTTCCACTCACTAAGATTAGAAGAAGAGTTTGTCTAAAAAAAGTATAGATACGTTGAAAACAGTACACACAAACATCTCCAGAATGTCACAAAATCTCTGTTTTCTTATTTGAACTATAATTTCAGGTTTCTCATCAATCCCTTGTTTTTCTACATATAAATACGTACAAATCAAATAAATTTCATGAAAAATAAAGATTAGATATGATTCACCAAAAAGCTAGTAATCCATATGATACATCTTGGATTCCATCAAAGGACCAGTATGATTGAAAAACCTCAATGTCCTTACCCACTTCTCTTGATTCTTCAACAAATGAACAGCAATAGTATCCTTCACAAGCTCATGGCTACAAACAGAAGGTGGATCAGGATAATTATACATAGACCATTTCGCATTAAACCTATTCAATCCTCTACGACCCCATCTCATCCAATCACCAAACACCTTATCCTCCGGACCCTCCACGTGTTTCTTCGGAATATCAGACCCATGTATCCACTCAACAATATCCCATGAAACTAAAAACCCCATCCCAGACATGTAGTGTTTGAAAGGGTCCATGCTTCCACACGGTATCACGAATCCGTAATATAAGTCCTCGCTCGGTAAGGGTTTTAAGGATTTTACCAAACTGTTGAGTCTAACGTAGGTGTCGTCGTCTGCTTTCATGACATAGTGATAAGGAGGGTAGTTTGGTTCGTTTACTGTTTCATTGAAGATTTCTGGTAAGCTTGTGAAGAACGATGAGGTTTTTCCTTTGTTCATGTTTTCTGTGCAGTTGAGGATTATAATGTCGTTGTAACGCATGATTTCCAAGGCGATTATTGTTTTTTGATCTTCTTTTGTGAGGTTGCAGAAGACGAATTTGACGTCGATTTTCGCGTTTTCGGGGTTTTGTGTACTGTATACGAGACGGAGGAAGTGTCGTCTGAGGTACTGGTCGGGGAGTGTGAGGACTCCGATGAGGATGCGGATGTCTTGTTTTTGTTGTTGGTTTGTTGTTTTGTTTGAGAGAGTGCTACATCGACCGAATGTTGGAAGATTCTTGAAGCGAAATTCGTTGATGGAAGCTAGTATGCATAGGAAGAAGATTGATATGAAACATGAAAGCATGAAACGTTTTCGGTTTGGTTTTGGGGACTTCAATAACATCACCATTGTTTTGTTGAGGATTTGGAAATGGAAGAATGAAAGAAAAAAGAAAAGTGAATTAATAAATTTTGTGAAGTTTCTTAGAGGAAACTCTATTGGTTTTCTACCTTATTATGTGCATGATATGAAGTGTGACTTGGTTGGTTAATTATTAGTTAATTGAACATTGGCGTGAAAAGGAACGTTGAGATGGTGGATTTGGGCCAAAATGGTGTGTTGAAACTTGAAACTCGTTTTGATTGCGTGATTTTGATGTAAAGTGGGTTGGTCAACTTTTCGTAATTAGGCGGGTTTGCATGAAAGAAGAAGGATGGCTTGGACATAATTCACGCCATGCTTGACTGTAAAGTAAGTAACGCCATTGACCAAGGAAATAATTATTTAAATTAAAAGGTTCTCAATTACTAAAATATATAGTACTGGTAGTTACTTTATTCCATGAACATTTTTTTTTAATGGCAAATATTAATAAATATATATTAATAGAGATGTGAAAACAAATACAACTACAAAGTGTAGCTAAAATGATTTAAGATGTGCTCTAGAAACTCGCCAACGAACACAAGATAGATAAATAAATGGGCTTCAATTCTCTGCACTCATTGAGATAACACATTCACACTCTCAATGGCTTTTGATTATTACATTGAAATCAAACCATTTGTATTTAATATCCAATATTCATTTTTATTTGAAAAATAAACACAATATTAAATCTATTTGTACCACTCAATTTCAATTAGATGACAGGGTGTTCACAGTGATTTCTGGTGAAACAACCGCTAGTCCTCCAAACTATCAAATAAGCGTTATGATTGTTATTCAATCCCTTTGGTAACTTGCAAGATCGACTAGATTGATCCTATGGGGTATTGGTCGTTTGTGTAAACTTAAAATAAGGATTCATGTTCAAGACTTGTTTTTGAATGTTTTATATATGTTCAAATGTGTTTCGATTATGATGTTCAAGGACTTAATAACATGATCAAGTAAAGTAGTATAAAACTAATCTGAACAAGAAAAAGCGTAAAGATTTTGAATTGGAGAAAATGTATAAATGCAGGAATGCTTAAATGACTTTTAAATGTAAAAGATTTCCAAAGTAAAAGCATGAAGTGTAAAGACAGGAATGTAAAGGCAAGTATGTAAAAGCTTTCTGGAAAATAAGAGCGTTAATGTAAAAGTTTCAGAAAAGTAAAGGATTTCGAAATGTGAGAAAAACGTTTAAATGCAAGGAAAGTTAAATGACTTTGAATGTAAAGAATTTAAAAGACATTGGTGCAAGATAGAGATAAACTGGAAAGATAAAGATGCATTATTGAATAATAAAAATCTTGGTGCAATCATACGTACATCATTCGAGCATTCGTTTCCATAGCCATGTGGTATTTTGAATGTTACTGAATTTTAGTACAATAGATATGACACCCGAAATCCTAACACTAAGACTTCTATTTATACTATTTCGACCATAACGGTTTGACTTATGAGATCTTGTCACGTTTCAGACATGCAGAACACTATGCTTCTCTAGCTTCCACGTCTTGAACCGCTTCAGTAGCATATTCGAACTTCCATTTATCCCGCTCACGTTTGAATTTCAAATATCCGAACTGTTTTCGTTTGAACTCGCTTCTTAAACACCACGTTACTACCACTTCGAAGCTCCTTTTATATGTATCACCATAATTGCTATTCGAAGCTCCAAGTTTCAGTATGTCTATTCGAAGAGCCAATTCTTTCATTCTGAACCATGACATTCCCTTTGTTCCAACGAATACTGATATTGTTTCGTTTCGAGCTTAATGATTCCTATTCGAATCATAGATATCAAAATCTTCAGCCAACAAAATGCCCCTTTAAAATATGTATTTCGAATCTCTTTATGAGAAATACTTATTTTAAATATATCCACAAGATTTTGATGTGACTTTGAGCAATCATGACACTGTGTATGATTTCTATCACGTCAGTCACGACGGCTCTTGGGTTTCCGAACCACTTCAAAACAGTTGCCACGGTATGGTGCGGTTATTAAAGACAATGATTACCTTTAATCATGCTTATTACCAATGCCTACTTTACGCCACCTCTCCTCGTATCCAACCCACATCTTCCACGTATCTTGGCCTTAGTTGATGAGTGCTTCAACTTCCTTACTATAAAACCAAACAGACTTAGTCTTTCTACTCTTTTTCCACACTCTGAATCTTCTTTTTCTTCTCTTCTCGTCAAAAACCCTAAATTCTTAACAACCTCCAACAATGTCTTCAACAACATCTCAAATGAAAAAGATTTCTAAGAAGAAGAACAAGAACGCTGGAACGATCCTGGAAAGCAAAGTTGGTATTCATCAAGGCCAATCCGTGCTTATACCTCAAGGCATCTCCAAAGAACAAGAACTCCTGTATTCTTCCCAGGTATTAATCCCGACCAATGCCTCTGGAAAGAGGTTTGCCCTAATGGGCCCTCTCACAGTTTTTGAGATTCTGAAGGATACTAGGACAATATTCCCTATTTGCTATGATTTTAAACCTCTGTTCAACAAAATAGAAACCCCTAGGTTAGAAACTGATAATGTGAATGAACCCTCTGTTTCGAACAACGTAGAAACCCCTGTAGTTCCCCCAAAGGATCCTTTTATTTTGGACTATGTTAAAAGTAACTTTAAACCATTTCGATCTTGTCCTACTCGATGTAGCGTCAAACCGGTTTGCTAAAGTGGAGGTTAAGAAATTCCATCAGTGGGAGGAACTAGGTATTTACAATCTCCTCAAATTATCTAAACCAGGCTTCACTTACAGCCACCCTTTGCTATTTGCCTCCCTGTACTTTTGGGATAGTACTTATAATACCTTTCACCTTCCTGGAGGGATGATCACACCTACATTCTTTGATATAACTGCTATCACTGGCCTATCACCAGTAGGAGAAACATATATTCCTGATTCTGAGGAACATTCAAGCATTATTGACTTCGACGTAAAATTGGCCAGCTTCTCCAAATTTATCAGTCATTATCACACTGAAGGTGATAGTGTCTCTGATGTCGAACATATTGCCTTTCTCACCCTTTGGTTATCAAGATATGTCTTCTGCAGTAGGTCACTTCAGGTAGCCAGCAAGTTTATTCCTCTAGCAAGGGATTTACACGAAAATAGGAGGATTAATTTAAGTGAGCTCTTACTAGTTGACCTTTATGAAAGTTTGAGGTTAGCTGTTTCGAGCTTAAAATCTCACACTCCTAAGAATATCTTGCTAGCTGGTCCTTTCTGGTTGCTCCAGTTATGGCTTAATGCCATGTTCGAATCTTCACTCTCTACTGCGGATACTATTGTTGAGCAAGATCCAGAAATAGCGGATCGAAATGTTGAAGGCACAAGGCTAAGGAGACTGACTCCGAGTGATGATAAGGCTGATTTCCATATTCTATTCTCACAATACATTATGCTCTTTTCCAAGAAGCATAAGTTCGAAGAGACTATGGCGCCTTTTGCTTTGAGGACACATGGACCATCATGGTTCACTATGTCCCTTTCGGAGGCTGCTAAGACTAAAGAAATCCAAGATATCTGGAAAGCCTTCTTGCTCCCAAGACTAATCTCTTCAAGAATCACTCCAACCAAGAATCAAATTCTTCTCTTTGCCTATCAACCCAACTTTGTTTCAAGACAATTTGGTTTATGTCAACTAATTCCTGAACACCTCTTTCAGACTTAGAGCTCTATTACCTCCGGTCGAACCTTCAAGGCCAGAGAAGCCAAACTTCAGCAGGAGCAATATCAAGATTTTGCTCAATTTGAACTAATTTCTTTTGAACCAACTCATTTTTCATCAAAGGGTTTTCTGGACTGGTGGACTAAATTCTACCAGTCTTATATGTTTGACACTCTTACCATCCAAAATAAACTGACTGCTGCGTTCGATGTGCAGGTACACAAAAAGAAAGGTATGCTCACTCATGCTCAAGAGATTAAAGCTTTTCAGAATTACTTCGAAACAACTTATGATCCCACACACTTGGAGTCCACAGTATATCGAGCGTCCCAAACCTTGAAGGAAAAATTTAAAGAAAAAGTCTCTAAGTTCAGACTTCCTTCAGGGTTGTCACCTGAGGATAGGTATAGGTTGGCACTCGAAATGCATCCACCTAAGTTTCCCAAACTACCAACCTCAGAACTGGCTCTGGCTTGGTTTCCTCCATACCCGTGGTGGTTGACTTGTAAAGAGATGTTCAAGTACAAATCTCAAAAGAAACCAAAGTCATCTGAGACTGTGACTTGGGCTCGACACTGGCTCCATAATTTCCCAGGGCATCTTCGCTATGACCTTTCTGCCATGTCGATTCTTTCGAATGAAGGCGCAGGTGCGAATGCTTGAGGAAATTCCCAAATAATTCTTACTTTCTTTATTTTAACATTTCGTCTTAATTGTTTGGATTTTCAGCCATCAGGATCAAGACTGTTGCATCGAAGGCCAAAGAAGGAAGCAGCTCTCAACAAACCATCGAAGCAAATGATGATGTGCCCAAAGCAACTCCAACAATTACTCCTGCAACAACAACAACAACAACAACAAACACTATTGCTCCAACTCCAACCATTTCTCCAACTCCAACAACTGCTCCAACTCCAGCAATTGCTCCGACCCCAAAAGTAAACGGTTTATTCTGGTATTTCGAATAGGCTTAAATTTATGATTGAAGTTTAACTTATGTTGGTGTTGCGGCGGTATAGCGGCAAGCAAAGAGTTGGTATTATTTTTACTGGGTGATATACCGTTAGGTTATATCGTATCGTGTCCACAGAGATTGGTTATTGATTCTTCGATTCGATAATTCTACCGTTAATGAGTTTGAGATTAAAAGAAATGAAAATAAAAGACAAAAAGTAAATGAACAAAAGTATAAAAGATAGACATGCGAGCGAATGTAAACTACCCGTCACGACTTAAATCTACCACCCATGTCATACTCGCCTACGATACTCGTCCGTGTCATCACATACCTCTCACAATCTAAGCTATTTCTAACCCAAATTGAGAATCCTCCTAAATCATCTCAATATCCATCCTCGCATACCTCGACAACAAAGAAGTCATTGCGTCACCTCCATACCCATTTCGCATACTTCACCGACGTAGAGGCATTAAGTTCGGATACTCTATATTGAATGTTAGCTCTAAACTTATCTCTAGCATCGAAACTAATGATAATCATCCTAGGTAAGAATCTAAGCAATCTATCCCTAGCAAAGCTCAAATCCCTAACATAAAGTAAAAACCCAAGATAATCACCGACACAAATTCGTAAAGCAAACTTTATACAAGCCAAAGGCGATAAATATACAAGAGTTATGAGTAGAAATACATACAAACCCCAACAAAAGAGATTACAAAGAGAAGAGAAGAAGAGGAACCACAAATCTACATTGGTTGTCAAGCCAATCGAAGAGGGATTCGACTCCGGATCATCAAAATGCAAGCTCCAATGTTGTTTTCCAAACAAATCTATCAAAAATATGAAGGTGATGGTGTTGGGACTCAAAAATACCCAACCCATAACCTAAAAATGTATTTTGAGCCCCTTTTAAAGAATTCTGAAGTCGCAGGGAGCGCTAAGCGCGGTCTGCTATTTTCAGCATTTTATTTTTGCCGTATCTTGAGAACCGTAACTCGGAATTGCGCCCGGTTTGAAGCGTTGGAAATCTTATTCAATGCTCTATCCAACCATGAAGAAATATCAACCAAATTGATGATTTTTATTGTGTTGAATCTGAGCTTTATTCCATGACGTATTGTGCAAAATCGCACTCTTGAAGCTTAGCCTTTGGCCTTTATTACTCAATGCTCCAATTATGAATGAATACCTATAAAAGAGATGAAAAACTATCAAATGATACAATATTTACACAAAAACTCAATTATTCTATTATGTACACATATATACTAAAAGCGGGGGATTATTCAACTAAATATCAACAAAAGAACGGATAAGTGCCACAAAATGTATATACAAAATAACTACATTTTGACACTTATCAACTCTCCCCAACTTGACACATTGTTTGTCCTCAAACAAAGTTAAATAACTCAAAGAAACAAAGAATGATAATCAAAGAATCACGAATCAACAAGTTTTTAAAACAGAAAACAAATGTATGGTTCAAACGAAAAACGTACACGACAAACACATACTTACCACCATCCTAAAACGATAACATATAAACGAAACAAATCCTAAGTACAAAAATCATGCAAAACATTCTAAAACAAAACAAGCTCAATCATGAATCACACCTAGCAAAAATTCATCGGTAGATGAAGAACACACAAAGGCGAGGGATAAAAAACACTACTCCACAATCTTGCAAACAATAGACTAAATTATGCATTCATCCAAAAACGTATTGAAAATACAAATGCAAGAATCACAAGGGCTTTTCAAGGTTGTAATGTGGCTTGGTTAACAAACAAGTGATAAGTCCTAAAGCTAATCAAAACAAAAACTTGCCTAAACCTAAGGGAGTGATTAACTCACAAAGTTCCAAACAATATAATTCCAACCAAACATATTCTTCATCACAAATTCCACACCAAACACACCTCACTTACTAACATAACATTATTCCTACTCTTTTTGTTTTTCTTTTTCAAAACTTTTCTCTTTTTTCTTTCTTTTTCTAATCTTTCTTTTTCACTTTTTCTTTTTCTAATCAATCACAACATAAGCACATAAACATTCCTCTCCCCAACTTGAATTCAACCAACATTAATGTGAATACTCCCTACTTTCTAAGGCAAGGTAAAAATCCATACAACAACATATAGTTGAGGGTTCAAGAAACAAAGAAATCAACATCCATACAAAAAAAGTGAATTGACACTCATAGACAAGCATCAAGTTCAAATAAAAATGGATGTTGATAAAAGTTCAAAGAGGCTAACAAAGGATCACACACTCACAAGGTGAATTGAATATTTGGCCAAGGTAGTTATGCTCAAAATCAAACAAAATGCCTTGATCATTTTCTTGCAATCATACAATCAACACAAAACTAAAGATTAAGCAGAATAAAATCTAGTTAAAACAAGAATGTGGACTCTCATATGTAAACAATGGAAAGCTTCCTCACATTTATGGGTAAAAAGGGAACTAAGGTGATTCAATTCATGAGCAAGTAATGCAAAAAGAATGAATAGCATGGTAATTATACAAATGATAAATTTCCTAAACATGTTATGCTATAGAAAGCGATAAACGAGTACCTGACATGTAGCAACTATGAAAACTATCATTACCATACATCCGCGAGTTGAAACGATCAAACTCAGAAAATCACCAAATGCAACCTTAAACTAACAAACCAAAATTTGAGTCCAAACAATAACAAAAGAATTAGAAAAATCATACTAATTTTATTCAATACAAAAGCCTTGGTGAAAGTGGGAAAAAGGAAAACCAAGTGAAATTTTAAAAGAATTCACTGGCCCTACATAGCAGGCGCTAAGCCAGAAGCGCTAAGCCGCTACACCGTAAAATGATAGAACATTTGCTATGCAAGCTCCACTTACACACCTATACAATCTCATTTACACATCTAAACAATATTTACAATACACACACATTTCCATAAGCTAAAACACTACAAACTTGTGGAAAATAACAAATTGACATAACAAAACTAAAGCACATAACAATACATAAACTTGGTGAAAACGAATTAACAAGTTGAAAAGTGAAAATTTGAAATTAAGAGCAAGTCCTATTTCAACTTGTTAAAACATAATCCACCAAACAACATAAACATAAACAAACAAAAACATGCTTGTTTTACGTCGTAAGCTCGACGCCTTTATTGTGCGAGCACTAGTAACCTCCTCTCGTCATGCCATGGTATTGCCACACCGCGCAAACCTAAAGAAAGTGTCCTAACAACCACACATCAAACGTTACGAGTACAAGACAATGCACAACATCACATGAAAGCTAAGAAAATCACAAATATGTACAAGTATGGAAAGTAAACACAACATGTACAAGTAACAATATACAAGTTCATATACAAAGTCTATACAACATATACAATAATTATAAAACTCAAAAACAACGGAACTATCGTAATACAAAACCAATAAAACCAATCCCCGGCAACGGCGCCATTTTGTTGCGGCGGTATAGCGGCAAGCAAAGAGTTGGTATTATTTTTACCGGGTGATATATACCGGTTAGGTTATATCGTATCGTGTCCACAGAGATTGGTTATTGATTCGTCGTTCGACAATTCTACCGTTAATGAGTTTGAGATTAAAAGAAATGAAAATAAAAGACAAAAAGTAAATGAACAAAAAGTATAAAAGATAGACAGCTTGTCTGGAACGAATGTAAACTACCCGTCACAGACTTAAATCTACCACCCATGTCATACTCGGCCTACGATACTCGTCTGTGTCATCACATACCTCTCACAATCTAAGCTATTTCTAACCCAAATTGAGAATCCTCCTAAATCATCTCAATATCCATCCCTGGCATACCTCGACAACAAAGAAGTCAACTGCGTCACCTCCATACCCATTTCTGGCATACTTCACCGACGCAGAGGCATTAAGTTCGGATACTCTATAGTGAATGTTAGCTCTAAACCTATCTCTAGCATTCAGAAACTAACAGATAATCATCCTAGGTAAGAATCTAAGCAATCTATCCCTAGCAAAGCTCAAATCCCTAACATAAAGTAAAAACCCAAGATAATCACCGACACAAATTCGTAAAGCAAACTTTATACAAGCCAAAGGCGATAAATATACAAGAGTTATGAGTAGAAATACATACAAACCCCAACAAAAGATATTACAAAGAGAAGAGAAGAAGATGAACCACAAATCTACATTGGTTGTCAAGCCAATCGAAGAGGGATTCGACTCCGGATCATCAAAATGCAAGCTCCAATGTTGTTTTCCAAACAAATCTATCAAAAATATGAAGGTGATGGTGTTGGGACTCAAAAATACCCAACCCATAACCTAAAAATGTATTTTGAGCCCCTTTTAAAGAATTCTGAAGTCGCAGGGAGCGCTAAGCGCGGTCTGCTATTTTCAGCATTTTATTTTTGCCGTATCTTGAGAACCGTAACTCGGAATTGCGTCCGGTTTGAAGCGTTGGAAAGATTATTCAATGCTCTATCCAACCATGAAGAAATATCAACCAAATTGATGGTTTTTATTGTGTTGAATCTGAGCTTTATTCGATGACGTATTGTGCAAAATCGCACTCTTGAAGCTTAGCCTTTGGCCTTTATTACTCAATGCTCCAATTATGAATGAATACCTATAAAAGAGATGAAAAACTATCAAATGATACAATATTTACACAAAAACTCAATTATTCTATTATGTACACATATATACTAAAAGCGGGGGATTATTCAACTAAATATCAACAAAAGAACGGATAAGTGCCACAAAATGTATATACAAAATAACTACATTTTGACACTTATCAGTTGGTACCATTTCAGACTAGTAAACTCCCACCAACTACTCCAAAGAAGAGGAAACCTAGTACCAGTGGGAAGACTCTCAAAGCTGGGGAAAGTTCACCAGCGGCTTCGAAGAAGAAGCAGAAGAAAGACATTTCAAAGGATACTAACGTCTCTGGACTCGATTCCAGGGATGTTGCTCCCTCACAAAAATCCAAAAATCCACCTTCGACCTCCAACGTAATGTTGGAACACATAGACAGTAATATATCTGCAGATAATCCACAGGTGAATTCACTTCGAATTTTTGAAAATAATTATTTACCTTAGTTATAAGTTTCTAATTTATTTGTGTAGGATGATTCAACTCCAATCCCAACTACTTCGACTCCTCCCCCACAAACAGCTGCTCCGATCCATTCTTCTCCTCATAGAGATTCAAGTAATCTGGTGCAGAATAAAGGCTCCTCAAATATGGCGGTTCCAACTGGGGCTTCTGAACAGCCAGATGACCAAGGCACTTCGCCTCCTCTTAAGGAAACAAATGAACCAACACCTGAAGTTGTTGATGAGGTTCCTCCAGAAACTTCTCCACAAAAATCCCCTCTAGAAGTCCCTCAAGAGAGTACAAAGGCAACTCAAGCTGAAGAGGACGAAGCCAATGCCTCTCAAGAGAACGAAGATTCTAGCAAGGAAGGTTCTGAGGACGAACGAGGAGAAGATGCTCAAGACGGTTCGAGTGAAGGAACGGAGTCTGATAATCCCAGTAATGAAAATGATGACATCGAAGTAGTGGATCTAGTTGGTGATGAAGAAGATGATGAGGAAGAAAAGAATGAAGGCGATGGTGCTCCTACCAATGAGCCAATGGAAGTTGAAATGGATGTGACTCCATTGCGCATGGAACTCCCTGAGTCCTCTCAGCATCGAACAACTGAAGAAGAATTAGCCCTTTTGAAACGAACTGACCCTATTGGGTACATGAAGGCTAAACTGGCTCAGAGAGATACTCCTCTTCCCAAGGTGGTGTTGGTTCGATTCGGTTCAACGCTTCGATGATAGGGTTGTACTTCTTCATAAGATTAGGAAGACTATTCTTGACGTGGATCTCTTCGAAGTCTTAAAGAAAGATAGTACAACCTGCTTTATTATGAAGGGACTTCTCAACCAAGTCAACCTTGCCAACTGTTCTCTGGAGGTTAGCACCATTCTTTTCGAACTTCAATCTTTAATTGACAATGTGACTGGGTGTTTCCTCCAAGATGAATCTGCTACCAATAAGGTTCAAGAGAAGCGAGCTGCAATGGACGTTGCTTATGAGCACGCTTCGAAGCTTTCTAAAGAAGCTGAAGAGCACGCCACGCATATCCAGCAAGCTAAAGCCGATTATGACCTTCGAGCTCAATCCATCCTTCTCTGGGAGAAACAGATTCTAGAACTTCAAAGTAAAATCAAGGAGGCCCAACAACAATAGATAACATATGAGACCAACACTTTTGGTAATCGATTCGAAGAGCTCTTGAATAAAGGACTTGCAGAGACAGAGGCAACTGAGCAATTCAAGGCGGTTGCCATCCTAGAAGGAGCCAAGCGCTTCAATCAACAAAAGCTTGAGTCTTTTAGGAGTATCTTCGATCGATTAAGGAACAACACTTATTTCTAAAGATTGTCTATTTATCATGCTTGTAATATTAATTTGACTGTAGTTTGTATTGCTCGAACAATTCCATTTTGGCAACTTTTAATTTACCATTTTGGCATATCTTCACTGTGTTTGATTACGTTATTGTTATTCGAATCTCCTGCAGGTGTGGTTTATATTTATTTAAATATTTCCCATTAACCCTTAAGATTCGTTTGTGATCATTTACTTCTTCGATCTCATACGCATTGTTCGAGAATGTTTTTACAATTCGAAAAGGTCCTTCCCAATGAGGTGACCATTTACCTAAGGCTTTATTCTTCTTGTCCATGGGCAATATTACTTTCCACACTAAGTCATTAGTACTAAATGTTTTACCTTTCACCCTTTTGTTATATACCCTGGCCACTCTTTCCTTTTGCCTCATCAGGATTTCCAATGCGTGCAATCTAACTTCATCCAACTCAACTAATTCATTCATCATCATTTCCCAATATAATGAAGATGGGATTTCGTTTTGTCTTTGAATTCGAATTGACTGTAGATGAATTTCTACTGGTAAGACTGCATCATGACCAAATGTTAATTGGAAAGGTGTAGTGTTAGTAGCTTCTTTAAGGGATGTTCTACAGGCCCATAGTATTTGATCTAAAGTCTTATGCCAATTTCGTGGTTTTTTACCAACATGTTTTTTAATCAAACCTATTATTACTTTGTTGGTTGCTTCGACCTGACCATTTGCTTGAGCATAATATGGTGTTGATGTTAGCAACTTAAACCCCATTTCTTGGGCAAATTCTTGCATCTTTCTACCAGTAAACACAGAATCTTGGTCTGTGGTTATGCTCTCTGGCAATCCAAACCTATAGATAATTTGTTTCTGTATGAATTCGATGATAGCCTCTTGATCTGCAGCTACTAATGGTATTGCTTCGATCCACTTGGTGAAATAGTCTATCCCTACCAAAATATATTTTTGACCTTTAGATGAAGCAGGATTGATTTCTCCTATTAAATCTAAGGCCCATCCTCTAAAGGGCCATGGTTTGACGATCGAATGCAACTCACTTGCAGGGGCATGTTGAATTCCTGCATGTTTCTGGCATTCCTCACATCCTTTGGCAAAATCTATACAATCTTTGAGCATACTGGGCCAGTACATACCATATCGAAACAACAACCACTTTATTTTATGGCCTGCTTGATGTGCCCCACATGCCCCATTGTGGACTTCTGATAATGCTAGATATGCCTCACTTTCTCCCAAACATTTGAGTAATACGCCTTCTTGGGTCTTCTTGAACAGTTCATTTCCCATAAGGACATATGATAATGCTCTATATTTTATTTTTCTGTCCACATTCAATGTTGGATTTTCTAAATACCTTATTAATGGATTTCGCCAATCTGTATCTGCTAAAGTGTTTATGGCTAACACTTCGAACCTATCTTTATCACCATAACTTAATTTAATATTTTCTAGGTCTGATGGTGTAAGTCTAGTAGCCATGACTCTTCCTCTCATTTCGATCAAATCCTCAAAGTTATTGGCAGAAACTTTATACCCTGAAGCCAATTGTGCTAGGTCATTTGCTTCTTGATTTTCTATTCTTGGTATGTGCTGAATATCCATGTATTCGAATTTTTTGAGTAGCCTATTAACTATGACAAAGTATGTCATCAGATTTTCCTTTATGCATTTATATTCCTTCTTTATTTGCTTGACCATTAACTCTGAATCACCTTTGATTTCGACTCTAGTTGCCCCCAATTCCAACAAAGCTTCAAGTCCAACAATGAGCGCTTCGTATTCAGCTTCGTTGTTCGAGCAACGAGGACCCTCTAACTTATACTTGAATTTTGTTGGAATTCCTTCAGGAGAAATTATGAGAACTCCAACACCACTGCCCTCTCTGTGGGTCGAACCATCAAAGTATAGCTTCCAAGGTTGCATTTCGACATAACCCATGACAGGCTTTTTGACCAACGAATGGTCCACAATGAAATCATAAATTACTTGACCTTTCACAGCTCTTAAATGCGTGAAAGTCAGAGAATATTCTGTCAAGGCTAAAGCCCATTTACCAATTCTGCTATGCATTATTGGTTTTGAAAGCATGTGTTTGATAACATCGAAATGAGATGAAACATAAACATCAACAGGTTTTATATAATACTTGAGTTTCATACAAGAAAAGTATAAACAAAGACACAACTTTTCTATATTACTATATCTAGTTTCTGCATCATTCAACACCCTACTTAAATAATATATGGCTCTTTCGATGCCATTACTATCTTCCTGTACTAACATACTACCTATAGTAAGTTCAGAAGCATATATGTACAATCTCATGGGTTTTCCCCATGAAGGTGGAGACAAGATAGGAGGCTGAGAGAGATATCTTTTAATCTTGTCGAAGGCCTCCTGATGTGCTTCGTTCCACTTGAAGGCTTGGCCCTGCTTTAAACGAAGTAGTGAAGAGAAAGCTTGAGTCTTTCCACTTAGATTCGAAATGAATCTTCTGAGAAAGTTAATCTTCCCCAGCAGCAAAGATTGCAGCTCCCTTTTCGATGTGGGTGCTTTAGTCTCCATGATGGCTTTGGTCTTATTCTGGTTGATTTCGATTCCTTTTTTATGAACCACAAAGCCCAAGAAATCTCCTGCCTGCACAAAAAATGCACATTTAAGGGGGTTCATTTTTAAGCCATGTTTTCTCATTCTTTCGAATGATTGGCTCAAATGATGCAGACGGGTTTCTGCAGATATAGATTTGATGACTATATCATCAATATACACCTGCATAAATGTCTCAATAAAATCATGAAAGATGGAGTTCATTGCTCTTTGGTAAGTTGCCCCAGCATTTTTTAAACCAAAAGGCATCACTACCCATTCATAGGTGCCTAGGGCTCCTGGGCACCGAAATGCTGTCTTAGCAACATCTTCTTCAGCAATAAAGATCTGGTTATAACCAGAGTATCCATCTAGCATACTTAGGTATTCAAATCCTGCAGCAGAGTCTATTAACATTTCTGCCACAGGCATAGAGTATTGATCCTTGGGGGTTGCAGTATTTAAATCCCTAAAGTCTATGCATATTCTCAGTGAACCATTTTTCTTAATAACAGGTACTATATTTGCTAACCATTCGACATACCTTGTAGTTCTGATGAATTTGCAACGCAGCAACCTTTCGACCTCAACTTTGATCTTTGTGAGTACTGCTGGCGCGAACCTTCTGTGAGTTTTCTTGATGGGCTTCTTGCCATCCTTAATTGGAAGTCTGTGCTCCACTAACTCTCTTTTCAAACCAGGCATTTCGTCATAGTCCCAAGCAAAGCAATCTTTGTTCCTTTTGAGGACTTCGATCACCTCCTGCTTGAAACTTGAGCTGAGTTTTGCACTTATGTAGGTTATTCTTTTTGTGTTGTCATCCCCCAAATTCACCTCTTCGAGTGGATCCTGTGCTAGCATTTTGGCAGCTGAGTTTGTAGGATCCTTCTCGAAGCCCAAGGGTTCTGTATCGTAAATGGCATCAAGCCTTTGATCTATTTCATTTTCTTCATAGGGTGAATTCTTCGAACCATTCCCTTTCACTTCATTTATTTCAACTATACTATCTATTTCAACCTCTGAAGCTGCTTTCCATTCATTCTTAGCCATATAGGCCGAAATCCTTTCGAAGAAAGAGGACTCAGTCATGAGCAGGATCGTCGAACTCCCAGCCTGGTGGCCGTCTTTGCGAAGTGCCTTCGACTCCTTCATCACCCTTAATTATTTTTCTATCCCAATACATGCCATCATGGCGAAGGGTCATATAGTAATGCGCATCTCTTGTTTCATTTATTTCGTCACTTGGTGTACAAGGAGCTATTCTTGCCAGATACTTATCATAATTCCTTTTGTTAACCAGATTGACTGTTGTCATGAAGTAACTCTGGTCCGCTTCGATATTTTCCACTATACCATCTTCTCTCCACAGCACTAACCTCTGGTGCATTGACGAAGGAACTGCCCCTACGCCATGAATCCACTCTCTCCCTAGCAGCAAATTATAGTTTGCCTTGGCTTCGATCACCATGAACATGGTGGGCCTGTAGCTCGATCCAACAGTTAACTCCACTTGCACCACTCCCAACGTTTGTCCTACTTTCCCTTCATAGTTGGACAGGACCATGTTATGTGGTTTGACATCACCCTCATGAATTCCTAACCTTTTCAGCATGAATTGAGGCATAAGGTTAACTGCAGCGCCTCCATCCACTAAGACCTTGTTCACTCCATGGGTTCCTGCCTTTGCTCGAATAAACAATGGCTTCAAGTGATTCTTCATTGCTGGCTCTGGGAGTTCGACGAATGCGTTCTGCTCTTCGACCGCGCCGTTATCCATTACATAGTAGCAAACTGGTCTGTGTTTCATCAAATCAATGGTATCTTCTTCCTCCTGTTCTTCGATCTCGGTCTCTTGGCCAAATTCGGATGGTAGTACATATACCACGTTGCAGTTTAAATTGAGTGAGGACTCCCCCTCTGATTCGAAGTTATCCGTCAACATATCCTCGTCTTCTTCTGGACTTGGAGTATATTCTTTCGGTTCGTCTGGTTGTGTTTCGGAGAAAAGTCTCCGACTAACTGGGGGTTTATCTTCTGGTTGATTTTTTGTTGTTATTGGCTTGTTGGTGCTTGACACTTCTTTGTTGTTGGTCAAAGTTGCTCCTTTGTCTGCCAAGGCTTCTCTTTCAACCTTTCGAATTCGCTGTTGCCTTCGCCATTGGGATCTTGACATAGGATTCTTACCTTTGTAATTTTCTAGTCTCAATTCCTCCCTTTTCGCAGTGTTGAATTGTCTCCTATACACCATGGCATGACGCGCGTTTTGCTCATTACTTCTCCATTTATCCTTCCCTTATTGGTTTTGACTTGCGACCATGCATTGGTACTTGGGGATTTTGAATGTCACCCTTCGAGCATCCCTTGGATAAGGGCTATCAGGCTTTCGTTGAATGTGATTACCATCGAAGCGCTGACTCATCTGACCAACTTCCTTGTGATTCCAGCATGGGGCGAAGGGAATCGTTTCGAATGCTCGACCATGTTACGGTCATATGTTTTGAACATCTTGGGCAAATCAGCACTTTGTCGCCTTTGTGAAATGAACTAAGAATTCCAACAAACTCTCCCTGCTCTGGGTAACATCGAATAATTGGTTATCTTGGCGCCAATTTACTCGATTCGAGCCCTTTGTTTCCTTTCGAACTCTGCAGCAATCCTCTCGTTGCATATGATGCTACATCTTGGACAAAGCATCATTTCAGCATTGCCCTTGTGGCACAGCATGAGATATTGTTTGAGGCTGATATCTGCAGCATAACCCTCCTCCATTTTATATTTTTCTTTTTCAAGGTATCTTTCCACTTCCTGCATCTCAGAACAGGGTCTCTCCATGTCCACCATGTTGACATCTACATCTTCCCCTTTCTCAACATCATCTCCCCATTGTGATACGGTGAACTGACTTTGTAGGATTTTTGTATCCAAATGTGCGGATAGCAAGAGTCGCCACCGACTTTTATTTTTATCCAATTAAGGGAAGGTAAAAGTAACAGAAAAAGACCTTCGTTAGATTACGAGTTCGGAGAATGGTTATGAAAAGGGAAGGTATTAGCACCCTTTCCATCCGTAGTTATCTACGGGCTCTTAGTTGCTCTAGATCACTTTTTAAAATTGCTTTACGTGTGTTTGACAAAAATGTTACAAAAGACATTTCGCTTTGACTTTGTAATGACTCATGTAGGAGTGTATACAAAGTGTTCGGAAATGTTTTGTTTTTGAAAGAGTATTTGAACTTTGAAAAAGTGTGTGGTGTGAAAAGCATTTGATAGAGCAAGCAACTAAGAGACTTATTTACCCACTTAATTGGTCGTTTTGTTGTACTTCTACATTCCTTTAGAATAGCGCTAGCCATACCATTAGTTAGTAGGTAGCTCCATTCGTTGGATGTAAGCGGGACATTCGAAGGGACATCGGATGGTCATAGAAAGCAACTTGTAGGAGGTATCCTAGCACATTCGAAGGGACTATCATCAGTAGGCGACAATCGAGGGTCAAGATCATGTATTCGGAGGCATTGTGGGTCTTATGATCTTTGTATCGAAGGGACTATGATGATTTGTTTGGAAGACAACGGTGCTAGAATACCTCTACGTTCGAGGACATGACCATTTTGAATCGAAGGCATCGAGAGAATTACCCTAAGGGGTGCGTGTGTGAAAGAAGTGTGTGGATTTCAGATATTTTATCTTGAAATTAGTGTGAGCTATGTCCAATTATTATCTTGCCATACACGCCTAATTACTAGCAATTGATAAAGGTGCGGAAAGTAAAATGCGGAATGTAAAGCGGAAAGGTAAAGGTGCGGAAAGATAAACCTACGCTATTACATGGCTTTGGGGCAGATACATAATTTAAACTTGCGGAAAATAAAAACCTAGATTAAGCTATTACAACCCATGAGCAATTACATTATTGGAAAATAAAATGATAAAAGAAACGTCCGAATCGGAGCAACCTGTGAAAGAATAAGAAAATCGGGAAATATGACAAAATCGAAATAGGAGAAAATGTTAGAAAAAATGCAAATTTTAATATGAGAAAATTAATACATGCTGGAAATAAGATAAATAAGTTAAAATAATTTTTTAAGGATTTTTTAGAAAAGATTTAATAATTAAAATGCAATTAAAAGTGAATTAAATGCAAAAATAAAAATAAAATAAATATGCATGCAAAAATTATATTTTTTAATTTATTAAATTAAATAAAGATTTTTGTGAAAATAATGCAAAAAGAAAAAATGTTTTTGGTAATTTTTTAATGCAGAATAAAAATATGTAAGTTAATTAAAATGAATGAAAATATTGAAATAAAATAAAATATGAAAATATTGGAAAAACATGCAAAGTTGAGAAAAAGAAGCAAAACTGGTGCCCATAGGGATCGAACTCAGGACACTTTGGAGCATCTGGAAACAGTCCACGCCTTAACCGCTACGCCATGGGTGCATTTGTGTTTTGAAACGGAACGAACGGATCTTCACACGCGTCGCTCCCTGACTTGCCTCATCACCGCGGGAGACTTCATCTTCTTCGTTTCAAAAATTTGAAAATCCAGCGTCGGCCATGGCTCGACGCAAAGTCCCTGGCAAATTCAAAAACACAGCACGCGTAATATAAATAACATCCAAAGCCATGGTTCGATTCAAGACATCATTCCGAATTCATTGGTACTAGTCTCATGGTCCAATTTTCCCTATTTCGTGAAACCCTAAAACGGCACAGGAAACCCTAGTTATGGCAAGTATCGATCCCGGCCATGGAAACTCAATCAAACTATGCAGAAAGCTTGCAAACTTCCATCTAAACACAAAACAAACCACAAAACATGTTAAAAATGCATGAGAATTAAAATACGATTTTGAAATTTTCTTGAACAAACCGATTTCGGATTCTTTGATTCTTGATGGTTTTGAATGATATAAGAGTCTGGATCGACTCTAAACAACCCAAGGAATGCAATGGAATCCTCAAAATCGGCTGTGGATGGCTGGAACTAGGATTGCAAGTTGCTTCAAGAACACGAAATTTTGACTTTAGGTTAGGGTTTGTAGAGCAATTTTTTCCTTCTTTCTTGATAGGTATGCATCATGTATTTATACTGGATGGATTTGGAATGGTTTTTGGAAAGAATTGATCAACATTCAATGGAAATCAAATTTTGATATTCTCATGAAATCAAATTTTCAAATTTGTCCAATTTCAATCCAATCTTGCCAAATTTGATCCAATTTCGAAATTGCTGGCATTTGTGAGTTAATTGGACCTTAAGGAAAGAATAAAATCAATCTTTGCCATTAATTTCAATTTTATAATTTATTTTAAGATTTAATTTGCATTTAAATGAATAAATTACAAATTAAATAGAAAAATAAATCAAAAATTCGTGGCTTTGGGCTTGGACACTCCTAATTGCTTGAGGAACAAGTTAGGATGAAGAAAAAGTAAGCCCATTTGCAAAGATTTGATTTTTGAAGTATCTCTCTTTGTGCATTCTTCCAAAATTGCCCAACTTGTAGATGGTGTAACTTGCTCAATTTTCCACATTTTGAGTGTTCTTGGACTTTTGGAAAGCTCTAAGAGTCCTCTAACCAATGTCTTTGGTCTCATCTCAATTGGAGTTACCATGCTCAAAATATCTTCAAAACAAAAGTTGACTTTTGTTGACTTTGAAAATGACTGTAATGTTTTGAGCTATACCTCTCAAATGAAGCATTTTTGGACATTCTTGTGAGACATGAAGTTGTAGAGAATTGAATTTCCTTCAAAATGAGCTTTGGTGGGAAAATTTCTGAGAAAGTATGAGAAAGTTATGATCAGTCAAAGTTCAGTTGACTTTTCACATAGAAACCCTAATTTAGAAAGTTTGACTTTTGAGCAAATCTTGAGTTTTCTTGATGAATTATGATCAACCCTTGATCAAATGATGAATGTAACTTCAAAATGAGGATGTTGACCAAAAATCAGAAGTTTTGACTGTATGTTGACCACAGTTGACTTTTTGTCCAATACACTCGATTTTCAACCATCTGAGGAAACTTGACTTGTGAGGCTTGAAACTTGACATGGAGAATCTTTGAAGCATATGAGGAGGCCTGAATACCATTGGAGATGTTGGAAATCCATCTTGACTTGAGAGATACCAAACCCTAGTTTGGGTTGATTGTCTAGGAGAGAGTTTGTCTGATCAACTCTTGAGGAATCTTTGAGTATGGATGTATGAAATTTCTTGAGTAGATGGAGGGCAAATTTTGGGGTATGACACCCATCCTGATGGTTTGACGTCTTCGATTCGAATCTTTGAACTCTCTGGGGCAGAGTATTTTACCAGATAATCAAATTTTCCACTGGGTTCCCCTAAGGTGTCCCAGACTTTCTTCTTAGGATTGCCACTATCTCTAACTTCCCCTATTGTATCATCATCTCCCCATCCGTGCTTGAGCGTCCTCGATTCGGATTTTCGAACTCTGGAGCGAGAATATTTTACGGATAGTCGAACTCCCACTAGGTTCATCAAGGTATCCCATATCTCTTTTGAGGAGGCTTGCTTTGTCTGGACCTTCTCGGTTTGAGCCTCAGCCTTGATGCTTGTGTCAATTCTTGCTTCGGTTTTCCGGCCCTCGAGTTGGATTTCTTTTGAAACAACTGATGGCGTTGTTTTGATCAAGTCTCTAGTTGTTTGTGGATGTCTTGATAACTCCATTGTTGACTTGACCGACCCAACTTTCATTCTCGGTGCTTTCCTCTTTCAATGTAGTGGCCCTTGGTGCGCTTCCACCATATTAATTTCTCTAATGCTCGAAGGCTCGGAGTAGTTGGTGTCGCAATATCGGAGGGTCTTCATCCACTTTCATTTTGGTTTATCGGAAACTTTAATCTGCCATCCTTAATTGCGTTTTGAATCAAGTCCACGAAAAGAAAACACGTGAGGTTTTGTGGCCTAGGAAACTATGATATTTACAAAATCCTCTTCTTTCTTTGATCTAAAGGAGGTATTTTGACGTTTGGTGGCACTATTAATGGCCATCTTTGACAAGTAAATCGAAGATCTCATCACACTTTGTTACATCGATATACACCTTCTTTGGAAACACATCATTTTCTCATTTTCAACAATTTCTTTCCTTTCGTGGGGACTAAAAGTTTACAAGAGTAAGGTGGAGTCTTTTAATTCAGTGAGATCTATTTCGACCTCTTGAGTTCGGGATAGTCTTGACTTCCTCGGTTTCGACATAGGAAATTCTTTCCTTCTTATTACTTTTAAAGCCACGGCCTTTTCGGCCTTTAGCCTTCGATTTGTCGAACCCTATCGCTAAGCGAGCCATGTCCCTCAGTATTGCGTATCTAATTTCTTTCAAATAGAATAGTCCGGACCACGGTGGCCATTTCGACTAACTCATTCGGGGACTCTTGTGAAACATCTAGATTTCAAGAGTCGAACCTATTTAAGTACTCATCTATAGGTTCGGTAAACTTCCTCTTAACACTTGCTAATTCCTTTAGACTTATCTTGGATTGTCCCATATAGAATTGTTCATGGAACAATCTCTCCAAAAGGGTCCAGGTATCTATGGATCCAGGGGGCAAAGTTGTGAACCACGTGAAAGCATTTTTGGTGAGGGAACGTGGGAAATATTTAATCCTAAGGTTCTCATTATTCGCTATATCCCCGATCGGATACACGGCTATGTGTTCGACTGTTGATTCATTGGTATCTCCAGCGAACTTTGTGAACTTAGGGATCTTGTATCCCCTTGGTAAATCAGTATGCATTACATACTCTGCTATAGGGGAGGAATAATTTGGCCTTTTGATCCCTGTATTAATACCGTTTTGGGCCATAATCCTTTCTATCATGGTGGTTAGGTTATTTTCTGCCAAGATATTGTCATTTCGTACTCTATGGACAAGCATGCATCTTGGTTTCGACCTACCATGACAACTCCTCTAGGTTGTTCTTCTCGAAGCGTTGGGACTCCTAGTCTTTCGTGCCCACAGTTCCATAATCCCCCTTTGTGGTTCCTCTCGAATCACTGGGGCATCTAGTCTTTCGACCCTTGCTAGTGGTTCTATCAATCCCCTTTGTGGTTCTTCTCGAATCACTGGGGCATCTATCCTTTGTGCTCTTGCCCCAAGTTAACTCCTCTCGGCTGGCCTATAGGGTGGGTCATCCGCCACTTGTTCGATGATAGGTATGTTCGCTCGAACCAATGCAGTTACATCTCGCCTCTCGGCGGAGTAAAGAATTCGCTATTCGACTCATATTATCGCATTCTCTGTTTGTCCGATCACATTTTGAACTATTGGGTGAAGATTTCTTGCATAGTGCGTGCTAATACTCCTATCATATTATGGTTACTATCATCCATTAAGCACGAAAGCTATGATTCTCGTGGTTAAGATAGGAAGCGTACTATAACCTACTGACCCTTGGTTATTTGTCATAAATTGATTAGCCCCAGACCCTGACCCTAAGTGTGGTGACGCGTTCGACGTCGAAGTCTGCAAACCTGCCATAAAAGATATTGGCATTCCATCTTGGGAATTTACGGGCTATTACTATCTCGGCCGAATGGTCTAGTTGGTGGTGGGGTAGCGAAATGGGTTTGTGCCCACGATGGTGGGACAAATCCCCGAATACCGATGGTTCTGTATTGCCTAGGATCGAATTGTTTGTTGACATGCCGCTTGTTCCGTTTGTGGCCATACTATTAGTAGAAGATGCAACGGACTGTGCGTTCGAAGAGATCGCACTGAACGCCCCCGTCGAAGTAGATGCATTAGTGCCTATTCCATGTGGGGCGTTTGTTCCCCAATGGATTGTTTGGATCTAACATCCTATTATTTCGATTTCTTACGGGTAAGGGTTGGTTACTATTAGTTATTCTACCACTCTAAGGTTCATATACCAATGAACTTTATTTACTCAGAAAGACCTTTATAATAATTATGTCTTATAATCCTTATTTTTAAATTTGTGACAACCAATGACTGTCCCACCGGGTGTGCCAATTTGTTCACAGTGATTTCTGGTGAAACAACCGCTAGTCCTCCAAACTATCAAATAAGCGTTATGATTATTATTCCCTTTGGTAACTTGCGGGATCGACTAGATTGATCTGTGGGGTATGATCGTTTGTGTAAACTTAAAATAAGGATTCATGTTTAAGACTTGTTTTTGAATGTTTTATATATGTTCAAATGTGTTTCGATTATGATGTTCAAGGACTTAATAACATGATCAAGTAAAGTAGTATAAAACTAATCTGAACAAGTAAAAGCGTAAAGATTTCGAATTGCAGAAAATGTATAAATGCAGGAATGCTTAAATGACTTTTAAATGTAAAAGATTTCCAAAGTAAAAGCATGAAGTGTAAAAGACAGGAATGTAAAGGTAAGTATGTAAAAGCTTTCTGGAAAATAAGAGTGTTAATGTAAAAGTTTCAGAAAAGTAAAGGATTTCGAAATGTGAGAAAAACGTTTAAATGCAAGGAAAGTTAAATGACTTTGAATGTAAAGAATTTAAAAGACATTGGTGCAAGATAGAGATAAACTGGAAAGATAAAGATGCATTATTGAATAATAAAAATCTTGGTGCAATCATACGTACATCATTCGAGCATTCGTTTCCATAGCCATGTGGTATTTTGAATGTTACTGAATTTTAGTACAATAGATATGACACCCGAAATCCTAACACTAAGACTTCTATTTATACTATTTCGACCATAACGGTTTGACTTATGAGATCTTGCCACGTTTCAGACATGCAGAACACTATGCTTCTCTAGCTTCCACGTCTTCGAACCGTTTCCAGCGCACATATTCGAACTTCCATTTATCCCGCTCACGTTTGAATTTCAAATATCTGAACTGTCTTTCGTTTCGAACTCGCTTCTTAAACACCACGCTACTACCACTTCGAAGCTCCTTTTATATGTATCACCATAATTGTTATTCGAAGCTCCAAGTTTCAGTATGTCTATTCGAAGAGCCAATTCTTTCATTCTGAATCATGACATTCCCTTTGTTCCAACGAATACTGATATTGTTTCGTTTCGAGCTTAATGATTCCTATTCGAATCATAGATATCAAAATCTTCAGCCAACACAGGGGTGGAGCCATAGTTCAACAAGCTCAACCCCTATTTTCTTTGTATTTCTCCTAATTTAATAGTCGATTTTTAGATATAACCAAGGGAAAAATTAGTAAAACTATAGACAAAGTTAGTAAATACATGGGCGAAATTATATATTATACCGTATGTAATTTAAGTATGAGAAAGTTATGATCAGTCAAAGTTCAGTTGACTTTTCACCTAGAAACCCTAATTTAGAAAGTTTGACTTTTGAGCAAATCTTGAGTTTTCTTGATGAATTATGATCAACCCTTGATCAAATGATGAATGTAACTTCAAAATGAGGATGTTGACCAAAAATCGAAGTTTTGGTGTATGTTGACCACATTGACTTTTGTCCAATACACTCGATTTTCAACCGTCGAAACTTGACTTGAGGCTTGAAACTTGACATGGAGAATCTTTGAAGCATATGAGGAGGCACGAATACCATTGGAGATGTTGGAAATCCATCTTGACTTGAGAGATACCAAACCCTAGTTTGGGTTGATTGTCTAGGAGAGAGTTTGTCGATCAACTCTTGAGGAATCTTTGAGTATGGATGTATGAAATTTCTTGAGAGTGGATGGGCAAATTTTGGGGTATGTGTGCCCTTCAATCTTCTTGTCTTGGAAGGTTAGATTGACATGCTTGTCTTCGTGACACGGAGGTAGAAGATGATTGAACAAACACTAAATTTGCACTCATTGGTGGATGATGCGGGAATGGGCTTCGAGATGCCATTTGGAGAAGTTGGAACTTATTTGAGGGAAGTCGTCGCTAGACTCGGAGTTGTTAAATAGGAGAGGCGCGGAGATGGGCTTAAGATGCCATCGGAAAGGTCGATCTTTGGGAGTGAGCCGTCGTTAGACTACATAGATGTTCTGGAATGGAGAGGAGATGGGCTTAAGATGCCATCCGAAGGAGTCGTCGTTAGACTTCGTGTTCACTTTGAATGAAGTTATTGGTGCGTATTGATTTTTAACCATATATGCGGCATTCGAAAGTGAAGAGATGTTGACAAATAGTCGGAGATGGGCTTAAGATGCCATCCAAGGCAGTCGTCGCTGACTACGTAGTTCTTGTTGATAATCGAATAAATCTTCGTCTTTGATTACTCGAGGGAGATTGTAGTTGGCAAGAGTATGGATAGCTTGTTGTGCATCGGTGTTGATCCATTGCACATTATCGGAGGATAACCGAGGTGGTCTTCGGATAGTTTTCCGTCGGTTGGGGCTTAATCCTAGACCCGATCGTCGGGCGGTCTTTCGAGATAGTTTTCCGTCGGCTCGGGGCTTAATCTGGACTGTTTGCGGCGGTCTTCGAGATAGTTTTCCGTCGGCTCGGGGCTTAATCTGGACTGTTTGCGTCGAGTAGTATTACTTTTGGAGAAAACAAGAAAATCTTTGATAGAATATTTGTTAGTCTTATGCAAAGTAGGATGCATGACAGTGTATATGAATGACATATGCATGAGTTATGACTTGTATGAATGATGAATGTTGTGATATTTCAAAACATATCCATCTTGAAGAAGATGCGGATATTACATTTGAAGATTTCGACTTACGCAGGGAATTGAGTAGGTGAGAACCCTGCTTTTGAAGGAGAAGGAAGATATGACGCACTATCTGACCAAGTCCTGGACCTAGACATTGTTGAGGAAGGTAGAGATTTGAGAGGCTCGTTGTTGGAGATCTCATATATAGACCCTGCTGAGGAGAATCTGGAAAGCGATCCGTTGGGGACCTTGTATGTAGATCTTGCTGAGGAAATTTAAGAGACACTCTACTGGGGATTCTGAGTGTAGATCTCGCTGGAGAGCATTTGATGGTTGCTGAGAGACCAGGCTTGAAGAGTCAGGATCCCGTTGTAATCTCTGGCTAGGGAATAAAAGTGTATGTTTCCTCCGATGCACTATCTGACCAAGTCTTGTGTCTGGATACCGCTGCTGGGAGAAGGGGGAGGATTGAGAAATATCCGCTGGGGATGAATACCTTGACTGGGGATGAGGTGCTACTGCTTGGAGACTGATGTAACGTTTCTCGGTTGAGTGGAATTGCTGCTCGTGGATTCCCTCATACTCATGGGAAGGTGTGTTGGTGACACCTTTATGCTCTGTGGGGAACTATTTGTTGACTTTCGTCATCCGATTCACGGAACACTGTAGTAAGTACTTTTGTATGTTCACTTTTCGTATGTTTGCAGAGAGATTTTCTTGTCAAGTGTGTATAATCATTCAAAGCAAGCGTTGGACTTATTGCAAGCGACAAACAATGGAAATTGTAAAGAGAAAGAAGGCGTATTCATTTGAAAGGTGGCGTATGGCCAAGTGGTTTGTACACAAGAAAGGTAAAAGCTATGCGGAAACAATCTCGTTAAGTTCCAACTATGCTAGTACTCATATATTTCGACTATCTCATCTCCTTTGTCGGTGAAAGTGAGTAGGTGATCTTCGCCATTTGAATCTTGAATCTTGATAGTAGTGCAGGCGGTGATCTGGAAGAGACATAGTCGTGCGCTTAAATCTAACTTTTGCCTAGACCGCCCTTTCGGGTTTTGATCTACGGGATACCCTTTTTGCCCAACCGCCTTTTCGGGTTTTCGACTTGCGGTGTGTACATGTTTTGCATATATCCTTAATTTTGCCCGAACCTTTTGGTTCGCGGGATCCCTTATTTTTGCCTAGGTTAAATCGACCTAGCGGGTCTCTTCATGCGTAGTATTTTTTGACTATATGCGTTCACGGGGTGTGGGAAGTCTTCACCATCCATGGTGCTAAGTATCATAGCTCGAAAATCATCTTGACTACAAATGGTCCCTCATAAGTGGAGTCCATTTGCCCAGGATCACCTTGTGGAAGAATGATGCGCTTGACTACTAGATCACCGACTTGGTAGACTCGGTGCTTGACCTTCTTGTTAAATGCTCGATCATTCGTTTCGATAAATCATCCATGGCGGATGGAGTCGTTCTCATCAATCAAGTTAATCGGTCAAAGCGAGTGAACCCAATCGTCTTCGCTTAACTCGCTGCTGAGGACTCGGTTGAGGGTATCCGAACCTCGATGGGTAAGGCGGCTTCCATGCCGTATCGAGAGAAGGGGTTGCCACTGTCGATGTCCGTCTTGTAGTGCGATAACCATGAAGAGCAAATGGTAACATCTCATGCCAATCTTTGTAAGTCACGGTCATCTTCGTATAATCTTCTTAATGTTCTTGTTGGCGGCTTCCTGCGCCATTCATCTTAGGCCGATATGGAGAAGAGTTGTGATGCTTGATCTTGAGCTGCGTGCGAGTTCGGTGATCATCTTGTTGTTGAGATTGGAACCGTTATACGTGATAATCCTTTCGGGAGTGCCATAAGCGGATAAGATTATGTTTGATGAATCGAGCCACAACATTCTTGGTAGATGCGTGAGGGCGCTTTACCCACTTGGTGAAATAGTCAATTGCCACAAGGATGAAGCGATGTCCATTGGGCCGTGGGCTTAATTTCTCCAATCATGTCAATGCCCACATTGCGAAGGCCACGGAGAAGTTAAAACATTCGAGAGTCTTGGAGGTATGTGCACTTTGTCGGCATAAATCGGCACTTGTGACAAGATCGAGTATAGCGGTGACAATCAGCTTCCATGGTGGACCAATAGTAACTGTTCTCAAAATCTTCTTAGCCATAGTGTGTCCTTTGGAGTGGGTACCAAATTAGCCTTGTGTAACTCTTCCATGATACGTATTCTTTGTTTTTCGGTCTACGGAGTAAACACAAGTCGTGGTTGCGTTTGTATAAGATGTCGTTCTTTGAGGAAGAATTTGGATGCAAATCTCTCATGAACTTCTTATCATTAATGATGCCCTGCGGATATTCACGAGTCTCGAGATACCTCTTCGTCATAGTACCAAGGTTTCTCTTGCGTCAAGCTCACAACAATATCTTGGTTCGTCGAACCTCTCAATGATGATGAGCCTCTCCCATCGACCTTGAACATAGGCGACATAGTAGCTAATCGTCTTCTGACTCGTGGAATATGATTGAAATGATCTCTTCAAAGTAGGAATCAAACTCGAACATGCTCTCGTCTGAATGAGATTCGGATGCTTCGTATCCCCATAATTTGATTGATCGCCAAAGTGAGTCTCCATACACTTGTAAGAACTTGATTCTTAAGTCAATAGCGACTTTAAGACCCATGATGCGCTCCGTACTGGCCATGTTGTTAGTGCAGTTGAAACATAATCTGGCGGTGAGGCGTATGTCCTTGTGGGGATGTAATGATGGCGCAATGTCATTGCCAAGTGCGTTTGAGGCTCCATCAAAGACCATGGTCCATCGGGATCCTTGTTCGGGTCCTTAAATGCAGGCACAGTTCTTTAATCTGTAACTAGTAAAACATCTTCGTGCGGAAATTGAATTGCATAGGCGATAGTCATCTACGATGATGAGCCAAATGATCGCTACTACACCTCCTTTGATCGCTTTTCGAGAAGTGTATTGGATGTCGTATTCGGTCAAGATCATTTGCCATCTTGCTATTCTTCTGAGAGGCTGGTTTCTCAAATATATATTTTATCGGATCCATCTTGAAATCAACAAGGTAATGTGAGTCAACATATCTGAGTCGTGTCGTGACCAAAGCGTTGCAAGTTTTCTCATTGTGAGTATCTTGTTTCCGATCGGTAAACTTTTGCTAAGGTAGTATATTGCATGCTCTTTTCGACCAGACTCGTCATGTTGCCAACACACACCCATTGAATTCTCTATTTTAGGTACATGATAAGAGGTCTTCCCTTTGGCATCGGGATAGGAGGATTACATGGGTACTCCTTGATTTTGTCAAAGCGATCGGCAATCGTCGTTCCATTCCACTACTTGATCTTTCTTAAGTAACTTGAAGATTGGCTCACAGTAGCGATTAGATGTGCAATGAATGCGGAAATGTAGTTCAATCGGCCTAAGAAACCTCGACTTCTTTCTCGGCGGGGGCTGGCATCTCTTGAATGGCTCTACCTTGGCGGGATCAACTTCAATACCTTTTCCGCGACAACAAACCCTAGGAGTTTTCGGATCGACTCCAAAGGTGCACTTGTTGGGATTCGGTCTTAATCATACTTCTTCAATCATCAAATAATTTACGCAAATGATCGAGGTGTTCTTCTTGATGCGTGATCGAGCTATCATGTCGTCGGCGTGACCTCATCTCGTGATGAATCATGTCATGAAATAATGTTACCATAGCACGATAAGTGGCGCTGCGTTCTTCGATCCGACGGCATAACCTTGTAGCGAAAGTGCCCCTGTGTAACAAAGTAGTCTTCTCCATGTCTTGAGGCCATTTTGATCGATTATGGGAGAAACCATCCATGAAGGAAAACCACATCTTTGCGGTATTGTCAACGAACATCAATATGAGGAAGTGGAAATAAATCTTTCGGACTCGCTTTATTCGGATCTACGTAATCCAAACACATTCGTACCTTACCATCCTTCTTAGGCACGGGTACCACATTAGCAACCAGGGGATAGGAAGTATGACTAAGAAACCGACATTGAGCGCTTCATAACTTGGCTTTGATTTTCTCGACATCTCGGGACGCATGCGACGAACCTACATTTCCGGGAGAAAACCTTCTTTTCGGTGTCGGTGTACCACAATATCAATGTCTAAACCAGGCATGTCTTCGTATGACCAAGCAAAAACCTCAACATAGTCTCGTAGCATCGAACCAACCTTTCTTTAACATTGTTCAAGACCGCTCTATCTTGATTTCTTTTACGTCTTCGTCGGTACCCAATTCACAACCTCGACTTGCTCTTGTGTGGGTATAACTTCTCTTCTTCTTTGTCATCGGCAAGTTCTCACGGCACTTCACAATCTTCCTCACTTTCGTCTTGGCTTGGTAGATCGGATTATCGAAGTCATATTTAGCTAGCATGGCTGTTATTAACAGATTCGGAGTGATTCGCGTGTATCACGTGGGTGTGTGTAAGAAACACATAGCTTTTGAAGGGTGATAAAGTAAAGAAAAAACACAATTGAATGCAAAGTCCAACGATTTATTGAATGAAAATCATGACGACGGATAATAACCCTCATGAAGCGAGCCATGATGCCCGGGCGAGGCACGAGGCTTTCAAAGTTTATTGTTGAAACATAAAGAAATACGAAAAGCAAAACGAGAAGCAATTACTGGCTAAAGGAGATTGGTATGGCGTCTTGATCTTCCAATTGTTGAGCCCATGATGCGGGTTGGGAGATCCACTTGCGATGTCGAAGCCGTTGTCGTCGTCTATAGCATGGATTCCATTCGGTGATGCGGAAGGAAGTTGGCGAACGCGTTCGCGTATCATCTTCGACCCTTGATGGTGAAGCCTAAACCGGTCTTGTCAAATTTGAAAGGAAGATCGGGGGCTGTCCCCAAATAGCACTACCTCCTTGTTCAGCGGTGGCTTGAGCATCTTTCGTGAGGCCATTCTAGGCGGAACTGCGTAACTCGGAGTGGCGGAGAGTCAGCAGGCATGACTCGGGTATTGTTTCAAAAGCTTGACGGAGTCTCGAAGAATTCTCCTTCCATCTCAAGGTATCGGAATGAGTAGATGGTGACCATGTACTCTTCTTCACCACATCTGTGACCTTCCACTTTCACCGGGTATTTCGACCGATGTAAGGTAGAGGCGCTGCCCATGTATCGAGGCGTCAAGTAGGCAAAAAAGGCGGGCGAATGTCCATGACAAAAAAGTGGAATCAAAGTCGGGAACCGACTTTATGAGTGAGCTCTCAATCTTGTCGCTTAGAACCATCAAAAGCTCTCACAATAATGTCGGGTCTCGAACCAACCCTTCGACAATGCCGATCAAAAGCGGTCTTGGTAGGATATTGAGCAAAACCGGTGTCAGCAAAACATGAGCGAATGCGCTTGCATTCAACAGAGATGTGCAAGGCTTTGTTGTGTTTCTTTCGGAAGAGTCAAATCGACATCGAGAAGCCTAGGCGTTGTTGGCGGCCGGCTAGCAATACAAACTTGAATTGATCGGTGGTAGTGTCTTGCGGTACATGAGCATTCTTGAAACTTCACCAAGGCATTAGCATGAGCCTCGGAGCACAAAGAGCAAGCGAGCATGGAAATCTTGGACGAGTCATCTGCATTCCACAACATTGTAATCACTCTTCTTGATGATCTTGAATTTCCTCCATTTCTTGTTTGGAGGTGTCTTGAACTTCCTTTGGTATACGGTGGCGGGGATGAGTCCGGTTCTTTCCTCTAGTGGGGATATTGATTGAGTAGTTGGAATCGGTGGAGTCGCGGTGTCTTTTGGAGGAGAGATCTGGAGAGAATACCTTCGGTTCGGTCACCTTCTTGGATCCGGTGATGTTGTCGATGTCGAGAATGGTAGCTTCAATGTAAGATCCTCAATGGTCGGAGGGTCTTGTTTGGCCATGGTAGTAAACATCGACTCCATAGTTCAAGGATAGCCTTGTCGGAGGAATATGGCGGCCTTGGAGAAGTGATGATGAGAGGTGCACTCTAAGCGCAGGATCGTGAGAGGAAATCCTTATTGTGTTAACATCGGCATAGTCTTACGGAAATCGTCACCCCATCCGGTCGCCTTAACATCTTCAATAGGAATCTTGTAACTACTCGAGGACGTGTACTTCACCATGTAATCATATTTTCCACTTGGCTGCCCAAGGTATCCCACGGATGGTGTGGCTTCATTCATTGTCAATCTTCAACTTAGACATTTCTTCACACAACTTACGCGCGGTGGTTTGGAAATAGTATCTCACGGTTATCCATCATGCGAACACGTCTTCTCGACCAAGCACAACCATCGGTGCGGATGGGCACAACGACAATTCTCGGGCATCTGGATTGACAAAGCTTGCAACAAATTCTTCTTAACGATCATCGGAGGAATGGTCAAGTCATCTATGTTGAAAACATAAGTATCGTTACCAAACATTGGAACTCTTGTCATGGTTAGGCATAGGCGCGTTGATCACATTCGGAGTTTCCACGGAGGGTCAAACTCGACTGCTTAGCTTGATCATATCACGAATCTTGTTCTTTAGAGCCCAACAATCGTGTTAATGTGCCACAGGCTATTAGAATGGTAGGCACACTTAGCATTAGGATTGTACTTGGAGAGGAAGTGTTGACATTCGAGGAGGATCCTCAGTGTCGACTGCTTTCAACATGTGTTGCAAGGCTTGCGACAATGGCATGTTGATCTTAAATGGCGTGTGGCGTTTGGTTCTGTGCGTTGTCTCGTGAGGTTGTCTTGATGTAGGATTGGAGATCCTGGCCCCCAGTTAGTAGCGGTCGGTCTTGGCTCGGCTTTTCGACCATACACATTAGCTCCTTTCTTACCACCAAAAGATTTCTTTGCGGCATTTGAAGATGACTCCACATGGATCTTCCCACTTGATACCGATGCGCTCGTTGTCAATATCAACTCGGTGAATCCGGATGAAGAATTTCCAATCGGATGATTGAAGAGCGGGCTGTCGGTGTCCCCATAAACATATCAACCAACTCCTATTGGACAAGGGTGGTTGAACTCGCTGCTAGATCTCTCCATTTCGAGCATACTCCTTGAACTTCGTCACGACCCATAGACATGCTTTGTAGTTGCATGCGAGTGGGTGTCAATTCGACATTGTACTCATATTATGCGTGAAAGCATCAGCCAAGTCACTCCAAATACGGATACGGTCATTCTCTGCGATAGTACCATTCAATTGGGTTCGGACAAACTCTCTTGAAAATAGTGCATCCTGACTTTACATCATCGGTGTGGGGATTGATCTTACGGACATAGGACTTCAAATGCGACTTAGGGCAAGACATGCCATCATATTTGGAAAAAGTTGGAACTTTGAACTTGGGAGGAATCACAACACAGGAACAAGACTCGGATCATCAAAATTCAACCGGACATTTTCAAGTTTTCCAGACATTCAAGCGATCTTCAAGTTGTTTGTACTTGTCATCTTCATCAGTGTTGGCTATAATCAGAATGATCCTCTCCTCCTTTCTTTGGCTCACGATCACCTTCATCACCCTTGGTACTCCCTCGGTATGGACACTTCCTTGAGAGAGCTCAATCGGTGACCACTTTAGGACCTCCTTTGAAGCGTCTACCCATGTTGAGGAGACCAACAACTTCTTCTTCTTGTTGATGAGCTTCTTGGATCTTCTTGGCCTTGGACCAAGTTGGTGAACATCTGCTGGCCGGCATTACGAGCACGGAGATCTTTGTGGTCTGTTCAAGAGCCATTTACGCTAAAATAAATAGCGAGCAAATGAGAAAACCAATCTCAATGTACCGTGATGCAATGTTATGCTATGATATGCAATGTTTATGCGAATGCAATGCAATGTTTTCAAGGACCTAAGAGATTTAAATTTGTTAAACAAGCAATGAACAAACATTTATTAGTACTTCTCATTATTATTCTTTTTTCTTTTTAAGTACAAGAGATAGTTCAAAGCAATAAAAGAAAACATAAACATCCTAAAGCTCTAAGTCTCCCATGGGCGCTTCCTCTTGGTGCCGATGTAAGCGTTGATGTTTCGCTCCTCGTGAAGTAGCTTTGTCAATTCTAACACTTTCTTCTCGCTTGCATAACATTGAGCTTCAAAGGTATCCCTTTCTTCTTTAATCGAATCGGGATCTCTTGAGTCTTCAAAATCGGTAGGCATATCGGGATGGAGAACGCATAGGTCGTCACCTATATGAGTTCCATAATTCTTGGTAAAGCAGTGAATGGCATCATGAGGTTTTGAGCTCGAGCTCGTACCCATTTGAGGTAAGGTTCCCAAGGAATGGAGTTCGGGTGCCCCAAAGTCTTGGTATCGATCTTCTTTACCATGCCAGCATGTATAAACCTTAAATCGGTAATTCGGAGATCGTGATTGTAGTCGAACACAATGTCTTGGAGAAGCATATCATGTGGACCATCTCTTGAGCAAAACCAAACGACGTAGAGCTAGAGAAGGGTTATAAGTAATACCTCCCTTATACCAAGTAGTGGTACATTAGGAATTCTCCTGGCTCGATGAATGTGAAGTCCTTTTGAGAGAAAAGACTCCGGATATCCGAATGGGAGAGTGACATTAGCCTTTGAGACCATCTCAACCTTTGTTCATTCTTCAAAGCGATGGAGGAAGGTGCGAAATAAACCACCTTGAAAGCAGCGGTATACAACACATGAGAGTTCCTTGTCTTAGTAGTGCAGTGTGGAGAATGTAGAATATCTCCAGTAAGGTGAGCCTTTGGATTACGGGTGAAACAACTTGATGGCATTGATATCGATGAATTGATCCGAGTTAGGGAATAGAACCAAACCATAAATTAGCAAGGCCACAATGTTCTCAAATGCATGTAAACTCATAACTTTGAGGAATTCTCGGGCTTTCTTGATTAAGAACTTGGAAAGTAAACCCTTAACTCCACTTCTAGTTTCCCAATTGGCTTCAATATCTGAACGCTTAAGATGTAAGGCGGATGCAATGTCTTCGTACTTAGGAACCTTTTCTAGACCGGTGAATGGAATTTGATCAAGAATAGGTATCCCAAGTAGCTTAGAGAACTCTTCTAAGGTAGGAACCAACTGATAATCTGGAAATGTAAAGCAATGGTGTTTCGGATCAAAGAACTGGAATAGGACATGCATCAGATCTTCGTCAAAACCGGAGATAACCAAATCAAGCAGATAACCATGTCTTTTGATGAACTGAGCATGGTCGGGAATTTCTGAAACCAATTCTTTGAATTGAGAAGGGATACCCATGAAGTTGATTCGGATAGTCTTTCTAGAAGCCATAATCCCTACAAAACAAAGCAAAGATAAATCCCTAGGTCCTTGAAATAGTTAGAAATGATATGCAATGCGAATGATGTCATGATGTCATGTTTAGCACACACAAACAATTCACACAATGAGCCTAGGGTTAAGGCTTGCATGAGGTATAGGTGATTACCCCACCAAAAGTTTGAGTTGGTTCATCTGTCCTATAATAATGTAGGGTTCTAGGAATCTCACATCATAGATCTTTCTCGTGGCGCTTATTTCAATCTGACCAAGTGGTCGATCGAAAATGTCCCAAAAGTCGATCTCAATGAGCGTAGCATCGGTATCAACCAACCTCGGTCTACACCAAAGCCATCCATCTACCTTCAATGGCTAAGATGGGTCAATTAAGGTTCTACAAGTTTAGTTAGCGCTTGATGACACCAGAAGCCAAATACTATCTTCAACTTGGGAATGAAGAGTATCGGGACAACCAAAGTGTCACGCTAACGTAGCCATCATGTTGACCGCGTAGTTATCGTCTACAATGATCTAATGCTACTTACCTAAAGGAAACCGGATCGGGTGTAGGATCCCCAACAATATAATACCCAAGCAACCCTTAAAGATAAAGCATACAAGTCAAACAAAAGCGATAAAAGTTATCTAGAAATCCTAAGGCAATTCTCTTGGGTGTTCTCCCAGTAGTCGCTTGATTACGTGATACGGTGAACGACTTTGTAGGATTTTGTATCCAAATGTGCGGATAGCAAGAGTCGCCACCGACTTTTATTTTTATCAATTAAGGGAAGGTAAAAGTAGAGAAAAAGACCTTCGTTAGATTCGAGTTCGGAGAATGGTTATGAAAGGGAAGGTATTAGCACCCTTTCCATCCGTAGTTATCTACAGACTCTTAGTTGCTCTAGATCACTTTTTAAAATTGCTTTACGTGTGTTTGACAAAAATGTTACGAAAAGACATTTCGCTTTGACTTTGTAATGACTCATGTAGGAGTGTATACAAAGTGTTCGGAAATGTTTTGTTTTGAAAAGTATTTGAACTTTGAAAAAGTGTGTGGTGTGAAAAGCATTTGATAGAGCAAGCAACTAAGAGACTTATTTACCCTTTCGAATTGGTCGTTTTGTTGTACTTCTACATTCCTTTAGAATAGCGCTAGCCATACCATTAGTTAGTAGGTAGCTCCATTCGTTGGATGTAAGCGGGACATTCGAAGGACATCGGATGGTCATGAAAGCAACTTGTAGGAGGTATCCTAGCACATTCGAAGGACTATCATCATTTTCGTAGGCGACAATCGAGGGTCAAGATCATGTATTCGGAGGCGACATTGTGGGTCTTATGATCTTTGTATCGAAGGACTATGATGATTTGTTTGGAAGGCAGCGGTGCTAGAATACCTCTACGTTCGAGGACATGACCATTTTGAATCGAAGGCATCGAGAGAATTACCTAAGGTGCGTGTGTGAAAAGTGTGTGGATTTGGATATTTTATCTTGAAATTAGTGTGAGCTATGTCCAATTATTATCTTGCCATACACGCCTAATTACTAGCAATTGATAAAGGTGCGGAAAGTAAAATCACGGAATGTAAAGCGGAAGGTAAAGGTGCGGAAAGATAAACCTACGCTATTACATGGCTTTGGGCGGATACATAATTTAAACTTCGGAAAATAAAACCTAGATTAAGCTATTACAACCCATGAGCAATTACATTATTGGAAAATAAAATGATAAAAGAAAGCGTCCGAATCGAGCAACGTGAAAGAATAAGAAAATCGGAAATATGACAAAATCGAAATAGGAGAAAATGTTAGAAAAATGCAAATTTTAATATGAGAAAATTAATACATGCTGGAAATAAGATAAATAAGTTAAAATAATTTTTTTTAGGATTTTTTAGAAAAGATTTAATAATTAAAATGCAATTAAAAGTGAATTAAATGCAAAAATAAAAATAAAATAAATATGCATGCAAAATTATATTTTTAATTTATTAAATTAAATAAAGATTTTTGTGAAAATAATGCAAAAGAAAAAATGTTTTGGTAATTTTTAATGCAGAATAAAAATATGTAAGTTAATTAAAATGAATGAAAATATTGAAATAAAATAAAATATGAAAATATTGGAAAAACATGCAAAGTTGAGAAAAAGAAGCAAAACTGGTGCCCATAGGGATCGAACTCGGGACACTTTGGAGCATGGAAAGCATCCACGCCATAAGCTACGCCATGGGTGCATTTGTGTTTTGAAGCGGGCGAACGGATCTTCACAGCGTCGCTCACGACTTGCCTCATCACGCGGAGACTTCATCTTCTTCGTTTCAAAAATTTGAAAATCCAGCGTCGGCCATGGCTCGACGCAAAGTCCCTGGCAAATTCAAAAACACGGCACGCGTAATATAAATAACATCCAAAGCCATGGTTCGATTCAAGACATCATTCCGAATTCATTGGTACTAGTCTCATGGTCCAATTTTCCCTATTTCGTGAAACCCTAAAACGGCACAGGAAACCCTAGTTATGGCAAGTATCGATCCCGGCCATGGAAACTCAATCAAACTATGCAGAAAGCTTGCAAACTTCCATCTAAACACAAAACAAACCACAAAACATGTTAAAAATGCATGAGAATTAAAATACGATTTTGAAATTTTCTTGAACAAACCGATTTCGGATTCTTTGATTCTTGATGGTTTTGAATGATATAAGAGTCTGGATCGACTCTAAACAACCCAAGGAATGCAATGGAATCCTCAAAATCGGCTGTGGATGGCTGGAACTAGGATTGCAAGTTGCTTGAGAACACGAAATTTTGACTTTAGGTTAGGGTTTGTAGAGCAATTTTTTCCTTCTTTCTTGATAGGTATGCATCATGTATTTATACTGGATGGATTTGGAATGGTTTTTGGAAAGAATTGATCAACATTCAATGGAAATCAAATTTTGATATTCTCATGAAATCAAATTTTCAAATTTGTCCAATTTCAATCCAATCTTGCCAAATTTGATCCAATTTCGAAATTGCTGGCATTTGTGAGTTAATTGGACCTTAAGGAAAGAATAAAATCAATCTTTGCCATTAATTTCAATTTTATAATTTATTTTAAGATTTAATTTGCATTTAAATGAATAAATTACAAATTAAATAGAAAAATAAATCAAAAATTCGTGGCTTTGGGCTTGGACACTCCTAATTGCTTGAGGAACAAGTTAGGATGAAGAAAAAGTAAGCCCATTTGCAAAAGATTTGATTTTTTGAAGTATCTCTCTTTGTGCATTCTTCCAAAATTGCCCAACTTGTAGATGGTGTAACTTGCTCAATTTTCCACATTTTGAGTGTTCTTGGACTTTTGGAAAGCTCTAAGAGTCCTCTAACCAATGTCTTTGGTCTCATCTCAATTGGAGTTACCATGCTCAAAATATCTTCAAAACAAAAGTTGACTTTTGTTGACTTTGAAAATGACTGTAATGTTTTGAGCTATACCTCTCAAATGAAGCATTTTTGGACATTCTTGTGAGACATGAAGTTGTAGAGAATTGAATTTCCTTCAAAATGAGCTTTGGTGGGAAAATTTCGAGAAAGTATGAGAAAGTTATGATCGGTCAAAGTTGATTGACTTTTCACATAGAAACCCTAATTTAGAAAGTTTGACTTTTGAGCAAATCTTGAGTTTTCTTGATGAATTATGATCAACCCTTGATCAAATGATGAATGTAACTTCAAAATGAGGATGTTGACCAAAAATCGAAGTTTTGATGTATGTTGACCAGTTGACTTTTTGTCCAATACACTCGATTTTCAACCATCTGAGCAATTGTCTGAGGAAACTTGACTTGTGAGGCTTGAAACTTGACATGGAGAATCTTTGAAGCATATGAGGAGGCCTGAATACCATTGGAGATGTTGGAAATCCATCTTGACTTGAGAGATACCAAACCCTAGTTTGGGTTGATTGTCTAGGAGAGAGTTTGTCTGATCAACTCTTGAGGAATCTTTGAGTATGGATGTATGAAATTTCTTGAGTAGATAGAGGGCAAATTTTGGGGTATGACACCCATCCTGATGGTTTGACGTCTTCGATTCGAATCTTTGAACTCTCTGGGGCAGAGTATTTTACCAGATAATCAAATTTTCCACTGGGTTCCCCTAAGGTGTCCCAGACTTTCTTCTTAGGATTGCCACTATCTCTAACTTCCCCTATTGTATCATCATCTCCCCATCCTGTGGGCTTGACGTCCTCGATTCGGATTTTCGAACTCTCTGGAGCAGAATATTTTACCAGATAGTCGAACTTCCCACTAGGTTCATCCAAGGTATCCCATATCTCTTTTTGAGGGGAGGCTTGCTTTATGTCTGGACCTTCTCGGTTTGAGCCTCGAGGCCTTGATGCTTTGTGTCAATTCTTATACGGTTTTCCTGGCCCTCGTGCTGGATTTCTTTTGAAACAACTGATGGCGTTGTTTCGATCGAAGTCTCTAGCTGTTTGTGGATGTCTTCAGTAACTCCATTGTTGACTTCGACCAGCACCCAACTTTCATTCTCAGTGCTTTCCTCTTTCAATGTAGTGGCCTTAGTGCCTTCCACCATATTAATTTCTCTAATGCTCGAAGGCTCGGAGTAGTTGGTGTCTGCAATATCCGAGGGTCTTCATCCACTTTCATTTTGGTTTATCGAAACTTTAATCGCCATCCTTAATTGCGTTTTGAATCAAGTCCACGAAAAGAAAACGTGAGGTTTTGTGGCCTAGAAACTATGATATTTACAAAATCCTCTTTTCTTTCTTTGATCTAAAGGAGGTATTTTGACGTTTGGTGGCTATTAATCGGCCATCTTTGACAAGTAAATCGAAGATCTCATCACACTTTGTTACATCGGTATACACCTTCTTTGGAAACCTGTCATTTTTCTCATTTTCAACAATTTCTTTCCCTTTCGTGGGGACTAAAAGTTTACAAGAGTAAGGTGGAGTCTGTTTTAATTCAGCGAGATCTATTTCGACCTCTTCGAGTTCAGGATAGTCTTCAACTTCCTCAGTTTCGACATAGGAAATTCTTTCCTTCTTATTACTTTTAAAAGCCGGCCTTTTCCTTTTTCGATTTGTCGAACCCTATCTGCTAACTGAGCCATGTCCCTCAAGTATTGCGTATCTAATTTCTTTCAAATAGAATAGTCCAGGCCACCAGTGGCCATTTCGACTAACTCATGTTCAGGGACTACTGTGAAACATCTAGATTTCAAGAGTCTGAACCTATTTAAGTACTCATCTATAGGTTCAGTAAACTTCCTCTTAACACTTGCTAATTCCTTTAGACTTATCTTGGATTGTCCCATATAGAATTGTTCATGGAACAATCTCTCAAAGGGTCCGGTATCTATGGATCCGAGGGAAGTTGTGAACCACGTGAAAGCATTTTGGTGAGGAGCGTGGGAAATATTTAATCTAAGGTTCTCATTATTCGCTATATCCCTGCGATCGGATACGGCTATGTGTTCATTGTTGATTCATTGGTATCTCAGTGAACTTTGTGAACTTAGGGATCTTGTATCCTTGGTAAATCGATATGCATTACATACTGCTGCTATAGGGAGGAATAATTTGGCCTTTGATCCACAATAATACCGTTTTGGGCCATAATCCTTTCTATCATGGTGGTTAGGTTATTTTACGCCAAGATATTGTCATTTAGTACTCATGGACAATCATCGCATCTTGGTTTCGACCTACCATGACAACTCCTCTAGGTTGTTCTTCTCGAAACGTTGGGACTCCTAGTCTTTCGGCCCTTGCCCCTGGTTCCATAATCCCCCTTTGTGGTTCCTCTCGAATCACTGGGGCATCTAGTCTTTCGACCCTTGCTAGTGGTTCTATCAATCCCCTTTGTGGTTCTTCTCGAATCACTGGGGCATCTATCCTTTGTGCTCTTGCCCCCAAGTTAACTCCCTCTCTGGCTGGCCTATAGGGTGGGTCATCCGCCACTTGTTCGATGATAGGTATGTTCGCTCGAACCAATGCCTGGTTCTGTCTACGCCTCTCTGACGGAGTAAAGAAATCCGTTATTCGACTCATATTATCTGCATTCTCTCTGTTTGTCACAGTCACATTTTGAACTATTGGGGCGAAGATTTCTTGCATGGTCTGTGCTAATACTCCTATCATATTATGGTTACTATCATCCATTAACTGCCTGAAAGCTATGATTCTCTGTGGTTAAGATAGGAAGCGTACTATAACCTACTGACCCTTGGTTATTTGTCATAAATTGATTAGCCCCAGACCCTGACCCTAAGTGTGGTGACGCGTTCGACGTCGAAGTCTGCAAACCTGCCATAAAAGATGTTGGCATTCCATACTGGGAATTTCTGGGCCTATTACTATCGAAACTGAATGGTCTAGTTGGTGGTGGGGTAGCGAAATGGGTTTGTGCCCCTGATGGTGGGACAAATCCCCCAGAATACCCAGTGGTTCCTGTATTGCCTAGGATCGAATTGTTTGTTGACATGCCGCTTGTTCCGTTCGTGGCCATACTATTAGTAGAAGATGCAACGGACTGTGCGTTCGAAGAGATCGCACTGAACGCCCCCGTCGAAGTAGATGCATTAGTGCCTATTCCATGTGGGGCGTTTTGTTCCCCTTGTGGATTGTTTGGATCTAACATCCTATTATTTCGATTTCTTCTGGGTAAGGGTTGGTTACTATTAGTTATTCTACCACTCCTAAGGTTCATATACCAATGAACTTTATTTACTCAGAAAGACCTTTATAATAATTATGTCTTATAATCCTTATTTTTAAATTTGTGACAACCAATGACTGTCCCACCGGGTGTGCCAATTTGTTCACAGTGATTTCTGGTGAAACAACCGCTAGTCCTCCAAACTATCAAATAAGCGTTATGATTGTTATTCAATCCCTTTGGTAACTTGCAGGATCGACTAGATTGATCCTGTGGGGTATTGGTCGTTTGTGTAAACTTAAAATAAGGATTCATGTTTAAGACTTGTTTTTGAATGTTTTATATATGTTCAAATGTGTTTCGATTATGATGTTCAAGGACTTAATAACATGATCAAGTAAAGTAGTATAAAACTAATCTGAACAAGTAAAAGCGTAAAGATTTCGAATTGCAGAAAATGTATAAATGCAGGAATGCTTAAATGACTTTTAAATGTAAAAGATTTCCAAAGTAAAAGCATGAAGTGTAAAAGACAGGAATGTAAAGGTAAGTATGTAAAAGCTTTCTGGAAAATAAGAGTGTTAATGTAAAAGTTTCAGAAAAGTAAAGGATTTCGAAATGTGAGAAAAACGTTTAAATGCAAGGAAAGTTAAATGACTTTGAATGTAAAGAATTTAAAAGACATTGGTGCAAGATAGAGATAAACTGGAAAGATAAAGATGCATTATTGAATAATAAAAATCTTGGTGCAATCATACGTACATCATTCGAGCATTCGTTTCCCTAGCCATGTGGTATTTTGAATGTTACTGAATTTTAGTACAATAGATATGACACCCGAAATCCTAACACTAAGACTTCTATTTATACTATTTCGACCATAACGGTTTGACTTATGAGATCTTGCCACGTTTCAGACATGCAGAACACTATGCTTCTCTAGCTTCCACGTCTTCGAACCGTTTCCAGCGCACATATTCGAACTTCCATTTATCCCGCTCACGTTTGAATTTCAAATATCTGAACTGTCTTTCGTTTCGAACTCGCTTCTTAAACACCACGCTACTACCACTTCGAAGCTCCTTTTATATGTATCACCATAATTGTTATTCGAAGCTCCAAGTTTCAGTATGTCTATTCGAAGAGCCAATTCTTTCATTCTGAATCATGACATTCCCTTTGTTCCAACGAATACTGATATTGTTTCGTTTCGAGCTTAATGATTCCTATTCGAATCATAGATATCAAAATCTTCAGCCAACACAGGGGTGGAGCCATAGTTCAACAAGCTCAACCCCTATTTTCTTTGTATTTCTCCTAATTTAATAGTCGATTTTTAGATATAACCAAGGGAAAAATTAGTAAAACTATAGACAAAGTTAGTAAATACATGGGCGAAATTATATATTATACCGTATGTAATTTGCGGTTTAAATTTTTGTTCAACCTGCCTAAAATTTCTGGCTTCATCACTGTCTGATGGTCATCAATGTTTTGACTACATGACTACACCAAAATGCTGGCGGCAATGAATCCAATTTCTAATTAAACAAGAAAAGTAACAATGAGACAGATTAAAAAATTAAAAAATAAAAAGACAAAAATATATTGTATATTTTCAAGTAATAGTAACAGTTAGATCTGTTAGATCTTGAATGATGTATATCTTAACTTATGTTTGATTTTGCTCTTAACTATAATTGTTTTAGGCTGGTCTACAGCCATAAAAATCAGTCAAATCCATAGTCTCAATTTGATATAGGTGAGTTAGGCACTAAGGAACAGGCGGACCTTCATCTATAAGCACCGCAAAAACTATGGCCTTCCTTCCATTAAGATTGTTGATATATGTATCCACCACTTACTCACGCTCCATGTCGAACAAATCGAAAACGATTGTAACCTCATTTCGTATATGTGTAAGGTACACTTTCACTCATATTATTAAAGTTTCATCTCAATTTCTTACTGACTTAAGCGTCAACGTGCTAATATTTGTTTGTAGATACATTCTCCAATCAACTAAGAGCTATCACAACGACAAGAAATCATCTCCATAATTATCATCTTTAACTATCACCAATTTCTTTATTCCAGAAAGAAATAATTGTGTTGTCTATGAATCAGCTTTTGATTCTCTATTTTTTTCAAATTTCCCCAATTGCACCTCCATAATCGTTTTTAACTTATATCTCCATGATATCATAACTGATTTTATTGCTTCATCAATGGCCGGTTCAAAATAAGATTGTACTTAAAGTAGAACCAACAATATCTAATCAACTATTAACATACTTTAAGATAACGGTTCATCATTTCTTTCCCCCATCATTTTTATAAATAAAAAAATACATATAGTTTGTTCCCCTTGCAAGAGCAAGAGGACTCAAAGGCCCTAGTAGGTATATTGCATGTTTGAGGATGAAGGATAGCTTACGGCGGTGAGTACCCCTGTGTGGTGATTTTTTAGGCTATTTAAGGGACTAAGTCACGTGAGGTGAGAGACCCTACTGGTGGTTGATGCTGTTAGGTCACAGGCAGGCAATTTGAGCTATGTTGTTAGGGTTACTTGAGCGGAGTGCTCTCTGAATGGTGTTTGAATGAGTGTAAGTACATGTTACCCGAGAGAGTCCTTTATCCCCTTAAGGGATATAGTATTCATAAGAGTTTTCTCATAACTAGGATTTATGGCCTCTTGGACATGGTCTTAACCAAGGTAATGAAAACCAAACTGGACAACACTGTTCAGAGATTTAATGAATAGGGTATTGAGGTTACTTGGGCTTTATTCTGTGATACATTTTTGGAGAACTATTTTCCGGAAGACGTACGTGGCAAGAAAGAGGTGGAATTTCTTAAGTTGAACCAAGGTATTCGGAATGTAGTTGAGTATGCTGCAAGGTTTCAAGAGCTGATTAAGTATTGTCCTCATTACAACACTGCTAATGCTGAGAGGTCTAAGTGTTTGAAGTTTGTGAATGGCTTGAGACCTGATATCAAGAAGGCTATTGGATATCAACAAATTGCTCATTTTTCTGAGTTGGTGAATAAGAGTAGGATTTATGATGAGGATAGTCGTGAGAGTGCTTCCTATTATAAGTCCTTGCATGAGAGGAAAGGAAAAGGGCAATTTTGAGGGAAGTCGTCTGATGGTAAAGGAAAGCACAAAGCTGGTGATGGCAAGAAGTTGAGTGGGCGAGGATCTCACACTCCTGCCAAGTGCTTCACGTGTGGTGTTGATGGACATTGTGGTCCTGAATGTCCTAAGTCTGAAGTGATGTGTTTCAAGTCTGGCAAGGTGGGTCACAAGTCTTATGATTATAGAGTTGGTTCGAATGTAACTTGCTACAACTGTGGTGAGCAAGGTCACATTAGTACCAAGTGCAACAAGCTGAAGAAGGAGAAAGCTAAGGGGAAAGTGTTTGTATTGTCTGGTTTTGAGACTGCTACTGAGGATAGACTAATTCGAGGTACGTGTTTTATTAACGGTACACCTTTGATTGTTATCATTGATACTAGTGCAACACATTCTTTCATTTATTTGGATTGTGTTAAGAGGTTGAATCTTGAATTGTCTGATATGCATGGAAATATGATTATTGATACTCCTACTATGGGTTCTGCGTGTACTTCTGTTGCATGTCTGAATTGTCCGTTGAGTATTTTTGGTAGAAATTTTTGGATGGATTTAGTTTGTCTTCCGTTAGATCAACTGAATGTGATTCTTGGCATGAATTGGTTGGAATACAATCATGTCTTTATCAAATGTTTTGATAAGACAGTTATCTTTCTTGATTATGGTGTCTAGAAGGATTTGTTTTTGTTTGCTAGGCAAGTAGATGAGTCTTTGAAAGATGGTGTTGTGTTGTTTGCTCTGTTGGTAACGTTGGATCTTGATGAGAAGCGAACTATGGGTGAATATCCTATTTTCCTTGATTTTCCTAAGGTATTTCCTGATGACGTAAGTGATTTGCCGCCAAAATGTGAGGTGGAGTTTTCGATTGATTTAGTTCCTAGAACTAGTCATGTTTCGATGGCTCCGTATCGGATGTCTGCTTCTGAGTTGAAAAAGTTGAAGAGTCAACTTAAAGATTTACTTGAGAAAAGGTTTTTTCGTCCGAGTGTGTCGTTGTGGGGTGCACCTGTTTTATTGGTTAAGAAGAAGGAAGGTTCCATGAGATTGTGTGTTAATTATAGACAACTGAACAAGGTGATTATTAAGAACAAATATACACTTCCGGGGATTGATGATTTGATGGATCAGTTGATTGGTGCTTGTGTTTTCAGTAAGATTGATTTGAGGTCTGGGTATCAACAAACTCGTGTGAATGATGAGGACATTTAGAAGACTTCTTTTAGGACAAGGTATGGCCACTATGAGTATTCAGTAATGTTGTTCGGTGTAACTAATGCTCCTGGTGTATTTTTGGAATATATGAACAGGATTTTTCATGAGTATTTGGATAAGTTTGTTGTTGTGTTAATTGATAATATTTTGATTTATTCCAAGAGTGAAGAGGATCATGCCGAGCATTTGAGGATTATGTTATTTGTGTTGAAGGAGAAGCAGTTGTATGCTAAGCTTTCTAAATACGAGTTTTGGTTTAAGGAAGTGAGTTTATTTGGGCATGTGATTTTGAGTGGTGGTATTTATGTGGATCCAACAAAGATTGAGGTTATGTCTCAATGGGAAGCTCCAGAATATGCTTCTGAGATTAGAAATTTTCTTCGTTTAGCTAGTTATTATCGGAAGTTCATTTAAGGTTTTTCTAAGTTGGCATTACCTTTGACACAGTTGACAAGGAAAGGTCAAGCTTTTATTTGGACTTTGCAGTGTGAAGCTAATTTTGAAGAGCTTAAGAGAAGGTTAACAACTGCTCCTATTTTGATTTTGCCTAATCCGGCAAAACCATTTATGGTGTATTGTGATGATTCATTGATGAGTTTAGCAGGTGTGTGTTGATGTAGAATCAACAAGTGGTAACTTATGCTTCGAGGCAACTTAAAGTTCATGAGAGGAATTATCCGATGTATGATTTAGAGTTGGATGCAGTTGTGTTTGTGTTGAAACTTTGGAGACATTATTTGTTTGAATCGAGGTTTGATGTGTTTAGTGATCACAAGAGTTTGAAGTATTTGTTTGATCATAAAGAGTTGAATGTGAGGCAAAGAAGATGGTTGAAACTCTTGAAAGATTATGATTTTGGTTTGAATTACCATCCTAGAAAAGATAATGTTGTAGCTGATGCTTTGAGTAGGAAGTTTTTGCATATGTCTATGTTGATGATGCGAGAGTTGAAATTGTCGGAAGAATTTCGAGATTTAAGTTTGGTTTGTGAAGAGACTTCTTCTGGTGTTAAGCTTGCTATATTGAAGCTTACTTGTGGTTTTCTTGATGAGATTCGACAAGGTCAGAAATCTGATTTGGGTTTGGTTGATCGATTGACATTGATTAAACAAGGTAAAGGTGGTGATTTTCGGATTGATGAGAATGGTATCATGAGATGTCGTGATAGAGTTTGTGTTCCTGATGTTATGGATTTGAGGAAAAGGATTCTTGATGAATGGCATCGTAGTGGTTTGAGTATTCATCCTAGTGCTACTAAGATGTATCAAGATTTGAGGAAGTTATTTTGGTTGGTTGGTATGAAGAAAGATATTGCAGAGTTTGTGTATTCTTGTTTGATCTGTCAGAAGTAGAAGATTGAACATCAGAAAACATCTAGTTTGTTGCAGTCGTTATCCATTCCTGAGTGGAAGTGGGATAGCATTTTTATGGATTTTGTTTCGGGTTTTCCGAGGACTCCGAGTAGTCATGATGTTGTTTGGGTTATTGTGGATAGATTGGCAAATTCTGCTCACTTTATTCCAATTTTGATGGGTTATCCAATGGAAACGTTTGTTAAGTTGTATATTGAGAAAGTTGTGAGTTTGCATGGTGTTTCGTCGAGTATTATTTCCGATAGAGATCTGAGGTTTACTTTGCATTTTTGGAAAGGTTTACAAAGTGCTTTGGGTATGAAGTTGCGTTTGAGTTCAACATATAGCAAACAAATGGTCAGACTGACAGGACGATTCAGTCACTTGAGGATCTTTTGAGAGCTTGTATTTTGGAACAAGAAGGTGCTTGGGATAATTATTTTCCTTTGATTGAGTTTACTTATAACAACAGTTTCCATTCGAGTAATTGAATGACACCATTTAAGACTTTATATGGACGAAGGTGTATGACACCTTTGTGTTGGTATGAATCTGGTGAGAGTGATGTGGTTGGACCTAAGATAGTTCAACAGACTATGGATAAGATTAAGATAATTCGAGAAAAGATGAAGATTGCCCAGAGTCGTCAGAAGAGTTATCATGATAAGAGGAGAAAGGATCTTCAGTTTGAGAAAGGAGATCATGTGTTTTTGAGAGTTACTCATGTAACTGGTGTTGGTACAGCTTTGAAGTCACATAAGTTGACGCCACGTTTTATTGGTCCATATCAGATTGCTGAGAAAGTAGGTGAAGTGGCTTATCAGATACATTTGCCACCGATACTTGCTAATCTCCATGGTGTATTCCATGTATCTCAGTTGAGGAAATATATGACAGATACTTCTCATGTTGTTATATTAGATGATGTGCAAGTAAGGGACAATTTGACAGTTGAGACATCACCATTGCGAATAAAGGATAGGAGAGTGAAGCAACTCTGAGGTAAAGAGATCGCTTTGGTGAAGGTCATTTGGGAAGGACCGACTGGCAGAAACGTGACGTGGGAGCTTGAGAGCCAGATGAGGGATTCGTATCCCGAGTTGTTTTCTTGAGGTGATTTTCGAGGAAAAAAATATTTCAAGTGTGGGAGAGTTGTAACATCCCAATTTTTATATGCCTATTTATTTTATTATTTATTTATTTTAAATTAATTATTATTTTGTGTGATAATTAATTAAATTGTGTGTTTTAATGATTATTTGAATTATTTGAACATGTGTGTTATTTAAATACTTGAGTTGGTGTTTAAGAATAGTAAATACCTAGTAATGGGTCTAATTATTAGAATTGGTATGGATAAGTGAGTTAAGCTCATTAAGAATAAAGATAGTAAGAGGGGTTATTTGAAAAAAATCTAATTAGAAGAATAAAAGAGAAGAGAAAGGGGAAGGAGAAACTAGAAGCAGGACTTAGAGAAATTAACTCTTGAGGTAAGGGTGGGATTTCAATTAATTATGGGAAGTATAATCTATGTAATATATGGGTTAGATATCATGAACTTAGGATTTAGGAATTTGTTATATTCTTGAAAACCCTAACATGAATCTATGTTTCAATCCATGAAATTGATGATTTATATATGCTATGATGTTTCTATATTGAATTCCATGAATGAGTATGTGTATAGAACATGATTTAGTGCATACATGTATGTTTGAGTTTCACTTGAAATGAAGCTTAGAATCTTGTTTTTATGATCCTATGGTTGTTTTATATATATATATATATATATATATATATATATATATATATATATATATATATATATATATATAAAAGAAGAGATCAAATTACATCCGAAGAGTTACATCGTGAGTTACACTCGCTCAAAAATGTTACTTCGGATTAATATTTTTTAAAAACAACCGTTGGATTGAAACATATCATCATATAGATGATACCTATAAAATTTCAGATTAATCTATAATGATTTACTATAAGATCAAGATATCCAAAAATTAACGTCAAAATGAACTTTCATATAACGTTAATTTTGATGTAGTTCAATGACATAGTAAACAATTATAGATTAGTCTCAAACTTTATAGGTATGATCTATATGATAGTATGAATCAATCCAACGGTCAATTTTTAAAAATATTAATCCAAATGACGTTTTTGAGCGAGTGTAACTCATGGTGTAACTTTTCGAGTGTAATTTGATCCCTTCTCTCTCTCTCTCTCTCTCTCTCTCTATATATATATATATATATATATATATATATATATATATATATATATATATATATATATATATATATAGGTTATAAAATTATTTATTTCATGAAAAATGATGGATTTATGTGGTTTTATGATGAAAATTTGTGGCTGGACAATAGCTTCACGCTACAATAATTTTTTTTATTTTTTTGACTGCATTTTTGAAAAACTTAAACATTCAATAATTTTTTACTCGGGTGTTCGTTTGACATGTTGTTTGGACTGTTGCGAAGCTAAAAACATTTTCTACAATGTGGCATTCATTTTGATAACAGTAGATTAATATTTTATTAAAAGAATTCTAATGTGGATGCATGTTGTATGTGTGGTGAATGTGAATAACATGTTTTTTTATTGTTTGGCATGTATTGGATGGTTTTAGATGGATTTTGTGAAGAAACATAATACTTGAAATTATGTATGTGAGGATGTGAATTGGTGAATTTTATGAATAACATGAATTAGCTTGTTTGTTATGTGTTATCATGTTGTGATGAGATGATAAATTATAGGTGGTGCATTATTTAGGATTGAAATCATGTTATGTGTTAGTTGTGCAATTGTTGAAGTGATGTGCTCTTGTATGATTAAGGGGTTGCAATTGTCTTAAATGCATGAGTCTTATTTTTGTTGTTGTTGTTGTTGTTGTTGTTGTTGTTGTTGTTGCACACTACACTAGCATGAGTTTTTGAAAGAGGCAATGTTGGGTAATCTCGCGTAGATTATTTGCTTGTCCCAAACCTAACGCCGACATGGGTTTGAAAGCTTAAGGCTGAATCGAGCTTTAGAGGTGGTTATCTAGTCTATTTGAGAGACGCTTGGCTTGCCAAAAATGATAACGAATGGGATCCACATGCATATCGCATTGAGTCATACTTGAGTCGCATGTGTCAGTGTGAATTGTTAATGTTGTGTGATTTATGTGATATGATTGTGTGGATATCATTTTGGTGGATATGCATATATGTGGATTTGGTGATGATGTGAGAATATGTACTTATTGATGACAGATGTGCATATATGTGATCGATGTGATGTGTTGGTGAATTGTATACATTGTTGAAATAAATGAAATATTTGTGTACATGTTTGGTGAAGATTGTAATTGATGATGGATGATAACGTGTACATGAAATCTATATATTGTGGAATATGATTTTGTACATCTGTTTAGTACTTATAAACGAATACTTTTGGATGGTTGAGCTATGTCGTATGATAATAAACATGTGATTCTTTGACAAGATGATATGATGCATGTTCTGTTAGAAGTGTGATGAATTTTTGTGACAGATGTATGTTTGTTATACATTTCATATTATTATGCTTTTCTATAATGATTTGAATTCTCACTCTTCAGTTGGAATGATGTTCTATGCGACATCGCTCAGGTACTAAAGATACTGGTAGTGGTGCTACGCGCGAGGATAGCGGAGAAGTCTAGTTTGGTCTTTTACATTCGTTTAGGTAGTGAGTCGATGCTGGTCATGTAACACTTGGGGGAGGGGGGTTATGTATTAAACTCGTGTTTTGTTGTTGAGATATATCATGAATTCATGATATTTCCTTATTGATTATGTATTTCTGAGGTACCATTTGTTGTTGAGTGACCTTAGTGCCTGATATTTTGGATTTGGTATCTTGTGGTGATTCTGATGAATAGTGTGGAGACATGATTATAGTATGAGATATGATCATTTGCTAAATACATGAGTATTGTTATTCCGTTGTGATATGCATTAATATGAGAAACGTAATGTTCAACATGTGTTATGTATTTATGACCAGGTGTATTTGTTTATTTGAGATGTTTTGTTGGTTTTTTATATTTTAGAGAATAACATGTAACACCCTTTTGTGTTATGCATTTTGTTTTACTATGATTATGTCATGATTATTTAGAGTTTATAAAGGGGTGTTTCAGGAAAAGAACTTGGTAAAACAAAACAAAAACAAAGAATATATGAAAATTAAATGACAAATGATATTTGGGAAAATTGTGAAAAACAATAAGAGTAATTGGGCCTTGAAATTGATTTGAGAAAAAGATTTATTTTTTTATTATTATTTAAAAAAAAATGTTTTTCTTGTTTTTTTTATATGAAAAATAGTCTTTGAATAAATGGTGTTGGCCAAAACAAAATTATTAATTTAATTATTGATATTAGAGTCAGGATCAATTAGCACTAGGTGTAAAACTAAATTTCCGCGATTCAATTTTTCAATCCAAAGGCTCGTATTTTTTTATTAAACTTTGAATTTGTTCAATTTAATCAATATTTTATTTTCAATATTAAAAAAGATTTGTTGTTTAAAATTAGATTTTCTTAAAAATTTTATCTCTCTCACTTAATATATTTTTTCGATATTTAGTGTTTCAATTTAAAATTTTAATTTAAAAATTATAAATTTAAGTTTTTAAAATTATTCTAATATAAATTATGAAAAAAATAGTTTATATTATTATCTCTCTATCCTTTTTTTTCCTTTTTGAAAATTTGGCCTAATCTCTTTATATCTCATTCTCTCTTTATATCATAATGCCCCTTATCTCCTCTTATCTCTAATCTATATCTCATTCTCTCTATTTCAATTTCATCCCGTGTAATAAGAGATGTCAACTTCTCCTAATTAAGAGACATTCTTATGGAATTTTTTGTTTGGAATTCTAACGACGGGAACTTTTTTCTCATTAGAACTAAGAAAAAAGTCTTTCCAATGGTATTTCGGGAACAAGATGACGTAAATATTTCTGCCTCATATGAAATATTATCAGTGAACATAATTTATATATAAATATAAATTTTTATATGGATTTATTTGTCATTTCATATAATTTATCTTATAAACAAATTTAAAATATAAATATATTGTTAATAAAAGAATAAGATATAAATGATTATTTAACTTTTTAAGTTTAAAATTGTAGTGGTTATAACATTCAATAATATAGATTAAATATTATTAAAACAATATATTTATCATAAATGAATAATTTTTAAATTTAGTGTGGTTAGTTTTTTAAATTTTTACTATTAATTTTGTTTAAAATAAAAAGTAAAAAATAAAAAATAATGTTTATGGATCTCTATATAAACTTTAGAGATTCGTAAAGACCTGCAGAAATGTGCGTGTACAGAGATACTCGCACGTAACAGAACCAGAGACGACGAGAATGAGAAGTAAATTTGAGAATGAAGCTGGAGATGAAAATGTATTCTTTCATTTCATTAATATTTCTAAACTTGTAATTAGATTAGATCTTATTACGTATTTTTCAAGTATTTTTGTTTTTATATATTTATAAAAGATAGTAATAGGTATAAAAAATAATTTAAAAAAAGTTAAAACCCTAAAATAACAAAACCTCTGAACAAAAAAAAAAATTAGCAAAAACAAACGGCTCGATAATCGATATGCAGCGCCTGCCACTTTGACCTCGTATCAGAAACTCGCACTGAACCTAACTGCCCGTAAAAACCAAAAGCTTCAAGAAAACGCCGCCGGACCTGCTCGTCCGCCGCCGCTAACAGTGAGAAACTCCGTCCACGTTTTCCTTCTTTCCAGTTATTTTATTTGGATTCTATTCCCACTCGATTTGCGGCCGCCATAGCCGCCTTTGTAACTAGTGATTGAATCGCGTCGCGGCACATCAGAGCTCCACTCCGCACCGCGATTCTGCTATTACGTGCTAAAGCACCGTAATTGAAAGCATAGTATTATTCTCCATAGTGGATTCAGATCCGTTGCGGATCTGTTTTAGATGGGTTTTTCCCCTAAATTTTGCAACTGTGATGTAATTTGACTATTTATTGTAGGGTTTGGTGCATTTCATTTTGATTCATTATGGCAAATGGTCCAGCACCTTTTTCTGAGATTGGCAAAAGAGCAAGAGGTAATCCTGCATTTGATTTTCAGATGAACACATACCCTAGGTTACCAACTGTTATTTACTCTGAAGCACGGACACCAGAAACACGACCCTTACATTGACACGTCGACGCTGATAATAATTTGAAAAAATTAATAAATTAAACCAATGTTTTAATTTTAGACCCCAACACTGACACAGACACCTTTTTCAGAGGTGTCGGTGCTATAGAGGTTAGTTTACACACCTTAGCAATGTCTTGTTGCTCTTTCATGATTCTAATAGGTTCCCTCATTAGAACATCGAATGACTCACTGATATATGTATCATTACAATTAGAATAGTAAAATATCATCCACTGCGGATTTTTTGATACTTTTTGAAGATTGGTGGCACCACTGTCACTTGAAATGGTAGATTTTTGGCTTTCTGCCAATGTCCACTAGTCACAATTTATAACACTGGTTACAATTTCATTACCTACATATTCACCCTTTTACTTATGTAAGATATGTCACTTTCAAATACTTTGAAACAAATAGAATTTATCAACCTACAAGATTGTGGGCTTTCTCAATCGTCTGATGTATGAATATGATAACTATGTAAGCTACCTAACACATTGTCTATAAAGTTTTTCTCCTTTTGGAGTACCTTTCTGATCATCATTAGAAGTCGCCTATGGTCAAAAACTTCAAGATTTTTGGGTGTCGGCTTCATTATATTTCCTATCAGGTCACATCTAAGTTTTCTAAAATATATTGATTGTATTAAGTTGTGAATCTTCTTGTATGCTTGCAGACCTCTTGTACAAGGACTATAACTTCGACCACAAGTTTACCCTGTCGGTTCCAAGTTCCAGTGGAGTGGTAATTCTTATCCCAACTTTTTAATTACTATAATTATTTATATAATTTTTTCTTATGAGTAGTGAGTTCAGCTTCTCATTGTAGTTGATGTGTAAACATTCAACCCTTTTTCGTTTTAATATGTCATTAGTTCTAATCACACACAATCACACAAACTGAACATATGATTGAAATGATTTTTTCTGGACTCAATAATTAAAACGTTATTAAGGATATAGTGATTCTCTTTGTGTGTGCATGCAATATTGACATGATTCTTCTTGTGAATATTATAATGGTATTTTTTTAAAAATTAAATCCACTTGTCTATATTTTCTCTTTAAACTTTCAACTGAAAGATAAACAAGGTATGAATAATGAATATATTTTATATAATATACGCAATTGATGATGCACTTAAGTGTGTTAGATTTTATTCATTGAAATACGAAGGTTTTACTCTGTTTTTATTGTTATAATCAAATATCATTGGTTGCAGCGTCGAGTTAACTTTGAGATACCATTACACAAAAAAAAACTTTGAGATACCATATAGAAATATGTACATTTACAAGAAATCGTTGTTTATCCTATATAATATATCACACATGCTAAACATTGGAAGACATCGTGTATTATAATAAATCTCTAAGTAGTGAATTATGTGTTGACTATCTAAACCTATCCCCTCCCACCATATCGAGTTTTACCATCACTGGTTATTTATATATTCCTATGGGGCTGGGTGCTAAAGAGGTTTCGATGCATATTTGTGGCAATTGGCGACTTGTATTAATATTATATTGTATGAAATGTATTGTAAAACAGAGCAATTTTTATTCTGTTCTTGTGACTGATGTAGTAATGTGCCTGATTTCAAATTCATTTTTTCCATTTGGCAGGGCCTTACAGCTACAGGGTTTAAGAGGGATCAGTATTTTGTTGGGGATATAAATTCGCTTTACAAGAGTGGAAATGTTACAGTGGATGTGAAAGTCGATACATACTCTAATGTAAGTAGAGTTTTTTTTCTCCATAAAATATTATTCCTTTTGATTAGTGATTTATGCAAACGTTCAAACTTTATAAAAATTGAAACTGGTTCAGTTATGTATGGTGATTTGAACTGAATCCACAAGTTAGCAACTTAGTATTATACTTCATTTTAGTCGTTACCATCTCTTAATCATAACGATGTTTATGTGATTTACCTCCTCAGGTATCCACAAAAGTGACTTTGAATGATGTTTTCCATAGTAAAAAAGTAGCGCTGAGCTTCAACATACCTGATCACAAGTCAGGAAAGGTGAGTAAAATCCTAACTTTCCCAATGTGTGTTAATGTTAGTTAATGCATGCTTCATAAGACTGAATTTAGGACACTTGTTTTGTATTTGCTTTGGAAAATACTTTCAGCGTTACCAATTTTTTAATTCTCTTTGTGGACTCATAAATGTCATTACTCTCCTAGAATCTAATGCATATTAGCAATGATGATAAAGCTTTTCAAATAAGCTCCTTAGTTATAGAAGGGGCTGCATTCCTTAAGTTATGCTGAAAATCGTTGCTCGCATATTACTGGTCATTGTTGATTAACTTGACTGCAATAGGTTACTAGCATACGATTTGAAATTACAAGTTGATAAGCTGATATACTGCATTATTAAGTTAAACTTAAAAGATGATTTTTGTGTGTGAAGAGATGTGATAGACAGATTGTCTCTGCTTAAAGTTACCCGTAAATTAATAACAGTAACAACGATAAAATGATTTTAAATTAATAACAGTAACAACGATAAAATGATTTTACTTGGGTAGTAGCTTATTTGTCAATTTTTAACCCCTCCCAAACCCATAATGTTGTTGTGGTTCAGCCTCCTTCCAAAGGATTCTTTTCATATGCTTAGCAAGATGTCTGCAATGTATTCGCTTCATCATTCTTATGATGCATCTGACTGTGGAATATTATATCAGTTGGATGTGCAGTATCTTCATCCTCATGCAGCTATTGATTCCAGTATTGGCTTAAACCCAGCCCCTCAATTAGAGTTTTCAGCTGCAATTGGAAGCAAAGATGTATCTATGGGTGCTGAAGTTGGATTCAATACAACTTCTGCTTCATTCTCAAAATATAATGCTGGGATTACCTTCAATAAACCAGATTTCTCTGCAACCCTTATGCTGTAAGTGTTGTTTGTACCGAATTTTCCTGGTTCTATATCATAATTCATATCATAACATGTTGATATATTTTGATGTTTCAGTAAATGTTTTTTACTGTTTTCAACTAGAATCTGTCAATCTGAGAAGGTCTGACAATGTTGTGAAACTTATAAGCATGGCTAGAACTACCATTACATTTTCTGAAAACTTGATTTGTTATCTGTTACTTTTTAAACCAGATATTTTAAAAACAAAGAACAGGTAAAATTTGCCTTTTGGCCAAATCTTGTCTTTTTCCATGACTTTTAATCCCTTGGTAGTTAAATTTTAATACTTAATTAATGATTTTAGGATTTAGAAAATAAAATGAAGTTCCAGCTACCTATTTTACTTGATTTAAATCTTTGCCCAAAATAATTATTGAATCTGTTATTGTCCTATTGTTGATAGTAGTGAACTGATTAAACATGCTTTAGGTTATCCTTGAACTCTGAAACCTAAAAGTTCTGAGTTGCTACTTCAGAGTTGAGCTGAACTAATTGCAGTGTACTAGACTTGAGTTGAGGGTATTAAATTAGTAGGCTTTATTTCTGGAATTTTAAATTGGTTAAAACTACAGTTCATCAAATAAAACAAATCATCATGCATTTTTGCATTTTTGCAGTTAGATTGTTTTTCTTTCCTTTTTATTAGTGCCTTACTTTTGCTTACCAGTTGTGGAAGTTGTCATTGTCATTCAGGAAATGTGTTTATCTGCTTTAATAGAGTATAAACTCTCATATAACAATACCATCAACTCACTGTTTTTGCAGGGCTGATAAAGGAGAGACCCTGAAGGCGTCATACATTCATTATGTGGACCGCCCTGATGGATTAACAGTTGCTGCCGAACTTGCTCACAGATTGTCCTCCTCTGATAACAGATTTACCATTGGGACTTCACAGTCAATAGATCCCAAAACAGTTCTGAAGACTCGATTCAGTGATGATGGCAAAGCCGCCTTCCAGTGCCAACGTGCGTGGAGGCCAAACTCACTCATAACCCTGTCTGCTGAGTATGACTCCACAAAGATCTTTGGTTCACCTGCCAAATTTGGTCTTGCTCTCGCTCTCAAGCCTTAAACTGGTTTGCCAATTGAATCTTATTCAACAAATTTTTAACTTCACAATTCTATCATTTTACATTGTTGCTATTAGTGGGATGTTTTAAGCCCTATCATATATCATAAAGGTAAACCAAAGGAATCAAATATCATTTGTGCATTTTCCTAAGGCGGCAGGGGGAAAGAGACACAGTTTTGGAAACTTACATAATGACTATAATTTTGTAGCCGATTTATTGTAGTACCATTCAATATCTGGCCTATGATTTTGGGGCCAAGTGCTATATTCATTTCGATGTGGATGTGTCATGTCTAATTTCATTTAGTAACATCTCAGATGACCTAATTGTGGCTTATCATTCTATTTCACCAACACTTCGTCTACTGAACAATACACATCTCTAACAGTTGAATGATTGCAGTTTAGATAGTCTGTACCAAGGATGTATAAGAAGAATAAATGAGGTGTTGAAGATGGATTCATGTGGTGTATTTGAATAAATTCAATGCTATGTATTACTATTTTTTTTAGTTGTTTACATTTTCCCAATACTTAATAATGGTAATATTATAAAAATATTTTTCTATTTTTTATATTCATACACTTATTTTAATAAATGTAAAATTCGCAAATTGCTTACTTATTGAATGGGAGAGAATAACCACCCACTTATTCAAGTTTAAACTCTACTCAATGTAACATCTTCACTGTTATCACTTTTTTCAAGAAAAAAGGGCTGAAACACCATTGCATTCATCATCTAGAACGTGACCATCGTGAGATTTCACACAAATTTTACCAATAAATAGATGGATGTAGGTTTACTTACACGAGAAAGGGTTAAATTAAATATGTTCTTAGTCCTTATCAATATGTCACTCTGCAATTTTAGAGAAACTTTCCTTCGAATAATGGTTTTCGGAAAAAAAATTTGAAGAAATTTTAATCTGTTATTTTCTAAAAATTTTGAAACGGTTTAATTACCTTTAAATTATTATTTTTTTTGAATAATTTTTTTCATATATGTTCAGAACACTAAAAAATATTTATTTACTAAATTTTAGAATTTTTTAAAATTAGAAGAATTAAATATAAATTTTTTAAATTTTAAAATATATTGATAAAAGCAATGAAAATCTCGATTTAGAAATTAAATTTTGAGTTCATTTTTTTCGATGAACTTTTTATAACGTTCTACACATGTCTGTAAAATAATCATTCAAAAATACACATCAGTTTAACAACAAGGACTAAAATTACGTGCATAATAATTTTGTGAGGACCATTATTCGGAAAAAAATTTAGAGGAACCAAAATTTTAGAGTCGCATATTTATAGAGACTAAAAACATATTTAACCCTATATAAAATTAAGGCAAATTCTTTATACCTTAAATTTTAGTTGAATATCAATATCTTTAGTGTTAATTAATTTAAAATTTATTTTAAAAAATATATATTTGTACACAACTAAATTCAAGTATTAGAGTGTTCACTTAAAATTAAATATGTTAATAATTAATAATTATGTATTTTAGTCAGAAATAACTCTCTAACAGGAGAAATAAGAGAAATAATTGATGTCTTGAAGAATTTGAACTAATGAACAAAGATGTTCATTGACAATACCAACACTCAAGTTAGTATGAGATTGAGGTGAAATTTTGCAAATGTGAGTCGAGTTGTACCAAGGTATATCTTAGGGTCACACTTATATACAAGAGAATATTACAACCAATTTTAAATTGTTTTAACTTGAAGTGTGGACGAATGTTGGATCGATTTGACGATTCAAAGCAGTAGAAAAGACGTATTTTGTACAATAACACTTGATAAATGTCTAAATGTGCAACAATGTAAATAATACTCGAAGATGTTGAGTTTGAGAGAATTGAATAATCTTGTAAGCAGCTAAGCAATTTAAAATATTATTGATATAGTAAAATGACATATAATTTAAAACAAATAAATTTTATTAGAATTAGATATAATTAGGGAAGTTAACCAATTTAAAATATTATTAATATAGTAAAATGACATAATTTAAAACAAATAAATTTTATTAGAATTAGATATAATTAGGGATGTTCGTAGTATGGTTTGAGCTATTTTGACATAAAAAATCATTCGAATCATAAAAGAAAAGAATGCGCGGTTCGATTTTATTCGATTAACTTTTAAAAAAAAACTAAATCAAGTCAAACAAAATCAAACCAATGCGATTTGAATTGGTTATTTTTTTTCTAAAATTTATTCAGTCATACATAAACATGTAGACAACAATATAATTATGTATTTAGTCATTAATATTTTTATCAAATAATAACAAAATTTATCATATTTGGACAACAACATTCTATTTAATATACAAAAAATTAGATTAGAGAAAAGTGGAATAAAAATATAAATAGTAGCATAAACTAATATAAAAAACATTATAATGAGACAATAGAGAAGATGAAAGATTAGAGAAGGTGAAAAAGAAAGAGCTGAAGAGAGGAGAGTTTAGTGAAGAAGATGTGCATTAAAAACGTAATTGAAAAAGAGAACACTAGAATAAAATTAAGATGATGAAAAAAAAACATAAGAGATGATAGACAAGAGAAGAAAATGTGAGATGTAAATCGAAAAGAAGATGAGAAGAAGACGCAATACCGTTAGAAGAGATTTGAAAAAACAGAAACTGAAATCTTAAGGGTGAGAAGAGAAAACCATTTGTAATAGTAAGGTTAACACATAATAGATTTGAGTTTGGATTTAATGTAGGTTAAGTGAAATTTAGATTATAATATAATGCAATTTGATTAGATTTGGTTCGGTTTGTAAAATAAAAATTGCAAATCGAACAAAACTGCACAATTTTATTAAGAAATGGTCCAAATATATCTGAACCAAATATAATTTTTAATCATTTCGGTTTGATTTAGTTCGACTATCAATTTTCTATTGTATAATTTGGTTTTGAACATCCATATTCATATGTATAATTTTTTTTTGGAGAAGCCAAAATTGTAATAACAATAAATAACACAAGAAGTGTTGTACAAATAGTCTATCCATATAAAGCTATCTTCCAATCAAACAAACCTCAAACAGAACAATTACATGCCCAAGAAAAAACATATTCTACTACCATCAAACCAATAGAATTCCTGCACCAGTACCAACATAACCACACCCCAAAATAAAATATAACAGCTCTAACATTACTAACCACACTAATATGACAATAGAGCATAAAGCCGCGCTATCAGACGAAATCTTAGCCAATTCTACATAGGAGCAGGTTATATAAAACAACAAAACTCCCTCAAATTTCTGAATTCTAGCCGACACGAATCACCACCGAATGCTGCGCATAAATCATTATTTAACACTTGCTGCCACCTAAACTCCTAAACACACCAATAGAAAACCAGGACAAAAACGACATCGCCATTGAATATCCAGAATTCGGATTAATAATCTATGATACTGAGGCAATCCCTTGGATTTATACACAACATTGTTGTATTGAACTCCCTTTTCTTTGCTTTAATTTTCAGCCAATTCCACACATACATTTTCGCCTTCTCTGTCATCTTTTCAGTCTATATGTCTTTGTTTTGGAATAAGTTTTCATTCCTTGCTTTCCAGATACTCCAAACACACATACCAAATCACTTCAGTCTGTTTTGCGATGTTCCTATTTTCTCCAAGCAGACCTCCAAACTGATCCAACATAGCGATGTTATTGTTATGCAAGACCGCATATATATTTAGCCAACGACATACTATGTACCATATCCTTGCAAAAATTGAACACTAAAAAAAAGATAAGTTATCGACTCTTCCTTTCCACACTCTTCGACGCACTGGATTGATCCTTGCGCAATAACTCCTTTCCTGCACATGTTATCTCTAGTAGGAATTCTATTCTGAAATACTCTCCAAACTAAACATGATACTTTTGATGGGATCTCTTTGCGCCACGCCTTAAATCAACCCAAATTAGAAGGATTGTTAATATGAGACAAGAGTGCCTTATAATATTCTCTAACAAAATACATGTTCAGATCATAAAAATCTCAAATATTAAGACTGCATATGTATAATTATTAATGGGGGAGTTTGGTTAAATAAAATTGAAAAGAGAGTCTCTTTGGTCTCTAATGTAAAGAAAATTTGTAGAAAATCACCAAGACCAAGGAGATACCATATTAAGGACACTATGCCTAGACTAAGAATTGATCGTCTTTGCTAATGCATGAGCAACCAAATTCGTTTGACGCTTTATGAACTTTACCTCAAAGTTCGGAAATAAACTCAATAATCTTTGAATATTCTTAATAATAAAACTATACTCAGAACTACCGACATGTCTAAAATAAATAGGTTGAACGACACTTTGACAATCACTTTCAAAAATAACATGAGATATTTACTTAGTTTGCAGCTGTATATATGTGCATCTTAAATTAAATTAATAATCTATTTTAGCTTTTCCAAATAAATAAATAAATAAAGATTATAAATAAATTATAGTTGTTATTGTATCTAATTTGTTTTTTCTTAAATATAAAGTACACTAAAAAACAATTGTTGTAAGAAAAAAGAGAATTGATTGTTTTTGTATAATAAGCTAAATAAAGCTGAGAGGAAAAACATAATGCATAATAAGCTGAGTCGTTGTGCAACACAGTGAGAGAAAAAAATGTCACACAGCGACACCATCCCCCTCCACGCCTCCTCCCAATCTGACATCGACGAGATCGAGAATCTCATCTATGCATCTCCGGCCACCGTTCTTCCGGCCAGACCTCCAAGTCCACCGCGCGCTTCAATTCCCGTTTCATCTTCTTCTCCCTTCATCAATTCCAATCTCCCTAACCCCGCTCCTCCCAAATCTTCCTACCAACCTCAAATTCCAAAACCCCCTTCTTCTTCTTCTTCCTCTTTCCCTCCTCCTCCGCCTCCTCCTTCTACTCGTCCTGATATCGCTAACTCTGGATTCGGATCCCCTCCGAACACGCTTACGGAGCCGGTTTGGGATACGATCAAGAGAGATCTGTCGAGGATTGTTAGTAATTTGAAGCTTGTTGTGTTTCCTAACCCTAATCGGGAAGATCCCGGTAAGGCGTTGAGGGATTGGGATCTCTGGGGACCGTTCTTTTTCATTGTGTTTCTTGGTCTTACTCTTTCTTGGTCTGCATCTGTCAAAAAGGTATTTATTTTCAATTCAGATCTTGAAGATCAGTGATTGTTAATGTGTGTTGTGAATTGTGGTCACTTTTTGAATGGATCTTGTTTTTCTTATTACCCTGTGTTACAAAAGAATGCATTGTTTGTTTATGGATGGAAACAGAAAATGAAGAGAGTTTATATAAATTTGATTGATGGTTCTGATGCTAATCAGTTTCTTTATGAAGTTTCTGTATTATTAGGGAATTGGAAGGTGGTTTAACCCGCTCATAATGTAGTAAATTGTTCCGTTTTGATTCAGTCTTTTAGTGTGGACTATGTTAGTCGGTGAGATGTGAGATGATATAGTTGCTGTTCTGTTTGGATTTGACTTGAATCAAGATACATTTTAATATGGGCAATGTAGATCACTTAATTATTGCATTAAACCAATGATCATATGTATTTTGGGACGGTTCAATTGGTCCCTGTTGGAATTTCCGCCTTCATTGCGGTCTGCCCCTAGTTGCCTAAATTGTGGTCCGCCCCTAGTCGCCTAAATTGTGGCATTTGGCTTGCCTTCTTTGCAGCTTCGAACACCTTCATTGTGTTTGTTGGTTGTGAAGGGGTGAATTTATCCCCACATTGCTTAGAGATGTGTCCTGTGTTGTGTTTATAAGTGGGGGAAATCTTATCCCAACAAGCTGGTGTTGTAGGATTGATTATGCCATACCCAAATTCTAAGAGTCCCCAGCAACAGGCAGAGCTGATATATAGAACCGTGTCTGTTCAAGAGATTTCCCTAATTGTAACCCATTAATAGTCTTTATATAGACTTTATATTGTTTAATTATACTCATATTTATCCCAACCCAACTCATACTAAATTGAATTTCTTGCTGGGATTCTCTTCAATTTGTGTTTTGGTATGTGATTCTTCACATATCTTTATTATTATATTAATTCACTTTCTTTCTCTGTGTGAATTTGAACCAGAGGTTGGAACATACAGTTTTTTTAAATTTTGAAGTAAATAATCTGTTAGCGTTGTTTTTTTAATAAAATTATCTGCACATATTTTTAATTTAGCTTAGATTGCATTTTGACAGAACACATTGGCTGTTTTTTACTGACTTTCTATAAAAATGCTTAGATTGCAATTTTCAAAGGTCTGCTATTATGATATGCATCTTGTCATCTCTTGCAAAGATAGAACTGGGATCTTATCTCATTACCTAGAATGTCATTTGTTTTCTGGATTGGCAAAAACAATCATCTACAACTTACAACTACTCACGGTTAGCAATGCTGTCAAATAACGGCGCTATAGCATAGGCATAGCAATTTTTGATGAATCCACAACATTATCCTAGCTTTACTATTAGGATTTAGGGCAATAGAGGTCGCCATTCCAAGTTTCTGCTAGCTGATGCAGCGGCAATAGTAAAGAAAGATAATTTATGGGTTTTTAAAATAATATTGAAAAGCCTGTATGTGTGTCAAATATGACCTTTTTTTAGTAGAAAAAAATGAATAGCATTAACAAGTCAGTTTTACTCCTATATTCATCGAAATTCGTAAATCTTTCATTATGTAAGCTATGCACATCCATTCCTTTATTTTTTATTGGTATGCATCATGCTTATTATGCTAATATATAATTTGACTTATTTTAACCGCTCTCTCCAATTTCACATAACGGATCTTTGGCGTTCCTCAATACACTATTGAATCGATAAGAGTTTTTTTATAATACTAAAATAAATCATAAGCATTCTCTACAATATCACTCTGTCAAATAAGTTGAAGATTTCTATCTCCTCTCTCTCCCCCTTCCCCCAAATCCTTCCCATCCCTCCCCTCTGAACTTCCAAGTGGAGCCTAAAGCTATTAATAAACACATTGGCTGTGATAGATGTAAGTATGATTCAGTGATGACAGCTGACTATAAGAGTCTGAAGTATCAAACTATCAATAGACTTGCTATTTCCAAAGTCTGTCTAACTATTTTAGGGTTCTATGAGTTCAGTATGGTGAAGCACTCACAATGCTGGTGGTATCTATCAATTGCACAGTGTATTTGTCAATAGAATATTTTTCTTCTTCACAAGTCAGCTTGTATATAAACTTATTTTCCCATTATCCTTTCTTCTGGGACCATGCAGAGCTAACTATCAACTGGGAATCTATAAGTTTGTTGAGTAGGATCATATAGTGATTGGTTTGTGGAGCCAATAGGATAAATCATTCTACCAAGTTCCACTCATGTATTAATATTTCACAGAACATACGCTACTTTGAAACTTTATTTTGTTGAGGGATTCAAATTATAAGTTTGTTGAGATGTCATTTTGTAGCTCTGAACTATTAATTTCTGCCTTATTTGCATAATCTATCAAATGAATTTGGCAGTTGTAAATATATTCTTGATAACGTTTTCGTTTGATTGTCTCAGTCTGAGGTGTTTGCAGTTGCATTTGCTTTACTTGCTGCTGGTGCCGTAATTTTGACATTGAATGTTCTGCTTCTGGTAATAGCCTTTTTCATCTCGTCATCTTATGTACATCAACTTTTAATGCTTTTTCAATGTCATTTTTGTTGAGGTATAGTAAAAGATCATTTTTTATGTATTAAAATGATTAAAAGAAGCTTTAACTGTAGAATGACACAGTGTATTTGTCTTCATCTCTTCTACATTTCAGGGTGGACACATAATTTTCTTCCAGAGTCTGAGTCTGCTGGGTTATTGCTTATTCCCTCTTGATGTTGGCGCATTAATTTGTATGTTGAAGAACAATGTTATATTGAAAATGGTAGTGGTATGTGTGACTTTAGCGTGGAGCTCTTGGGCCGCATATCCTTTCATGAGTTCTGCAGTGAATCCCAGGAGAAAAGCTCTTGCTCTATACCCAGTTTTTCTCATGTATGTATCTGTTGGTTTTCTCATCATTGCTATTGACTAAATGCATTAATGTTTCAGATAACTACTTGGAATTCCCTTCTAAATAGGAATTTTTGTTTAATGATCAACCCTTTTTATTCTTTGTTGCCCTTCTTTTGTACTCGCCCCCTTCTTTTATTTTCTTTTTATATTTTTGCTAGATATATTTGGAGACATACGGTTGTATAATATTACATGGAATATATGATGGAATGAAAGTTGCTGCAAGTTTTCACGATTAAATTTTGTTTTTGCTTTTTAGTAAGTGAATAAGAAATCTGGTTGGATGAAGTAGAAAAATACATATCAAGGAGAGTTGAATATATATATATATATATATATATATATATATATATATATATATATATATATATATATATATATATATATATATATATATATATATATATATATATATATATATATATATATATATATATATATATATATATATATATATATATATATATATATATATATATATATATATATATATATATATATATATATATATATATATATATATATATATATATATATATATATATATATATATATATATATTGGATATTGCTTGCTAATTAGCTGAATAATATCTGTAATAATAAGAGAGAAAATGAAAACGTTGAAGATAAATGTTAAGATTGTGTTGCATGTCGCCAGCCCTCCCAAATTTATATTTGCATGCGGAGTCTTAAGTGTAATTCCAGGATATAGGTTTCATTTGCAATTCTACGTGCGAGAAAATGCAGTATATATAGGCCATATTATTTTTTTTAATTTCCTAACTCATCCCATAACTTTCTCACGCACTCCGTGAATTTTCAAAACTGCTCCAGGAATTTGGAAATATACTTCCGGTTTGCACCCCATATTATAAAAATCACGTTGAAAATGGTTGAGTGTAAATCCGAAGTATATTTCTGGTTTCAATTTATGTGTAATTTTTAAGACTGTAATTATTGATCATGATTTTGTCTGATTTTTAGACCAAAATATACGGTAAATTTTTTTTCTGTCTAAATTAAATCTTAATGTTTGATTTTATTTTGCTAAATCAAATTGTTTTATTTTACCGATAGAATAAAGCGTGTATGTGAGACTGAATTGAGAATAATTTCTCAATATATTGTTATTTAGTTTGAAATCGAAAATATACTTTCAGTTTTAATCCAAATATTTCAAAATGGTGCGTATTACTTCCGATTTTGTGAAGGACAATTCGGATTTTCATAGGGTGCGCCCCTCCCCAGTGGGGTTTAAGAAATTCACTTATTTTTGGCAATTTCTATTTTTTTTCCATCTTTATGGTGTGATTCATATCTCTGAAAATCTAAAATTGTCTTCGGATGTATCTCTGAACATACTATGAATTATTTGTCAAAATTTGATTCGAAGATGCATCAAAATTTGATTCGGAGATGCATCTACAAATATTGTTAGGGTGTTTTAGGAGATGTATCTCCGAAAACATCCCTGAATCTATTTTCCAAGCGTTATTCATTAGAATTTAGCATTTAATCATTCAATGAAATTTTCGAAGATGCATTTTCGAAAATGTAAAGCGGGAAATTAAATATATCACCACCGACTTACTCGGTAAAGGAGAGAATAATCATTTTCTTATCCGTCAATAACTTTTGAAAGAGTTGACGATGCATATGAAATTCTACACAACGTTATACGGGAAAAATAATATTTTGATGCAATTCAATATGCTCTTACTCTTGTGTTAGCGGTCCCACACCGTTTTCAAAAACGATGTGATCCCTGAAATATGTCATCTTATAGCAAGTGCATACGACAATGTGTGTATCGATTTAATAAGATATTGTTTTTTAGAGATATTTTTTCCACTACGGAGTGCAGGTAGTACTTAGTATAAGACACTTCCAGTTTCAAATAAACCTCAACAAAATGTGACAATTTTAAAAGACACCTTATACACGTGATGCATCCGAAAGGATCTTTAGGTCAATAAAAGTAATAGTTTTACAAAATTATCCTTAATTACAATTTGTTGTTATACACCGCATAACTTGAAAATAGTGTAGGCAATGAGTAAAGTTGATAAAAATTAATTAATGTATTGAAAAAGTCTTTTAAGGTTGTTACATAGATTAAGAAAATTATTGATTCAGTCAATAAATGTTTTTTTTTTTACAAAATTAACCTTAATTACTATTGGATGTTATACATTGTCATAACTTAAAAATTGAGATGACAATTTGGCCCATCTCCTGTGGGTAATGCTGAAGCGGTAAAGCGACAAGCAAAAAGTTAAGTATTATTTTTACTGAGTGATATATAAGTTATATCATATCATGTTCACAGAGATTGGTTGTTGATTTTCTGTTCGACAATTCTATCGTTAATTGATGCGTTCGCAAGTGCACAAAAATATCGAAGTAATATAAAAGATTATGAATCCACAAAGACCAGTATCAAACTATCGTAATTTATTGTTGCTTTGTAAAGCTAAGGTTAATGAATAATTGATTTAGGAGAAATTAAGAACTAAAATTGCCTAAAATGATATTAAAAAATATATAATAAAAGAGAGGCCGGAATGTAGATTCCCTATACATCTGGGACTCTATAACTTGTTGGCTTACACTGATGTTAGAAAAGTGTTTAGTAGAAAATATCAATTTAAAGACAATACCTCACACTCTCGTGGTTTTGAATAAAGCCACGTTTCTTGACCATGGGATTTTGCTCTCGCTCGCCCATTCTAATTGAGGAACGTGTTTTAAAAACTAAAAAAGTTCTAATTAATCCTAAAGCGTTCTCGTTGTGTTTAGTATTAATGCCTACTTTCTACTATCCGATTCGACCCCCACGCTTTCGCAGTGTCGGTTCGAACTTTAGTTAATTTCTCACTCTCGTGAAAAAATTGTGTTAAGTAATCTCTCACTCTCGTGACAAAGCTATTTAAATTAAGTTTAAAAATAAAGACCGAAACATAATTTCTAAATTAAATATTAAACCAACATTGTTATCGAGTCTCGTCGGAACGACGGTCCTCACATATCGGACTCTAAATGATTTAGTTAGACATATTTTTGATTGAAAACAAATTAAACATAACAATTGCAATTAAAAATAATATGGTAATTTAATTTGACAAACAAATCAATAATGATAAATAATAATAATAATAATAATAATAATAATAATAATAATAATAATAATAATAATAATAATAATAATAATATGATAAAGAACCTGTAAATGCGAGAATTAAAGAACTTGAAATAAATTTCTATTATGATGACAAGATTGTGATCCAAGAGTATATACATTGTAGGTCTAAAATTATTGGTGTTGTAGTTCCCTGATGTGAGAAACTACCACTTTTACAAATGTGATTTCTCCTAAAACTATGAACAGCGCTTCCGCGCACAAACTTGGATGCCTTGAAAAATGAATGATAGGTCCTTTTATATAGTGAAATCTAATGGAAGTTACTTTCAGATTTATGTGAGAAGTAGTGGAGATAATGGGAAGTTGGAGAAAGTGATAATAATGAAAAGTTGGAGAAAGTGGAGATAATGAGATGTTGACAAGATCATGGGGTGAGTAGGAAGAAATGTTGATGAGTAGATGCTCTTTTTCTACACTACGACATCATGGTGACTGCTACCAAGTCATGGCGAACGCCATGCACCAAAAACTTGGTTTTTCCTGCATTTTTCTTCCTTTCTTGTTCCTTTTCTGGATTCTTCTCATAATTTCTCCATAATTGATTTATACCTGAAATACAAACAAAAGAAGAACATAAAAGCGATAAACTTAACAAAGTGGCATCAAATAACATGCGAAACAGGTCTTAGAACATAATACATTTCCGCGCTATCATTAATGAGTTTGGGGTTTGAATGAGTTTAAAGGAAAAGGTTATCAACATAAATTAAATGTATAAAAACAAAGAAAAGGATAAATTTATCAAGAGTGCATAGAATATACTCATCACAAACTTAAAACTATCAACCAGTTATACTCAACCTACAATACTCATCATGTCATCACGTGTCAAACACAACACCCACTATACCATTTCGGCCGTGATCTCTCTACCAACCTCAACAACACAGAAGTCTACCATGCTACTCGCGCCGGTGATTTCTCAGAACGACACAACTAACACAGAGGCATTAATCACAAACACCCCAAGTGAATTATAGCACTAAATCTATCTCTAGAATCTAGACACTATTAGACAATAATCCTAGATAATAATTCAAGCAATATATATAACAACCCAAATCACAACCAGAGTAAAAATCCAGAACAATAATCAATAAAGATTTGTAAAGTAAGTTTTATACAACGCTAGGGGTGACAAATATACATGAGTTCAAAGTAAATACATACAAACCCAACCAATAGAGAACACACAAAGAAAAAGAGAAATGAACTACAAATCTACCGGTGTGTCAGCGCCGATCGATGAGCAATCCACTCCGATCATCCGTATGCAAGCTCCGTAGTTGTTATCTAAGCTAATCTTAACAAAAAATGAAGGTTGATGGAGTTGGGATAAAAAATACCCAAAAGCATACCTAAAAAACTGTTTTAAACCCTATTTATACACTTAAAAATTTGCAGGGAGCGCTTAGCCCGGTCTGTGGGCGCTTAACGCGGTCTGTGTTGTGTTGAAAAAAATCAGCACTTGTTTTCTCCATAACTTGAGAACCGTAACTCCGATTAATGCATGGTTCGAAGTGTTGGAAAGATTATTCAATGATTTATCTAACCATGCCTAAAAATTAACCAAATTGATGATTTTTATCATCCTTATTTTGAGCCTTATTCTTTGATGAATTGTTAAAAATTGCACTTTTGAAGCTTAGCTTTTGGCCTTTATTACTCAATGTTCTAATTATGAATGAATACCTACAAAAGAGATGAAAAACTATCAAATTATACAATACTAACACAAAACTCAATGGAATACAATTTATACATAATTATATAAAAAGCGGGGAATTATTCAAGGACATTAACAAACAAGAGTCGAAAAGTGCCACAAACTAACTACTCAAAACACGACTTTTTGGCACCTAAAAATATCTCCCCAACTTGAAACTAAGTCAAATAACCTAAATAAACCAAAGACGAAAAATCCAAGAATCATGAATCTTAAAATTTTTAAAACGAAAAATAAATGTATGGTTCAAGAAAAAATGCACATGCAAAGTACATACTTACCACAATCCTACAACAACAACATGAAATCGAAACAAAATCTAAGTACAAAAATTATGCTAAACATTCTAAAACAAAACAAGCTCAATAATGAATTACACCTAGAAAAAATTCATCGGTAGATGAAGAACACACAAAGGTTAGAGACTTTCTACACTCATTCATAATCTTGCAAACAAAAGACTAAATTATGCGTTTATCCAAAAACTCAAATTGAAAATACAAATGCAAGAATCACAAGGGCTTTTCAAGGTTGTAATATGTCTTGGTTAACAAACAAGTGATAATTCCTAAAGCTAATCGAAACAAAAACTTGCCTAAACCTAAGGGAGCAATTACTTCCACAAAGTTTCAAACAATAGAATTTCAATCAAATTTCTTCTTCATCCCAAATTTCACACCAACACACATCACTTATCATCACAATATTATTCCATACTCTTTTTATTTTTATTTTTCGTAACTTTTTCATCTTTTTTCTTTCTTTTTCTAATCTTTTTTTTTCTCCAGTTGTTTTCCTTTTTCTTTTCACAACCTCATAGAAACCACAATATAAATGAGCAAATATTGATCTCCCATACTTAAATTAAACCAACATCAATGTGTGAATACTCCATATTTTTTAAGACAAGGCAAAAATTCATACAACAACGCAAAGTTGAGGGTTTAAAAAACAAAGAAATCAACATCCATACAGAAAAGGTGAATTGAACACTCATAGACAAGTATCAAGTTCAAAGAAACATGAATATTGACAAACGTTCAAAGGGGTTAACAAATGATCACACACTCACAAGGTGAATTAAATATTTGACCAAAGTAGTTGTGCTCAAAATCAAACAAAATGTCTTGATCTTTTTCATGCATTCATCCAATCAACACAAAATAAAAGATCAAGCATAATAAAGTCCAATTAAAATAAGAATTTTGTCCTTCAGTATATATAAACAATGGAAAGCTTCTTCACATTTGGGGTAAAAAAGGAACTAAAAGTGATTCAAGTCATGAGCAAGTATTGCAAAAAGAATGAATGACATGGTAATTATACAAATGAAAAGTTTCCTAAAATTTATGCTATAGAAAACGATAAACGAGTACTTAGCGTGTACCAACTTTAAAACATTATCATTATCATACATCTGAAAGTTGAATCAATCAAACTCAGAAAATCACCTCAAAAGTATTCAAGTTACCTAACCAAAATCGAAATACAAACACCAAACAAAAGAATTAGAAAAATCTCAAAATTTACAATATTTTCAACGAACAAAATTCCTCAAGATAAACACGACAAGCTTACGGAAAAAAATTGATAAAACAAAACAAATACAAACAATGATACGAAAATCGGGTGAAAATAAATTAATAAGTTGAAAAGTGAAGAATTGAAATTTAGAACATGTCCTATTTCAACTTGTTAAAACATAAGTCACCACACATATAAACAAATACAAATAAAACATGCTTGCTTTACGTCATAAGCTTGATGTCTTTATCGTGTGAGCTAATAACCTTATCTCTTCATGGCATGGTATTGTCACACCGCGCAAACCTAAAGAAAGTGTCCAAACAACCACACAACAAACGTTACAAAAACGAGATAATTCACAACAATACGTTGAAACAAAGAAAAACACATATATGAAAAGTAAACAAAAAGCATTTATAAGTAAATGCACAGATATACATATACAAGTTTATGTCAAAGTCTATACAACAAATACATTATTTACAAACCTCAAAAACAAAGAAATTATCGCGATGCAAAACAATAAAAACCAATCCCCGGCAACGACGTCATTTTGCGGAAGCGGTAAAGCGGCAAGCAAAACGTAAAACATTATTTTTACCGGGTGATATATAGGTTATATCTTATCGTGTCCACAAAGATTGGTTAATGATTATCTATTCGACAATTTTATCGTTAATGAGTTTGAGGTTTGAGTGTGTTTAAAGGAAAAGGTTATCAACATAAATTAAATGTATAAAAACAAAGAAAATGATAAACTTATCAAGAGTGCATATAATATACTCATCACAAACTTAAACATATATATCAATTATACTCAACCTACAATACTCATCATATCATCATGTGTCAAACACAACACCCACTCTACCATTTCGGTGGTGATCTCTCAACCAATCTCAACAACACAGAAGTCAACCGTGCTACTCGCGTCGACGATTACTCAGAACGACACAACTAACACAGAGCCATTAATCCCAGACACTAAAGTGAATAATAACACTAAATATAACTCTAGAATCTAGACACTATTATACAATAATCCTATATAAGAATTCAAGCAATATATCTCTATAACAATCCAAATCCCAACCACAGAGTAAAGTAAGTTTTATACAACGCCAAGGGCGACAAATATACATGAGTTCAAAGTAAATACATATACAAACCTAAACAATAGAGAATACACAAATAAAAAGAGAAATGAACTACAAATTTACCAGTTTGTCAGCGTCGATCGATGAGCAATCCACCCTGGACCATCCGTATGCGAGCTCCATAGTTGTTATCTAAGCTAATCATAACAAAAAATGAAGGTTGATGGAGTTGGGATCAAAAATACCCAAAACCATACCTACTAAATCTGTTTGAAACCCTATTTATACACTTTAAAACCCGTAGGGAGCGCTTAGCCCGGCTTGTGGGCGCATAGCGCGGTCTGTGCTGTGTTGAAAAAATATCAGCACTTGTTTTCGCCATAACTTGAGAACCGTAACTTCGAATGACGCACGATTTGAAGCGTTGGAAAACTTATTCAATGATCTATCTAACCATACCTAAATATCAACCAAATTGATAATTTTTATCATCATTATTTTGAGCCTTATTCTTTGATGAATTGTTAAAAATTGCACTTTTGAAGCTTAGCCTTTGGCCTTTATTACTCAATGCTCCGATTATGAATGAATACCTACAAAAGAGATGAAAAACTATCAAATGATACAACATTTACACAAAACTCGATGAAATATAATTTATACATAATTATATAAAAAGAGGGGAACTATTCAAGGATATTAACAAACAAGAGTCGAAAAGTGCCACAAACTAACTATTCAAAACACGACTTTTTGGCACCTAACAAACTCTCCCCAACTTGAAACATTGTTTGTCCTCAAACAAAGTCAAATAACCTAAACAAACCAAAGAAAAAATCCAAGAATCGTGAAGTTAAAAGTTTCTAAAACGGAAAACAAATGTATGGTTCAAGAAAAAATGCACATGCAAAGTACATACTTACCACAATCCTTCAACGACAACATGAAAATGAAACAAATTCTAAGTACACAAATCATACTAAGCATTCTAAAACAAAACAAGCTCAATCATGAATCACACCTAGCAAAAATTCATCGATAGATGAAGAACACACAAAGGTGAGGGACTTTTGACACTCATCCATAATCTTGCAAACAATAGACTAAATTATGCATTCATCCATGTTTGGGGAAACCGGTTTCTATCTCGTGTTTTGGTTTCCAGAACTGGCATTCAGTAGGGGAAAACGATTTCCATATTTTGGGAAACCGGTTTCTAGTGCAAAATTTTGATTTTCCAATGCTGTCTTGACAGCTAGTTTGTGTTTGTGTTTATTTTGTGTTGTGTTGTGACACATTATAAATACTCCTTATTGTAATATATTTAGTAATGCCATTGTGAATAATAATATTTTCTTCTCAATTACTCTCTATCTCTCTAATCTCAATTACCCTCTAAAACTTCATCTTCCCCAATTAACCAATTCTCCCAATTTCATCATTGATTCATCAAGATAGCTTTATGTATGTTCTAACATCTAGCATTAAGATCCTAGGTTCTGATTCATTAATCTACTGCAAACATGTGAACCACCGATTGAATTCATACCAACCTCCCTATTCTTGATTCGAAGAACTATGACAAACGGTGCAAACAAATGAAATTTTTGTTTAGGTATCATGAAGTCCTTGAAGTGGTGAAATAACTCCACTTGTTGAAGAATCTACAATAGCCCAGCAAACTACCTTCAAGGAAGAGAAAAAGAAAGACTACAAATATCTCTTCTTGATACATTCTTGCATCGACAATGACAACTTTGAGAAAGTTGGAGATTGTACGTTGGCAAAGCAAGCTTGGGAGATTTTGAAGAAAGCCTATGAAGGAGCCAACAAAGCGAATTTTGTGAGGTTACAAACTCACAAGAGGCAATTTGAGTTGGTGAAAATGGAAGAAAAGGAACCGATTAACGACTATTACGCGTATAACACGTTAGGTGAATCAAATGAAGGCTTGCATTGAAATTGTTTCGGTGCAAAATGTGGTGGCTAAAATCTTGCATTCTTTAACATCAATATTTTACAACATAGCGGTGTCAACATAAGAGTCAAAGGATCTTATCACTTTGAGCAAGGAGGAGCTTTAAATCTCATTAGAGGCACATGAACAAAGGATGAATGAAAGGGGAAATGACAAGGCCAAAGAGGAAATTGCGTTGCAAGCACAGTTCAATGAGAAGAACAAGAGATCGAAAGGCAAGTGGTCTTCGAGGAGCAAGGCGAATTTCCTGAATTTTGCTGGAAAAGATCCACAAAATTCAAAGGGCTCTATAGCACAAAGAGGACAGAGCATCTCCAAAAGTGGTGGTCAAGACAACAACAACAAAAGGTATGACAAAAGTAATGTAAAGTGTTTTAATTGTCATAAATTTGTTCATTTCACAAAAGAATGCAATGCGAAATCGAAAGAAAATCAAGGGGATGAGGCCAAAGTTGCAAGGCAAAAGGTAGAAGATGATGATACGCTTCTTGTCATGATCAAGGAGGAGAACCATGGCATTAGAGAGCTGCTGGACAACAACAGTAAAGGTTGTTAAGGGTTGTGCAACAATGCTGACAGTGCAATTTTTTTTGCACAAACGAGTTTGGAATGAAACACAATGGCAACCTTTCGAGATGGAGTCCAAGGCAGTGATGAGTGGTACTTGGATTCTGGTTGTTCAACTCATATGACGGGTATAAAGGATTGGTTTGTGAAAATCAATCAAGCTACGAAGAATATAGTAAAATTTGCGGATGGCACCACTTTGGCGGCTGACAGTGTGGGTGATATTTTGATTATGAAGAGGTATGAGAGTCATTCCTTGATCAAAGATGTGTTGTACACTCTTAGAATTAAATATAATCTCTTTAGCATGGGCCAATTACTTGATAAGAATTACACAACTCGCATGGAAAATAAGATTTTGCGCGTTTTTGACTGAAACAAAGTCTTAATCCTTAGAGCACCCATGGCTGCAAATCGTACCTTCAAGATAAAAGACCTCGACGCCTTACAAAGGCATGGTATGGTGGTCGGACTGCCCAAGATAAATTTTTCAGCTGAGATTTGTGAAGAGTGTGTGAAAAGGAAGCAACACAAGAATAGTTTCATCAAGGATGTGGGTCATAGGACCAAACAACATCTTGAGGTGGTGTATTTCGACATGTGTGGTCTAATACAAGTTGACTCATATGGAGGAAATATGTACTTTATCACTTTTATTGATGATTTTAGTAGGAAGCTATGGATTTATCTTATAAATAGGAAGGATGAGGTGTTTGATGTGTTCAAACTTTTTAAGTCCATGGCGGAGCGACAAAGTGGTCACAAGTTGAAAATTCTCAAAACGGATGGTGGAGGTGAATATACCTTAAGTGAGTTTGAGAATTATTGTGATAATGAGGGTATAGTGTGTGGAGTTGTTCCACCTTATCCGACTCAGAAAATGGTATCACCGAGAGAAGAAATTGCTCAATTATGAATATGGTTTGTTACATGTAAAAAGGGAAGAACTTGTCGAATGAACTACGGGGTGAAGAAGATTCTACAGCTGCTTATTTGTTGAATAGGTGCCCAACTAATAAGTTAGACAAAGTGACATCATAAGAGGTATGGTCTGGTTAAAATTGATCTTGATTAATTTAAAGGTTTTCGGTTCGATAGCATTTCGACATATTCCGGGTCAACTTCGGAAGAAGTTGATAACAAAGGAGAGATAATGTTGCTTGTTGGTTATCATCCTACCAGAGGCTAGAGATTGTTTGATATGAGTAGCAAGAAGACCGTAATTAGTCGAGTTATGGTAGTGGACGAGCTGATGCTGTTTGACAGTAAAAAAATGCATAAGACAACAGTAGAAACCAGTTTCTCAACAGAAGGAAACCGGTTTCCCTCATGTTTTTTGCATATTAAAGGCACTGGAATGTAATTTATGGAAACACAAACCGGTTCCCCTGATCCTGGAAACCATTTTCCACCAGAAAATGCATAAACTCAACAGGTTACAGAACCAGTTCTGAATCTGATCGAATTTGAGAATGGTGAATCCAGGAGATGACCGATAAGACATAAAGGTCTAAATTAGAGGCTCCAAGATTGTGAAGTATTCCATGATAATAAGATCAATAATGATGGTGACCTTATACAGTTTACGCTTATGGCCGAATCCGAGCCGGTGAGCATGGAAGAGGCATCAAGCAACTCAAAGTGGGTGTGTGCGATAAAAGAATAGATGGAATCCATTGAGAAAACAGTACTTGGGAGCTAGTTGATTTACCAGAACGAAAGAAGGCAATCTAAGTAAAATTCCTCTATAAAGTGAAGGCAAATCTTAAAGGCGAAATTGTCAAGCATAAGGCTTGACTAGTGGCGAAAGGATTTTCGCAAAGAGAAAGTATATACTAGGATGAGGTATTTTCTCTGGTGGCTAGATTAGAAATGATATGACTGATTGTTAGTATTTCCAATAGCAAAAATTGACCGATGTATCAAATGGATGTAAAATCCGCATTTTAGAATGATCCACTTGAGGAGGAAGTCTATGTAGAGCAGTCTCATGGTTTTGTGGTGAATAATCAAGAAGGAAGAGTCTACAAGTTAAATAAGTCACTCTATTGTTTGAAACAAGATCCTAGAGCTTGGAACAAACATATATACTTTTCTTATTAAGGTTGGCTTCAAGAAGTGTGTATCCGAACATAGTGTTAATGTGAAAACGGATGCAAGCAAAGGTGTGATTACACTTTGCTTATATGTGGACGATCTATTGATTACGGGCAACAATGAAGAGTTCATTTCCAAGTTCAAAGGTGAGCTTATAGAATAATTTGAAATGAATGACCTTGGCACTATGGCTTACTTTCTTGGCATAGAGTTCCACAAGTCAAAATTAGGACTGCTCATGCATCAAAGAAAATATGTTCTAGAAATATTGAAGAGGTGTGATATGGAGCATTGTAATGCTGCCAATACACTAGCGAAAGCAAGGTTGCAACTGTCCAAGAGTGAATATGAGGATGATGTGGATCCAACTCAATATAGAAGGTTGATTGGATCGTTACGTTACTTGTTTAATACGCGGCCAAATTTGGAATTTAGTGTCGGTATTGCAAGTAGAGTCATGAAAAGACCGAAGGTTTCTCATTTGGCAGAAGTTAAGAGGATCCTTCGCTACATCAAAGGTACTCTTGGCTGCGAAATTCTCTTTCCCGCAGTTGATACAGGAAACATTTGCGAGTTACTCGGTTACACAGATTCTAATTGGTGCGGAGATAAAGATGGTCGAAAGTCTACAACTGGTTATGTCTTTATGTTCGGCGGAGCTCCAATCTCTTGGTGCTCTAAAAAGGAACCTATGATGGCTCTCTCTCTCTTCTTGTGAGGTCGAGTATACTGCTACGACGATGTGTGTGTGGCAGGTTGTGCGACTAATGAATATGCTTAAAGGAGCTGAACAACAATGATGTAAAAGATGGTACGCTATTTGTTGACAACATCTCAGCTATTAACCTTGCAAGGAATCCTATAGCACATGGGAGGAGCAAGCATATAGATATGAGATTTTATTACATGAGGGAACTGGTATGTGTAGAATAATTGAAGCTAACTTATTGTCGAAGCGAAGAACAACTTGCGATTTTGGTAACGAAGACAGTGACAAATGAAGTGTTCAAGAGGCTTATGAGGAGTTTGAGCATGAGGAATGTTGAGCACTTGACTTAAGGTTGTGTATTGGATGTTACATATAAGTCAAATGCCAATTGGAAGCTTCTGGAAGCTGTTTTGGAAACAACTTATTTGGAAAGTCATTTTTATGCAGTTCTGGAATCTTGTGTTTCGAAGAAGAAACCAGTTTCCATGTTTGGGGAAACCGATTTATATCTCTTGTTTTGGATTCCAGAACTGACATTCAGTATGGGAAACCGATTTCCATGTTTTGGGAAATCGGTTTCTAGCGCGAAATTTTAATATATTTAGTAATGTCATTGTGAATAATAACATTTTTTCCTCAATTACTCTCTCTCTCCCATATCAATTACCCTCTAAAACTTTATTTTCCCCATTAACCAATTCACACAATTTCATCATTGATTCACCAAGATAGCTTTGCGTATATTCCAACTAACTTTAAAGATATCTTTGAGTTTTCAACAAGAATTCGTGAGAAAGCGTAGGAGTGAGAAAATAAATTTCCTATTTCATTCAATTGATTTTGTTTGGGTGTATCTTTCGGCAGCTATTCAATATGTCCATAAGCCTTCCAAATACACTCATTTGACATCTAGAGCGTGAGGTTATGAATAATAATGTAATTGATACATGCCAAAGATAACTTTTAAATACGACATTTAATAGATGAACATTTTTTTGTGTGAATATTTTCAAATTTTTTAGAAGTTTGTGAAAAATTAACATGGTAAAAAAAGGTAAAATATCCTTTTTTGTCTGTTAATTTTTACTCAGGGTCCAGTTTGATCCCTTAATTTTTAAAAAGTTCAAATCGATTCTTTCACTATTAAATTGGTGTCATGTTTGTTCATTGGTGTCATGTTTGTTCTTCCGTTAGTGAAGGTTATAAAAAGTTTTCCACATAACTTAGATGAATGCTAATATGGATATAACATGGATGTAATGTACGCGTGGCATTAAGTCATAACAAAAGTCCTCAAAATTCTAAGAAAAATTACCTAAGCTAGGAATTGAATCCAAATTCCCTTGATTCTTAAATAAGAGAGTGCACCACTAGATTAATTTGTTACTTATGTTTAATATTTCAACTCAGATATATATTAACATTCTTATTTTAATACAACAGTAAAAGAAGCAATTAAGAATGCATAAAATCAGTGCCGACCCACCTAGGCAAATTTTTAAATGAAAATTTATATAATATTTGATTAATTGATTATATTTTGCAAAAACTTATTTTTCAATGCAAAATTCATTTATTCTATAATCGTAGTTGTTTTATTTATTATTTTTAAAACAATTATAAAGCTAGTCCATTTTTTTAAATTGATCTAAAAATCCAACCATGTTTTTTAGTTTTAAATTTTTCGACTAAACAAAATAAAAATGATAAATAAATTAAATAAAAAATATTTGAACAATAAAACTTATTTGTTAATATATATTGAGTGTAGGTTCTCTCAAAATAAAATTATTGATTAAAATACAGTCTTTAAAATATTATATTGTTACATAAAACTGCCTACTAAATACAAAATGAAAAATTACATATTATAAAACATTAAGATTCACATTTATAAAACAATATATTTGGCCATTCAAACAGATTAAAGAAATTGATAAGCACATTTATAAATACATACAACTGTCCCTGCACCATTTGTTCCAGCAGTAAAAGAATAAACACAAATATTTTTAGTACCCCTTAGAATAATTATTAATCATCTGCGGTAATTTGGCTCAGTGGTACTGAGAATTTGACCGAAAGAATTTAAATGACGAAGATTAAAATGGACTCCGAAGTAAAGTTAAATGATTAAAAAAAGTATTTTGTTTAAAAAGAATAACTCTTTAATTTAGGGATTATTCATTATATTTTAGAACATCTTCAATAGTGCAACTCATTTTTGAGTTTTTTTTTGGGATCCATTAAGCCACATCATCTTAAAGCAACTCACGCAATTTTCACTCTAATGATACAACTCTAAAGAACTTATATTGGGTCCCACAATTTTCTTTTATATATTAATATTCTATTCATATTAAATAAATTAAAATTAAAATAATAATTTAAATTATATAAATTAAAAATTAATATAAAATAAATTAAATTCAAATTAAATTTAAAATTTAGAATAATAATTAAAATTAATCTCAAATACATGACATATAATTAAAAACAAGATTCAGATGCTCGACTATATAATTAAACTTAAATTTAAATACATGACATATAATTAAACTTAAATATAAAATTAATCTCAAATACATTACATATAATTAAACTTAAATTTCTTCATCCTCGTGCCCAAAACGTTCTCAAATATGCTCGATTAGATCTCTCGGATTTTTTTTTAACAGAACGCCTTTGTTCTTTTTCAATTGTAATATTTTCAATACTAACTTGAGTTGAAAATTGTGGAACTTGACGTTCAGACATAAACCCATTTGGTGTTTCGGGTTCATGATGAGAAAAATTCATCCATGAGTATTTATTTGTGGTCGAAAATACATATTTTGGTTGTTTGGTGACGGAAAAAATACGGTAGAGTTCGTTGGCGGTGAGGGAAATTGAAAATTTTGAGGATTAGAATTTTGCATGAGATGGAACATAGATTGTTGAAAATTATATTGATTAGGGTCCACTTGACCTTAACAATAATAATTTGAACTAAAGAGATGAAAAATTTGGTAAAATATATGATCAATTGAAGGCTAATAAAATAAAATTGTGAGAGAAAAATTTAAATTATTATGAGTAAGAAATAAATTTGTGAGATAAAATTTGAGTAACATTTGCTTCTACTTATAATCAAATAAATTATTTAAAAAAGAAAGTAAAAAGAGCTGTTACCAACAGCTATAAATTTTATTATTATTTTATTAAAATGACTGTTGCATTGTGTTTATACGTTGCATTGCGTGGCGGAACATTTATTTCTCACTTTTGGTTTCAGCTGGCGTACACAACGGTAAAAGAAGCCATTGGAGATGGCCTTATATATTATTTACGCATCTTGACGAAATTTTAAAAATATCTGTAAATATTGGATTTTAAAATTCGAACGAGTGTAAATATACAATAAACCCTGAAACACACCAACACAAATGTATAAAACAAATTTGAATATTAATATTCAAATTCTTTCATGTTATCAGAAAATCATAATAAATTTTAAATCAAAGCACAAAATCATGCCATCAAATTTTTTGAATTGTGAAATTTGGAATATCCACTATTATTAGAAAACATAAGCAATTTCATACATAAGATCTGGAATACACACTGTTAACAGAAAACATAAGCAATTTCATACGTGAGATGGAGGAAACAAAAATTAACATAAATATTTGTTATCACATAAACAAAATACATTATATTACATAGATATTTGTTAACATAGAATCTAACATCACATCTCATGCTTTAGAGATGGTTGAAGATGTTTCAACATCTTTAAAATATTGTCGACCGATCTCACGATTGTCACATCCAATTCGACCAGACTCTTTCTTTCGTAATGCTGAAACGTACTCCACATAATACTTAGATCTCCAGCCGTCTTTAACTCAAAGTTTTTGAACTTCAATTTTCCTTTGTTATCAATTAAGTGTGAACAATACTCGATCTTAACCACCCTTCAATTGTCTAGGCAGCACAAAAAACTATCCAGTTTGGATTTTAGAATTTTAAAAGAGGTGTCCTTTGTAACTTTAAATTCAAGACGGAGACTCACGACATTGAAGTAAACACATGCGAGATACAAATATTGAGACATTATCGGTGTTTTGGATAGTTAAATATACATAAGAGACATATTTAAACAATTTCTAAATAAATAAATAAGGACCATACAGAAGCTATCATGTCTCAGGTATCATTACAATTTTTGAAACCTAGATTGAATTAGGTATAAATAAAGGTTTGTCTGGATATTAGAATATGGGATGACCCTTTTACGTATGAAAGAATAACACAAAAATAAATATGATTTGTCTGGAATTTGAAATTTGGAATCATCCATTACAGAAGTTCATCTTGTAGGCAGACACTTTTATAGACAAACTTCCCAATTTTTATACAAGTTATGTTAGAAATAAAACACATAAAAATGTATCAGAATTACATTATTGAAAGTCATCCAATACACATAATGCGCTCGACTGGATTTTAAGGTGAGCCATTTCAAAGTAGGTAAAATGTTTATGAGAAATCATATATTATCAGATTGATACACACCCCGTTATATGCATTTTCTATAAGGTGACCCATTTATGGGAAACACAACCATTTTTCCATTGGTGATGGACCACTAACACAAGGAATAAGAGATGCATGAACTTCATCGAGATATTATTTTTTCGCGTATAGCATTGTGAATGATTCTTTATGTGCCTTAAATTATCTGATAAGATGTTTACAAGCAAATGTATCATTCTCCTCTTTTTTACCCAAAAAGTTGAAACAACGCGATAACCACAATTACTTTCACCCTTCAAATTTACAATCCGGTCAATATTTTTGTGCATAAAAATCAACATCTCTTTAACGTGTATTATTTTTGGTAAATATGGTGATAGTGGTGAAGACGATGTTATAGTGATGTAAGCACCTTTGAAAGAACTTTTGGATTGTGAAATTGGAGAGTTCATAAAAAAGTGTGAACATATTTAATAGGATTTAGACAATTTGGTTAAATTGTCACCCAATATTGATAGGACGTTATTAGGAGCTCCTTTTGTTTTTATCGGTTCTATGATTGATTTCAAATATGTTATTTCAAGATATATAACCTTCACCATTTACTGTTTGATGTGAAGTTTCATGATATCATTAACTTTCAAAAAACTTCTTTGAATTACCTCTCATTTTGTCATGAGAGATATATTTAACTTGTTCTCTTCCACTACTCCATCATCATTAAACTGAAGTCTTTTTCAGTGCGAGCAAACCTCAACCATATGTATGTGCCTATGAAGTTTAATCTTTGTGGAAATTAAACACACATATGGAAGACCATACACCCTCTTAAGTGGACAACCACCTTTTGAGCTATTTGAACATGTTTTCTCTACTCGCTTAACTTCGTGTTAAATATAGTTAAATCCCGCTTGTGATTCTGACTAATTCTGAATAAAGATTTTGAATTTTGAATATGTGTTCTACTAGTAAGATACTTGGACCAAATGATGTTTGAATCTTGCTGTGTTGATTCTAAATCATTTTGCTCACTAATTCCCAGCCCATACAAATTCCATTTACTAGATTCAATATGGCATGAGAAGATTCAACCCTATTGGTAGTAGTGTTTCCCTAACCTAGTCGGTCCAAAGACATATAATTTCCTCCTTCACCAGATCTAAAACCGTTGTTTCAACATATTTCAAGAAACACAGGTATGTCATGTAACGCCCCGAATTTAATTAATTATTTAATTAAATTATATGAGAAATTAATTATTGGAATTTAGTCGAAGTTGGATTTATCAGTAGAATTATAAGGAGCATTAATAAATTGATAAGTTGATTTAGGGTGATTAAGTGAATTTTCGGAAGTTGGGATTAATTAATGATGAATTAATTTTATTATAGAATGTTATTGGAAATAATATTAGAAATAAGTGTGGATTAATAGAATTATTTAATTAGGGCCTATTTGGTGTTAGGAACATAGAACGGAGGTGTGAAAATTAACTCAATAGAAATATTATTATTATTATTATTATTATTATTATTATTATTATTATTATTATTATTATTATTATTATTATTACTACTATTATAAGTTGGATTTAATTATAAGAGATATAAAAGGAGAATTATAAGGGTTTAGTGAATATTTTTGGGAAAAAGTTGTACGTGGGTGAAAGAAAAGAGGAACAAGGGTTTAGAGGGAACTGCTGTAACACCCAATATTACCCAAGGTTTTATATGTAAAAAAATCAGAGTAATTTAAAAAGTCATAAACTCAATACTGAGGCATCACACCTTAAAAATCAAATCACTTTAAACAGTTTGCTTTAAAGTTTAAATCTCGGATACATAGCATCGTCGAAAAACATAAATTGATTCATAAAAATCAAAACATCTTCTTTATTAAACTTCCTTAACAAATCATATTTTCATAAAATATGATTCTTATTTACAAAAGGAAAAACAACAAAAGAACAACAACAAGACAACATAATTATTCCCCCCGAGTGCTACGTATCAGAGCGACACCGACTCTAATAGCACTATAAACTCCGTCTTCATAACTCGCACGTTACCAATATAAAGGTAAAAACAAGTAAAGGGTGAGCTACTCCAAAACATATAATTAAAGGCATGATAATATATATATATATATATATATATATATATATATATATATATATTATTTGGAATCATAAAAGATATAGATTAAAAAGGCATTTCAACACATATCCAAAACTCACTTACTCTAATCGTCATTGAAATGTGTATAATCTACACTTTATCGCCATAACCTCATCGGCATAAATCATCACAACAACACATAAATGTTCATCACCACGAAATCGTCACAAGTTAATACATCACTAATCAACACGGCAATCATAAACAACAACATTAAACAATGCTAATAACATAAGAAACATAAATAAAATCATCACAAATTGGCTAAAGCCCATCGTCGCTTTTGGCATAAAATGCCATCGTCACAAACATCATCACAAACATCATCACATCATATTTGCATTAAGCATTTCATCAAGTTAAATCATCGCAAAACTCATCATTTAAATTCATCGCAATTCAACATCATCCATCAATTAAAACCCACGCCAAACAACTCACACATAAACATAACCGACTCCATGAGACACGACTATGTTATACATGTGGTACCCGTCGCTTTGTCCATATTTAGGAACACTTGGCATAAAGCCCATCGTCGCTTGGAATAAAAGCCTCGTCGCTTGGCATAAAAGCCCTCGTCGCTAATGCAATGTATGTGACTCGACAATAAAACAACACAACACAAAAACATCATCGTCGCTCATCAAGATTGGCATAAAGCCCACATCGCCAAAATTTATCCACATCAAGATAAATATATCAACGCATCATAATTGCATCATGCCAAAACATCACCAATAATTCATCATCATCAAAAGTCATGCATTCACAAATCGGAAGCATTTATTAACAACATCAATATAATTATCACATCGTCATGTACAAAGACATATATCATCGCATCACATATCATCAAGTATTCATTAATAAATACACGCAAACATTATGTTTAATCACACCACATCATTATCAATTAATTCACTATTGAATTAGTATATTGATTCTAGTCATTAAGTATACTACTAGTCCACAATACGACCACTAGCCGGCTCCTACTATTTCAACACTACTACGATACCTCGGCTAACCAAAACATCATCCGCTATCATCAACCATTTTGCTCTTGTCGGTATTCGTATAATCCACTTAATCCAACTTAATTTAATAAAACCATACAATCATATTGTCACTTCATTAATAAACTTTCCACCAATATTAATTACTTATCTTAGTTGATTCCAATGGCATACTATTTCAATTTCCCTCAAATTCCGATTAATTGACTATATCGCTTACCACTACCAACCACAAATTTTATCACATATTAGACATCATATAAATGGCACAAAATCTCCCCATTTATATGGCAAAAGTATAACCCACTAAAATATACCGATCGCATTTGTTTTAAATAACAAAATGTCCGACAATACAATCTTTCCATAAGCACTCATTAATAGAATCCTCTACTGTCCTCTAAAACAATACTATTAGAAAGAATATTTCATTAGCTTTCTAACGCTTCGAACGGCACCCAAAACGGAGTTACGGTTCAAAAGTTATGACCAAAATAATTTTCAACTTTCTGTCAACAGTACGCGGCGCGCAGCCTAGTTCGGGCCGTGAACTTAACAGGTTCAGAAGGTTGGCGCCGCGAATAATGTTCGAGCCGCGAATTGGGCGAAACAGAACCCAAAAACTTGATTTTTATGTTCCCAAAACTCAATTTTAACCAAACTTCATAACCCCAAACATCTTTTATAACTAACCCACCATTTCTTGTCATCAACACAACATATATACCTCAATTACAACATCAAAACATATTTCTACCATCAATTTAGAATTTCCACGGTTATACTTCTAGTTTCTACAAGCTAGAACCTAAAACACCCACAATCCATACTCCTAACTCAAATTTTCTAAGTCATTTCAACAATCACACATACAACTCATAAACCACAACATCAATTTCTATCCCAAATTCACAATATACCTATCAAACCCTAATTATAGGAAGTGGAAAATCAAACCCCTTACCTCTAGCTTGGTTGATTTCAAGATGCTCCAACAAAACCCCAACCTCATGCTTGTTCTTGATCTCCTTCTTCTTCTTCTTCCCAAAACCCTCTCTTTTTTCTCTCCAAGCTTCAATGTTCAAGTTTGGCTTTGGTGTGCTATGTTGGAAAGAAAAACAAGGAAAATGTTTTTATGGTATTCTTACTAGTAAGCCAAGGGTGAAAAACCCAATCTCTTCAATTGCTCCCCACACCCGTAACTTATTTTTATATATAACACACTAATAATATTTAATCATATTATTAATCCAATTAATTAAAATAATTCCGGGGAATTAAATATCGGTCCGAATAATATTTTACCGAACCGAACGGAATAAAAACCGGACCGAACGACACGTCGCCAAATATATTAATAGATATATCGATTAATATAAATATTCTCATCGCCAAAACAATCGTCAAACGGTAACTCAAAAATATTAATATAATATAATATTAATTAAAACGGGTGTTACAACTCTCCCCTACTTATAAACTTTTCGTCCTCGAAATTTCGACCAAAACGAATAAATCGGGACATGCCTACACATTCGTTCCCTAAATCCTCGCGTCAATTAAACAACATACAAAATACACCAAAGACAAGGGCATCTCCCTAATCACAACGTCCAGTCAAGAACAACCATGCCGAGATGCAAAGCCCATACAATGCACTCGAAAACCAATTTGCAACCTAACAACCAAACAAGTCGCCGACACATTGGTTCACTCGAGAACTAAACAAACAAGATCGATACCATCCTAACGTCTCAACCATAGAATTAGTCACACACTCGGACCAACACCTCGAAAACGAGTCACCAAAGATAGGAACATAAAGTCCTACGATACAACACCGACACCATCGCTAAAACGAAAACAACAAAATGGTTATACAAACCAAAACTGAAACAATCAGAATAGGATAGCACCACGCGTGCTACGCAAACACGAAAAAGATGCTTTCATTCATGCATAAGCACGAACTCAAGAATTACACTTGCAGTTATCGCTTTCATTCTAGAAAATCACAAGGTCACATCATCCTTGTAGATTACCAACGTACAACCCTTGAACAATAACAAGTTACTCAAACATAACCGAACTGCGATGCACCACTCATTCTAGGGCTTATACTGACGACTTGCGACTATAACTCACTAGTCCAAATCAGAAAATCTCGCATACTCGCTAAAAATTCAATGCTCGATATCTAAACCATGTTGCGTCACTTTTACGCATATGATGCCAACCGTAAGACAACTTGGTTAATCCTTAACTTCACAATTACTCAGAATGGATACGTTCAAAGCGTACACCCACCAGGACATCTCGTAACATCGGTCTTATCAACTCGAAAATCACTCTTTCATTCTTGATTGATCAACGTCCATTGATCTCTAAAATACACGACATAGCTTGACATTTTCAAATATTGTTCAAATATTCACTTGTGAAAGTTCGACGTATACACTTGACTTCAACGAAGTCTCCCTTTATAACAATTCAATTCCCAAAATTTGTATTAAGTAATCACCATCCTCACACCGTCGCAACGATCAATACACAGGTTTCTTATTCGAAACACCTATCATAACTTTCAATCTTCCAAAGTGGTAATTCAAACCAAAACACTCTCTCAAGAACTCTACCCATCAACGTCGTCTCATACTACTGTAATTACAAAACAGGTTGGACTTAGAACCATAACATAAATTTTATGGAATCCAACATGAACACCGTCGCGACCGTCTTCAGTCACAAATATAACACTTCCCTTTATAAAACATCAAGCATCTTAAGGTACCTGTGGCTACCAAACCATCTCAAAATTCTTTACCGTCAAGACTTATCTTAGTCGTAATCTAACAGTCCACCGCGGCCATTAGTATCCGATGAAATCCATATGTTAGTAGTGAACAAATCCTCGAATCAGATATTCTTGGGTTATCCGCGATATCAGCATACTAAACTCAACACCAGACGAAGTCTCTTTATAGATCGTACTCAAACTTTGAATTGTCTTCAACAATTTCAATCTTCTCGTCGTTAACATCTGCACCTTTAAGATTTCAAATGAGCACAACCGCATCAAACTCTAACTCACGCGTCCGACAAATTTTCCTTATGAAAATCAAATCGTTCCAAGGTAGCAATACACTTTTTCCAACTCTATGTCGAAATACACCTTAAGTCCAGAATGAAATATCACCATACACCGCACAAGGTTCTTCAGTACTAAACAAGACCAAAATCAAAGCATTCGCTAAACTTCTTACTGACTTAAACAAAATTCGCTTCCCATTGCGAAGTCCAAATAGCGACTCAACCATCTCAAGTCGAGGTACCCACGATCAATACCAAATTATAAAAAGATCTTCCATCAACCTCATAAAGCTAATCATCCAAAACAAAGGAACTTCTAAGCTCTGAAATACCTCTTGAGGTCTCCTACAAAATACAAAATAAATCTTCGCGGAACTGTCCAAAATATCACCGACTAAGTCGCTTACTTAAGGCACTCACGTCCAACAGTTCAAAACTCTATCTTTAGAATACTCGACATGCACAGGTGTAACTTCACTACTGATAACGCAAAGCTCGGATGCTTGCTACAATTTCCTTAACTTGATGTGAACCAAATAATATCCATGAACACGAAATAACTCTTACAGCTACTCATGAGAGTACTGTCTGAACATCCCAAAATCATACCTGACGCCTTAGTCACACTAATGACGTCAACAAATACTCGTCAGGACCATACACTATCTTGAAAAGCATTGTCTAAACATCTCCAACTCTCACACTAACCCGTAGGCAGCCAGACCTCACATCGATCTCACTAAACACAAAAGCTCCACATGACTGATTTATCCAACATCAGTCCTTGGGAGTAGACACTTGCCCTCAATATCCACTTTGTTCCTTGCCTGCAAACGACACACCAACTCGGGCAACCTTTGCTCTTCTCAAACAACACCACCGGCGCACTCCACGGCGACCCGCTCGAATAAACAAACAAACTCTACTAAAACCAACCTTCAAGTTGACTTTTCAATCTTCGATTAATATAAATATTCTCGTCGCCAAAACAATCGTCAAACGGTAACTCAAAAATATTAATATAATATAATATTAATTAAAACGGACGTTACAACTGCCGCCGAAATAGGAACTGTAGACCGGAAAGCCAAATCAGAATTCGATCAGAAACTATAGAGAGACCGTCAATCTAAGGTAAGGGTGGGGTTCTAACTCTCTAAACGGGTTTATGATGAATGGTATGTGGGATGAAATTGTATGGAATTATCTCGGTTTATTTGTGTGTGGTTTATGTTGCAAAATGATGAATTTTATATAAGTTGGAATACTGTCGTTGTTGAATTGATCGTGCAATTGAACTAGTTGCTGCAATATAATTATTGGAATCCTGGAATAATGAGTGGTGATTTAATTGTATAAATTATGACGAGAAATTGAATCGTATGATCGCAGAAAAGAGGAAAAATTGCAGGTACCTAGGTATAGGCCACACGTGGTGGCCATGAGATGTGGTGGTGGGACCCACCTGGTGTAGGAGGCGGTCGCCTCTTGTGGCCCTAGAGGGTGAGGGAGGGCGCCTTGGTTGGAGATAGAGAGAAAGGGTGAGCGCCCTAGGAAGCTGGGGGTGGGCGCCTCACTCCCTGTGTGCATATTTTGTCCTTTTCGTTTCTTGTTTTGTCTTGTGAGTTATTTCTAATCATTTTAACCAAGTAGTATACTTAGATGATTTAGAAGTAGCATATTTAGTACAAAAGTGTCACGTAGAATAAACTGTTGGTTTAATAGTAATGTTAGTGAAATAGTGTATTCAGTAGATTATAGAAACAAGAATTAAATTAGCTATAGAATGTATGTTTACATAGCTAAGTCTAATTAGTTATTCAATTAAGTTGTTGTAGATAAACAGTGTAGAGGTGCAATAGAAAGACTTATTAGTATGTAATATAGTTAATATTGTTTGTAGATTTAGCATGTTGCAGAATGGATTATAGCAGAAGTAATTAAACTGCAGAGTCAGTGGTAATTAAAATAGCAGTATATATTTAGTTGAATTAATTAATTGATTAAGTTAGTATATCTATGCATATTTAACAGAGTAATATATATCTAGAATTTAGTAGCATAATGAAAAATTGACAGAAACAATACCGACTAGTAGATATAAGCGGGATAATTAGTTGCTTGGAATTAACCGAAAATTGTCGTGGAAGTTCGTGTTTGTTAGTAGGTAATCGTGATTGGTTTGTTTTGTGAAATTATGTTGAGTACGTCGTGTTGTGATTTTTCTGTGTGAATTATTAGCAATGTGTATATTGCTATATGTTGTTGTTGTTTATTGCGAAGTTGCAGGATGATTTAGTGACGATATTTACCTCTATTTATTGGTAATAACAGTGATGTAGGCGTATGCCTCGTGAAGTGAATTTTATGTTGTCGTTGTATGTTATTAGTGTTGCATTACATTTGCATCTTTGTGAAGGTCTGTATTGGCGGAATTGTGAAGAAGGCTTATGCCTTGTGCCTCTATTAATTGGCAATAGTGAAGGGAACTGAAGCTCTGTTGGTACCACATGCATATGCATTGTTGTGTCTCATTTAAATTGTGTTGTTGTTAACTGTGAATTTAAGTTATGTTGTTGATTAACCGTGAAGTGAATTATGTTGTTGATTAACCGTGAAGTGAACTATATTGTTGATTGAATGTGAAGTGAATTATGTTGTTGATTGACCGTAAAGTGAATTATGTTGTTGATTAACTGTGAAGTGAATTATGTTGTTGATTAACCGTGAAGTGAACTATGTTCTTGATTGACTGTGAAGTGGATTATGTTGTTGATTGACCGTGAAGTGAATTATATTGTTGATTAACTGTGAAGTGAATTATGTTGTTGATTAACGGTGAAGTGGTTTTGTGTTGTTGTTAATTGGGAAGTTGTTATGATGTGTTAATTGCGACATGATAATTTTGTATGATTTAATCCTAGCATATTATTTATCATACACTTGTTTATATTGTTGGATATCTCACCCCTTCTGCTGATATTTTCCCTACCATGGGAAATGGGCAGGTACTCAAGGATAGCCGTGGAATGTTCGAAGTAGTATTATGAAGTTGATAGTTGTTGTTAGTTCGAATTGGTGTCATTGCTCTGATACGTAACACTCGGGGGATGAATGTTGCTTAATTTGTCGTAGTTGCTTCAATTGTTGAAGTTTATGAATAATGTGAATACTTGATCATGTTAATTCTTTAAATTAGTTTAGTTGAATAATTATGCTAAGTGAAGTTAAATAATATTAATAATATTGTGAAATGTTTTGAGGATGAATAAAAGATGTATTGTTGTTACTATTGAAGAATTACGATTCTGTGGTTTAGATTGAGTAATTGAAATAATTGAAAAGTATTGTTATAAATTCATCTATGATCTAAGTGTTATGTATTTGTATAGTTGTGACTAAATGCATGTTGTTTTGCGAAGAAATTGTGACATCCCTTGTATGATTATCTTTTCTGCACTCTGATTTAAATAACATTCGATGGGTAGATTTGGGGTGTTACATGCCACACACACCGTATTGAACAATTTGAAAAATTCGACATATAAATCTCATGTAGAAGAATTTATCATAACTTTCCTGAAATTCATTATGCTTTCAAATATTATACTAGGTTTGACCATTTTTCCATCTTCGTCCTTGATTTGCTTGTTCCCTACCATCAACTTAACTCTACCTCCATATTTTTGATTATATAATACTTACAAAATAAGGCATATGATGTATAAAACACCTTTGTAACTTAATTCATCAATACGATATCACGATAGGTGACAAACACATGTGATATGTTTCTTAGTCTTTCAACACCGTCCAACACACTCCCAAATCCAACGTAAAATTGTCCTCCTTTTCACTTTCCAAAAATACAAACCCAACTGCAAAAGTCATATCTGTAGAAGTAACACCAATAATTTCAAAAAGCGGTAACATGTACTTGTTAGTCTTATATGTTGAATCAATTATGAGAACAATGAGTAAGTTTTTGAACAACATGATGAAATCAGGATGAATCTAAAATATATATCGAATGATTTTTACCATCCTTAGAAACTCTGTACCTAGATACATAATGATCATCATTATACCTATTTTCCCCTGGTTTCTTGTGCGAACATTGTATAATGCTTAATATTTGAGACACTTTAAGGTCTTTGTCTTTTCAAAGTTAACAATATGTTTTTTGGGAGGAACCATGTTCAATGTCATGTTAGAGAAAAATTCATTCTCTTCAGAATTTACACGACATACACATGGGTGACTAACTAACTTGTAACACAAACTATGATTATGTGTATCACAAATCACATTAAATATCCATGTATTATTCACCTTGAGGTACCCGTACAACTTAAAAGGACACTCACATTTCCTCGTTCAGATGCCATTGTGTTTGAACTTCCAGATAAATGTTCTATACTTGCCACTTCTTTCACATTTCATCGTCACAAACGCCAGTCTTGTATCAAAACCAAAATTTGACCATTCGATTACACTGTCGAAACCTAATTTTGCAGTCTCCGTGTGAACCCAATAAACCATTTGTTAAGATATAACAAACTCCTATTTATTTTTAAATTGTTTTCCAACATTTACTTGGACATCACTTTGTTTAACATCTATAAATAAAGTAGTATACTAGTATGAGACAACATGGACATTAGGGTGCCTATAACTACAACTAATTATAACATAAGCAATTCCAAATTTCATAATAGAACACTCCATATTTCACTTTCTTGACATAGTATGAACATAATACGTATAAATGTAAGGATGTCAATTTGCACTCGTTAGTGGAGATCCCTACGGGGATTCCCTGTTCGGAGCCCCAAAGTTGGGGAATTTTTTTCCCCGCGGGAATGGGGATGGGGAATAAAGTTCCCCGAAACACTTTGGGGATGGGGATGACGAACATGTCCCACGCTCCGTGGAGTCCTTGCACTAGAATTTCGTAATATCGTTAATTAATATATAGTTTAACATTTTTATGTAGGTTTATTTATCATTTCAAATAACTTATTAGTAAGAGAGAGAGAGAGAGAGAGAGAGAGAGAGGTTTAATGAGTATTTTAATTTTTTAAATTTTGAAAACTTTGTGTCATGAATATCAAAATTAAATATTGTTAAAATAATATATTTATCGTATTTATTGTTGTTAGTTTTTGAATTTTCTATTAAATTAGTTAAAAATAATAAGTAAAAATTTACGTTTATAAATATCTACAAAAATTATGGGGATATGTGAAGACCTGCAAGAATCCGTAGGGACGGGGATGGAGGACAAAATCCCCCCATTATAAAAATCCGATCCAGAGATGGAGAATAAATTTCAAGACAGAAATTGAAATGAAAATGTATGCTCCGCCCCGCCCCATTAACATCTCTATATAAGTAATAATGAAAGTAGATTATTTTAAACATACACTCATACAGTGTTTTGGGAAAAAGTGTTTTGAATACTTTTCTCAAATAGTATAAAAGATAACTAAATAAAACTGAATATGTTGATGATAATTATCAATCCAATATGTTTCCCAATTGATTTTCTTTGTAGTTTAAAGAAAAATCTAATTTATCATTTGATTTGGTTTTATTTTATCATTGCTTAATTGTGGCTAATTTACATAATAATTATGTGATTTACACTTTCTCATGATCCGCCACTGCATAAATATTTGATTTAAATTATGTGTTTTGAAATAGAGGAATCAATTAGCGAATTTACATAGAGTGTGTTTGTATCGGCGGGAATGAATTTCTAATGTTCTATATTTAATAATTCTTTATCTCTATCTTTTGTATAGAAGATCATCGAAATAAATAAAAATATTGATTATAGTAGAATTGAGTTTGTTAAAATTGATTTTTATAGAATTGAATTTAATAGAATTGATTTATGTTTAAATATTTATATAAAAATAAATTGAACAATATATTTTAATGTAAAAATCACCTGAAACAATTCTAGAGTTACAAGCAACAAAAATTTAACTTTAAATATAATCAATTTTAAAAACAGAATCAATTTTACTTTTAATAAAACAAACACATAAAAATTATCTAGAATCAATTTTACACCTCCATAATTGATTCTCTTATAAAAGTGAAATCAAACCTACCCATAATCATGTGATTTTGAAATAGAGGAATCATATACGTTCAAAATTGTAATTGAGTATATTACTTGTTTCTTGACCATGCAAATCTTGCACCGACATGAAAACACCTTTGCTAAGCAACTCGTTAGTCACATCTAATCCGACAATAATCATGGAGTACATGTTGGAATCTCGTAAAAGAAATGTTGAGAAATGTATCAATAATTAGGATTAGTACTAAGTAGCAGGTACTCCAGTAATTAAGATGGAGACATTGGAGACTTATTTAATTTGCCTATATATTATAGATTAGTGGCGGTGACAAGAATGGTTGCCCCATCCTCAAACATATTCTCCTATTACTCATTTTACTTTTGATTTACATCTTAGATAAGACCAATAAAGGCCAAATCATTTATATCTTTATGGCCAGCAAATATCCTTATTTAGAAGTTTGTATTTGTGTCATCTATCATTATGATTATGATTAAGATTTAAGAGATGATGGGTTAGGGTTATGCTTTGACACTTTATTTTAGTGGATGAAAATGAGTACGGACCCCGTGATTTTTTTAATCCAACTTTGCTCTCATTCTACCACCTTTTCCAAATTTATATTACAAAAAATATTTGTTAATTATGATGTTGAAAGTGGTTATCAATTCTACATTGAATATGTCGTTTAATTCTTTAAAAGACTCATTGACTCTTAACATTATTGGATGGTTGAATAGAAGTTTCACATCAATATTATGATACATGAAATCTTTGAGTGTCATCAAAAAATGAATACCATAATTTAATTTGTCCTTATTAAATTTTTTATTGATTGAGTAGTATTTTAAATTGAGGTATCGAAGAAGGGGTAGATCGTGTGCATGGGTATGAGTTAGATTGAGTGGTGCATGGTGTTTGTTGTTGTGAAGTGTAACATAAAATCATGTAGTTAATTATTTAGTTTCAATGATAATACATCATCTGTCTCAAAATGATCGAATAATGTGCTATATCCCACAACAAACTAATGAGACTGATTTTTCATAATTCATCATATATATGCGAACCACCAAAAAATGATTTATTGGAAAATATTCTTAACAAATGTATGTATTTATCTAATAAGTTTTAAACTTACTTGTTCGCGTTTGAAAAATAGAATTAATTGTTATTAACTGAAGTTTGCCTCTTCATTCATGATCTTCCGTAAGCTTATAGCAAGACGTCACATCCAATTAATATATGCACATTTTTTAGCGGTTTTACACATGCTTCTATAAAATCAAACTAAGCACGCAGACTCATAACTATAGTTATTTATATCTCTAAATAACGTTAATCACAGTGTAGTGAAAATCGGACCGAACGGTTGGACCTGTTAATAGAGAATCAGTCCGGCATCCGGTCAATACTCCATCAAAAACCGCCTAGCTTGAGAACCGGTTTAGGAATTGGAAAATTGACAACGAATCGGGCGAAATCGAGAAAACCAGCGGTTTTATCGGTTGCAGCTTATTCTTTTTATTTATAATTTTTTTCTTCTAAAAATAACGTCTTTTTCTTTTTTCCTAAACCCGGTTTTCACTTTATATTTTATTAAATAGAAAAAATTCTGGTCTTTCTCCCATTCGCTTGCAAGTTGTAACCCTTATTCGTTTTTTTTCCTGCCGTTTTTCTCCACCATTAGAAGTTCCACTGCAAACTGAAAATACATAAAAAATGGTTTCTTCTAATCCTTCTCAAGTGAGTTTATTTTAATATTTTCTTTAAATTTTCTCAAACTAATACAATTTTCTAAGTTTATGCCAATTTTATTTTTCACTTGTGTTGTATTGTATCTATAATGGACTTGGTAGATACGTGTCACAACTTGAAACTTTACATAGTGTTGTATATGACTAAACTATATATTATGAGGCGTGTGATGAATGTTATATTACTGTTTCTTTTATGCACTAATAATCTAATATGATAATGAAAGGTAACTAATATTTTATACTAACATTATGTAAAATTACATGTATTGAAATTGATAGATAACATAAGTATCTTACTGTTTGAAATTATATGCATTGTTTAGTAATATATATTTTTATAAATAAAAAATTATATTGCTTGGTGATATTACTATATTAGTTAAATATTTCTTTTATTATAGGAAGGAATAAGTGAGAACTCTTCCAATCCTAATATGTCCCTAATGGTATTGCTACACAGTCAGAATCTACTATTGCATGTCGTGGGAAAACTGATCCGGCATGGGAGCATTTTACAGTAAGAAAGGAAAACAAAACAATTGTATACACTTGTATCCATTGTTTGGTAGAATTTAGATGAGGAGGTATATTTAGAATGAAACATCATCTTGTAAGAAAGTCCCTTTTGAGGTTCGTCATCAATTTATTGAGGTATTAAAAAGAATTAAACAGAAAAAGAACTCTGCGAGTCTCAATGATGCATATGATGATCAGAGTAATGAAGAAGCAGAAATTTCAATTCAATCTGGTCAAACAATTTCTAACAAAGGAAAAAGAAAATCCATTGTTGAAAGCACTAGCTTTTCTGCTCCAAGAGTGACACTAGGCTCCCAACCAACTCTAAGAAGTGTAATGTCTAGTAAAGAGACAATACACAAAGCTAAGATGGCGATTGCTAGATGGTTTTTTGATGCTAATATTCCATTTAACGCCATAAAGTCCCCATATTTTCAAGATGCTGCAGATGCAATTGCGACTAGTGGCCCAGGTTTCAAAGTTCCATCATTTCATGACATAAGGGTCAACTTGTTGGGAGATTGTAAGAGAGAGTGTTCATTGCTTGTTGAAAGTTATCGATCCAAATGGGATAAAAATGGTTTATTTTAATTTCTATGCCGTTTGTTATCATAACTATAATTTCATGCGTTTTTAATTAGTAACATGTTTAGCTAAATAGTCTTGAGTCTTGTGTATGAGAACCGTTGTTACCGACAGACTCAGTATAAAATAATAGGTGCGAATTTATGATTAAAATTTTGTTTTGGTTTTAATTTCCAAGTCTAATTTAAATAGCTTTGTCACGAGAGTGAGAGGTTGTTTAACAGGATTTTATCACGAGAGTGAGAAATCAATTAAGGTTAGAGCCGACACTGCAAGAGCGTGGGAATCAAATCGGATAGTGGAAATTAGGCAACAAATCTAAATACAGCGAGAGCGCTTTAGATGCGTCTAGGATATTATTGGCTCTCAAAATATATTTCTTAGTTACCGGGCGAGCGAGAGCAAAATCTTGGGATTAGAAAGTATGACTTTAGTTAATACCGCGAGAGCATGAGGTGGAGTCTTTAAGTTGGTATATTCTACGAAACTAAGTTATAGTCGTAATTAGTACCCATTTTCTATTAGTTCTTTAGGAACACGGAAATCATATCCCGACCTCGTTTTAGTATTATTTTCTAAGTTCATTTATTTCAGCTTTAGTTCTTAGTTTCCTCAAAATCAAATATTCATTAGCCTTAGCTTTACAAAGCAACGATAGATTACAGTAGGTTGACATTGGTCTCTGTGGTTCGAGAATCTTTTATATTACTTCAATATTTCTGTGCACTTGCGAAATTTACCCATCAAGTTTTTGGCACCGTTGCCGGGGACCAACAGTCAATATTGTTAATCTGTTATTACACCGTATAGACTAAGGCACCTTTATTTTTATAATTATGTATTAACCAAACTATTTTTGCAACTCCCATTCTCAGTATTTTGAGGAATCACAAGAATCCCATAAATCCGACCTCGAAATACTTTTGGAGAAATTTAATGTGTCACCAACTCACTCTCAACCAAATTTCCTCTACAATCAACACGCTCAATATTTTGAGGAGTCGCAAGAATACCAGAATTCCACTCTCGATGCATTAATGAAGGATATGACTGCGACACTAACTCGCTCTAGACTAGAAACAATGAAGATGGAGCGCTTTGTGGAGATACAAAATGCGACGCTAACTCACTTTGAGGAACCGCAAGAATCCTATAATTTCAACCTCGAAACATCAATGGAAAATTTCGATGCGATGTTAACTCACTCTAGGCTAGAATCTATGATGGAGCACTTTGTAGAGACACAAACTATCCATAATGAAGAGCTAAGAAAAAAAAGTCTCGACAATAATGAAACTCTTAGGAAGTTGAACAATGCGGTTGAGTCCCTAGTGACTCACAACGAAGCATTAGAGGCCCAAATCTCCATGCTTTCACAAACACCTCTAGGACCCTCCCCTGAGGAGAATGTGTATGTTGTAACAACCATGTGCAAAAAATAAATTGAGAATCCTAAGGAGAAAGATAATAAGGTTGAAGAGAGTAATAATGAGGTTGAGGAGATTTTTGGTGAGAAAAGAGTAGAGACTGAGAAAAATCCACCAACGTCATCCGAAAGGGAGGTTGTAGAAGAGCTAGAGAAGGAAGCACCTATTGTTGTTTCTCCTCCCTGTACCCCACCGATTCCTTTCCTACAAAGTTTTATGGAAGCTCAGGTAGACTCTCAATCTAAAATATATGTGGAAGTATTGAAAAATACCCACACCAATGCACCTTTGTCTGAGGTCCTGTATAAAAAGAAAAAAATTGAGGACTACGAAACTAGGGAAAACATTAGCATTCAGAAGGGAAGGTTAACATTCGAGATGGTGGATGAAATAACTAAGCGTAAACTTGAAAAGGTGATACTTAGGATAGATCCAGAACCACCACCACAAGTTCAAAATAATGAACCACCCCACAGAAGAAAGAAAATAAAAGGTGAGGGATATGTGAAATGGCTTGATAAGTGGCCTGGAAACCGAAGATTATTAAAAGTTCGATCAAGGATTCATTCTCGAGAGAACCACCATGAGTGCTTGCACTCCTGAGCCGTCGAGCTATTAACGTTAAGCAAAGTGTTGCATGGGAGGCAACACAAAAGTTTTCAATTTAATGTTTTCCTTTTATTATTCGAACTTACAGAAAATAAGGATTCGAATCGCTTGTCACGTCTCGGCCATATCTATGTGAAATATCTATAGACGATCATCACGAAAATGAGTCGGTGCCCACGTACATTCCTACGCATGTTGCTGTTTGTGACACCATTGATGAGTACGATAGGAGAAGACATGTCTCTGCCATCTGAAACTCACCTCCTCATCATGATTGGCATGGTCATGTTCCACCTGCACACACCACACTGTATTTTCACACTTTTGCAGGTACTTCCTCCGAGCAATATGATGAGCGACTTCAGAAAAGAGAAGTTTTAGCAAATTCAGATATCTCATAGTACAAGACGTCGTAGTAGAAGTATTCAACAAAGACATGATCAACAAGGGAAGGATCATATCTAAAAATTGGTCGTTGTAGCATGGAATGTCGTTCATCCAGGTTCTATTTTTCCTCTTTCCACCTTTCATCAAAAGATTGAGGATAATGTTTGGTTTAAGTGTGGGGGAGGACTTTACCGCTTTCATTTATCGGTTTTTGTTTGATTTATTGCTTTCCAAGTTTATTTGATGTTTTTAGGAATTTATCTGTTTTAAGTATTTTGTCGATTCATTGCATGTGTTGTCGAGTCTCTATACGTGATTTTTCAGCTGCTATTGAATCTACCCAAAATTTTAAAATTTTAATCTCCAATCAAATTTTTACTTTTGATGCATGGCACACAGACTCTGAAAGTATATAGGTTGTCAACTTTTAGGTTGTGTTAGAGAGACATGGGAAAGTTTCGATAAAATCAATACCGTTAGGACATCCTAAACACCCTCATTATGTGATATCGATTTGGGTACCTATTATGCTGATACCTTAGGCTTAAGTTTTCAAAGTAGCTCTTAATAGTTTATATTAGTAGTCAGCACCATCTTAAACACAAACTACGTATGGAGTCGATGAGTATAAGTGAATGATCACATTTTTAATAAGTAAATGATTTAATAGAAAAATAACCTTCTAAGTTAGGTGACCCTCACCCGGTCATTTATCCAAACGGTTGTTATGCCTATAAGGATTTAATAATAAGCGCCCATTGTTGGTTGATCCTGAGGTCACTGGTACTGGATTTGGTAGGGCGGGCTACAGTCCGATCCCCCGCAACCACAATTGGGGGAAATGGGGCTTCACCGCTTAAATACCAGAACCCCGTGCTAAAGACAAGAAAATGATCATAGTCTCAAATCGATTCCCCTACTATGTGAGTGTACGGATAACGGGCTTAATGTGATTGCGCTTGAATGAAAAGACTGAAAGAAAAACAAGAGATATAGGTTGAGTTATAATGGTATGATTTGAATTGGTTTGCAGAAAGAGGGAGTCTTTGAACATTATGTCATTACAGTATCCTTGGTGTTGACGTTTAGTACCCATCAATCTAACATTAGCCTAGCAGCCACGTATGACTAGGAGTCGTGTCGTGCCTTTATTTCAAAAACCATGCTTAATCATTTTCTTTTATCGTGTTGGTTGATTGCTTGAGGACAAGCAATGGTTTAAGTGTGGGGGTATTTGATAACACGGAAACGTATCGTATATTTGGCTTGATTTACATAGGTTATATCTTTATTTTATCTTAATTAGGTTGCTTTATCTAAATTAGGTTATATCTTTATGACAGTGGAGATGAGATCTGATCATCTCATGTTTCTTTTTTTCCAGTCATGATTGTTTTCTCAAGTTTCCTATAACCCCCACGAGACAAACTACTGAGGAACGTGTTGTTGTTGATAAACTTGAGAAAACAATCATGGGGGTTACAGGAAACTTGACAAACTATTGACCTTGTTAAACCACTAGTTAGGATATGTGTATAGTTTTACTACTCATGCCCCCTATTCACGAAGCTTAATTGAACCTAATGATGAAAGATTCATATCCAGCTTAACTTTTTGTACTATTTTCATACTGAATAAGTCAAAGTTGAGACAGAAACCTACCACAAGCCCCTCGTTACTCTTTCCAATGAAGATGACTCCAATTCCATTTTTATTTTAGAATCATTATTGAAAATATCCATTTCATGAATGGTTTAGTTACGACCAGTGTTAGGTCTACGAGAAAATTACCCAAGACATAGGCTACAAGAGTCTTTTGAGTTCAAAGCAATTATCTAACTCTGACATCTTAATGTACCACTTGATCATCTATTTTTCTAAGTTTAGACTAAAGAGCCCTTGTTTCAGTGATTGGTCAGAGTACATGCCACTATTGAATGATCTAGAAAGTAGCATCACAAATTCCATGAATATACCTCAAGAGGTAGGGAAATTTTGTCAATATTTTTGTTGTGGGTTTCAGAACCTACCAATCTCATGGAGACAAAGTATATAGTAATTTGGTCGGAGTATACCTCTCTCACGAGGATGACACTATTTACTTATGTAGAGATTGCCCATTATATGAGTATAGTCTCCCTAACCATAGACTTCGACATGATTAGAGGTTTGCATAGAGTGTGTTTCAACTTTGTGGATGCTTGCTCACTATATTTTGTCCACTGAAGTTGTATTTCCTTTCTCAAGAGTCTATAGAACAAAATAATGTGATGGGCATCTCTAGAAATTAATTTGTTTAGGGCGGTGAACATGTTGAAATTAATTATTTGTTATTTTGTGAGTGGAGTTTCCATTTGAATGAAGGTGTCACAATTGTTTGGGGTTTCTTCAACATTTTGTGAGGTGGAATACCAAAAGTTTTTTCATCCTTGACTTTGAACGTGCACTTCTCAGGATTCACCCTCATGTTGTATTGGCCTAATAGGTTGAATAAAACAGTAAAGAGGATTTCATGCAGTCGCACCACCCAAATTTGACTATCATTAGCATCCATGTAAACCTTCATCATGTCACCAATTCATCATTGCACTTTCATTGTTTAAACCAACAGTCATTATATTGTAATTGTACTTGGTGTGCTCTGGTGGAAACATTTTCTTATTATTGTCTTTGTCATGCATTATGATGTGATTGTAGACGAACTAAGTATCTATGGAGGATAAAAGGGTGTACTCATATGATTTTTTAAACTAACTTATCTATGTTTAGGAAAGGTTAACAATCATTGAGGAAAGCCTGGTTGAGTTCGTTAAAGTCGACATGCATGCGCCACGTGTCACTCATCTTTTTTACTAACACCACATTGGATAGAAACTTTACATAGTTTATTTCTATGAATATATCTTCTTGCAAAAATCCATCCATGATGTTCTTAGTGATTTCATCTTTCTCAAGTAACTGACACCGTCTTCTCTAGAGATGTGAGGTTTTCCTAAATCTTCGCAATACATGTTAGATTGTTTGAGTTGAATAGATACAAAGTTATTATTTAGGATATGCCTCGGAATCTTCATTGTGGCCTTGACATGGAGAAATCTCTTCTGGTAGTTCCCGTCCTTGGATGTGGCTTCCTCTATATATGTGTCATACCCTAATTTTCTCTCGATAATAAAAAATTCAGAAAAAATGTGAGTATTAATTTAATTTTATTTCTTGTTGTTCATAAAAAATCTATAAAAGAAATGATAAAAATAATTTTTTTTGTGTTTTAATTTGATTTTTCTTTAATTATTTCACAAAAATCTCAAAAAAATTATAAAATAAAGAAAAAGTGAATAAAAAACAAAAAATAGGTTTTTTTTACCAGATTTAACTCTTTTGTTTTTGTGTTAAATCCTAACAAATAAATATAAATCATGGAACTAGCTTATCTATTTGAGCCACCCCTGGCTAAACGAGAGTTGATTGACATGTACATGGATATTTTACAATCCTTTTTCTATAAAAAATGATTGGAAGTGTATCATCTAGATTCTCAGATCTGGTGACCAAAGGAAAAAGAATCGAACATGAGCTGAAGAACGGGAAAATTCTAGGTGTTATTGGAACATCAAATGATGGTGTAAAGAACTTATCTGGGAACTTCCAAAAGAAGAAAGAAGGAGAAATCAACATTGTTATGGCCGTTAGTGGAAAATATCACCATGTGAAACCTACCATCCTTTAGGTTATCAACAATCTACGCCTTAATACACACGGCTATATGTATCACTTGTGGCATCAAGTCCTCATCCACAGCCAGCACCTATTAGGCCTACGTATCATAAACCTTTAACTTTCACTCCTCATAACCATAATTACCCTTGGTACGCTCGGCACTGGAGATATCTAGCTGCTCAAGTTGAGCTACCCCTTGCCGAACAAGAGTTCATTGACATGTTCATGCATACCTTAGGCCCATTTGTTGCGCCTCACTTCTCTATGTTTTTTTTTAATTTGTTGGGCCTTAAGCCCATTTAGGTTTTTTCTTAATTCACATGCCCTTTTATTTCTTACCATTTTTAAACTTTAATTTTCTTTTCTTTTTCTAATTAATAAACTTTCCATTATTTGATTAATGAAATTTTGAAATTAAAAGTTATCTTTTTACTTTTAATAAAAAATCAACTATTTTTTACAATTTGAACGAAATGTTTTTCAAAATAAAAATCAGATGAATAGGGTCTATTGGATGTATATTCATGTGAGTCTCAAGTATTTGATTACAAGTCGTATAGATTGCTTTTTGAATACTCATCATCATCATCTAAAAACATAATAAAGCAATCGAAATCAACTTGTTTCTTCAACGGATGAAAAAGTATTTATTGGATGTATATCTCTTTGATCCCCGAATACTTGGATACAAGCCATATAATTTTCCTTTCGAGTGCTAGTTATCTTTGAGGAATTTTGACTAGATTCGTATAAAATACTTTTCACAATAAATCATATGAAAAAGGTCTAATAGATATATGTCTTTGTGATCTTCGAGTATTTGGATATCAGTCATAGTCATATAACTTGTCTTTCTAATACTCGTCATCCACGTAAACTCAACCAACCAACAAACATTTACCAATAAAAAACTTTTATTTTCCCCTTTATTTCATTTTTATAAATACCTCGTAATAATGAGAAGAAATTGAATACCGCCATCACTCTTATTCGCAAAGTTGATTAAACGGTCCCGTTGAACACAACATATATGTAGGATGCTAATACATTTCTCGCGCATAACCGACTCTCAAACTTGAATTTGGTTATTAATGACCATCTTTTTGTTCTTTTAGGATTTTATCAATATTTTTATTTTTAATTATAAATTTCGATGACGACTTCATTATCATTCGAATGTTTATTCACTCGAATATTTTTCGCCTCGCAACAATATGTGTTATTGTGACTTTGACATCTTATGGACTACAGTATATGAGCAGATTCATTGTCTAGATAAACAGATATACTTTACCTTCCTTTTTCTTGAATAATAATTGCATCTAAGTTTCCACGTGGGGCTTTGTTTAGCATGCCCTTTTTACTAAATTATGTTGAAATGATTTTTTTTTTGTGTAAGCAAGTTTCACTAATGAAAAGAGAACTAAGGGTTCTCCAAACCTTTACACAAAATAATTGGGATTAAAGACCCGAACAAAAAGAGGAAATTACAAACCAAATCACTACTCTAAAAATAACAAAGGATCTCTGTTAAAGTTGTAGAAGTTGTAATTGGGATATGTAATATCACCTATGAGAGACCATTTCCATATCAACATCTTAATACTCCATACCATGTCGCTAACATTCCAAGTATCACTTCTAAAGCAAATATCATTTCTTGTCAACCAAATAATCCAACAAGTTGCTAGCCACACAACAACTAACTTTTTCTCTTTCACTTTCTTTTTTTTACAAAAAGTATATCACTCCAAAAAATGAGCTAAACAATCTTCTACATCCCTCCAAGATATACCAATCCAAATTGCTATTTCCCTCCAAACAATTTTCACAACGGAGCAATTAAAAAAAGAATGGTCTCTACTTTCATTATCCACACCACAAAAAACGCAATTTAGAGTATCCAAAGGGAACAAAATACCTCTAATCGCCAAAAGATTCTTAGTAGGAATTCTATCCACAAAAAGTCTCCATCCAAAAGCTTTGATTTTAAAAGGAACCTCTAATTTCCATATCAACTCCAAAGCTTCCTCATCTCTATTTCTCAGCCCAAAAGGAAGCCGCATTTTAGCATAGAAAGCATAACAAGAAGACACCGAAAAGGACCCTTTTGGTTCCAACAATCAAGTGACTTTATCAATACCGGAAACAAGCAAGGAAGAATTGTTCAACGTCATAACCAAACTATTAAACGCATTTCTCAAATATGCTTGCAAGCCCTCACTATCAATACCACAATTGTTCCAAACCCACTCAACATTTATCCAACCTCCCATTCCGGCCACCGTCACCTTCTTCAAGTGAGATACCACATATAACTCCGGATACCTCTCTTTTAAACAATCATCTTCCAACCAATTCGCCTCCCAAAAAGGAATAGCAAAACCTTTACCAACCACAAATTTGCAATTTTCCACTATAGGATCGTTAAAAGAAAATTGAGATATTGACAAGATGTCCTTCCACCAATACGATTGGGATTCTAAGGCTTTGTATTCTTTCCCCCCACAAAAAACGTTCGAAGCTACATCACCATACCTAGTTTTCAACATCTTATATCAAAAGGAATCTTGGCATTGAAGAATTCTCCACCTCCATTTGTTAAGAAGAGCCATATTGAAATCTCCAACTTCTTTAATCCCTAGACACCCCATATCATATGGGAGACAAACTTGCTTCCAACTCACCCAATAATTTTCTCTTTTCCTCTGACCCTCCTCATAAAAAACCACCTTATAAGCTAGTAATTAACTTAACAACCTTTCTAGACGTCTTATAAAAAGACATAAAGAAAATGGATAGGGGTATTATGTTAAAATGATTAAAGGATAAGGATATTATAGCAAAAGACAAAATATAATTTGAAAATACTATAAGAAAAATTATTTTTTTTTTATACGTGTAAAAAATTAAAATATAATAAATAAAAAAATTGGATGGAGTAATTTTTATGATAACGTTATTGCACCTCATAAATTATATGCAAAATTTTTAAATTTAAAACGGATAAAGTATCTTTAATAAATTGGGATTAATTAAAATTAATTTAAAAAATATGAATTAGATGAGTTTTTAAATGTAAGGATATTTAACACTTTCAAAACAACATCTCTCTTCCCTTTTCTAAATCAGTCTATATTTCATATTCTTTATTTTTCTCTTCTAAGTTTCTTCTCAATAAATAAATACTAGTAGATCCTTAATTTGAAAGATGGAGGAGTAGTATCATGTAGATCGATTTATGCTGTAAGCTAGCCTTTCATGCTAGACTTGCTATGTAGGATAGGGTCTCAGAAGGAGTACTAGTACTATCACTCCAAGGTGATGATATCGTAGATGGCAATGTTGTATAGATTTTTCATACAGTTTCATCATTTGTTTTGCTTAACCTACCTACCTAGCCAGCCATGCATGAGTAGGGAAGTGGCTATGCACATGTGATAAGACGCATTTTCAACGGATAATAGAAAAAAGACATTGTACGGAGTAATGAAAGACACACGCAGGCACTGATGAGTGATGAGTGCCTCACACTGTTCTGCAAACCATTTTCTGTAGTTAACGTGATGGGTGAATTGGTCTGTGTGTACGGTATTGCAGAAGCAAAAGAGAAGTGGCAGAGACAAAACGTTTGCCATACGTAATGGACAAGATGGATGGTGACCTAGTCCTATAGCATACATATTGGAATGATAGTAATGAAACAATTTCTACTCCGGTCTTATTTTTAAACAATATTTTCTTTTTATATTTATAGAATAATAAATATATTCGATCTCCATAAAAAATTATATATATTTATTATTTAATAAACTTAAAACTGAAATATTTGATAATAAATAAGGCATAGAGTATCTTCCATGTTAAAGGACATTTTGACAATTTCATATAAATTAAATATTTGATTATAAATAAGACATAGAATATCTTCCATGTTAAAGGACATTTTAACAATTCCATATAAATTAAGAAATACTTTCTCTAATATTTCAGATATTTTATACTATCTCCATCACTAATTATAAGACCGTATTTAGTTTTTTCTTATATTTTTTATAAGACCGTCTTCAACTTTCAAAATATATTAATGATTTTTTTTTTAAACTTACCTCTAATTATGTTACATCTTTTTCTATAATCTATAATAAATAGTTACATATATATTAATTATTTCTCTTTTTTAAGGATAAATTTGTAAAGTATATAAAATAGTCAATAAATTTAATATTTTAATCAACTTTCTTAATTCACGTAATTTTTTCAATGGAATCTTATATTTAGAAAACAGAGGTAATATGTATTAAGAAAAATAATTACTATTATATAAAAAAGAGAAATTATATTTGATTGTATTCTATTGTCCTTCATTAATTAGAGAGGAGTGAGAAATTAAGGAAATTGAAAAAAAAGAAATAAATAATTAAGAAAAATAAAATAATACATGATTTTACAAAAATGTCATTCAATATTTACATTGAAAAACAACATTAAAAGAATAGAAAGAAGAAATATTTGAGAAAAATTATTAATGATATATTAAAAGTGTAAAATAAATTTTAATTTGGAACGAATATTTTTAACAAATAATTTGAAACGGAGGGAGCATTGTACTAAGTAAATACTTCGTCCGTTTTAAAATAGTTGTCGCTTTAGCAAATTTATTTTATTTCAAAATAATTATCATTTTCACTTTTCATTGTAGTAATAATTACTTTTTTTTCAATTATGCTTTTTTACTTTTTATTTTCTATACTACTTTTAATATATTAATAGAGTTAATTTTGTAAAAGTGTAATATTTTATGACAACATCATTGCATTCCTTAATTTGTGTATAAAAACCTTAAATGACAGTCATTTTGAAATAGAGAAAATAGAAACTAATTTTATCATACGAACTTCGGTTAAATTAACATCCCATATTTATCACATTATCATCTATAAAATTAAATTCATTCTTCAATTTGTTAGTAATATTGAAATAGTTATATATATATATATATATATATATATATATATATATATATATATATATATATATATATATTAATTTTTAAATATTAATTTGAACTTATAATAAATCGTATAATTGATATTCTAACTTCAATTATATTAAACAATAGTAAAGAAGAGTTTAAAAAATAAAAAATAAAAATATTAATCTACACTTGATATTTAATAAATGTGTTCATAACTACTCGTATATCTATTTTACAAGAATCTTTATTTTAATAAATAATCTACAAATATTATTTCATAAATACTCTCCACATCTATCCTTTAGTCAATTATTTTATTTTTCTACTTATTAAACCCACATTTAAAATGTGTTATTAATAAATTGAAGGTGTCCAATTAGCACATTAAAAAAAGTTGTTACAAGCAAACCATATAAATTGACTGATGAAAATGACATACATGATCTCTAATTGTCTCTAATAAAAAAATTTAATAATAACGTTTTTATTAGTTTTATCAAGAATTAAATTAAGTCTAAGATATGAGTTATGCATGTTAAATTTTATTAAAATTTGAGACTTAACATTCAAAATACTAGTTCATCAAACATGTGAAAAACATATGGGGTATATCCAAATTATTTAAATGCTATATTGAGTTTATCATACTACTCTATGTTGGACTTAGGCGTAACATAATACCTAAGTCTGTATCAAACATCATAAGAATCTAAAAATTCTTTTATATGATATATTGTGTTAGATTCATTAAGAACAAACCATGAATTTGAAAGAGTACAACAATGAAATGTATTCCAACTTACCAACACACCAATCGATACCCTGTTTGACATTTTCCGCAATTCCCAAACTACTTGATTAAGAAAGTGTTGTTGTTACAATATCAGGAACATCCACGAACAATAGAGTTAACATTCAGAATGTTGCCAATAAATTTACACAATAGAGAATATCATGCTTTGACTTGCCTTAGGAGGAAAAGCACAAAGAAGGTAGAAACAATGATAATTACGTTTTGGATCTGAGATCTGTTGCACCGGATATTCGCCCATACTTATCAAATTGAATCTCAACAAATTTTCCCGAGCGGCTGCAGAAAAATAAAACAAACAAAAGTAAATGTGAAACTGCTACTTGTTGAAATCATTAATTTATAATGAGCAAGAATCTTTTATATGTTAGATAATACTCTCTTATTTTGAAAATAAATAGCATGAAATGAAGAATAGTTAAGCACATAGAGGAAAGATTATGTGACTCCCCAGGTAGAACAATTTACATGGATATCATACGGAAATTGCAAAACGAAAGAGAGAAGAAGAAAGATAGAAGACAAAATATTCAGTGGTTTTCCAGTAATTGAAATCCACTAAAACCCACACCTGTTTAAAATCAAAACAAACAAAATCAAGTTAGTGTAGGATTAGTTGTGTTAATTGCATGGAATAAAATAAAAAGAATAATGTATCAAAATTATAAGGTGATGACACCTCAGCTCTGCAATTAATACTATATCAATATGGTGAGAGTATTTTGAACAAATGTCTAATGTGCTCTTGTGATTAGTTAAAATATTAATTTTGATTAGAGGGCATAATATAGCTTTTCAATACATAGATTTTTATAGTTTTATAATAGATAATAGATGTATTATTTGAATGATTAGTTTGAATTTATTGGATGTATTTAATGTGAGATATAAAAAATCATAATGATTTACGATTTTTTATTTAATTTATTGGTTAATTTTAGTTAACTATTTAAAACTGTCAAATTGACTATTATGCCCTAGAATTATGGTTAATTTAGTGATTTGATTATGATAAGAATTTAATTAACAGAGGCATTAGTTTTCTTATATTGTTAGTAGATTAACTTCGATTGAGTTGGCATTATATAATGACTATCTAAACAAGAGTTTGTTACTAATTAGTCTATCCTTCTATTCCTACGTGATTAAAAAGATGCACTCCTCCATTAGAATTCTCATTGGATCATACAGTTTATTTGATCTCTATATGGTTCCAAGAATTCTCAATGGATCAGAGAGATACACTGCAAAGAAGAAGAAAATATTGAGTTAAATACATAATATATCCTTAAAATATATTAAGGTCTAACAATTTGTCTGTAGAAAAAATAACATATGAAAGTGTTGTAAATGTGTTTTAAAAATCTTTGATGATGAAGAGAAAAAATATATATTTTGAAGATTGCATTTACTACAAAAATCGGAAGTTTTAGAAAGTCGAATGAAAAATTGGAGAAAATTAAATAAAAAATTGATCGATGAATAGTATTGTCCGTATGAATGAATAGTTTTGTTCGTATGGATGAATAGTGATGTTTGTACGATGAATAGTATCGCTCGTGCAATGAATAGTGATTTCGAGTTTTCGGGCTTTTTTGACAGTTGCTCACTTTCGTGTTTCGGGCTCTTTTGCTTAGGTCAATGGATCCATATATAATTGGATTTTGATTTTGGGCTTTGTTTGTTAGGTATTTGCTATTATAAATATATCTCTCTTATATACTTGTAGGTGTGACAATCTTAGAGTTTACACCAATAAATAGAGCAAAGGTCTAAGGCATGTCATAGGATTTTGGCTATTCTCAAGGGAAACCTTTGGGGTTATCTAAGGTTATCGGGAATTGGAAAACACTTGTTTACACGCTGGATCTGAGTTATTGGTAGAAAATAGGGTAATTCTTGGGCACCTTCAGGGTTGTTCTTGAAAACCTGAAGGCGAAGGCTATTTTCTTGTAATTCATTTGTAATCTCTTAGAACAAATTTCTGAGTATAGAGAATTGAAGAGTTGTTCTCTCCCACATATTAGATCGTTTGATCGAACTGGGTAAACAAACCTTCATCTTTTTTGCCTTATTTATATTATTTGTGTACAAATTATTATTGTTGTAAACCATTTATTTTGATTGCTACTATTCTTTGCCTCAAAAATTGATATTGAATTTTATCATAATTAACAACAAGATTCACCACAAGTGGTGCAGTGAGCATGGGGTAAAGAGGTATTGAGCACTATGGGCAGATGGGAGACTGAGAAATTTTTTGGTAACAAAGACTTCGGGTTATGGAAAATTAAGATGCAAACAATTTTAATTGAAGAAAAGTGTATTGATGCTTTAAAGATTGGAGCATTGTTGTCTTCAGGTCTTACACAGGCACAATAGACCGAGATCATGGATAAGGCCAAAAGTGTCATTATCTTGTGCCTCGGGGATAAAGTTCTAAGAGAGGTCTCCAGAGAGAAAACTCCAGTTGCTATGTGGAAATCACTTGAATCATTGTATACGACTAAGTATTTGGCTCACAGGTTGTGTCTGAAACAACAACTCTATTAATTATGAATGGTGGAGCATAAATCCATAGTTGAGAAGCTTATAGAATTTCACAAGATTATTGATGATATTGAGAATATTTAAGTGAAGATTGATGATGAGGACAAGGATTTACTACTATTGAGTTCATTACCCAGATCCTTTGAGCACTTTAAGGATGTCATTCTTTATGGTAAGGAATGTACTATTACTTTGGATGAAGTCCAGACGGCGGTGGAATCCAAAGAATTTTCAAAGTCGGAAGATTTGAAAGTTGAAGATAGTGGTGAAGGCTTAAATGTGTCTAGAGGAGGAGGTGAGTGTAAAGGGATGTCAAAATCAAAGAGGTATGACAAATCAAAGGTAAAATATTTTAATTGTCAAAAAATCAGTCACTTTAAAAGGGACTGTCTTGAGAGAAAGGTTAATCGATATTATTTTCAAGATACAATTGCCTTTGGTGAGGAAATTTATGAGGATGTTGATGTACTAATATTATTTAGTTTGGAAACGGAAGATAGTTGGGTCATTGACTCAGGTTTCTCTTATCACATGTGTCAAAGAATAGAATACTTTGAAACTTTGAAGATGGTTCAAGGTGGAGTTGTTCGCCTTGGTGATAATAAGGCTTGCAAGGTTCATGGTATTGGTACAGTCATATTTAAAATATTTGATGATAGTGAACTTCTTATTCACAATGTGAGGTATTTTCCAGAACTCGAGCTAAATTTGTTATCTATAAGTATGTTTGATGATTTAGGCTATTGTACTAGTGTTGAACATGGAGTTTTGAAGCTTTTGCATGATGAATTGATTATTGGTAAAGGGTATAAAATATGTGGTCTATATATTTTTAGAAGGTTCAAATGTTTTTCATTCATCATTAACTAGTGAAGGCTTTAATGACAAGGAAGAACTATGGGATTTGGGTTTAAGGCGTTATGAATGCCTTGAGAAAATTTCAGAGGAGTATAATGAATTATGCAGAAATCAAGGGATAAAAATGCATGTTATCGCTGAGTTTTTATTGAGTTTTTGGGGAAGAGCTGAGGTCAACAACTTACTTGGTTGATAGAGAATTTCTTCTGGGGAAGAATAGTGAAACCCAAAGGAGAAACCTGATAAAAACTATAACGGAGAAAACTCTATTTGACAATTATGTTAGCCTTGAATATTATGTTTTTAATGTGACTGAATAACTGCAAAATAAAAGAAGAAAAACCTTTAGGAAAGCATTTGAAAACATGTGGAGTTAACGGTGGTTGAAAAATCATACACGTAGGCTTGTTAAATTACCTAGGCAGAAAAAGGTAATTAGAAACAAGTGGATTCAAGTAGAGAGATCAAGATTCAAGGGTTGTTTGAATTTGACTAAGGTTATTGATTAGAGTTTCAACATGATAGAGCGCAGTAATGTTGTTGATTGTTAAATTGGTATCAACACGGTTTAAAGTCAAGGTGGAGATTGTTGTAAATGTTCCTTAAAAACCTTTGTTACCGCAAAAATTGCAAGTTGTAGACAGTAGGACAAAAAGTCGAAAAATAAAAATCAGGGAAAAATCAATCGATGAATAGTGTCGTCTGCACGAATGAATAGTGTCATTTATACGATGAATAGCGTAGTTTGTACAGGGAATAGTAATGACCGTATGGTGAACAGTGGTTTTGGTTTTCGTAATTTTTCGAAAGTTTCTCGTTTTGCGTGTTTTAGGCTCTTTTGGTTAGGTCAATGGATCCATGTATAATTGGATTATGATTTTGAGCTTTGTTTGTTGGGTATTTGTTATTATATATATATATATATATATATATATATATATATATATATATATATATATATATATATATATATATATATATATATATATATATATATCTTATATGTAGGTGTGACAATCTTATATTTTCACCAACAAGGAAGAGCAAAGGTTTAAAGACATAACATAGGGTTTTGGCTATTCTCAAGGGAAACTTTAGAAATACAAAGGTTTTGGAAACCTTTGAGTTATCTAAGATTATTGGGAATTGGGAAACACTTGTTTACACCTTGGGTTTGAGTTATTCATATATTGAAGGTTGAAGAGGTTGAGAAACACTTGGGTAAAAAATAGGATAATTCTTAGGCGCCTTCAGGGTTGTTCTTGAAAACCTGAAAGCGAAGGCTATTTTCTTGTAACTCATTTGTAATCTCTTGTAACAACTTTACTAGCCCCTATACACAATCATATCAATAATATTGGATCCAATATTTAAAATATCAATAATATTCCCAAATCTTTTTCTATTCCTATAATTCCACAAACCATAAATGGTCTCAATGACGACCAACTTGAGCAAAGCTTTTCTCTAGCCTTTTTCTTTAACCTTGTATACCAGCCAGGATAAATCATCTTCCTATTTTTTTGGCTCGTGCTGCGTACCAATCCTAGTGAGGATCTCGTTCTAAATCTTCTTCGTTGTGTCACATTCAAAAAAGAGATGGCTCAAGGACTCTTCAGCCTCCCAAAAGCTACAATTCATGTCTGCTAGAATACTAAACTTAGATAGACGATCCTTTGTTGCCAGTATTTTATGGAAAGCAAGCCAAAGGGTTATAATGGCTCTAGGTTTGGTAACATTACCATATATCAGATGCTTCTAGGCTATTGTATTCACATCGCAGCTCACTATACATACTCCTCATATGGAACTTCTTCTTAGTCAACGTTTGATCCCACTTACTTTGAACCTTTTTAACATTCTCTTTTTGATTCAAAACAGATTTAATAACCCACAAACTATCCTTTTTCATTCCCTGATCCATCACAGTTCTGTTTTTGAAATAAGAAATGTGGATCCATTGCACGCACAAGCTGTCAACTTTCCTACAAATATTCCAAAGCAGATTTATTATTGAGATTTGATTCCAGTATCCAAGTAAATAATTTTCAACCCCCCTTGCTTGACTGGTCTACACACATTTTGCCAAGCAACTGAGCTCTTTCTACTACTGTCCAGACCACCTGTCCACATGAAGGTTCTACAGATGATGTTAGTTTTATTGATCACAAACAGGGACAACGGGAGACAATGCATCCAATAATTAGCAATTGCAAAAACCACACTTTTCAACAGTTATAATCTAGCGGTATAACTATGTAATTTTGTGCTTCAATGCCTAATCTCCTCAACAATATTATTAATGAGAATCGTGTAATGGTTTATTGATAGCCTCTTACAAGTCAGAGCTAGTCCCAAGTACTTAAAGGGAAGTGAACCTTCAACAAAAGAAGCATACTTCTGTAATGCATATATTTTTTAAAATATAATTATAGTTTTTATTAATTGTAAAAGTCTAAGTCTAAATCAAATTTGAGACATCAAATTTATTTATTTGAAGAGAGATATATATTTTCTTTTAAATTATACTTTACACTATTTTTATATATATTTTAAAACTTTATCTTAATCTTAAAATAGTTTTTACGTATTAAATGATAAATTATTCAAATTAAATACTAAAAAAATTATGTTTTTTTAATTTATTTGTAAAATAAATTTGTTAATTAAATCAAAATTTTATTTAGAAATTGAAAATTAAGTTTAGTGGATGACTCACAAATTCAACCCAATTCATTTCATTAATGAGCGGGTTAGTTTGATTCGAGCTTAGTCTTAGCAATACATGTTAAATATTCAACCCAAACTAAAGATTATTGATTGGATCAGATATTCGATTTTATCAAATTAGATCCAACCCACGAACACCCCTACTGTTTTTTTTAGTAACAATTACATATGCAAAAAAAAAAAACCAGCACAAAATAATTAACAACAGCGTTTGCTTAATTATCTATATTAAAATACACAAGATTACAGCTTAATTAATCTATGGACAGTAACAAGACACTAGAACATGTTGATGTTACTTTTTCTTCTTGTTCTTTTGGTTTCATATCCCAATAAGGATCCATTAAATCCAATACCAATGAATCAATGTCTTCCCAATTCCAATACTTTGAAGCTTTTGTGCCACTTGCCACCACTTGTTGCCGTTAACGATGTTGATTTTCTTATTCTTTCTGCCACCAACAACATGAACATTGCGTAGAGTTCAAAAATTCGAGACTGTTAATAACCAAAATTAATCAATTAATCAATTAATCAATTAATCATAGCTAGATAATAGTAAATTTGAACTTGAATCTATATAAAAATTACTCCTCAATCTTGAAATTTTACCTTCAAAGCCATCTGTAACTCAACTATTCATTTAGCTTCAATAAGAAACGACATAAAATATTATAAATAACCACACATACTTCATGGACAAAATCACATACCCTGCAAAAATATCAGACTTAGAACTCAACTAAATTTCTAAACAAGTTGAAAAAACCATACCTTGCAATCAACCACGGTTCCCAGCTTCTTTGTGAACAACATCAAGAACACAATCAATAAGTTTAACAACAAAAATAAAGAATAGTTTGTGTGCTATCATGTTGCATACAAAATCGTTGCTTGTCAATTTCATCACCCTTGCCTACATTGCACAGAAATCTCTGGCGATAAGAGAAAGTCGAGGGTATCCTGTATTGTTTATCTTCCAAAATTCTAGAACATTTGTTACAATAGGAGCTGGAGTTGAAGTCTTTAGTCTTTAAACACATTATTTTTAACATTTATTTTAATTTGTTAAAATATATACGAGTTCCAACAAATTCATATTCATACTGAACGTGTAAATTTTAATTATTGTTTCAAAATTATTTGTATATATTAATAAATTTTCTTGTGATATCAAAAGCAATATTTTGAGAAATGGTTTTGAGTTTCGGCTAGGCAACAGTTCCTCTTCTCTTTCTCTTTGATATGTGTTTTGGTTCAGCTTTGACAAACTGAGTAATCAAGCTTGGTATTTGGACATTCATAATATGCATATGATATAGTTGATTTTGTTCGAAATGGCAAATGGTTTTTTTTTTCATTTATACACACAACTTCCTAATATACTCCAATCCTTATCTTTTATTCCAATTTGTCTTAATGACATTGTCCATGATGACTTCTCTTGGAAAGGTAACTTATATGGTATTTATTCAACTAAGGTTGATTATCATTGGCTAACAAGGTCATAGTCTTTTGGGAAAGGAGGTGGTGTTTACTCCTCTTAGAATTGGATATGGTGTCTACCAACGTTAGAAAAAATTGAATTTTTAATAAAATTAAAATAAATATGAAATATATTAATAAAAGAATATTGTCTTCTATTTTTTTATTATTTAAGTACAGGTCCACCATTGTAATGGGTGGAGACTTTGATTATTTTATTATTTTTGTACAAGACCGCCACTGCAATGGGCGAAGACTTTTACTATTTTATTATTTTTGTACAGGATCGTCACTGCAATGGGCGGAGACTTTTATTATTTTAATATTTAAGTACAGGTCCGCCACTACAATGGGCAGAGATTTTTATTATTTTTTTATTTTTGTACAGTTCCTCCACTGTGATGGGCGGAGGCTCTCATTATTTTATTATTTAATAATTTTTGTTGTGATCTATAAATACCATTGATGTTGGATGATCTTCACCACACTTACACACAACTCTTAACTTCTCTCTTAAAAATGTCTTCAACTGACAGAGAGTTCCCGGAGTTTTCATACATGAAAAGAGATGCAACATTGATTTTTCTCTTGTAAAGCCTCCAATGAAGATAAAATTGCGTAACACGCAGAGATTGGAGCAACTCCATAGGCACTTGGCGGGATGGTTGGGGGAAGAAATGGAGGAAGGTGAGAAGATCCAAAAGATTAAGATGCTAGTTCTGGAACCCGGCTAAAACAGACCAACTCGTTCTTGGAGACTTGTTCACAACGATGCATGTGTTCTTATGATGATGATGGGATCAACCGAGATTGTGTTGTTGATTGTAATATTATGGAGATGTTTTGGTGTCTTTTTGAAGTTGATGATGATGTTTAGGTAAATTATTGTGGTCAAATATTTATGTCTGTTTAAGTATTTAATTTATGTGTGTTTTGAACTTGTTGATGTTGTTTAGGTTAAAGTTTGTTGTTACTTGTTAATGTTTGTTCAAGTATCTAATTTATGTGTTGTCTTATGGATGTATTATTTATATTAAATGAAAAAGTACTGGTGGATGAAACACTTAATTTCTTGATGTCATTATATAATACAACTTAGAAGCATGAAAAAAACTAATTGTTACTAGTTCCTACATTTGGGCATCGTGTTGGTTTTGTGCCGGGAGACGACAAAATGCACATTTTCTCTCCAATTTATCAAAGTTGTCCATTTTTGTTGTAATATGGGTGCTTACTGGACGACCTTTCGTATTGCGCCTCATGATTGGGTTATGGAAAATTTGGTCTCCCTCATAAGTGGGCCAATACACATCTAACAGTAGAACTGGAAAACTTGTGTTGTAAACCCCAAATAGGTTAGGCACCTTGTAAGCGTCAGCCAATAGAAGATATGTGTCACTACGCACCACAGAACATGCAGCGATGACATGTGAACAAGGGAGGCATTATGCTTGAAACTTTATGCAGTCACACCAACGATCGCTCAAGTTGACCTTGTAACGTCCCATAGGCTTCCCCTCACCGTGGTCAATGGTTTCATTCACACTGAAAGTGTTATTATTGTAGTAAAAAACGTTAACCTGATGTGTGGAGGATTTGGATGTTTCGTGTTTCATGACCTTCACGCATTGCTTTGTAAACGATTGGCCAGAATTCAAAACTGCACTCCACATTGCACCCCTTTCAGCAAAGAGTGTTCCCATCCTATAGTACATTGCTTGTACCATTGCTGTGATGGGCAGATTACGAGTGCCTTTGAATATAGAATTCAGTGACTCGACAAGGTTCGTTGTCATGTGCCCCCAACGATGACCCTCATCAAATGCCCTGGTACATTTTTCAACTGGAATTTTATCTATCCACGCCAAAGCATCAGGGTTAGCCATGCCAATCTTTTGAGATAATACGTAAACATTGGTTGGTTTAACGCATATCCTATATGGTTTAAGAAAAAATGTGTTAACATTATGGTGTACTAATAATGTTACATAAAACGTGTATAAAATAGACTTACTCATGTTGATCGTTGTTCTCCGGAGGCTTCGGTCCTTGATTTCCTTAACAAAATTCTACGTGATATGTCTGATACAATAAACATGGATAAATGGAGGATTATGCCAACCATTTTCAGGATTGTTGTACGCGCTTTCGATAGATGCGTGTCTATCGGAAATCAAACACATATCGGGTTGGGGAGCTACATGAATTCTCAAGTTCTTTAGAAAGAACCTCCAACCATCCGCTGTCTCACCTTCCACAATGTTAAAGGCAACTGGGAAAATATTACCATTTCCATCTCGTGCTACCGCCATTAGTAGCGTACCCTTGTATTTACCATATAACCATGTACCATCAATCTCCAGTGTAGGCTTGCAATATGCAAAACCTCGTATGCATGGCTGAAATGCCCAAAATAGTAGATGGAATATTTGTTTTCCTGCAACAAGAGTTTTGTCATTTGTATACATCGGAAGTGTTTGCATATCTATCATTGTACTTGGAACAAAAGCTTGAAGTGCTAACAAGTAATTTGGAAGATCGTTGTAAGACTTTTCCCAATTTCTATAAACTTGTTTGATTGCCTTATACCTTGCAATCCATGTTTTCCTATAATTGGGAATGTATCTAAATATATAAACAATTTCGTTAACACATACGCTCAACTTGACAGAAGGATCTTGTTCAACCAGAGGCATTAATCGACCACTGATCAAACGAGAGATAAGTTGTCGATGATCTTGATTAAAGATAGTTGTTGAACAACTATGTGGGGGGTCCAAGATTCCTATCTCCCATAGCTCTCTCCTTTTCCTATACGATGCCACCAGACGAAATTTGCAACCACTACGCTTACAACAGATTTGATATCTCTTCGTGTCAGAAACTGATACCTTGAAATCAACAACGTGTTTCATGTGATATTTGGATATCGCAAGCATACAGTCAGATTTTCTTCTGAACTGGTTACCAACAGCTATGTCATCCTTTAGAGGAAGACGAGGATTGTGGGGTCATTTAAATGATGAATCGTCGCCACTAGTTCCCAAAGTGGTCATGTGGGTCGGTGGGCAATATACATTATCAACTGGAGTGTGATGTTCATTCATGTTGACCGCATCTGCCTATCACCATATTCTTCTTCAAATAAGGTAGCGAACATTTCATCAACTTGCGCCTCAGACTCTTTTTCTTCATCATCGTCACCAACGTCTTCGTTTGGAATTATGGAGATTGGTTCAGCTACAGTAGGGTTATTGATTTGGTATTTGATGTATAAATCAATCACATACAATCCAGACAATTCATGGTTGTAAAAAATTGTTTCCACGTCATCATCATCACAGACTTTCAACGAAACATACTTCACGTTGTTATCACCGAAATGAACAGCATTTCGATATATAACTTGTAAGACATCTCCAGATTGCATCCTTGTTTGAACCATCTCCTTCAGGTATATAAACTTAGATGCACTAAAGTGAATACTCATAATTTTGGCGGTTGTTCAACACTACTATAGGCATTGGGGTGGTCAAGGATGCCGAGTCTTGCGCCTAGGAATCATAATCCATTTCACTTTCCATACGCAACCAAGTAAGTTGAAACTTCTATATTTTCTATATAAAAATTTACCACTTCAATTAATTTACTTCTTAAACTGATTTAATTATTTTTTTAAAACTTTTTAGGTGGTCTGCCTATGGGATGGATTATGACAAGACTCCTCATCATTGTGCACCAGATTATCGCACTTTCATCGATCATCTCCAAGAAAATGATGTAATTTTTTCTCAACCAAATTAAATATTACTTTTACTTTATATACTTTGTTAAATTAATATAATTGTTAATATTTTATAACAGTTTACTTGGAGACCCTACCTAGAACTTGAAGATTTAGATCCAACTGATAGTCATGTGTGGAGTTCAAAAACATATCTTATCTGTTTTACCACTATGAAAATGCATCATACAGATAGGATGAAACTCCAATTTGGAATTCTTCAAGGCATACCTGATGCTCCAATCTGCATGGAAAACTATCACAAAATCAACTTGGTCGACCAAAGGTCATCTAGTTCGTGGAAAATTTTTCACAAGGAAGAGCGTAGTCAATGGCGAGACCGCGCAAATAGAGTCTTACAAGGAGAAATCATGTCAGATGAATGTAAACCGACTCAGGATTACATGAATTGGTATAAGTCTGTTTCATATTTGTATTTGTCACCACATAACTATTTATTTGACCCTCGTAACCAACCATCATCTTCAAACGTCCAACACACCAGACCATCATCAAGCACCTACGCCCAACCCTCATTCATGACCAACCAACAAAAACTCCCTAACACCCAACTACCTTTCTTCCCAACACAACCATCTTTTACCCAAAGCCAGCAATCCCATCAACATACACACTCACCTCATCTATCCCAATGGGGAACCCAACAACAATTTTCATTTTTTTTTCCGCCTACATCACATAACCTACTAGCTACTTCATTAACTCTACAAACCCCACAATACCCCACCTACCAAACACCCCAACAACAAATGCATTTTTCCCAACCCCCAACATTTTTCCACACTAGAATGTTACCAACCCGCAATACATAGCCAAACGTCAGCCGGTAACCTACCAAATTGGAATTTCGAGGGAACTAGATTAAGTTATGGAAGTGCAGTTGAAACGACCTTTACCAATGAAGACATGATAGCGGCATTTTTGATGAATGACAGTGACGCTAGACCTTCTACTCAACCACAACACGCAGATCCACAACATGCAGAACCACAACATGCAGAACAACGTCACGATATGCTTCTACGGGCCAACAGACAAGCTCCCCATTATGGAACCCACCAACGCTTCACACGCCCGGGTCAAAACCCGCATTAGATTTCAATTGTTTTTCATGTACTCTTTTCTTCTATTTGTTGTCAATGTTGGTTTAAATTAATGAAGTAATTTTTTTTTAATTGTGTTAATTTTATAATATAAATAAATTACTACTTAATTATAATATAAAAAAATACTTAATTATTAATATAGTAATTACTATTTAATTATTTAATTATAATATAAAAAATTACTATTAAATTATAATATAAATAAATTACATAATAATTACTATTTAATTATAATATAAAAAATTATTAAAATATATTATTAAAATAAATTATTAAAATAGATTATTAAAATAAATTATATACTTAAATAATACTAACATATACTAAAATAAAACTATTTAATTAAATATAAATAAATTATTAAACTATAAAATCTGAAACGAAAAAAAATAATTCAAAACATCCGCCCATGCATTGGACCGTCCTTCTTGGCATCATAAAGGCTCCGCCCATTACCCTAGCGGAGGTTTATGATTTTGAACATAGCCGCTCATCCAGAGGACGAAGGTACTTACTTTTTCAACTTTTTTGTTTGAACCAATGGTAGAATGGAAAATATGTTAGAAAGGCATAGTATTGTGGAAAATAACTTGTAATATCATGTTACAACAGTAAAAAATTCGAAAAAGTTAAGTTTTTTGTTTGAGTTGTTTGTCATGGCTTGTTACCAACTACATAAATGTTGCACAATAGGGGATGCTTCAGGGCTACTTGCCCTAGATGTAGACTATTTTGCACTGCCTCCAAGATTATGTTTTAGCTAGAAAGGTTTGACCTTAAGTTGATTTTGATAATATTATTCCCTCCGTCTCAAAATAAATGTCACATTTAGTAAAAAAATTGTCCAAAATATTTGTCACTTTATATTATCAATGCAATTTTATATTTAATCTTCCAATTATACCCTTTAATAAATACTTTTAATTAATTGTTCTCTCACTTAACATTAATACTAATCTGAATACACCAATAATTAATCAGGATAATTTGGTAAAGTCAGTATTCTCTCTCTTTCATTTATTATTATTTCTTAATTTGTATGAAATAATCTATTATGACAAATAATATGAGACGAAGGGAGTAATTGATTCACCTTTAACAACTTTGGTTGAATGACTTAGGAATAAAATTGAGTCTGGCGGCTCTTACATGTTTCTAGCTATTTGTTGGTGGTCTTGGAGGGCAAGAAACCAACTTTATATGGAGAATAAGAATGTCTCTATATATTTATCATCTTTAGTTGTAGATTTTCAAGTATGTGAAGACTATACTAGACGCATTTTCCTCTCGAGAGGCTACAATAACAAATAGCATATGGCTTTCTTGGCATGCAGTGGCGGGGACAACTATGGTTTATAATGTAGATGGCAGTAGTCAATGGAAGTCTGGTCTATATCGATTCGAGGGGTATAATTAGGCAATTGGATGGTTCTTGGTTAACTAGTTTTGTTGGTAGTGTAGGTGTTTCTACAATTCTTCATGTAGAACTCTTTGCTTTATACCATGGACCCACAATAACATGGGATAAAGGGATTAGAGACTTCGCGTGTGTTCGAAACTACTTTTGGTTCACCAAAATCACGATGGAAGAGGTACTACACCGTGAAAAAGAAGTTAAAAAAGGGAGAGTTAAACGTATTTTTTTCTCTTTCCACCGTGCAAACAAACACATGTTTAATTTTATATTTTGATTCCACTTTCACTACTCGTTTAGTAAAGAAAGAACTTAATCCTTAACATAATTTTGCTTATATTATTTCAAACATTAAATAGTTGTCGGAGAGACACTTACGAGTTCTTCTTACACATTCTTGAAAATAAACTAATGATGCAGCTGATTAGTTAATCCTTGATGGAATTTTGCTTATATTATTTTAAACATTAAATAGTTGTTGGAGAAATACTAACAAGTCTTTCTTACGCATTCTTGTTTAATGATGCAGATGATTGTTTGATTAGATTGAGATTACTAGATCATTTTTTAAGTGAAAATTTCTATTTTATTCAATAATCTATTTCCTATTTTATAGACTAATGCGGGAATGGTGCTAGTTGAGAGACATTTGTTCTCGATTTTATTTTTGTGGTCTTTTTCTCATTATTTTTCTTTTCATTTTCTCCTCACCTTCCCAAAAAAATAATTTTTAAAAAAGAATAAATAAATGTGAATTTTTTAACCCATCTCATGTCCTTATCAACTCGTGTGAAATTTCATTTTTGTCTTCAAAAAATTAAAAATTTATTTTTGATAAGCACCCTATATCATGGAAATTACGTTAAAAAGATTGGGTGTAAATCGGAAATATATTTCCGATTTTAAACTGTATGTATTTTTTACATAAAGCGTGTATGTGAGAACAAGTGAGACCAAATTTGAAATAAATTCAAAATATAGTGCATACCGGAAGTATATTTTCGGTTCCACTCAAATATTTCAGAAAATCAGAACAAGTGAGATCAAATTTCGAATAAATTTAAAATATGGTGCATACCGGAAGTATACTTCTGGTTTCACTTAAAAATTTTAAAAAAATGCGTACCAAAAATAAATTTTCAATTTTTTGAAGGACATTTTTGAATTTTTATGGGATGCGTCTCACCTTATGGAGTAGATTAAAAAATTCACTAGATAAATAATCAACATTTAAAAATGAATGGGAAGACAAATAAATAAAAATGTGCGTTAAAAGTGTGTATCTTGTTGCTTGGAAATCAATGCAAAGATTTTTATTCTAATGGTCCCCCGTTGAGGCAAATTAGTTGCCCACCAAAACCAAATAAAATGGATATGATGTGTTTCTTTTGGGTTTTTTCTAACACAACAAAATCAAGAAAATTACTTGATTGAGTAACGACAAATAATTAATTATAGAAGAAACTCACACAAACTATAAATTTTAGGGTATTTTTGTCATTTGAGCTGAAATTTGTACACTCTAATTTATCATTTTTACTTTAGGAAGGAAAATCAGTATTAAGGTTGCATGAACATAAACAAACAAAATGTCAATGATGCTTATCTTATATGGAGCATTTAATTTATTCAATTCAAATTAGTACTACAAATTTTCTACATTTTTAAATTGAAAAAGTGAAAGCAATTGAAAATGAAGAGAAACAAGTTTACGGCTATAAGCAATTTGGCGTGTGGAAATGACATGAATATGAACAAATTGAGATTCTTCATCTGAGATTATAATAATTTTTAAAAGTGAGAATTAATAGCCTTCAATTTTGAATTGTTCTTGTTAATTTTCTTTTTAAGTGGTCAAATATTATTATCCTTCTATGAAACTAACGGATATTAAATAATGTTGTATGGTTGAAATAAATAATATTCGTCATGCCATACACCGTAGACTTGATGCTTTAAAAGGTTTCTTTTCCATGTCAAGAAGAAAAAGTTCCTCCTCATCTACTTATCAAGTTTAAGTTTTGTTGGACACTTAATTAGAAAACTACTTTATGCGCATATAGTGATTACTTTTATAAAAAAAATTACTAGTTTTAAATTATATTTTTTATGAAATATTAAGTTGAATAATGGGTAAATATAATTTCAAGTTAACTAAAATACATAGGTTGACATACATTACAATCAATAATTTACCTGATTTTGTAATCATAAAAAATTTTGAAGTCAAAATCCGCCCTCTAAAAAGACTTAACTTTAAAGTTTTTTATTCACCTCCAACCATAGATGGTACAAGTGCAATATTTTGTCTTAATACAAATATTTGTGGTGGTGGAGGCGTCTTTAAAAATAACAGTGGAAATTTTTTGTTAGCCTTTATAGAAAAATTGTTGATTGATTATTCGATCTATATTAAAAATTTGTAGTTTTGAAAGTTATTAAAATCGCAAAGTTTGTGTTTGGCGCAACCTTTGAATAAAAACCAATTGTATCATGGTGGTAAAAGTGTTCATCAACCCTAGTTTGATTTTTAGTAAAACAGATGGTTCGAGAGGATTAGTCCATCTAATATCACTAACTTATTTATCACTATATATATATATATATATATATATATATATATATATATATATATATATATATATATATATATATATATATATATATATATATATATATATATATATATATATATATATATATATATATATATAAAAACAATTGCACCATATCTTTTATAAATATAGACGTCAACATAAATACTATAGTTTTGTTTACTCAATTCTTATTGAAATTCAGAGTAGTTTTGCAGGAATAGATTAGATATATCTTTTTTTAATTCTCTTTTTTTTATGGAGTTAATTTAATTCAACTTTATTAATAATTGTCGTAACAGTTTTTTTACAAATATATTAGTCTCTATTCAAAAAAACACATAGTATTCTTAAAAACCGTCTATTTGGTGCCCGTGCCTCTTAAAAAGAATGTGCATACTATTACTTCAAATACAACTTGATCTTTCAGCGATGGTTCTACACTAATTCTGTAGATGGTTCTTTTATATAAGCACAAAATATTTAGGCACAAGGTACTTTTATATAAGCACAAAATATTTAAACACAATGTTAAACAAATAAAAAATAAAAAAATTGAAAAAGTATTTTTTGAAAGTAATTAATTAATATATAGTTTAATAAATTTGTGCCTAAATCATTTTTATTTAGGTTTGTGACCAAAAGAAACATTGCTCTAATTTTGTAAACGATAGACGACTTTCTGATCTAGAAAGATTTCTACTTTAATAAAAGTAATATGTATACTCTTAAATTTAAATAGTATTGTCTTTATTAGGTGTAAAAAAATCAAAAATGGTTGGTTGATACTTGATAGTGACTTTCCCCTCAATATCTTTTTGGGTAACTTCCCTTTTTTCTTTAAAAAAGTACATAGCAATGGCACTACTCTTAGCTTGACAAACTTATAAGTTATAACCTTTGCAACTTGACATCAAAATCCAAATCAACATCAAAATATTGTCAACTTTTTCTCAATGTATATATTAAAACTTTCTAGTTACTTTTGAGCCTTTTTCCTAACACAAAATCTTAGTTATGTTGGAAATCCATCAAATATCTATGATGAATTTCTATCAATCTTAATGAATAAGATAGATATCACCACACACAATGACAATGAGCAATTAAAGAAAGAAAGAAGAAGGAAATATTTTCTGCAGAGTTTCTCTCTGCCCATAATCTGTGGAGAATTTCTTATTCACCTGCAACTGTAAATTTTGTGAATACGACTTGATTACCAAATAGGGGTTACTCCCTCTATTTATAGATTTAGATTAATTTGCTCACTAAGCTAAGGCCCAAAACTATAAAAGTCCAAAATATATATTTGGACTAAATCAAATCTATTATGTTCTAGATCTAAATCAAACTAAACCTAAATCTAAAACAAATCAAATCTGTGTGCGGCCTGCTTCGACACACAAGCTCTTCGACTGGGTCGGCTTTCTTCGAGCAACCTGCTTCGATCCATCTCTGACCCTTCGAAACACACACAGTTTCCACACTCATGAATTACTTTCAACGCACCACCTAATTCATTGTGTCTAAACTGTCTACATTCATCATAGCTCTTAGTCTTCTAAATGCTTCGACCTGCACACCCTTCTTCATAATGTCTGCAATTTGATTCACAGTTCTGCAATGTTCCAAATTCATCTTGCCATCTGCTACCTGCTCTCGAAGATAATAGAACCTCATTTCGATGTGCTTGCCTCGACCATGCGCTATCGGAATCTTCGCCAGGTTGATAGCTGACATGTTGTCGATCTTCATGGTAATTGCTCCATGATTTTTGCCTGTAATTTCTTCGACCAGACTCATCATCCAAGTTGCTTGACATGCACAAAGAGAATCAGTTATGTATTATGTCTCGCATGATGATAATGCCACAACTGGTTCCTTTCTCGAACTCCAACCAACTCCCACACCACCTAACATAAAGAAAAGGTGAAAAGAACAGGAAATACCTTTTATCGATTATGAGTTTGGCAGGTAACTATGAAAAGGGAAGGTATTAACACCCTTTCCATCCGTAGTTATGTACGGGCTCTTAATTTCTTTAGCTCACTTTTTGAAAACTTGCTTTGTGAGTGTGTGTGTGTGATTTGAAAAGTATTTCGCTTTGACTTCGTAATGATTCTTGTATCAGTCCTCAAGAATGTATACGAAGTGTTCGGAAATATTTATTTGGAAAAATGTAACTTTGTAATGATTCTCGTTGGAATGTATACAAAGTGTTTGTTAGAAAATATTTATGAAAAGAAATGTGAGGTGTGAAAAGTATTTTTGATTGGAGCAAGCAATTTAGAGTCTTATTACCTACTCAGAAGGGTCGTTCTTGTTATTTTCCTTCTCCTTTAGGACATCGTTATCCATACCATTAGTTGGTAGATAACTCTATCCATTGGATGTGAAGGGACAGGCGTAGGGTCATCGTATGGTCATTGAAGGCAACATGTAAGGATACATTAGTAATTCAGAGGGACGATCATCCACTTATTTGTAGGCAACAACCGAAGGACGAGATCATATATTCGTAGGCAACATCGAAGGGTCGTCGAGGGACTATGATCTTTATATCAAAGGGACTATAATGATGTTATTCGTAAGCGTCTTTTCTAATGGTATCCCTACGTTCGAGGGACATGACCATGTTTTTCCGAAGGCAACAAGAGAGGATACCCTAAGGGGGTGCAAGTGTGAAATAGTGATTCAATTCAAGTATGTTATCTTTGAATTTAGAGTTATCTAACAGTCGATTTTAATCTTGCCATATAATCCTATTAGCATACATCTAAGTAGGGTATATAGACAGTTTATAAGAGGTGCGGAAAGTAAAAGTGCGGAAAATAAACCCTACGCTATTACAAGGCTTTGGGGCAGATACATAATGAAAGGTTCGGAAAAGTAAAGTGCGAGAAATTAAATTTAAGCTATTACAAAAATAACCTTGAGACCTATACATTGATTTCTAGAATTTAAACGAGAATAAAACATGAATAAATAAGAGAAAAATATTTGAATCGAGACATAAGTGTTCTAAACCCTATTGATTTTAATTAAGAAAACCTAACTCTAAGTTAATTAGTATTTAATTAAGAAAATAATTAAAAGTGAAGAGAAAAATAAAATATTTTTGTATCTAAAATTAATTAAACATTTTTTAAACCTAGATCTAAAATAAAATTATTTTTTGTGATTTTTTATTTTATTCAAAAAAAATTGAAAAGAAATTAAATTGGTTAGAAAATTTAAGAAATAAGAAAATGCAAGGAAAACAAGTGCTTAAAAATTAGGAAGACCTTGCCAAGGCTTGAACCCAGGACCTTAAGGTCATTGGTCCAAAATCAGACGACTACGCCATCTGCATATGTTGTAAATAACACACCTCCAATTGTATGTATATGAAAACCTGTGGAAATCAGAATAATAGGAAAAAAATGGCAAAAGTCAGGTTCGAACCAACGACCTGATAGAGGAAGAGACTTAGCGCGCACATGGTTAACCACTGGGGTGGTGATACATCCATTCATAATACTAAAAGCATAAATATATATGTAATGATAATTCCAGAAAAACCAATTTGAATCAAAACGCGTGCATGTGGGTCCCCATGGTTCAAACAGGCCAATCATGTTATTTCCTTCTGCCACGTCCCTTTCCTTGCCGATCAAACCACCCTGGGTGGTGTTTCCGATCGTCTTCTCTGACAAAGGGAATTTGAAACCTACAAAATAGCTCAAAAACAAAAACGAAAACAACCCAGATCCACTAATTAAAGCGCTACGAATCTAATGGCGCGGTTAGTTTGTCTTGAAACTGTTTTCTAGGGTTTCGAAGCTCATCAGCTTGTATGCCCTAACAATGGTGAAATTCAAATCTGGCATCAAACCTTGCAAACTATGGTTCTAAACAATCACAAACATCCGTATGAACATGCATATTTGAATCGAAATCGTTTATATTGCATGAAATAAAAGTTTAGATTCTTGAAGTTTTACCAACCGGTGCACCTTGGGGAAGTGAATTATGAATGCTTTGAACTCTTGCAAGGACTTGAATCGATTCCTGAACACCACAGAAGGGTGAATAAGTGCTTGAAATTGATTGATAATGGTTGCAATTCAAAATCCGATGGTGCAAGTTTCTTGGCAATTTTTCAACTCCAAACCCTAGTGTTCTTGGCTGCAAATTCGTGTTCCTTGCTTGTGGTCTCAATCTGATACTTATAAGGAGTGAATTAGGTCAAAACTTTGAGAGAAAATATATTGCATTTAGTGAAAAATATTTGATTGAAAATTTGAATCAAATCTTCCTTTTTCTTGCTCAATATTCCTGTAATGCTTCCATGCGTTTCTTGCCAGCTTGTTTGGACTTCATTGGTCCTCAAGACACGCAAATAGCAAGCCCAACACGCCATGTACCTTTTCTTACATTTTATTTTATTTAAAATTAAATTTAAACGATTTAATTCAAAAATAAATTAAATAAATGAAAGTATGGCGTGTAATTGGACTTAGAGGTCATGGACCACGTTTGAAACAAGTTTAAACCATAAAAACTTAGGCCCATTTAGAAGAAATTCAAAATTGATCAATGTTTTCTTCATGCATTTATTCAATATTTCCATTTTTTTTCCAAGTCGTTACTTGCTCAATTTTTATCATTTGAGAGTGTTCTTGGACTTTTTAGAAAGCTTAAGATGTCCTCTAAATTCTCCTTTTGGTTTCATTTTCATTGAAGCTTCCATGCTCATGTAAACTTCTTCGGTAAAAGATGACTTTTTGTTGACTTTTTAGAAGGACCTATAATGTATTGGCTCATAACTCTCAAATGAAGCCTTTTGGGGAAAAGATTTTTGAGTCACCAAGTTGTAGAGAATTTAATTCCCTTCAAAATGAGCTTTTGTGAAAAAAATTCTGATGAAGTATGTGAAAGTTATGCTTGGTCATATTTTTGTTGACTTTTATCCAAAAACCCTAATTTAGAAACTTTGACTTTTGATCAATTCTTTGATTTTCTTGATGAATCATGATCAACCCTTGATCAACTGATGAATGTGACTCCAAAATCTTTATGTTGACCAAAAATGATGAAGTTTGACTGTATGTTGCCCACAGTTAACGTTTTGTCCAATATAACTGATTTTCAACCATCTAAGCAATTGACTGAGCAAACTTGAGCCGTGAGGCTTGAAACTTGACATGGGGATACCTTGAGACATATGAGGAGGCATGATGCTCACTTGAGGCAATAAAAACCATCTTTGACTTGAGAGAATCAAAACCCTAGTTATGGGTTGATTGCTCAGGAGAGTTCATCTGGTCAACCCTTAAGGAACTCTTGAGTATGGAGATGTGTATTGACTTGAAAAATATGAGGAAAATTTTAGGGTATAACAACCAGATCAAATCTGTGTACCCCACTAAATTGCATTCTTTTCCTTTATCAGTTGTAGGAAACAAAATGCCATAGTCGAGAGTTCCTTTCAAATACCTCAATATTCTCTTCACTGCTGCTAGGTGAGATACCTTTGGCTTCTGCATGAATCTACTTACCATACCAACACTGTATGCTAATTCAGGCCTTGTATAACAAAGGTATCTTAAGAACCCAATAAGTCTTCTATATTGGGTTGGGTCGACATCATCTCCTTCAGGGTCTTTCGACTGTTGTAGTCTTGTTTTTGCAGGTGTCGAAGTCGAATTACATTCTTCCATCTCAAATCTCTTGAGAATTTATCCTGTATATCTTCTTTGATGAATCATCAAACCTCTACTAGGCTTGTAGAATTCCATGCCAAGGAAATATGAAATATCACCCAAATCAGACATTTCGAATTCCTTGCTGAGATCACCTTTGAAGTCTTCGATCTCCTTCTTACAGCTACCTGTTATCAACAAGTCATCGACATAGAGACATAGTATAAGAAATTCATTATTGCTTCTTCTTACATATACTCCATGTTTAGTTGTGCACTTCACAAATTCCTTCTCTCTCAGAAAACTGTGAATCTTCTTGTTCCAAGCTCTTGGAGCTTGTTTCAATCCATACAGGGCTTTATGAAGTTTGTACACCTTTCTCTCTTTGTTATGTTTCACAAACCCAACTGGTTTTTTTAACATAAACCTCTTCGTCTAAGGGTCCATTCCAGAATGCACACTTTACGTCCATCTAACATATGTACCTACGGTTTACTTTTGCTAAACTGACAATCAATCTGATTGGTTCGATCCTAGCCACAGGTGCAAAAACCTCATCGAAGTCCATTCCTTCTTTCTAGAGAAATCCTTTTCACCACAAGCCTTGCTTTGTGTCGAGTTACTTCCCCTTTAGGATTCATCTTCAGTTTGTATAGCCACTTGACATCAATTGCCTTATTGCCTTGTGTCAATTTTACAAGTGACCAAGTATTGTTGTCTTCGATGAATTTCATTTCGTCGTTCATTGCTTTCACCCACTTAAAATCCTTTCATGCTTCAGCTTCATTGATATGTTCAACATCTGCATAGAAAGCATAATGTATCATCTCACCTTCGTCATCAACCACATTATCTGATGTAACCACATAACCTTGCAACCTTGCATGCATGCGTCTTGATCTCTGAGATCAGCTTGTGCTTGGTTGATCTATAACTGCTGGTTTCTCTTGTCGAAATTCTCTTTTGACTTGAGTTTCTGGTTCTTCAAGTAAGATTCTCAATGAATCTTTCTTGACATTTTGATTCCAATCCCATTATTTCAGCTCATCTATGATCACGTCCCTGCTGATCACAATCTTCTTGTTCACTGGGTCGAACAACTTGAAACCTTCAGTCAAATGATATCCTACTAGAATCATTTGACTCGACTTGTCATCAAGTTTTCTTCTCAGCTGATCTGGAACATGTCTATGTGTAATAGATCCAAATACCTTCAGATGACTCAAACTAGGTTTTACACCAGACCAACATTCTTCTGAAATAATTCCTTCCAACTTCTTTGTCGGACATCTGTCCAAAATATATGCTACAGTCGACACAGCTTCACCCCAAAACTCTTTAGGTAAATTATTTCCTTTAAACATACTTCGAACCATATTCATGATGGTTCGATTTTCCTTTCTGCAGTCCCATTCTGCTGCAGAGTTTAGGGTGGAACCACCTCATGCACAATCTCTTATTTTCCACATAACCTGTCGAAATCATTTGACACATACGATCCACCATCATTAGTTCTCAAAACTTTGAGCTTTCGACCACTTTGCCTTTTGACCATAGACTTAAACTTGGAAAATACCTCGATCACTTCACTTTTCTTCTTAATCAGGTAAGTACACAGTTTTCGACTGAAATCATCTATCAACGTGACAAAGTATTTATTACCTCCAAGCGAATCAACCTGGATTGGTCCACATACACCAGAGTATATGATTTTGAGAATAACCTTCGACTTGCTTCCTGCATCCTTGCTGAAGCTGTTGTTTTGTTTCTTTGCCTGCACACATTCCTCACGCACTTCATTTAGAATGTTGATTTCTGCCAATCCTGAAACCATATTCTTCCTCATCAAATCTCTAATGTCTCTGAAGTTGAGATGGCCTAGTCTATAGTGCCATATGCATTCGTCTCTGCTTGCTGTAGTCGAAAGGTACTTGTGCTCAATCACATTGAGTTCGATCTTGAAGGTTCTATTCTGGGACATAGGAGCCTTCAAGATTAACCTTCCATTTGCGTCGACGACTCTCATCATCTTGTCTTCGACAGCCACCCTGTAATTCTTTTCAACCAACTGCCCTATACTAAGCAAGTTTCTCTTCATGCCTGGAATGTACAACACCTTCAAGATTATTTCCCTTATGCCATCTTTTCTCATGATCATAACATCTCCAATACCTTCAGCTGCTAGAGTATTGTCATTTGCAAATTTCACCATGTTCTTCATTAAGGGATTTAGATTGATGAACCAATCTTTTTTTCCAGACATATGTGATGAGCATCCTAAATCCAAGTACCATTGATCCTTGAATTTTTCTTCATCTCTTGTTATGACCATCAACGTCATCTCTTCTTCTTCACACTTAGCGAATTTTGCATCACTTTCTTTTGCCTTTCGTTTCTCTGGACAACACTCGAATAATGACCATACTTTTGACAATTTTAACATTGAATGTGACTCTTGTCAGGTTTTAGACCACCACCTCTCCCTCTATTTGCAACACCGCCTCTTTTGTTGCCCTGATATGGTCTTCTCTGATTCGACACGTTTCCTTCGTTCTGGTTTCCTTCCGACCACCACCTCAACCACTTTCCTTTGCCTTTGGTTTCTTTTGCTGAATTTTCCTGCAAAGCTACATCACTCTTTGTCTTGCTTGCAACTCTTTCATTCATTCTCTGTTCATGAGATTCAAGCGTCCTTGAAGCTCTTCCTTTGTCAATTTTGACAGATCTTTCCCTTCTTCGATAGTCATCACCACGTGGTCAAACTTGGGAGCCAAGGATATCAAATTCTTTGAAACAACAGCTCTTGTTGTTAATGCTTCTCCATATATCTTGATTTGATTCACTAGTTTTGTGACCCTTGTGAAGAAATCAAATATGCTTTTGTTGTCTTCCATCTGAAGCAATTCATATGTTCTCTTGTGAGTTTGTAACCTCACCTCTTTTACCTTTTCTACGCCTCCAAAAGATTTCTCAAGAATATCCCAAGCTTCTTTTGCAGATTTTGTATCACTAACATTTTCGAAGTTGTCTGGACTCAAACATTGATGAATTATAAAGAGAGTTTTATAACTCTTCTTCTCTGATTTTGTGTGTTCTTACTTTTCTTCTTCTGAAGCGTCTATTTCAAGCTCTTTTACTCCATCCTTTACAAGATCCCACAGACCTTGACAACAGAATAAAACTTTCATCTGCTTGCACCAATTCTCATAGTTATCTACTTTCAGAATTGGAAGACTTGCTAGATAATTCGCACTCTCATAGCCCACTACCATCATGAATTCTTCTTCTGCGATCGTTCTTGATTTTTCTTCCCTTGAATCGAAATCGGAGCTCTTGATACCAAATGTTGGAAATCCACGAAATATCTATGATGAATTTCTACCAATCTTAATGAACAAGAAAGATATCACCACACACAATGACAATGAGCAATTAAAGAAAGAAAGAAGAAGAAAATATTTTATGCAGAGTTTCTTTCTGCCAATAATCTGTGGAGAATTTCTTATTCACTTGCAACTGCAAATTCTGTGAATACAACTTGATTACCAAATAGGAGTTACTCCCTCTATTTATAGATTTAGGTTAGCTTGCTCACTAAGCTAAGGTCCAAAACTATAAAAGCCCAAAATATCTATTTGGACTAAATAAAATCTATTATATTCTAGATCTAAATCTAAATAAATCTAAATCTAAAACAAATCAAATATGTGCACGGCCTGCTTCGACACACAAGCTCTTCAACTGAGTCGACTTCCTTCGAGCAACCTACTTCGATCCATCTCTAACCCTTCGACACACATAGTTTTAAAACTCACGAATTACTTTCAACAATTTCCACCAACCATAGTTTCCAAAATTGCATCTAATCTTATCCATTTAGACATTAATTGTTTTTAAAATCCAATTGTAAGAAAGGGTTGACGGTATCAATCCAATCAGACATTGACACCTAAGGCAAACTTAAATAAATTAACTTATGGTAAACACATTATTACATCAGTTATGGTACATGACGAACTTATACAATAATAATTCTAGAAAAACCGTTTCCATCTATCTAAATTCTAACATATGTAACTACTTATTACAACGTAATCAACAATGCACTACACAACAATTGCAAATCTGAGTCAGTATAATTCAAATAATATAGCATCATCATCATCCACAAAGTAACTATTTAAATATCTAACTGAGTTCCAAATATATACATTACATCATATTATTCATTCTTCATATTTTTAACTGTTTTTTTATGGTACAACTGTTATAACCGAAAATTTTATGGTTTCTCATAGATTCAGGTTTTTGAAAAAAATAAGTTGATCTATAATCGGATAAAACATAGTTACATGCATTAAGTAATATCTACAAATTAGTTTTTATTCTATTTAGATATTTATTTAGAAATTCTTCCTATTAAGAATCAGAATTGTTGAAATAGATTCTTGATGCACTTGTGCAGATTTTTGGTGCTATTATACATGAGTGACATGCAAAATTAGCTCTACAACATCCAAACTAATGAGTGAATAAAAATGGATTGAGTGAATTATGATTAAAATTGTATCTTTGACTACACACATGATATTTTATATACCTTGTGTAACAATTGGGCCTATGTAGTATTGAGCATGTGATATGTCTAAAATAATTATCTCTAAGACTTGTCGTGACGTGGTGTATGGGAAGCCTTTTAATGAACTAAATCAGGCTCTCCTAGTCAGAGTCTTGTGTTGAGAAGTGAAATAGATTTGAGAAATAATCGCATTAAATGCTAGTCTCATCATTGCGACGTTTGAGGGGTTTCCCTTACACATGGCCTTAGGTTGGTAGGTTAGAGTGTGGCATTTCCACCTGGAATGTTTGAGTGCACTCAAGTGTTGTTATATTTCTGAGGTGAGATTTGATCGTTATTTTTCATCTTCCAATTTCTTTCATTTTGGTCTTTGATTTATCTTTCCTGATCATCTATATAAAGATTACTATGATTGGCTTTTCAACAATTTTGCTCCTTAAAACATAGACTTATTTTCTTCTCGCCAACCATTTTCTTCTTCTCTGAGCTTCGGTGGCCTCTGGTTTTGCCATTTTCTCCTTTTATCTAGGTTTTGTATTTTCTGATTCACCATCATTTTCAAGCTTCACTTGCTCTTAATGGTTTTCTTTGCTTCACCTCTTTACTCAAGTACCATATCTAGCATATTTTTCTTACATTTTGTTGCTTTGTTTTCTTATCTTTCTCATATGTAATATTTGAAACCCAAATATTCTAAATGTTGACCTTTTAGAGCTTTATCGACCTCACCCCAAGTTTTTCATGCTTAGCAAGATTTTTGGATTTGGAAAGGGTTCTGTAGAAAATGGCGATGAGCCCCCAACACTTTTGTAAAGGAGAAAACTATCGAATTTTTTGAAGAAGATAAAGAGATGACCTTCTGCAACCTTGATATGTGGGAAGTGGTTATTCATATTTCTTCATATATTAGGGCTTAAACGAATTTGGATGTTTCTATAGCGACTCAAAATGAACGATGGACTCCCTATTTCACTAGAACTTTCAAGTCGGCGCACGAGCCAATCTGCGGTTTTTTACTAACATTATCTTTTTAATGATTGTCGAGAGAACACTATTAAATGGGGACTAGATGGTTTGGCAGAGCCAGTTGACGCTTCTCATTATCGCTAGGTGGATCATGAACTAAAGGGGACTATTTCTTTCTACGATAGTGTAAATAGAGGGGATGATGCTCATATTGAATTGAGTATGTCATATGTTTGGTTGGTTTCATGTGTCAATATAGACAAGAGGATTTGCACTTACTTTGATATGTGTTTCATCCCTTTTATGAATGCATTTTCTCTCGATTAAATTTAAGATGCCTTTTAACAGGTTTGAGGAAGGGGTATTAAGGTGCTTAATGATTTCTTATTCCTAACTACACCATGTAGCTTGGGCCTTTGCCAAAATATTTCTATATTGGGGCGAATACCGGGATAAAGAACGATCTATGAACCTCTTTTTTAACCTTTTCATTGTGTTGGGAACCTCAAAAGATCTTTGCCCCAAACATGGGTTAATCTCTCTACATCGGGCATTGAAGATTTTTTGTGTCTATTTGATAATTAAAATAATTCCAAGGATCACTTATTTTTGGTGATTCCATATATGCTTGAGGCTTGCTCTATGTTGTACAGTGTCCTTCAATGAAAACCTTCACCAACTAGTCATTCCTTAATCGGTCATTCTGCCTTGAAACTTGATAAATTTAAATATATGATTCAGATATGTAGTAGCTTCAGAGAGTGCTCGATTCTTTCTATGAATTTTTGTTTACCCAAATATATTTTTGGTTGCCTTTGTACAAGTTCAAAGTGGAGGTGTTGAGGTTTTTGAAGGTTTCCCCCTCTCAACTAGATCTCGATGTCTGGGCTTTTATAAGGGTGTTCCAACTCTAGGCCAATTATAGGTCTTTGAAGCCTTCCTGTCAGCTATTCTACAATCTTTTTGGTTGTGATACATGCTTTTCATAATATTATTCCAGATCAAAGGCTCATTTCACTATGCCAGAAATTTCCTTCGTTTGACTCTTGATTTGAGACCTGGGAAGATATCTGGGATCGCTTCGTGTTGGTAAAGCCGTGCACTTTGGGGGATCGTTCTATGTTCTATCAGGTTCCTACTAAGATTCCACTTTATATTGATTGTCAAGATTTTCCCCCTCGTCTGTGGACAAATAGATTTCAAAAGTATTGGACTTGGGTCCGTTTAAAACATGAGCTTCGGGAATGTATTGTCCATCTGAATTCTCTTAGTCCTGATGAGATTGATATGAAGAAAGATCTTAACATTTTTATGAGAATCTTGGTTATGAAGAAGGTTTTGGTCTTACATAGATAAAGCCTTCTCTGTTGAGAAACAATCCATCGCTACTTGTGTTACTGATGGCACGACCAGTAGTCTGAAGAGGAAGGCAATTTTTGTTATTGATTGAGGGTGTATGGTATTTTCATATAAAATTGATGCCTTAAAGAAGTTTTTGACATTGCAAAATATTGGGAGGCAAAATATACCACCATCATTTCTCCAGCTCGGGCTCTCGTTCCTTCTCTAGTTGGTCTTAGCATATGATTTTTTATTGGAGTCTTCCGTGACTCCATTGGTTGAGGCTAACCTTACTTCAGAGGTTACTACTGTAGTTGTTGAGTACCATGATGATTCTCCTCCTAATGAGAAAAGGGACTAGGATTAAAGTTGGATAAATGTGCCATGTTGTCCAAGCGTACATTTTTTGGGTCATTCACTCCTCTGCTTAAGCTGCATGGTATTTTTCTCTCATGCATTCCCCCCAACCACTTCTTAATAGGTAATTGTTGCAATCTAGGTACATGGTCCTTGAAGGATAACCTTCACCAACTAGTTATTTCTCAACTGGTCCTTCTGCCTTGAAACTTGATAAATGTAAATATATGATTCAGATATTTAGTAGCTTCAGAGAGTTCTTGATTCCTTTCTATGACTTTTTGTTTACCCGAATAAATTTTGTGGTTTCCTTTGTCAAAGTTCTAAGTAGAGGTGTTGAGGATTTTCAAGGTTTCCCTCTCTCAACTAGATCCCGATGTTTGGGCTTTTGTAAGAGTGTTCCAACCCTGGGCCAATTATATGTCTTGGAAGCCTTCATGTCGGCTATTATTCCATTTTTTTGGTTGTGATACATACTTCTCGGAATAGTATTTGGGATCAACTACTCATTTTACTCCGCCAGGAATTTCCTTCGTTTGGCTATTGTATTGAGAGCTAGAAAGATATTTGGGATTGCTTCGTGTTAGTAAAGCCATGTATTTTAGGGAGTCATTCTATGTTCTATCAGATTTCTACAAAGATTCCACTTTATACCGATTGTCAATATTTCCCCCTCGTTTATGGACTGGTAGATTTCAAAAGTATTTGACTTGGGTCCATTTCAAACGTGATCCTTAGAAATATGTTGTCCATCTGAATTCTCGTAATCCTAATGATATTGAGATGAAGAAAGATCTTGAAGTTTTTGATGAGAATCTTGGTTAAGAAGAAAGGTTCGGTTTTATGGAGATAAAGCCTTCTGTGTTGTGGAAACGGTCCATTGACACCCATGTTATTATGGGCATAACCAGTAGACTGAAAAGGAAGGAAATTTTTGTTATTAATTGGGGGTGTTTGGTATATGTAGATAAAATGAATGATGTTTTTGACATTTCTAAAGGTTGGGAGGCAAAATATACCACCATTACTTCTCCAGCTCATGCTCATGTTCCTCCTCTAGTTGGTCTTAGCATATGATTTACTATAGGAGTCTCTCGTGACTCACATGGTCGGGGCCAAACTTCTATCAGGGGTTACTACTACAATTGTTAAGGATCAGCCTGAGTCTACTCTTAATAAGAAAATGGACATGGGTCAAAGTCCTCCCATGGAGGGAGATTTGGAAAACTAAGCCAGGTTATCCAGGCATGCATTTTTGGGTCATCCACTCCTCTGCTCAAGTTGCAGGGTAATTTTCTCTCTCAGATTCCCCTCACCCCTTTCTTAAGAGGAACTTGTTTCAACCTATGAAGAGTAAATTATTTATATTTAGAAGAAAATTATCATCCGTTCAAAAGAAAAAATCTTTTACAAGCAAAACTTTTAAAAGATTATATTTTGTAAGATAACAATAAATTTTAAATTTTAAATGATATTCAAATGGAATAAAATTGGAATAAAATTCAATTTTGTTTGATTTAATATGTAAGAAATATTTTAAAATCATATATAATTTAATACTATGTAATAATATACACTATAATTTTATGAATTAATAACTATTTTTCATAGCGTGTGTTTGGAAATTATATAATTACGGTGAAAAAACGTACTTATACTAAAAGCTACACTTAGAGTGTGTTTGGATTGACGGTTGTCGGAATTGATTTTAACAGAGTAGATTTGAATTTGATAGAATTGATTTTAATAGAATTGAGTTTAGTATAATTGATTTTTGTTTGGATATATTTATGAAAAAGTGAATTGAATAATAAATTTCAGTATAAAAATTATTCAAAATCAATTCTGCAGACAGAAACTACAAATTATAGTTTTAAATAGAATCAATTCTTGAGTCGGTATCAATTACTTAGTCAAAATCAATTCTACAACTCTGAATTCTAGAATTTAGACTCATTACTTTATAAGTTTCCTCCAACCTCATTTATGATTTTATGAATTAATAAAATAACTATTTTTCATAGTTTTATATTTTGATGTGATTTGCTTTAAAAACTGAAAATTTTAACACCTTAGCTTACCCCAACCTCATTTGAAATTCAATTTAATATCTTTTTCATTATTAGGCATGATTGCTACCCTAGTTAATACTTATATTCCCTACAAGTCCTATCATACTTCCAGCCTTTTCCATTCCATGTGCACCCAGGTGTTTACCAACCTCCCAGCTGTCTTCCCAACTAAGTCAGGTTGTAAAGTCCTAAACCTCACTATCCTCAAAACAAATCTTTAACCAAATAGGAGCAGTACTTAGTTCCAATTCACTAACAAAATAATCTTTCAAAAATAGTTAATTGCCATAATCATTCAAAAATAACCAACATAGACAAAATAAAACACAAGTATCTAACATGTTTGTTTCCCCTGTTGTTCAATAATACTACTACTATTACATCTTTTATGATAAAAATAATCACTTAATTTTCTCTTCTTCCTCTGAACCTTCTTTGCAATCATCTTCAACCTCAGATTCTTGTTTAGGACTATCACTATCAAGTGCTCTTTTCTCTTGTTCTTCTTCCTCTACATCATCTTCATCTCCTTCACCATTTTTCCCATTCTTCTTTGCTCTCACCTTCAAAATCTCCAACAACTCATCCACAGCTCTCTCTTTCTTCCTCCTATTCTTGATCAAAACCTCACTTATATCCGCTGGTGTCATCCTTGCCATTCCAATAACCTCCTCCAATTCCTTCATAACAGACTTATCCAAATCAACACCTTCCTCGCATCCCAAGTAATTCTTCAGCAAAATTTTCAAAGCTGGCATAGAACAATAACTCATGAAAATATGCATATCCATTCTCCCACTCCTCAACAAAGCAGGATCAAGCTTCTCAATGTGGTTTGTAGTAAACACAAAAATCCTCTCACTCCCACAACATGACCATAACCCATCAGTAAAATTCAACAACCCAGAAAGAGTTATGGAATTCCCATTCTCTTCACCACCACCAGCACCACCTCTGATTTCACCAACTCCACCAGACTCATAATAACTCCTAGAACGACCCAAACCAGAACCAGAACCCGAACTCAAACCATTGTTTTTATTGTTTTTTCTGTTGGTGAGGTTAATAGAACAATCTATATCCTCAATAACAATAATAGATTTCGAACTAGTCTTCATAAGAAGCTTTCTCAGTTCAGAATTATTATGGACTTCAGTTAACTCCAAGTCATAAATATCATAACCAAGAAAATTCGCCATAGCAGCAATCATGCTAGATTTTCCGGTTCCAGGTGGCCCATAAAGAAGATAACCTCTTTTCCAAGCCCTACCAGTTTTATGATAAAACCCTTGTCCATTAGCAAAATCTTGCAGATCATTCATAATCTCTTGCTTCTTCTCAGGATCCATAGCCAATGTATCAAAAGTGCTTGGATGTTTAAACGGCACAGATTCCCAAGGGTGACCTCTAGAATCCAACGATCCACCTCGAGAATTTGTATACAACAAACGATCCTGATTCTTTCTTCGAATATCACTCGCTTTGTCCATAATGTAATCCAAATAATTGTTGAGGATCAACCGTTTGTCTTTCTTCTTGATCCGAAGAGTAAACCCGCGTTTTTCATCTGGTAACGGACGCCATGAGAATGTCTGAGAGTTTCTCTGAGTGACGACGTGCTCCCAGACGACGTTGACGGCGTTGAACGTGTCAACGATGCTGTCATTGTTGGCGAGACCGAAGGTGAAGGCGCTGGAGTTGACGGCGCGTGTTAGGCTTAAACGGTTGCCGGTGATTGAGACTGAGGAGCTTAGGTAAAGCTGGACGGCGTTGTAGAGTTCGTTGGTGTTAACGCCGTCGATTTCGGTGATTTCGAAGTAGCAGTAAGATGAGAAACAGTTAAAGATTTTGTTCAAGAGTTTGGCTGTGGCGAAACGGAGCTCTGGTGGGAAAACGGTTTGGAGAATTGTTTGACAGAAAGCGAATACGCCGAGAATTGAGGCTAGAGAAGTCCAATATTCTTTCATTCTAAATTCTAATGAAGTGAAGAAAATATATTGGTTGTTAAGTTTGTGCAATAAATGATGAAAATTAGAGAGTGTAATGTAATATTTAATGAGAGGATGGTGATGTATTTATAGAGAGTTAAGGTGGGGGTATAGTGGGGAATGGAGAATAAAGAAAAAGACAAAAAATGGAGGGTTTTATATGTTTTACGATATGTGTTTTACATAGTGGTCGCAAAAGTGATCCGGCCGGATACATTATATGTATATTTAATATTTAACATTTTATTTTTAAAGAATTTGGAAATCATATTTTAATATTTGTATGGATTATAATTAATTTGTATCAATTGTATTAATTGATATATTTTATAATAAAATAAAATATAATTAAATAATTTTGATGTTTTACCCTTGCAATCTCTTATCTTTACGCGACATACTTGATTATTTAAAAAATAATAATTATGAATTAAAATTTTATGGACGCCATTCGAAAAAAATTATGGATTAAAATCCTCTATTTTTGAACAAAATCAGAAATTTTTTTACAAACACTTAATTTAATATTATTTGATTTTTAATTATATTTTAATTTTTTATAACAAAATAAAATTCAAAAATACGTATTTAAATTAATTTTTTTTGTAAAAAAAAAATAGTTCATACAAAGATATATATTAAAAATAATTCATATTTTTTTGTGAAATAATAGTCGATTTGAATATACATATTCAAAATTTAAAAATAATTTTGATTTTTCATTAGTGATTCCAAAAAATATAGAGGTGGAAAAGAATTTTTATTTTAAATGGATCAAAGTTTTTTTAAATATGTCTTGTTTCTTATTTCTTTTTTAGTATTTATAAATGTGAATATTAATAAATAAATTTATAACTAGTTATTAGTGGTGTAAAGTCTCTATACGTGTCTTAATTTTTTTATGAGATGAGTTGAGGTTTGTAGTCTCCCATTTTCAACTATAGTATATAATGTCTGTGACTTTCGCAAACCTAAATAGAGTGGGTAGAATCATTTCTCACCCATATATTTTAAAAAATAATTAATAAGATGATAATATTTTAAATTAAAATTTTAATTTATTTATAATTTAAATTTTTTAATATAAATTATAGAATCGACTTGATAATGAAGAGAGAGAAAATATTGAACTCTCTATTATTTCTCAATTAAATAATTTATTATAAATGTTATTATATTTTATTTTTAGGTTTTAATTATCAAAACATTTATAATTGACTATTTGTAAAAAATTATATGTTACGTTAGTTACTATCTAAAAAGGGTCTTGCGGTCAAAGCATTCTTTAAATATTTTAAGAAAATATAATACTTAAAAAAAAAATTAACTATTTTAATTTTCAAAATGTTAAATACATACATTTTAAAAGAAAACTATTATTTTAAAAATCTTAAAGAGTGTCATGAGAATATTGGTTATTATTTCCAAAAAATTAATGTGCAATGTAGTTCTTCTCACTTTGAAGAATTAATATTTTTAGTTGCATATAGATATAGTCAATTTATATAAAAGAATATATTGGTGTAATTGAATGGAAGAGAGTGAGTGGGTGGGGCAAGTAAGTCCAAAGGAAAACAGCAGAGCAAAGAGTATGAACAAAAAAAACAAAAAGGGAATTTGGAATTTAGTATGTTTGGTTTGGGAAGATATCAGAAATGGGACCTAATCTAATTGGGTTGGGAGCTGGAATTGAAAGGAGTGATTGAGTGTGTATGTGTATCTGCAATTACACACACTGCACGACGAATGATTCTTTTTTACTTTTACACTATCATAGAAATTTTTTGAACCTTGGTGCTGACGGGGACTCTGAAACAAGATCATAGAAAACATGTTTCAAGATCTTTGGAATTGGACAACAAGTAAGTGTGTTTGAAAAATAGAATGGTTGTAAGTAAAACAGCATCTATTACAACTAAAGGTTAAAATAGAATTCTCTCGGTCTCAAAATAAAAGTCGTTTAAGATTATTACATATAAATTAAAAAAATAATGGTTAATTTAATAGATAATATTTTTATAAAATTATTTTTAATTATTATTGGTTGTTATATATTATCATATTTTAAAAAAAAATGTAAATAAGATGTAAAGTTGATAAAAATTGCATTAGAAAAATAAAAAAATTATTATATTAAGACAATTTTTATGATTAAAAAGACACTTATTTTAAGACAGAGAAAGCACTCAGTAGGTTGAGTTTAGATCACACAAGTTTTTATTCGTGCGTGTGTGCAGATATTGAATTATGCATGTGAGTTTTGCAGGAATTGAATATTTGTAGATTTGAGAGAATCATTTCATGTTGGATTTTGGATTGGATATAATGACACTCTTTAGGTAATGAGAGGAGTGTACTTAACACTTTAATCATGTCACTCTCGGTGGAATTTTATTTTAATCTCTTTAATTAGTGTTAATAATTTTTGTGTTTAATCCATTGACTTGAGCATTCCGTTAAATCTGTTGAATAATTAATTTTTAAAATAAAATGAAAAAAATGTGTTTTTGATTTATTTAACATTACTAAAAACTCACTCAAAATTATGAGAATCATATTTTAAATTTTAATATTGACAATTAATTTAACAATATTGATTTTTATCTGATTTAGAATAGCTGTCTGAGCGCTAATAATTTAATTTTGATGTTTTATTTTATTTTAGTAGGAGATCATTGCCACGTTAATAGAGGCGTATAAGAATTGGGCCATCCATGAAACCAAAGAATTGATTGAGGTTGAAAGGGGAATGTGACCCCCACATTTTCTAGTTCTTTTTTTTATAAAATATTTCTTTTTATTACTCCCTCCGTCTCATAACAATCCATCTGGCTTATAATAAGTATTTTATTTGTATTTTTTCTTTGTCTTAAAATAATTATCTATTTACAATTTTAATGAATCAATTATTATTATTTTTCACTTTAATATCCTTATTTATTACTCATTCTATCTCAAATCATATGATGTTTTAAAAATTTAATTATTATTTTATAGAAAAGTGAAATATTGTATGACTTTACAAATATGTCCTTCAATAGTTATATTGAAAAACAAAATAAAAAAAATAAAAGAATAAAAAGAAATAAATAGTACAAGGTATATTATATAAAAAGTTATTAATGATGTATTGAAATTTTAAAATGACTTATAATTTGGGATAAATATTTTTGACAAAATAATTTATAATTTGAGACGGAAAAAGTAATTTTCATTTTATTCAATTATTCTATGAATTATAATTAATAGTTGTATTCTAATAAATTATAAGTATTAATTTTTTTATTAAATCTAACACATTCAATATTTTTTTAAAAATGCTCAATTAAACATTTTTTACGAGAGTTGCCGGAAATAATGTTGTTGCTTGTAGGTTGTTAAGAGATTGAGAAAGTAAGTTATTTGAGAGAATCAAGATGGAGAGATTCGGTTGCTACCTCTACTTCTACTATCAGATTCGAAGTCAATTGGGGAGCATAAAAATGGGGATTATATCTTGTCTTATAAAAATAAAAAGAACCTCGGAAGTATATTATTTTAATCTGGTTTTGTTTACAGGTGTGTTAATTGTAAACATATTTTTTTATAGAGTCGTGTTATCGATGTCCTTTTAAATGTTAAATATAAACAAAAAATAGTTATTCTAATTTGTAATACATATATTATTAAAAAATATTATATTTTAAACACTTAAACATTATCCTAAAAACATTGGTTACTATTTCTTTTTTTCTATAAGGACATATATTTTATGTTTTAAATGAATGTTTTATACATAATTTAAATGAGAAGATATTTGTAAATGATGTTAGGAATGATTGAAGCTTGGTAAATGGGTCCATTTGTATTCAATTAATGGGATATACTAATATTAGGGTTGGACATATTGAACCGACCCGATTGAATGGAAAAAAAAAAACTTGTGAGTGAAATGGGTTGGGTTGCGGGTTATACGAGTTAAATATATGGGTTTATATGGATTTAAATGGGTGAAATTGGTTGTGATTCTGATCCATCGATGCACGAAACCAACCGAGCTCAATTATTACATTTTTAAAGCTTGTTTTTATATAGGCCCAGTAAAAAATAAGTAATGTCTGTTTTGATTTTTTGGGTTTCACTTGTCTGACTCAATCCAATTCTTATTTAAGCTACAAATACTAACTCAAAGTCTCAAACCACATATATACTTATTTGGAAGCTGAAAGAGTACGATAGAAAGTTGAGATGAAAACCAAACCCTAGTTCCTCTTTGCGTCGTTTCACCATCTTCTCTTTTGATCAACCCATTTCTTTATTCCGAAATGGTTGAGGCTTTGATTTGTGCGCTGAATTGGTTGAAACCTACACTTAGTCAATTTAAGAACTTGAATATAAATGAAGATTTTGAGGTTTTTGTCTCAACTTTATCAGGTATATGAAGTTAGTTTTGTAATTAGTCTGTTGATATATTTAGGGGTGTTCGCGGTGCGGTTTGGGCGGTTTTGACGCAAAAAATCATTCGAACCGCGAGAGAAAAAGGCATGCGGTTTGGTTTGGTTCGGTTGACTTTTAGAAAAAAAACCAAACCAAACCAAACCAAACCAATGCGGTTTGGTTCGGTGCGGTTGGTTCGGTTTTTTACAAATAATTTGTTGAGTCATACATTCACATATATATGACAACATAACTTTGTATTTGGTCATTCATACATGATACACTACTAAATAATAACCAAAAAACTAATCATATTTGAACAATAACTTTTCATTTAATATGTAAAAGTTAGATTAGACAAAAGTGAAATAATAAACATAAAATAATAGCATAAAACAATATAAAAAAATTATAATAAAATTAAAAAAAAATAGAAGAGATGAGAAATTAGTGAAGATGAAAAAGAAAGAACATAAGAGAGGAGAGATTAGAGATAAAGATGTGCGATAAAATGAAATTGAAAGAGAGAAAAATTGCATAAAAAATAAGAACGTGCAAAAGAAATAATATAAGAGAGTAAAGATTAGATAAGAAGAGACAAGATGTAAGTGGTGAAGATGAAGTGATAATGTTATGAGATATTTAAGAAGATTGAAATTGAAACTATAACTGTAAAGATGAGAAAATTGTCTATAATCATAAGGTTAATGTATAATAGATTTAGGTTTGGGTTAGATGCGATTTAAGTAAAATATAGGTTGTAACATAATGCGGTTTAGTTCGGTTTAGTTCGGTTTACAAAATACAAACCGCAAACCGAACCAAACCATGCGGTTTTGTTAAAAAATGACCCAAACTAATCCGAACCAAATGCGGTTTTTTGCGGTTTTCGGTTTGGTTTGGTTTGGTTTGCGGTTTTCTATTGAGTTGGTTTGATTTTGAACACCCCTAGATATATTGGATTTGATTTTGTTTTAATTGTTTGGTTTCTGTTTAATATTATGCAGAATTTGGTGGTCCCTCTGCTAGTGCATCAACATCTGTTGGAGGTTCTAATGTTGTTGGAAATGGAAATGGATCGACTGTTGGTTCATCTCAATCACATACCTGATGGTGGTAATGGTTAGTGTAGATTTCAGTTGACTTACATCTTTTCTTATATTTATGTTTGTTAAATGTATTAATACTTTCTTTGTTCTGTTTCAGTTTGTTTTTTGGAGTCATTTGTGAAAATGACCTTATTTTGGGCTGATGATTATTATGGATAATCAGCTTATTAACTATATTTTGGAATGAAGTGTGATACCTATCTGCCAATATCCTCAACAACTCACTTTTTTTGTGATAATAGATCTTCAACATGGATGATGTTTCAGATGTGTAATACTTTTGTATGTAGCTTTGCCACTGCTTTATAAAATTACAATTTCTTTATTAATGGAGTATGAATCTTTTTTATTGTCATATAACACACTGATGGTGCACTATTGTTTAGGAGGTATCACTAAATGCACACATTAAGATGTTGCATTTTTGTGTGTGGTTGAAATTTATCTTTTTGCATTATTTGGTTAAACTCATGCGGTCATATTTATGTCTCAATGAAGGAGTTGGTGACGTAAAAACTTCTAGCTCATGCTATAGTCCTGGTGATGTGAGGGGATGCTCCTTGGAGCTTGTTGACAACTATCTATTTGATGATTAAATAGAGAGGAGACCAAGTGAGATAACTCTCATTCGTGTATGTTTAGCTTCTTGTTAAGTTTTAGTTGTTAACACAACTTAATTTGTTTAGCCACTGTTGTTAACATATCTTAATTTGAGTAGTTGTAAAACAATGTTAAACTTGTTACCTGGTTTCCGGTACAAACCAATGCAAAACTTATTACATGGTATTTATATGAATGAAATGATGATGATGATGCGGTTTCTTACTTGTTGATGGATGGAATCATGATGTTGTTATGGTGATGTAGTTCACTTTTTCATGAATCTGTTTAGGATATGCTGGCTTATGATGAATTGTAATATATTGTATTAGCTTATTACTTGAATGATGATGAATGTGTAACATAATGTTAATAGTTTCTCACTTGGATGATGGAAATGCAATATAATGATAATAGTGTGTGGTTCAATATTTCTTTTAATGATATAAAATATTCATGAACTTTAATAAGTAGTCTTTTGATGACTGTACATGAATAAAAAAATTCGGGTTAGAATTTATTGGTCAAAATTTTGTTATTAAAAAAATGTAAAATTGATCATATAGTAATGCAAACCGATTCAACCCAACCGAATGAACCGTTTAAACCGACAACGCATCAACCGATAAAACCGAACTTAATGTTGGGTGAAATTGAGTTCAAATTCTCCAACTGTGGGTTAATTCGGGTGAGCTGTTTTGGGCCCGAACCCACCCATAACTGATCGCCGTCCACCCCTAACTAATACTATATCAAAATGCATCGATGTATTTTTCGTTTAAAGTGTTTTTTTACATAATGATAAATACAATGATATTGTCATAAGACATTGTACTTTTATAAAATTAAATTTAATAATATATTAAAAATAACATATAATTTAAAACAAAATTTATTTACTAAAACGACTGTCATTTTAAAATAGAAGGAATAATTATTAATTTGTCCAGTGGTGTGATTGACGTCTGACCAAAAGACCGCGACACAATTTTTACAACTACGATTTTTTTTATAAGAGGAAGGGTCGAAGCCCAAACAAAAACAAAATTACACCACACTAATAATAGAGGAGATCATCCACAAAGATATGATTCACAAAAGGCGGGATACTATTGAAAAACTTTAACCCCCTTGAAAACCTTTCCTAGCTTTAGCCAAAACATCAGCACACTTGTTACTATCTCTATAAAATGCACTAATTCCACTTTATCAAAATTAGCCAATAAGTCATTAATTTGGATAACTAATCTTGGACTTCCATGACTGTCCCAAGAAACTTTATGGATAAGCTCAACCACCTGTTTAGAGTCAGAGTTAATTTCCACCAAGCTATAACCAAGATGCAAGGTACGTTTAATTCCTTCTAATAACCACCATAATTCAACATTTAAAATACTACCATAACCAATATTCTTCTCAAATCCCCAATCCAATTCCCATATGAGTCTCTAAAAATTCCGCCACAACCAGACATTCCATTGGAATCATGAGCACCATCTATATTGAGCTTGAGGAAATCGGATTCGGGGGAAAAACAGGTTATATTGTTCACTTCCTGCTTCATCTTAAAAGCTTTATGTTGCTTCCTCATGATGACACTATATTCTTTAACCTTCTCCTCAATAAAACCTCCAAAGTTGTAGGGTCTCAAAAAATTATGAACATGCAATTCTTTATTCCTTTATGTCCAAAGAGAATGACATCGTATTGCCCAATAATTACACCAATCACTCCCATCATGAGTTTTTGCAACATATTGGTGACAATCTAATCCTAGAGGTCACTATTATAGAAGGAATTTGCAATGTTGTTTGGGATCCTACTACTCCACAAATGTCTATCAACTTTGTAATCTCTCATTTCATGTAAGGAGCTTTCAATCGTCCTATTTGATGTGAAAAGACAACATCCATGAGTCGTTGGTATGTGGCGGCAACACTCTTAAGGTTGAAGGGCATGGCGCTGTAGTAATAATTGGTATGGTTTGACATTAAAGTTATTTTAGGCACATCAGTATGATCCATCCAGATTAGATTGTATCTCGAGTATGCATTCAAGAAACTTAACGTGCGTTAGTCGGACAACCTATTGATGTGACCGTCATTGTCTGATAAGGGATATGGATTTATGGGGAAACCAACATTTAAATATGTGAAATCCACACATATTCACCATCTATTGTTGTCTTTTCGTGCCATAACTATGTTGGCCAATCAGGTGGGATATTTCGTCTCATTGACGAATCCAATGTTGGATAGTTTTTCCATTTCTTCATCAATGGTGACCCTCTTTTCCTCAACCATCTCTTACTTGCTTTGTACTACCGATTTGGTGGAGAGTTGGATGACAAGGTGGTGGCTTACCAAATTGGTGTATATACCTGACATGTTTGATGGGTGTAACATCCTAATGTGTGATGTTGTGAATTAATATATCCCAAATTGGTATATATTAATTAGTTATTTGTTAATTAATTATTTGTTTGATGTTGTGAATTATTTGAATTAGTAAGAATTGTAGAATTTTAGTAATTTGGCCTAAGGTGTGGAAGTGAAGGATTAGTGAGAGTGTAGATAGTAAGCCCATTAGTGTTATTAGATTGGTGTTATTTAATTAGTTTAATAAAAATAAAAGAACTAAGGGTTAGTAAAGGGAATAGCGAGAAAGAGGAGAAAAGTGCAAGAATTTTTGGAATAGACCTAAAACAAGGTAATAGTGAGTTTTCATTTGATTATTGGGATTGTATGATGGGTATTAACATGTATTAGGATCAATTTTATTATTTTCCATGCTTGAGAATGTTAGGTTTTGATGAGAAATCCTTAAATTGTGATGAATAATATGGTGATTTAGAGATGATAAATTGATTATGTGATGTTTTATTTCCCTTGATTCAATTACCATATGATACGATATGTTTTGGGATTATTGGAGGTCAAAACTTGGGGTTTGGGGTCTGTTAAAGGGTTGAAAACAAAAGAAAAATGCACAAAATTGCGTGAAAAATATGTTTTTATGGGCTCTATTATGGCCGTAATTTTAAATGGCCGTATATGAATTTTCTACGGCGTGCAAAAAGTGAAATTGGACTTTTACGGGTCGTAATCCATCTTGGTGCCCGTAGCAGCTCTGAGTTTGTGTTGTAAAATTGTTTCGGCCATAACTTTTTAACCGTAAGTGCAAATCGAGTATCGTTCGAAACTCGGAAAATTAACGAGATGAAATATATTATGGTAGAATAAAATGAGTTATTTGATGTATGATTCCAATGCCTACGTATTTATGAGTTTGGGTCATTATATGTTGATGTGTTAATGATGTCCCATTTTAGTGATGAGCTTGATGTTGATATGAAGTTGTTATAAATTTGCTTAGGTGTGAATGATGTTATTGTTGATGAATGTGAGTTGTATATGAATAATTCATGAGATTGCATGTATGTGTAAAATTATGGTAATTCAGGTATGATGAATTATTGAAGATATGCATAGATGTTAAGATTAGAGGATGATCTTAATTGCATATGCTTGTTAGTTTCGTGGGAGCTAGTGACTTGTCCCAAACCTAGAGAGGGGTTTGAAATTAGAGAACGGGCTTTTGGTATGTTATCGTTTTAAAGAATGGACCCAGTTTAAAGTAAAAATCGAAAAATAATAACAAGAGATTGGTACCACATGCATGAGTTGCAATAGAGTCTTGCATTGAGTAACAAGGTATTTTATGTCATAATATTAGATTATGTGAAATTATGTGAAAGTGATATAATTATTAAATGGTGAATTTTTGGTATATAGTATGATTGACTGAGTGATTTTATCTTTATATATCATTGAAGTGTGAGAATAATTACTTGTGTGCATGTATGTTTTCCATTATGTATTATTATACGATTTCAATGATTATGTGAATTTTCACCCTTTTGCTAGAATGATGTTTGATAACGGCATCGCTCAAGTACTGAAGATTAGAGATTTCTTCAAGCAAGAGAGTAGTCGATGGAATAGCTTATTTCATTTTCGTATTTATTTTGGGTTGAGTCATGCTTTGATTATGTAACATGGAGAAACATTTTGAATTCATGTTTGAGAGATACATTGCATACTCTATGTTAATTTGTTATGATTTATTTGTATTATGTGGTGAATTGACTTTTATGCTTAAGTTGTGAAGTGAATAACGTTTAATTATTATATTCACTATAAATGAAAGTGATTCTGCTTCTACAAGCTTATGTGAAAGAGTATGGAAAACATGAATTTAATCTAGTGTTATTGAGCATGAAAAATGTATGTGATAAAAGAAGTATATGTGACACCCTTGTTTGAGTTGCATGATAATTTACTACATGGTTATTTCTATAATAATTCACGAGATTTAGAAGAGTGTTACAATGGGGTCCAAGAGAACAGACTGACGTTCTTTCTGAGTTGGTCGACTAGTTCTCATTCCTCCCCTGCAAACAAGGAAATGCCTATCTTTGTAACCTAGTGGCCATGAGGACCTATCAAAACTTCCTTCAAGTCTTCCATGGGTGTGAGTTTTTCTGCCTCCATGTCCATTCTAGGGTCCCAACATTCAAAGTAAGTATTTAGAACTTCAGAAAAATGGATATCAACAGGGGCGAGCTTTTCTGTAATTGTCTCTATAATGCTCATATATCATTTGCGAGCTACTTATTGATCATCTCATATTACTCCCACGCTCCCATCTAAGAATGGATATTCCAAGGTTAAGTACCATGTGGATACAACTTCTCATACAAGTGTTAATAGGGAGACACCCCTGGATAATATTGTAAGGTGGCATGGTGTCTACGGTGAGGTAGTTGACGTCAATGGCCTCAGTGCTTATTGCCTCTTCGTATGTGGTTTTTAAGGTCACATAGTCCATTACTTATACATATTTATCGAATAATCCTTTTAAGGAACTATCAAACTTATTTATGTCGTTCGAATCCAATTATAGCTTCCAGAAGACATCCCATAATATAACATCATTGGAGCTACTTGAATCTATCAAGACGTTTTGGATGTCCTTTTTGCCTTATTGTGTCGGACATTGATAAATAACAAATTCTCATCATGAGGGTTAACACCAATGACATCTTCCTCGGAAAAAATGATGTCAACCTCTGTTTTAGGCGCTTCCGAAAAAGCCATGGGATATAACGTTTGTTGCGAACACCTGCTTCATGTAACTTCTTCGGTCGACTCTAGAGTTGCCCCTTATAAAAGGCTTGGAAAGGAGATATAGCCCATACTGGTTTTACCGGGACCCTACAGTGGGCGCCACATTCAAACATGTATTTTAAACAGAGTCAACTTATATTTTACCGGGACCCTACAGTGGACTCTGAATGAATTTTGAACAAAGTCGGCTTATATTTTAATTTTAGTTTTTTCTAAAAAAATTATCAAAACGATGCCATTTTACTTGAAAAAAAGTAAGCATTTAAACTACTAGTTTTTAGAAACTGTCGGTTCCCTAGATATTACCGGTTTTGATAGCCATTTTTTCAATATAATTTAGTTCATATTTTCTTTTATGTTTAACACACAAATATGTAATGTCTGGATCCGCCCTGACCATAATACTAATAAAAAAGAACAAGTGTGTCTGTTTTCCATGCAAGGACAATGAGACTCAGAGGTATTAGTATGTATATAACTCGTTTTGGTAGTGAATGTTTATCCACGACAGCGAGAATTCATGTATGGTAGTGTATTTGAGTTGTTTACGGGACCTTCTCACGTGATATAAGTGATCCTACCAAAGACTGAAAGATTTTAGTTGTCGGCGTACTACTGCCGACGATAATGGTGTTGAAATGGCCGTAACCTTGTGCTCTCGAGAATGTTAAGAGATGTATGTATGACTTGGGAAGTGTTAAAAAGTGATTCTTCTAAAATTATTTTATTCCTTAAAAAAATGAAAATAGTAAAAAAGTTAAATGCAAGTAAGTAGTAACATTCTAAAACAAAGTCTCGTTAAACTTGATAGGCTCATCAGCCCACAAACATATAATAGGCCCATCTTAAAAAAATTTGGTAAACGTTGGATCATATATATGGTAATAATTTCTTTTTATATCATATTATAGGTTTGTTTTTAAAATATAATTTATATTTTATTATCTAATTAAATGCATGTGTAAAATAATTTTATATTATCGGTGCATGAGTATTATTCTCTTAATTAATGATTTATTTATTTTATTTTATTTTTAATAATTTTTTTAGTGTAACATAATTTTGTGTAAAAAAAATTTACAAACAAACTTTTTATAAAAATTTTAAATATAAATTTTGTTTGAATACTTATTTTAAAAATGTTATTTTAAATATTTTATCTTTTTACTATTTTTTAGATATTAAAATTTAAAAATTATTTAATTTTAAACCTATTTCAAATAACTTTTTATAAAAATAATTTTTTAATTATATTTTGGTCTTCAATAATACAATATATCTTTATATTATTGGATGTCAACATTAATGTTATAGTTTAAAAAAAAATTACGATTTTAACTATGTTTTAGTCTTTAATAATATATATTTATGTTATTAAATGTCAACATTAGTATTATAATTTAGAAAAAACGAATGTAAAAAATTTAATAATATTTTAATTTTTAAAAAAATCTATTTTCAAAAATAAAAAAGAAAAAATTTCATTTTGTAAGTTGAAACAAACAGATCCTAATATGCTTTAACATTATAAAATTAATTTTATATTAAATAAAAAGTCAATAACCTAATATATCATTAAAATAATTTTAAAATTTAAGCGTAAATGGTTTATATTGTAAAATTCTATAATGCATATCATGTATTTTTATATATCTTATAGGGGACCCTGAACACATATTTAATCCTTTTTATTTTAAATGGATAAGATTGATTTCAAAGAATACACCTATAAAATAGTTCATGTAAAAAATAATTAAATGAAGCAATTCAACATGCTATTTCTCTTAACCTTTCTCATGTTACTTTTGAGAGTGATTGTTAATCTGTTGTCCTTGCTTTGAATAATAATCGTTTAGGGGATTTTGAATTTAATTTTATCATTATAGCTATTAAGAATTTTTTGTGTTTGTCTCCGAACTTTGAGGTTAAGTTCATTAAGCGCCAAACGAATTCGGTTGCCCATACTTTATCTAAGGTGGCCAATTCTTAGACTAGGCGTAAAGTATTGAGTTTGGTACCTCCTTGTATTGATCAATATTTATTAAATGATAAAAGTTAAGTTTCTTTCTTTCAAAAAAAAAAAATGTAAAAAATAATTAAATAATAAACTTAAATATACAAAATAATTTTTAAAATGAAGTATTAAAATTTCTAGCTTCATATAATTTCGGAGGCCGTGAGGTGGGCAAAGCTCCGAAGTCCGAACAAACTCTTTTTTGCCGCTCAAATTCTTTCTTACTTACTTCACCGGCGGCTTCAGCTCCGATAGAACGCCGAAGTGATCTTTTCTCTCTCCGGAGCTTCTCTGGAGCAATCGCCGCAACTTCTCTTGAAGCTCATTCTTTTGTGGTAGTTTCTTTTTCTTCAATTCTAATCTCATTTCGTCTTCGTTTTGTCTTTTTGAGAAAAACCAAATCATCAAAGAGAATGCGCATTCGTTGTATTGTATCTATCGATTGAGTTCTTCACAAGAATTGCGGAAACTCATTGTGTATTTCGCTTCTCGCATATATTCAATTCTCTGTTAGTGTGTTAATTACGTACTTGAATGCAATTGCCTAGGGTTTGTATATGCTAGAATATGTTGGAACTGAGAATGATTTGATTGATATATGATATTTCTGATTTTGTATTAGACTTGCTAACGCTACTGATAATTGATTAACTCAGTAGCAGTGACACCTCTGAAGAATAATGTGTCAGTGTAGGTGTTTGAAATTGACACTGACTTTTGTGATTATGTTTAATTAATTAATTTATTATTATTATTATCGGTGTCGACATGTCATTATTGGTGTCGTGTTTCCGGTGTTAGGTATCAATGAGGAAATCTTCATTACATTTTGGTATCAAGAATTTTATGGTTGTATTATTGACTTGTGATTATTGTTGACTTCAGTTGAAGTCATGGATACTGATGAGGAGTGCTCAATTGTTCTTCAGTTATCTGAAAATGATCATTTCTTTGATGAAAAGAAGGTAAATATAAGATATACTTGAGTTTCTTAAATCTTGTTTAAGTTTAATTTTTTTTCTTTCTAACCTTTATTGGTTACAGCAAATTTGTGTTTGTTATAAATTTCCCTTTAGAGTTTATATCAGAATTCTGTAACTGTTCAAATTAAGGTGTTTCAAATACGAAGAGAAGCAAACTACTTCAATGTTATTTGAGGCAATGTGATTTCACAATGACTAAGCTATGGTTTATATCTATCGGGGAACTGTTATGATTTATTGAACTAAGTGCCAAGCTATGACTATTGTAATAACAAATCTGGATTGTTTTTATCAGAAACTACTACAGTGTAAGGGGTTTAGTCCCAAGGAACGGATATTTCTCCGGCGTGCTTCAGAATCTCATAGGATGAATGATACCGTAAAGATCTTACTTCAGATTGCAAGAATCATACAGTTGAATGAGGTTACTTTCTTTTCTTCTCTTTGACTCTGACACGCTACTCAGATACTCAGTATCACTCTAAGGTGAAACTATAGTTAGGGGGTTGTGGTAATCTTCTTTGGACTCCCGCTCATCTTATTGTTATAAAGTTCCTTTTACTCTTCAATTAATATGCGATTAAAGTATCTTTCTTATATTTCATTTTAACAAGTAGAAAACTGAAATGCACTGCACTCTTTCTTTTGGAACATCAAGTACTCGTGAATTAACTGATTTTACTGCGCCTCAGCTGGAACTCTATTTCGCTGAAGACGATGCATCAGTGGAGTTTTACAGCCCCAGGAATGAGTTGGAGGCTCTCAATTCAATTGTTCTGGTCACTGATAAATCACTTTCTAGTTGTACATTGTCATTTTCCCATACAAATATCCTGCAAGGGTTACGTCAAACAATTCTTGATTTACTTTCTGATTTTGGGGACCAAAAAAATTCAAAGGGAGTAATTGAAAAGCACCACATTTGTGAGAAAGAAGAACATCTGATCGAGTGGGGTAAAAGCCATGTTGTAAAGACACAATTAAAAATAGCTTGTAAGTTTCATTGAAATTCGGTGTCTTTCAATTGCTTTCTCATTTGAGAACGTTTTTCTTTCCTTTGCTCTTGTATTATCTTTAAGACGTATATTACAGAATTTCTTCTCACCTTAATCTACACAGATGTTGAAGGAGCAGGACGGGGAATGATAGGAGGGAAAGATCTAAAAGTTGGAGATATTGCTATAGAAATTCCTGTGTCCCTTATCATTTCCGAGGAGCTTGTGCTTGAAACTGATATGGTATGTGCCCTTTAAAAAAGAGTATTTCAATTAAAATTGTGCTATATTGTTTTAGTTGAATTAAATTTAAATACCTTCTTTATACTGTATTTCACTTATCTTCTGTTTTGCTAATATAAATGTCCCATAGGATGCAACTTAAAGTATCCGTCCTTACCAAATAGGAGCAACCACCCTTTGATTTAGTATGGACACACATACATATAAATCCCAAGCAACGTTATCTTCTTAAAATCAGTATTGTTGATGGCATATGGGCAGTCCATGGTGGAGAGCCAAAATACCTGCATACTGGTCGCTTTGTGGCTCCATCATAGTGGATTATGGTGGAAAAACCCGCAATATCAGCCAATATTTACCACAGTGGCGAGCTCAAAAACCGTAACTGATATTCATCACGGCCGATATTCGAGAACACTGCTTAAAATAAATTGAAAAGGACAAATATCATATGTTCGCTCCATTGTATTTTTAGTAACTAATAATTTTCCTTATCCAATTCAGTATCGTCTCTTAAAAGAGGTTGATGGCATATCATCTGAGACAATATTGCTACTATGGAGTATGAAAGAGAAATACAACTGTGATTCAAAGTTCAAATTTTACTTTGACACACTTCCAGAAAAATTTAATACAGGTTAGTTTACTTGGCTATGGCATGCTTTATGCATATGCACATACATAGATGTAAATTTTATATGAACCACTTGTATTGCAACTTGCAAGTCATTTTGATGCACAGGACAACCTTTACACTTGAAGAATTAACTTGCAAATTTTGTTCGTTTTATGATATCTATGGTTAACATCTGCATGCCTATTTTCCCTTTCTAGAAACCGGTGGTAATCATAGACAATACTTCTTATTTTTCACGTCCTTTTAAATGGTCTATGAAAAATGGTTAGTTTGGTGGTTTTCTTTTCCCTGTTTTAGTTGTTAGGGGAAGCTGAGAGTTTTGTGTGAAGTACAATTTTTATGCTTCAGTGTGATTTTTTTGTCCTTACATACTAGAGTGGTATGGCTTTACTGTGTTAAGCTTGAGGAAGTGGATACTTTGTCATAACTGGTAGGTTTCTGTTGAGAGACATTATCCTTGTGAAGTTGCTTGCTTCATGGTAAAAAAGACTTTGTGACAAACATGCCTTGCTTGTTTCACGATACTAGATGAAATATTGTGAGAGGCAAGTGATCCAATCAATTGATGGGTTATTCAATCACCCATCATGGGTTTAATGATGCACTTTTAAGGATATTATAACAAAACAACTTGACTATCTCATGATGATTGAAAATCTATCAAGACTGAAGGATCAGGAAGGATTAACATATACAGAAAGTGGGACTTGGTTGTTTGATAAGGTAAATTTTAACTATAGAAATTATACAATTATATATGACATCTACCAAATGGGTGAACTAGGTGATAATTGAACATGAAGTAGTACAAGCCTATGATGAGGTTGAGATTTGTGTGTCACATGACGTGTGTCTATTAGCCAGTTTTTCTTGGATTGATCTTGACTGTTTGACACGTTCTTTGTTATATGCTCAAATTATAGTTATTAACAAGCTCAATCTTATCAAATGACATTACGAACTATTTGTTCATTATCTCCCGGTGTGTTCTGAAATCTATGTCCAACTGTATTGCAACTATTGAGTGCACAAATGTCATATCAAGAACAAGGTTAACCTGGTACCTAGACTAATTAGATAGGCTGAGGTAAAGAAAGGTGTAACATTAAGGTATACAACATATACCTATGAAATCACTATCCACTATAGTATTTTCTTTCACATGTTTTTCAAATATCTCTGATATTTAATTTGCAGGATTGAGTTTTGGGATTGAAGCAATTACAATGTTAGATGGAACCTTGCTGTTTGAAGAGATAATGCAAGCAAGAGAGGTAAGTTATGCCCAGGTTCTGATCTTTTTATTATTTCTAGATTGAAAGTTCTGCCTCCCTTTGAGATGTAGTAAACCTATTAAAACTTCACTGCTTAGTTTATTCAGTATTTAGGTTATTGATCTTGTTAAGGAACCTGGAGAGATTGAAATGGAATATTGATAGAAACAATGGAGAGAGATAAAGATAGAGATAGAGAGAGAACTATTGTATTATAGAATGCATGAGAAGTCTCTCCTCTAAATATGTCTCCTTTCACTCGCGAGCTATCAAATGTATAGAACTCCCTTCTTCTATCCTTATTTTTTCTATTTATACATGATATCCACCTACCCTAAGTAATCCTCCTAACTAATCTAACCCCCTTTATTCTTTATCCTAACACAACCTAAGTACTCCTAACCACTCTAATCCCCCTTTATTCTTTATCCTAACACAACCTAAGTACTCCTAACCACTCTAACCCCCCTTTATTCTTTATCCTAACACAATGTGTACCTGCTCTTGATAACTATGAATTTAAAATTTTAAACAGTGTGTCACTAATGCATATAACTTATTTTAATAATGGTTAATTTAAGGGTCTTCCTGGCTGCTTAACTCTTATTGCTGGTACCAAATTCCATCATTTGCAAAATGATCTCCTTCATTGTCTTTCCATCATTTGCTTTAGTGACAATGATATGTCTCAATGTCATTAGTCTGATCGTAACTATTATGCAAATTTTAGATCTTCCAAGAAGCTTATCGTTCTTGGAAAAGTGATTTAGTCTAATACATTAGGTAAACTACTCTGCTTCTCAAATACACTTTCCTTACTACAGAGAGGATAATGTGTTCCACCTAAGTCTATCTTTATAAATAAATTTCCCAAAGGCAATGAGTAAATATGAGAAGGCTTCCCAAAGACAATTTGTTAGAAATCAAAATGAAAAATTGAGTAGAAATTGTATTATTGAAGAACTAATGTATTAAAGCAGATGACCCCAGGGCAATGCTCCTCTGCATAACTAAGGGAAAGCAAAAATTGCAAAATAAAAGTCAATAAGTCTTCCAAACCCAAGGTCCATGGATTATTTAGAAGGACTGACTACATCTTTCAGGCTAACACTGTTTTTTCTCTATCTTAATGCCTTAATGTCATCTTTAGCTAATTTTGAATACATTAACTTTGGAAAATTGGAACTTTGGAAGGTGAAATAAAGATTTGATCACCCATGATATCTTTGGTTTGTAACTGAAAAATTTGTTCCACCTTGTAAAGTTCCAAAATTGTTGACGTTGAAAACTAACTACTAATGATGCCGAGAGTTGCAGAGAGATAAAAGCTACCTCGAAGAGGCTTGCTCACATTAAAATAGAGCATATATTAATTTGTTAGGGAATGGAAATATAATTTATCCAAACAGATAATAACTAGCAGCACTTGCCCTCTTTATCTATTCTATTTCATGAAGTGTCAAACTGTCAACCACTCAGAGGTGATAATATTCACATCTTTGTACATGTTTATTACTGATTACATCTACTTATCGTACTAAAAGCTGGAGAAATACTTGCATGAAAACGAACCTATATCCATATTCTTAGGAACAACCAATAACAAGAGAGAAAATTTGAAATTTATTTAAAATTTGGTTTCTTTTTTAATTTGAATCATGGGTTGGTTGTGATAATGAATGAGAGAGAAAATTTTATTTTTATTTTTTAATAAAAAAATTGTAATTGGTTGTTTGTAAAACCATGTGTTATGTGTGTGTCTATCTAAGAATTTTCCCTAAAAGCTGTGCTCCATAAAAGAAATGAGAGATATTATTATAATATTTATTATTATAGGAAAGACTGCAGGTTGTATAGTATAATTGGTATTTAGCTGCAGCGGGTTGGGAGTGAAGCAAAGAGAATTAGAGTCAGCAATGGAGAAAGACAATGATTACCGTGTGGTCCCTCTTTTTGGTTTTGGGTATTATCTAAGTACATGGATATGGGTATCTAGCAAGAGCATTTTATGGATTGGATTATAAACATAACTAACTACATTTATCCAAATTTGGATATGGTTGAGCTATTTATCCAATTAAAATGAACAACCTCATTTTAATTTTAAGGATAATAGAATTTGAATTATTTTTTATTTTGAATGACATCTCATCATGTCAAGACTCAATGAAAAAATGCATGTGCTATTAAAAACTGAAAGGTTAAAAACTACATGCAACTTGTGACTGTGTGATGCTGCAAGGGGAGACCTATAGCCGTGGTTATATATTTTTCCCCCATGATTTAATGTTTAGTTTGGTCCTTGATAATGTGATGTGATGCCAATGATGATGAAATTGACTTATGATTAACTCATATATGCCAGTGTGGGATTAACGAGCAACATAGGTGTTGGGTTTGGTTCAGTTAACAATACATGACCCATTAATATAAAGTAAAAACAACTTTGGTTGGATGTGGAAATAGGATGACAAACATGTTTGTGTGCGGTTCTTTTCAACGCTTCACTGAAGTGTTTGATCATCTGCCATATGGAAGGAGTGAAGGACGTACCTTCCTCAAGTGGGCAAATTTTGGAGCTTTCTCAAATCCTTGGAGATGTAACATTTCTACGCAGCCAGTTTTAAATTTGGTTTCATGCCTTAACGTGTTTGTAAACCCATTTTGAACTGAATACAAAGAGAAAGAAGTAGTTGGATTTAATATCCTAACCATATAAATGGATAGAAGATGGATTTGGTTTGCGTTTTGGAAAAAACCGTCCATAAACTTACCTGCATTTAACTAATGGTATTTACGTGTTCTTTCTTTTTTGTGGCAGCATCTGCATGCTCAGTATGATGAGTTGGTTCCTGCTCTGTGCAATGGTTTTCCTGATATATTTCCTCCAGAGCTGTACACGTGGGAGAAATTTCTATGGGCTTGTGAGCTTTGGTATTCCAATAGCATGAAGATAATGTTTTCAGATGGAAAGCTGAGGACATGTTTGATCCCTCTTGCTGGCTTTCTTAATCACTCAGTAAGTAAATTCTCCTTTTTGCATTGATATCGCTTTGATTGTATGTAAATTCTCTTTTTTTTCCCTCCCTCCTCTCTTTCATTTTTTTCTCCCCTGCCTTCATTTTTAATATTTAGGCAAAAGTGTTTTTGAATTGTGCATTTATCACTTCCAAAAGGAAGCTAAAGATAATGGAATTGCTAAATAATATCTCTGTTAATTAACCTTTTCAAGAATAGCATATTCTTCTTGGACTGGGCTGGGATTACCTAGTTTTTTGCATATTTAGATTTAAGATCATAAATGCAAGTTGATGGCACCCATCATGCTTGATGAAATTTGCAAATTGTTTTTTAATTTCTGTACTGAAGTTGATGGCACCCACCATGTGATATCAAGCGACGATGTTTTACAATTGTTTACTTGCTTGCAAATTGCCTGGTTTATGATACCTAAAGATGATTTTCTGGTTTGTAGTATGGTTAGTTGTACCCCCGTTATTTTTCTTGTTCGCGAGTTGTTTAGCGTTTGCACTATAACCAGGCAACATTTGGGACCTCTATTTTATTTTTCTTACTTCACGTTTGGTTCTGACAACAGCTGCACCCACATATTATGCACTATGGCAAAGTAGATCCTTCAACAAATTCATTGAAATTTTGTCTATCAAGACCGTGCAGATCTGGAGAAGAATGCTGCTTAAGCTACGGGAACTTCTCCAGCTCTCATTTTATTACATTTTACGGATTCTTACCCCAAGGAGACAACCCGTATGATATCATTCCTTTAGGTAACATTATTGCCTTATTTCTTTCTATCCATACATATCTCAATTCTCAAGTAACATCCCTTGCAGAATTTAATGGGTCTTTGTCATAAGTTTGCTGAGCTGGTGTTGTCTGTCAATTAGATGTCCTAACTGTCCGTTTGCAGACATTGATAGTTCTGATGTTGATTCTATTGAGCATAAGCCTGTGTCCAACTGGACAACTCACATGGTGCGTGGTACTTGGCTCTCCAACAATCACAGCATATTCCATTATGGCCTTCCCTCTCCATTATTGGATCATCTTCGGAGATCTCGAAGTTCCGTGCTGCAAACAAAGACATTTGTACTCTTCTTTCTCCCTGCAATTTTAATTTGTTTTCAAACATTTATATGTTACATGTCATTAGCGTTCCGCTGTTATGTAATTTACCTAAAGCTTTCACTCTTAATTTGTTTTCAATCTGAGTTTTTTTATACAATGCTTAATTTAAATTGTTTGACTTTCCGCAGAGAAAGAAAATATTAAATTTAATGCCCTTAAAATGCTTATTTGAACGCATTTTAGGGCAAAATTTCTACTGTATTTTAAATGATACTTTTATTTTCTGACATAAAGTTTGAATATTTTATAGTTCCCCGAATTTTAATCTACAAAATATTTTTCTTCTATAGTTGCAAGGAAACTTGGAAAATGAGCTGGAAGTTCTTGGAGATCTTAAAGACATCTTTGATGACATGGTGGACAATATGGGTGATATCGAACTTGATGACAGGTGAAGGCCTTAGAGTCCATTTGCTTTAATTTTTTTATATATAATTGATGTTAAAATAATTGATTTTAAAAAAGTGGAAGGTAAAAGAGTTGATTTGTGTTTGGTAACAATATTTTTGTTTGGATCATCACTTGAGGAGTAAAATAAATAATTTAGTCTCCTTAGACTCTACTAACAGAAAAGCTAAACTATTTATTTCTCTTAAAATCAATTCTAATCACTTATCCACCAAACTTTTTATCCAAACGACCAAGTTATTGCAGCAATTGATTTTATTTTACTAGAGTAATGAAACTCCAGCTCTGTGTTCAGCTGTTACCCAAAGAAGCTATAGTTTGTCATTTATTGGCATAAATCATGATGTTTCTTCTGCTAACATGATATTTTTGTGATTTTCAGCGAAAACTACAATTGGGATGAAAAAATGGCTTTGGATTTTAAAAATCTACAAAGACGAATTGCCCATTCTGTTTCAATTTCATGCAGTTCTGGGGTCAACATGTTGAAGAATGAACTCCAGAAGTGTATGGCTGAGGACATCATGGGCTAATTGCTCTTATCTGTAGCTGGTAATTTGGACCATAGGTTAGATTTTGATATCTTGATGATTAACTTCACAGCAGACCTCATTTAAAGGTGGGATGAAATTTGGTTATTGTTCATTAAATTCAGAAGTTTTGCCGCCATTGCTCTCCGGCCTAGCTTGTAAGTGGGATAGGGCAGCTCAGAATATCTTTTTGATGGGGTTGAAAAATGATTGGCTCCACATTTTTTTTCCTGTAGCAATTGACGCCACGAGTTTTTTTGAAAAGTTTATACTCTCCAGTTTAGTATAAACCTACCATTTAAAATGCTTGCGATTCGTCTAGAGAAAAGCATGCTCGTTGCGTTACCTTTTCTTATAAGATTCGTGGCTTAACCTTTGAAATGAATGGCTAGCAGCAATGTAATAAAAATTGAACCGCCCGGTCCGTTAAACCGGTTTGACCGAGAATCAAACTAAGGTTATGTTTAATTCAAATATGGGGAGGAGAGGGGTTTTAATGAAGAGAAGGTAGGGTAGGGGAGGTGATGTATATTTGGTTCAAAGAGAGAGATATTTTAATTAAAAAAATATTTAGTCCACGAAGGGAGTGGATAAATTTTGTTAATAAATTTATTTATTTTTTTTTTTATGTTTATGATCCTATATCACATTTAAAATGAAAAATTCAAATAGTTTTTTTGATAATAAAATTTGTAGTATTGATGATTAAAAAAAGTTATTGTTTCGTGGTGGGATTAGAAATGGAGGAGATTGTAGAAGCTATGGTAGAACGAGGCTTCATAGATGATTCAAGGATTTGAAGGTTGTGATCTTGAACTTGTGTTGCTAATCTCAAGTACGGTGGATTTAGTAGGGAGGTCCCCGCATGATTAACACTTTAACGCTTAAGTCAATTAGGATTCAAGACAATCATACTGAAAGTGGAGATTAAAAATTATGTATCTTAAAATCTCTTCTGAAGTTATTTATTTAAACATTAGACTTAATGAAACGAACAAGATAAGTGGGTCTTCTCTTATTGGACTTTTGACTGGTACCAAACTATTGCCCCTAAGACTCGTTGAGTACTTTGAAAGTTGTAGGAGTCTTTTAGCAGTAACGGCTGACCTTCAAGCATGTGCTTTGGCGGCCATGCATTGTTTTGGTTTTGCCAAAGAGTAATGAGAACATGAGCATTAAATGTAGTCACATCGATGAAATATTTTGTCGTTTTCTCTTGACGTGTGACCTGAAAAGATAGAGAGTGGTGTGACGTTGCCTATTATGTACTTGAGTGCATTTAAGTTTAATCGCATACTCAAGGGGAAATTTTACTGTTGGTTTGTACTTGTTTCTTACTTCCAATTTGATACATTTGATTGCCTTCGTTTATATAAGGGTTGAGGAAATTGGGGCAATTTTCGGCAACCTATTAGATTGAATTTCCTTTGAATCTTTTCCTCTTTTGTGAGAGTCATTTTCCTATAGTAATTGTCATCACACAAGCTTTCAAGCTTCAACCTTCATATCCTTGCTATTGACCTCACACTTTAAGGTACTTCCTTCCAAGTCAAGATTTTTTTCTTCAAGCATTTGTTGTTTTTTCATTAATACAAGTGACAACCATGTTATTAGATAATGATTCATAAGGTAGCAATTCTTGTTCTTTGAAAAGAGGAACATAATCTGAATCACATTCCATTTTCTCTGTCAGTGGGGATTTTAAATTGGAGATCATCTTTCTGGTCAATGATTCATATTTCTGAATTAAGACCAAGGTCTTAGTTTCTTTGACTTGCGTGTTGCCTTCATGTGTCATTATGAGTGAGTAAAAAATATCCTTTGCAGTTTCTTTGTTTGTAATATTCTTATATTTATTGTACGAGATTGTGCTGAGAAGAATAGTTATGGCTTTGTGATGGTTCTTGAAATTGCACTTCTGGTCTGCACTCATACTATTCACGGGAATAAAAATATCAAGTTGAGTGGTAGGTGCTTCGTAACCATTTGTAACAATTTTCCAAAGATCAATATCATAGCCTAGAAAGAAACTTTTTATTCTATCTCTCTTGTAGTCAATTTTCTCTCCATCAAAAATAGGAGGTTTAGCATTGTATCTATCGTTATCGTTTGTGTTAGCAACATCCATTTTAAAACAATTTTCTTAAATTGGATCTCTCTACACGATTAAGTGTTTGATTAGAAAATTAATAATAGAGTTGGAGCTTTGATACCAATTGAAGGTTGAGAAAAACACAAGAAATGAGTGTTTGAATTGAGTTTTAAAACTTTTTCGTTTATAAATGTTTTGACAAAGAGTTTAGAAGCGGATGCGAACATGCTTTCTGATGTGCTTTACGTATTTTTTTATTCTTCAGACAACAGTCATAAATCAATTAGATTTTCTTATTTGCACACTCAAGAAACTTTTAGAAACAAAATTGTTTACATATAAAATATATGTATTGTTATCATCAAAATTTAGAGATTAATCATAGAATCCAAATTTTATTCTAAGAATATCTTATATTTGGAGTTTCTTTTTCTTTTGTCACTTACTAATACATTTTTGCTTGATACTGATGTAGTGGTATAATAATGATATCATATGTGATGTACGTAATATTGTATATATTGTAATATGTAGAACATAAATGCTATGTTGACACCCTAATTACACTACACCGTATAAATATACTAGTATTTTCGTAATTCATTAAATTGGCAAGGGTAATTATGTCATTATGCTATGAATTTTAGGGTTAACCCATCTAGCACACTCTTAGTTCATGTGGAACATAGAAACAAAATAAAGGGGAAAGGTGAAGCAACACTCTCTTTCACTGTGATCCAGAACTGGTGCTCTCAACCCGTCCTGTACCGATTGCTCTCTCTCGATCCAGTACTGATTGCTATCTCTCGATCCAATACCGAGGTTGTCTAGTAAGGTACTTGAACAATAGAGATTATTCCTCTGAAAATTCCCCAATTGTGCATCGACCAATACCGACTCCGTGATTCCTCCGAGCACTCCATTAACATTCCCAAAGCTTGACAATAGCGATCGTCTCTTCCGTTACCTCTGCCAGTCATTGTTCTGTAACATTACAAAACAATCTCATCAGCACACAAGTATCGACAGTGTTACCTTGCACTAGTCGCATACAAAAGGGGTAACGACACTAAGACACGACCGACTATGCTCTGATACCACTATTGTAACACCCCTTCTAAAATACCCCGCGAATATGTTAATTAAATCAGAGTTAACACGTAAACAAGGGATGTCACAATTAAAATTTTAATTTAAAATATAAAAGCCTCAACTTCAAACAGTAATCATGCTTAACCGAAGGAAATTATTGGAATAGAATATTCAAATCAATATCATGTTCTACACAGCGGAAATATCACCAAACTAGAATAATTTTAAGTCATAAGGATTCCAACATAAACTAAAACAATGGAGTATAAATTAAAACTCTTCATTCAAACGTTTCCCCTAGTGTTACAACTATCAGAGCATGACACTGACACACGCGGATAAAATACGACACAGCTCTATAAGTCATTCTCACCGACTCCTGAGCTGCTAACTTTAATCTGAAATCATTAAATTAAGGGTGAGATCTCTATTCAATATAAAATGCATTATACGTTTTTAAATACAACGGAACAATTCAATGCATTAATCCACTATCATTAACATAATCATAGTTCAGTTCACGAATGCATTTCATACAAATCATTATGCAAATATAACAATCAATGGAAATTGCAACACTGGAAACCATCCTAGCATGTTACAATTCCATATGCAATGCAGACTCTATGCATGTGGTACCAAACGTGAACCAAGTCCACACCCTGTTCTGTTACACCTCGGAAACAGCGTCAATCCATGATTCGCCCATATCCACTAGGTCAAGAATCTAGCCTCACTACCTCTGCACATTAGGTAAGTCTATTGGCCCTGCAAGTTCAATTCCACACAATGGGAATGAACCATCACCAGAATGCTTATGCATGCACCATAAAAGCATGCAACATCAAATCAACGGAATATGATCACAACATAATTCCACACAATGCCAACACCAATATATCACATGGTAACAACTCAATCATAATGGATAGCAGGCACAATATATAAGTATTAGTTCTCATTCACTAAATCAGAACAATTTACAACCAATTCTCCATCGTCCCTAAACTCCAAAGTTTTCAAAAATCGGGGTTCGACTCTTTTTAAAATAATTTCCATAAAATAATATTTTTCTCGTTTTATAAGATAGTATTTTTAATTTAAAAATCAAAACGGCACTCGAATAGAGTTACGGTTTGGAAATTATGAATTTTAAAGTTTTAAGTATTTTGAAGTTCAACACGGTGGTAACGGTTCCTCCACAGGAGAACCGGTTCCACATTTTCAAACACGCCTGGAATTTTGTATGGGGAACCCAGATCACCCATACTAGGAACCGGTTCCCACGAAGAAAAATGGTTTGTTTTGAAAATTTTGAACTGGGAACCCGGTTCCTCCCCAGGAGTAACCGGTTCTCAGAAGCCCAGAACTCTTTTTCCCTGGTTTTTGTACTAGGAACCCGGTTCCTCCCACATGGGAACCGGTTCCTGCGACCTGCAGAACCAAAAACTACAGCTTTTGACATCACCATGTATTCCAATTCATTCCTTTTCATTCCCATACGAATTAATGCATCAAAACACCAAAATCCAACCAATACAACAACACATATAATAATTTCATCATCCCCAATAATCCCATATCATTACTAATGGTTCCAATTCAAATAATTCGACGCATTTTGGGATAATCCTACAAACCTAGATTCTCTAATTCAAGTTTCCTAACATATTCAACCATTCAATTGTATCCCAGAACCCATAAGGCATCATAACTGAATGAAATCACCCCTTACCTCGCGATGATTCTTCAAATTTCCCGGCGTTTGCCTTTTCCTCTTTTCTCTTCTCTTCTCCAATCTCACGTATGATGAATTTTCCAAATAACTCTCTTTTTCCTTCTTTTCCTTTTAATATTCCTTTTTATTTGCCAAATAATAGAAATAAATTAGTTATTATTTAGTAGAGCTTTTTACTCCACACACCTCCAATTCAACCTTACACCTTCAACCTTCCTTTTAATTAAATAATTAATTAATCCATTTAATCCAAAAATATTATTAATTAAGCCTTTAATTAAATTAATAATTAAATTCTTAATTATTTAATACTTGAATTAATTGGGGGTGTCACACATTCTCCTTCAGGCATTTTGGGGTTCCTTTGACCTATAAGAAGCTTTTTATCCATCATTATATTTCGTTGGTTGATAAGATAATTAGCATAATTAATCATTGGAGAACTAAACTCCTTAGTTATGGATGGCGTGCTTAACTTATCAAAAGTGTTACATTTGCCATTGTGAACTATTGGATGCAGTGCTTTCCTATACCCAAGTTTGTTATTCATAAAATTGTAGCTATTTGTAGATCTTTCTTATGGACAAGTGGATCCGTAATAAGTAGAAAAAAGCAACGTTGCTTTGGATAATGTTTGTAAATCTCGTAATTATGTAGGTCTAGATATTATTGACCTTAAAATCTGGAATCAAGTTACTATGATGAAACTATTCTGGAACCTCAGTGGTAAGGCTAATAGCTTATGGATTAAACAGATTCATACTTATTAAACAAGGGGATTTGATGAAGATTATCCTCAAACAACTGTGATCGACATACAACATGTTCGGGGATCATATGTTAATAAGCAATAAGTTCAAGATGAAAAATGTGTATAAGGCTGTGTGTAAAGATATTCCCAAAGTGTTTTGGAGGAATCTTTTTCGTTATAATATTGCTCGACCGAGAGCTCAGATGACTATGTGGATTGCATTTCAAGGTATATTTGATACAACATATCACCTTTATCCCTACGGTATGATTTCAGATGATAGATGTAGTTTGTGCAATCAAGACAAATTAACCATTTGTTGTTTGGGTGCCCTAAAACAGGTGTATTTGGGCCAAGATTTTTGATTGGACACAAATATTTCACCTTTCGCGTGTATGGGATGAAGAATTAGATTGGTTGAGTAAAAGTACCAATGGAAAGGGGTAATCCTTAAACTAGGTGCTACGAAAACTGTCTATGGTGTGTGGAAATACCGTAATGATAATTGTTATAGTAACACTGTAAATAAGACAACAATAGTCAGTAACATAATAAATATGATTGTGTATAAGAGTTGGTATAGTCGGAAACTTAAGACGCACATAGCTAAGCTGATGATACTTTAGTTTCATAAATACAATTTTTTTTCTTGTCTTTTCTAAGGGCTGGATCCATGGGATCGCTTTGTTCTCTTCACTTTTTTTAAATTAATTTAATTTTCTTTTGATTACAAAAATATTTAAAAATAACATTTATTAAATAATATTAATAAAAATAATATTATTTAAAAATGAGTGAGATAATTTAATTGGTATATGTTAGTTGAGTTAAATTATAAATGATTTATCTATGATTTAATCTTTGACCTCATCGTATATTTATATTTACGGATTTGAATAAATTATTAATATTTATAAATTAATAATATTTAAAAATATTTTATTTATTTATCAACCGAGTGAGTAGATTGAGATTGTTCATTAAAATTAATCACTAATAAATGATCATTTCATAATCATTAAATTAAAATAAAATCAAGAATTAAAAAAAGTGTATAATTATTAATGTATATTTGTGTAAGTGTTTTTATGTTGGCATTAATTTTTGGTAAAACTAGGATATGTCAATGTCTTGACTGATGTCAGGACATTCAGAGTTGAAGATAAATTCTGCATGAGAAAGATGATTCAAGTACAACTCGATCGAAGCTAAATCTTGTCGGAATTCGAAAATTAGCGATGTCATAACCGATGTTATGACATTCGTGACATTTTTGAAATCTTTTCCGAGAGTTTTCAGGAAGTTTGTTGAGCTGTTTTTATTATGTTTTATGTATTTAAATCACATGCTCACGTGGCTATTTGGTTAATCTTAGTTAACCCTAAATTGGTTTGTTAAAAAGACCAAGTCTTTAGGATTAATTAAGTGAACCCTAGCTATTATTATGGAAGCCCAAACCGAAGTTACCGCTTCTATAATAAGAATAGAACCCTTACTCTGCTGCTGCGCCTCTGGACTATATTGAAGATTTAGCAGGTTGTAATTTGTGTGATTCTAGTTACTCTTGTGAGCCAAGCAATTATCAATTGATAAGTGTCTTGGACTAGGATTTGGTTGTAAGGGTTGTTTATCACTCAAAGCTTTGAAGCACGAGTGTTGTGTCTCTTGATTAAAGCTTTGAAGCAAAATCAAGTTTGTTTATTGAAGAGTGTCTTCACAATTCAATTAATCAATAGGTTGATATCTGTTGTGATTGAGGAGTAGTAGGAACTCGGTCTAAGTAGGACTTAGATTGAAGTTGCATTGAGTAGGTTTAAGTGAAGGAGATAAAATGGTTGGTTTATTCTGAATTAATTCTACTAATAGTGAATTTCCTCCACGGCTTGGTAGATGTAGGTGTAGTTATACACCGAACCGGTAAACAATTTATTATGTTTTTTCTTTGTTTAAATTAAGCGTGTGAATTGTTAACAGTGTCGAATCTTGTGTCATAATATTCTGTGACATCACGATCTGCCGAAATTTCAATTGGCATCGCGGGCACCCTGCTATTAGGTGAGATCTAGGGATAATAGTTTACGCGTTATGGACAAGGAAGGAGGATTTGGAAATAGACCACCTATACTAGATGGATCTAATTATGATTCGAAACCTCGTATGGTTGCCTTTTGAGGTCATGGACATTAAAGCTTGGAGAGCTGCTGACAAAGGATGGAAACATCCTACCAAGCTTGAGAAATACGGGACTACTAGTCTAAAACCTGAGGAAGAATGGAGCAAAGAAGAAGAAGACCTAGCACTGGGCAACTCTAAAGCATTGAATGCCTTATTCAATTGAATTGACAGAAATATCTTCAGACTAGTACATCAATGTGAACTGGCCAAGGATGTTTGGGACACTCTCAAAACTACTCATGAGGGGACATCCAAGGTGAAGATGTCAAAACTTCAGATGCTCACTACCAAATTTGAGAATGTGAAGATGAAGGAAGATGAGACCATTCATGAGTTTCACATGAATATCTTGGAGATTGCCAACACCTCAGGAGCATTGGGAGAAAAGATGTCAGAAGAAAAGCTGGTGAGAAAGATTCTCGATCCTTGCCTAAAAGGTTTGCAATGAAAGTGCTATAGAGTAAGCTCGATATGCACTTAAAGGTTGAAGAACTTATTGGATCTCTTGACATTTGAGATGGGGATCGGTGAGAATGTTGACAAGAAGAACAAGAGCCCCTTGTATCCAATCTGAAGAGGAATGCAAGGAGAATGATGAAGAAGATATCGAAGCTATAGTTATGCTTGGAAGGCAGTTCAACAAACTCATCAAGAGAATTGATCCAAAGTCAAGGTCCAATGTCAAGAACATTCCATTACATTAACTTATGAGCAGAAGATCCAAGTCAAGAAAAGGTGAGTCAAAGAGGAATCCATTGTCATGGATGTGAAGGATATTGGCATATTAGAGTGAATGTCCTACCTTTCTAAAGAAACAAAAGAAAGAACTTGGTATGATGGTGACTCGAAGTGAATCAAGAAGAAAACCAAACTTGTTGCTCTCTCGGAGTGTGAAATTCGATAATGACTCTAGTGATGAGGAAGTGACATTTGAAGAGCTTCTGAAAACTGTATAAGTGGTGAAGTATGTAAAAATGAGAAAAAGCGATTGTGAAGTGGAGGTCGAGAATGTGAAGTTGGGAAGAAGGAAAACACTACTACTATAAGTCACCTCAACGGTGAAATTATAGTGTTGAACTCCAAACTTGATCGATGACTAAGTCATCAAGATGTTGACATCATCGATAAGTTAGAGGAAATCCTTCACTTGGACAAAATCGTGAAATATGCATGGTCTAGGATATGTGGTTGCAAAGAAACTGGTGACAAGAAGAAGAGCAAGCCTGGCAAACCAATGTTAAAGCAGATGTCACAATATAAGGCAGGAAATGTGCCTGGCTCAGGATATGTGGCTGCAAAGAAATTTATAACAAGAAGAAACAGAACTAATAAAGCAGATGTCACAACATTGGGTTCAACATCAAGATCGAGAAACATGAAGAAAAGTTTCAAAGATGGAGATGTCATTATTGTGGAAGGTTTGGACACATAAAGCCTTTTTACTATAGACTACATGGATATCCTAATCAGATTCCTTATGTCAAGCCTAAGACCAACAAGGTACCATACACTCAACAGTGGAAGAAGAAGAATGCAACTTTGATAGCTCACACTTCCCTTAGAGTTTCGCCAAGGAAGACCGGTACTTTGACTGGATGTTCTAAGCATATGACCGAATCAAGAACGAATGATGCCAAACCTCATTCTACTAGTTTTGTTACTTTTGGAGATGGAGCTAAAGGAGAAATTGCTTTAGTTCCAAAAAAAATTGGTAAAAGGTTTGACCGCCATCTCATAAGCATAAGTCAACTATGTGATATGGGATTCAAAGGTCACCAGTCCGAATGCCTTGTAATCAATGAAAAACAAGAAGTGGTTATGAGAGGAGTCGATCAAAGGACAACTATTACATGTGGACGAGAACACCAACTTGTCTTGTGTTCTACACCAAAGATGAAAAGGAGGTGGCGTGGCACCAAAACTTGGTCATTTGCATCTTAGAGGAATGAAAAGATCATATCTATGGATCGAGGGATTAGAGTTTGTGGTGAATGTCGTTGGAAAGCAAACGAATGTCACATCCAATGTCAAGACATCGACCACCTCTAAGTCTTTGGAGCCACATGGATTTGATGGGACCTATGCAGTTGAAAGCCTTGGTGGAAAAAGATATGCTTATGTTGTAGTGGATGATTTTCCAGATTCACTGGATAAACTTCGGGAAAAATCGATGTGTTTGATGTCTTTAAAGAATTATGCAAAAGACTTCAAAGAGAAAAGGAAGGCTGCATTGTCAGAATTAGAAGTGATCATGGAAAGGAATTTGAGAATAACAAGTTTGATGAATTCTGTTCCTCAGAAGGAATAAACCATGAGTTCTCTTCTCCTATAACTCCTCAATAAAATGGAGTTGTGGAAAGGAAAAATAGGACTATACAGGAATCTGCCAGAGCAATGATTCATGCTAAGAAACTTCCTATTCATTTTTGGGCTGAAGCTATGAATACAGCCTGCTATGTTCACAACAGGGTCACCTTGAGAAAGGGAACATCCTCCACCCTGTATGAAATATGGAAAGGAAGAAAACCTATTGTGAAATATTTCCATGTATTTGGTAGCAAATGTTATATTCTGACAGATCGTGATCAAAGGAGAAAGATGGACTCTAAAAATGATGAAGACATTTTTCTGGGATACTCTACAAACAGCAAAGCATATAGAGTATTCAACTCCAGGACAAAAGTTATGATGGAGTCTATTAATGTCATAGTTGATGATCACCATCAATGTCTCATATGATGTTGAGACATTGTTTGAGACATCACCACAAGTGTCTGATAAGGATGATGTGCCTGTCCCTACTTCACCAAAGTCTGAACCAGAGGAAGCTAACAAAGATCCTTCCATCAGAATTCAGAAAGATCATCTAAAGGAACTCATCATTGGAGATCCTAATTGTGGAGTCATTACAATATCCAGAGAAATTGTCTCAAACTCTTGTTTTGTGTCAAAGATTGAGCCAAAGAATGTCAAAGAGCCTCTAACTGATGAATACTGGATTGGAGCAATGCAAGATGAATTGAACCAATTCAAGCAACATGAAGTGTGGGAGTTAGTTCCTAGACTAGAAGGAACAAACATCATTGGCACAAAATGGATCTACAAGAACAAGTCTGATGCAGAAGGGGTTGTCACCAGAAATAAAGCAAGACTTATTGCTCAGGGATACACTCAAGTTGAAGGGATTGATTTTGATGAGACTTTTGCTCCCCGAATCAATCAAATTATTGCTAGAGTTGCTTGCATTCAAATTCAAGTCTTCAGATGGATGTGAAAAGTGCCTTCCTAAATGGCTACTTAAATGAGGAGGTATATGTTGAACAACCTAAAGGATTTGTGGATCCTAACTTTCCTGATCATGTTTCCAAATTGAGGATAGCTTTATATGGTTTGAAACAAGCTCCTAGAGCTTGGTATGAAAGGTTGACAAAGTTCCTTACTGATAAAGGTTACAGGAAAAGAGGTTTAGACAAAACTCTCTTTGTCAAGAATGAAGGAGGAGAGATAATGGTAGCTCAAATTTATGTTGATGACATAGTGTTTGGAGGAATGTCAGATAAAATGATGAGATATTTTGCCAACCAAATGCAAGCTGAGTTTGAAATGAGCTTCATGGGAGAATTGACTTACTTTCTTGGACTACAAGTCACACAGATGGAGGACTCAACATTCCTTTCACAAAGCAAGTATGCAAGGAATATTGTCAAGAAATTTGGGATGGAAAATGCCAGCCATAAAAGGACTTCTGCTCCTACTCATTTAAAGTTGTCCAAAGACACAAGTGGAGCAAATGTTGATCAAAGCTTGTATAGAAGCATGATAGGAAGCTTCACCCCAGCGACATTCATTAGTATGTGCAAGATATCTGAACCTAAAGTGAGTCACATCAATCGTGAAAAGAATTCAAGTATGTGGAACTTGCAATTATGGTATGTATTCTCATGGATGTGAACCAATTTTGTCCGCTATTGATCTTGGTAGTGCGATGATAGAAAAAGCACGAGGATGCTTCTTTTGGGAACAATCTTGTTTCTTGGTTAAGAAGCAAACTGTGTCTTTATCCATTAAGGAATACATAGCGGCAGTAGTTGTTCTCAAATGGTCCGGATGAAATGTCGAAGTACAATATCACAATATCACCATGACCCGCTATTAAAAAATTTCAAAGAATCCTAACAAGCAGAACTAAGCACATTGACATTAGACATCACTACATCGTAGATCTTGTGGAAGAAAAGGTGATTAAATTGGAGCATGTTGCGAACTTGGCCGACATTTTTACTAAAGCTCGATGCTAGTCGGTTTAAAAGGGCAAGTGGGTATTTGCAATATGAAGAGTTGTAACTAACATTGCTTACAACAAGGAATGGAAGAGACTTTTATTTCATTTAATTTTAAGTGGGCTAATTAATTATTTCCTCTTACTTTTCAAAAGTCCAAGAATAGGAAGACATATATATATTTCATTTCTTCATTTGAAAGTATTACTTGCCATTCCATCAAAACTTTCAAACTCTCTCAATCTTTTCTCTTTCCTCAAGATGTCTCAACAAAACATGTCTTTCTTCATCATCACAAGAAGTCTCTCCATCTCCCATCGATTCGGGTTTAGGGCAAAAATGCAAACCAAGCTCAAGGTTACCCTGCCAATGACAACCGATCCTAGGAGGGTCAAGAAACTTCGCACCGGAATGCACGAAGGTCTCAAGCATCTCCTTCGGTAAGACCTCAACCAACTTCCTCTTCCTCTTGAAATAAAGCAGGGTTCTATGTTCATCAATCAAGCTAGAATAAAATGATGAATGAAAAACACTATGTGCCCGGGTTTCGTCCCTTTAAATCAAGAATCGCTAGCCCAGCCGATCCGATGTCATAGAGAATATCAAGACATCTGATGATCATGTCAAGAAAACCCTTGTGAATCCTGTTACGAACCTGATTCCCCAAATATGTTGTTGATACCTCTGATAAAACTCCAGAACAATGTGTTGCTGATACCACTAATAACCCCCCTGTGATTAGTGATGATGATATTTCTGATGGAATTCTTGAAGAATCTCCTATAAAGCCTGCTGATGTTAACATGGAAAAGGATCCAGAAATCTCCTCTGATGGTATTCTTGAAGAAACTCGAGAGAAACCAGTTGATGACAACCTGGAAAACTCTCCAGTAAAGAATTCTAAAAATGTTGTGGAACCTCCCATCATAGACCTGGATGAAGAATTCTCTGATAATGACCTCCTTGCTAGTGCTAATCCTAGCATTGCTAAGAGAATGATGAATAGGAAAGGAAAGCAGAATGTTATTCCAAGTCCTGCTAAGGAGAAGGCTGCTAAAGTTGTGCATAAGTCTCCTAGGACTGAGAACAAAACTGGAGAAAAATCTGGTAAAGATAACAAAGCTGGACCCTCTAAAGGGAAGAGTAGGGTGAAGACTGTTGGTGGTATCTCTAGACCCAAGAGAACCCCAATCATGAAGAATGGGAAGGTTCCTGAACCTTCAGAATCTGATCAAGATTCTGATTTCAATGTTGAAGAGAATGTCTCAGACATTCAACCCAGGAAGAAACCATCACTTGGTAAGCTACCCAAAGTCCCTGAAGTAGCTATTGATAACATCTCATTCCACCATCCTGAGAATGTTAGCAGGTGGAAATATGTGTTTGAAGAGAATTGCTAGAAAAACGAACAAGAGTGCCTTGAATGCAAGGATGTTATTTCGATTAAAGGGTTAATGAAGACCGTGATGAAGTTTTCGATGTGATGGTGAAGGAGTTCATTGTGAACTTGTCAGTGGTCATGGAAGGTCACCGATTTCAAGACTGATGTGAGAGGGAGAAGAATGAAGTTTTCCCTAGTGTGATAAACAAATATTTGGGAAGATCGATGATGCTCAACTAGCTAGCCGATAATCAAATTTGTCAAACAATCGCTAAACAAGTGAAACATTGGCCAATGAAGGAAAGCTCACACCAACAAATTGAGTGTAAGTTTGCTATTTTGCACACAATAGGTGCTTGGGTTCAAATAAACCATAAGTCAACCATCTCCATTTGGCAAATTCATCTTTTGGTACTCAAGCAAAGTTTGATTATGGAACTTACATCTTTCAAAACCCTCAACATCTTCAAGGGACCAATAGCCTTTCCTCCCCTGTGGAATCATAATTGATCAATACGACATTTTTGTTGATAGAGATTCGATGCAAAAGAGCTCGCACTTGGATTTCATTACAAGCTCTTTCAAGGAAACATGTCCGACATTGTCATGACATCGAGACATCAAATATCAAGGCAAATTCCAATCAAAGCAACTTGCAAGGAACTTGAAAGCAAAGCAGAATTGAAAAGAAGCAAGACACATAGGTTGAGGATGAAGGGCTAGGTGGTAATGTTTCGACAATGGATGAAAATCCGATCAATCTTTGTCTTAGCATTCGAGGATGCAACATATCACGTGCCAGAAGAAAGTACGATCTCTCCTCCTGTTTTTTCTATCTTTGTTACTTTGATGTTAATTTTGTTTCTTGTATTTTTGTTCTGCCTGTTTGAACTTTGTATTTCTTTTGATGGGATGTAACTTTTAACTCTGCTGGTATTATTTTTTAATATGATAAATGTTGGGAATTTGTACTAGTACCTTTGGCCCCTTTGTGGCTAAAAAGGGGGAGAAGAATTTATGGACATTATGGACAATTGTATTGAAAATTGTGGGTAGAATTTATCTCCTTTAGGATCTGGTTGTTTAGCTTAGTTTAGCTTAGACTGGGTGTTTTATTTCTGCTGCATTTAGTACTCTGATAGCTTAGTTTGTTTTAGCCAAAAATTTGCCAAAGGGGGAGTTTGTAAGTGTTTTATGTTGGCATTAATTTTGGTAAAATTAGATATGTCAATGTCTTGGTGATGTCATGACATTCGAGTTGAAGATAAATTCGCATGAGAAGGATGATTCAAGTACACTCGATGGAAGCTAAATCTTTGAATTTTGCGAAAATTAAGCGATGTCATAACCGATGTTATGACATTCTGTGTGACATTTTCTGTTATGTAGAATCTTTTTCCTGAGAGTTTTCAGGAAGTTTGTTGAGCTGTTTTTATTATGTTTTATGTATTTGAATCACATGCTCACGTGGCTGTTTGGTTAATCTTAGTTAACCCTAAATTGGTTTGTTAAAAAGACCAAGTCTTTAGGATTAATTAAGTGAACCCTAGCTATTATTATGGAAGCCCAAAAGTTACGCTTCTATAATAAGAATAGAACCACCTCTCTTATTGCCTCTGGTGTATTGAAGATTTAGCAGGTTGTAATTTGTGTAATTCTAGTTACTCTTGTGAGCCAAACAATTATCAATTGATAAGTGCCTTGGACTAGGATTTGGTTGTAAGAGTTGTTTATCACTCAAAGCTTTGAAGCACGAGTGTTGTGTCTCTTGATTAAAGTTTTGAAGCAAAATCAAGTTTGTTTATTGAAGAGTGTCTTCACAATTCAATTAATCAATAGGTTGATATCATCCGTGATTGAGGGGAGTGAGTAGGAACTCAGGTCTAAGTAGGACTTAGATTGAAGTTGCATTGGGTAGGTTTTAAGTGAAGGAGATAAACTGGTTGGTTTATTCCTGAATTAATTATACTAATAGTGAATTTCCTCCATGACTTGGTAGCCCCCAGATGTAGGTGTAGTTATACACTAAACTGAGTAAATAATTTATTGTGTTTTTTCTTTGCTTAAATTAACTGTGAATTGTTAGTGTCGAATCGTGTCATAACATTCTCGTGACATCACGTATCTCCGAAATTTCAATTTAAATTAAAAAAGTGTATATATATATATATATATATATATATATATATATATATATATATATATATATATATATATATATATATATATATATATATATATAATTTTAAGCTTTTAAATAATCAATAGTCAAACCATAATCAAATGCTTGAATTTAAATATTGAGAAGCAAAATATTAAAACAAATTTGAAATTAAATATCTTTTTATCAAAGTTTCAATTAACTTTACTTCCCAATATTAATTTAATTCCAGATAAATCATGCGTTAGAAATGGCAGATGAATATTTGGTTTCATAATATAGTTTAGAAAAACAATAAAACAAAATTTAACAGAACATTATACTTGAAATACCAGCCACAAAAACAATAAAACAGCATTGGAAATGCTTTGATAAATCAATGAGGCAACAACTATAAACGCACTGGCCTCTTCTTGTCCTTTTCTTTCTCCAACCGCCGACGCTTCTCTTCTCTTCTCTTCTTCCACTTCCCACTCCTCTGTAAACATCCCCACAACCCTTACCATACACCCTCAAGCCAAAACCATCCACGTCACATCTCAATTCTCATTTTATCAAAACTAAATATTTTATTATCGGAGTATTTTAGATAGTGTGAGTATTACTACACCGTATCAAAACCAATTGGAAAAAAGGTGAAGTGGTTCCATAAGAGAGAAGGGTTCGCTTAAACGTCTTTCTCTGAAGGTTTCTTTCTCTCTCTTGATTCTTCTTTTCCTTTGTTTCGCTGTAGAGAGAAAGAAAAGAGAGAAGAAAGAGAAGAACCTAACTAACTACTTCACGTGTTGTTAAAGCTTCTTTCTCTCTCTCTCTCTCGGAACGATTTGGAGTTTCATTTCTTATTCTTTTTTCCGTTTTAGGGTTTCTCGGTTTCGTTTTTGTGCTGTTAGCTCTTTCTTCTCGAGATGCTTGTAGCTAATACTTTCGATCTATGGCGGAAAGATACTTTCTTCTCTGCGGCGGAGGAGGTGCAGGAATCAGCTGATATGTACGTTTTCGATTCACACTTTTCGTTTTACGCTGATTTCAAATTGATTTTGAATTGATTCAGTCACTTGATTCTTCGAATTTCGTGGTGTTAAATTGTGGATCGATTTTGTTGGAGAAGCTACTGCATTTTTTAACAGTGATTGTAGTGAATTTAGGTTTGAACTTCGAGTTCATACACTGTGTTCATAATTTTATTTGTTTATTTATCCAGAATGGAATCAGCATATAGAGCATGGTTAAGAGAGAGGAGAGAAAGGTCGAATACTGCGGATTTAAATGAATTATGCAGGGAGCTTCAAACTGCTTTAGGTACCGCTAAATGGCAGGTATGTTAATATACTCCTTTATATATAATTTCGGTGTAGCACTGACTCTTCTGAAAAAGGTGTGTCCGTGTCAGTTTCCGTGTTCGAAATTGATGTCGTCATTTGTTGTGATTACGTTTTATTTATTTATTTATTTATTTGATTACATTATTACTGGTATTGACATGTCGGTGTCGTGTTTCTGGTATCTGCGTTAGCTTGTATGATTTTGACTTTTCCTTGAATGTTTTTATGTTTTATTATTGTAGATTCTTAGATAAGCCACCTCTTTGGTTTCTCTTCGAATATTTATTATTAATTTGCTTATTCGTTTTTTATTTTTTGTTGATTTTTGGTTTTGAATATTGTGAAATAGTTGGAAGAATTTGAGAAAGCTGTTATTCATTTGCTTATTTGTTTTTTTGTTGATTTTTGGTTTTGAATATTGTGAAATAGTTGGAAGAATTTGAGAAAGCTGTCAGGCTAAGCTACCGACATCTTGGTGATGACAATAGAGCCACTAGGCACAGGCAGTTTATTTCTGCCATGGAAAGTCAAATTTCCCAGGTTGAAGTAAGTCTGAGGGAGTTTTATATCGAGGAAGGTAAACAACCCCTTCGGTGGGTAAAGCTTGATGAAGAAGAGCGAGACGATTTTGCCGCATTTTTATCTGGAACCTGCGAGACGATCCAAAGCAGTAAAGATGAATGCATGGATGTTTCTCCTTCAACAAAAATCTCACTTGTGCAGAAACAAGTCAACAAAGAAGATAAAATTGTAAATGTAAATGCTTTTTGCAGCTGGGATAATTCTACAAATGAAAAGGCGTCTATGGATGTTATTGCTTTTAACAAGGGAAGAGATTATGCAATAGAAATAAAAGCAGATGACATTTCTAGAAATAGCGATGATGTAGTTTCTCAAACAGATATAACAACTAGTACAAAGAAGACATGGAGTCCTCCACCAAATTATGCTGCTTTAAGAATTGTAATTGCTGATGAAGATGAGCAGAGGAATAAACTCACACGGACCATTGATGCCACCCCTAAAGATAAAGGAATCAAACCTCTCTTTTGGAAGCAGAAATTTGAAGAATATCCCCAGGCCATGAGAGCAGTTCATATGTTCAATCAGGTTAGATCTATGAACAATTTTCAGAAAGAGACATGTAAAAGAAGTTAGGAATTTTTTTCTTCGACTTTGCCTCTGTCTACCAATCACATCATTTATGAAATGTGTCCTTATAAGGAAATGCTTATGGAATTTTTTTCTTCGACTTTGCCGCTGTCTACCAATGCAGCTTTTTGGTCGCATTGGTTTATGCCAAAGAATGCTTCAAAGTCCCTTGCGTTTGCGACGCGGCCATTCTCTAAAAGTTACACTTGCTCTAATGATTATCATTTTTCTCCTTGGTAAGCTTTCAGTTTCCTATTCCTTGTGTATCAATTTGCGCTTATTTTTGCTTTATTGTCACGTTCTTACTCTGTTATTCTCATTATTATGATGTCTGTAGCATTACTATTAAGAAGGGGCCTTGTCATGAAAGCTTTATTCTCATTATTAAATTTTTTACAACATTATTTTGCTGTATGTATGATTAATCATAAGCGTACTAGAAAAAAAGAACACAATGAGAGTGTTCGAAAAGAAAGCATGCCATTGTCTAGAGAAATATTAAAGTAATTAGCTTTGGTATCAAAATGATAGTCCTTATTGTTTTGAAAACTATCAATCATGCAATGTAAGGCACCCTCTTGTGCGGTTTCCTAGTGGATCAACCATGCCAACGATTTAAGCACATAATGCCATCAATATTAACTGTATCCTGTTCAGGATTTATTTGCAAGATCGAGGGAATTTTCATAGCAAGCTGGACTTCTATGCTTTTATCTTGTTGCATGCTGCTACCAATCATGTTTTGCCAATAGATTAATCATTTTAGTCTTCTCAGCTGTTTCAGACTTCTTTTATTATGCTTCTGTTTTCTCTATTTCTGTATTGAGCATTGCTGATTATGAATATTTTCTTTCCCTTCTCTGCAGTTCCCTTTGTATTTTATTCAACATGAGGCTAAACTGCTTCTTTACTCAATCTGTTCAGAGGTATTTCCAAAACCTTATCTTTTTGTATTTCTATAATGAATAAAACTATAATAATCTAAAAAAATATGGTCATGTATGTTTATGGTCTTAAGCTAACATCCACATATTTCCTTTTTCCTAAAAACATAGTTGGAAACAATAAAAGATTCTTTTTCCTTTTTCCTCAGATGGATTGTTGATTGTTGTAGTTTTGTTTACCAGCAAAATAGTTTATGCACGTTTCCTTCATCTGCTGCCCAAATATAGCTGAGATTCAAGCCAAATCTTGACTTTTATGGCTATAAGATAGGGACACCACAAATAATTTATAGCTGCTAGCATTGTTTGTGTTTTATATATCTTCTCTTAGGACCTCATTTATTACTTTTTTAAGAAAAAAAATCAAAAGATTAGGAGTTTTATATAATCTATGTGTAAAACATTTCCAAAGAGTGAGTATTCAATAAGCAAAGTCAAAAGGTTACTGGGTGTTTGAAAACTTGAATATGTACCAATTAAAAAAAGTCTAGGTCCTAAAAGAGAATCAATTCATGAAACAAAAATATATTATCTTATGATATTAGTAATATATTGGTCAATGAAATAATATTATTATGAATTGGATGTTGTGGTTTTGCAGGTATTGATGGTGATGGGTAAAAAGGTCACTAGGTGTTTAAGATACTTTCCTGTGCAGGAAAAAAAGGGCCAGTGAAGGGCAACCACCAATCAGGGTCATCTTATTATACTTGGTGGTTATTATTAGAAGCTTAAGATGAATGAATTTACTCATACATGTGTAGTGTGTGGAAGCCGACATGATAACCATTATCAACCTCCTTTATACAAGGATAGGAATAGGATAGGTGTCTTTTAAGTGTATATACATTCATCAATAATGTTTTATTTAATGTAACTTCCACTATGCTATAAGTGTTTGGTTGCAAGTAATTGATAGTTGTTCATGTGACAAGATTCGGTGGGTAATGGCGTATACTTTTTCATTTTTAGGTGGACTGCTGCACTTAACTAATTGTAATGATACCTCTTTTCTTTCTTCACCTTGGCCCTCCCTAACTGCTGCCAAGAATTCAATCTCCTTCATTAAACAAAACCTCCTTACTCCCACTTCAGCATTTCAGGAACTTTTGCTTGAAGCAAAAGTGAAGAGAATTATATTTGAGGATAGGGAATTTTTTTCTTCACCCAGTAGTTTTCTCTTACACCATTGAAAAATTAAAAATATCTTTCGGTAAGTGCACTTACGAATTCACCTTATTGGATGAATTCGTAAGTGCACTTACGAATTCACCTTATTTTGTACGTTTTATTTTCTTAAACATAGTTTAACACATTTAGGAAAGGTTTCGTGCACTTATGAAACCTTTTTTAAATGTGTTAAACTATGTTAAAAACTACAATGATTTTCGTTATAAGTCGCATTATATTTCCGTTTAAGAAATTCAAATAAGGAGCATTCTATATACGCAAATCATGTTAATATTGCTATGTGATAGGAGAAAAATTGTCAGAAATATCAAATTACATAAATTATTTCGGAAGTAAGTGCGATTAAATTATTACAAAATCAAATAATTATTATGTACGCCTATTCCTAATCCCCCTAATCCCTCCTCTATCTCTGGTAATCTGCTATGCGCTCTGCCTTGGCGATGATCCTCTCCATCACGGCAACGGGCTGGTCATCGCCCTCACGCATAATTCCTGCATCCAACGACTCCCGTCCAAGTTGGTAGATACGCTGACAGATGGACATTAGATCAATGATATGGTCGTCATCGGCCTGTTTGTTCTCAGGAGCTCCTCACGTGCTAGCCTCGGTGGACGTTTAGGACCATCTGGTGTCATGAAAGTGTGTGGCACTCTAAAGAACCATGTCGTGTACTCCTCTACATAGTGCCACATCTAGGATGTCCGCATCATCCGATACTTCTTTGGCACGAGATGATTCTCCCAATTCTGGAACACGTCATCGAGATCCCTATGTGTCATGGTGTCAAGAGCAGCCTGAAAAAGAGATCTAGGTATCATCTGCACAAAGGCAAACTGGCGCATACACCGTTCGGAAAGATACCTGACCATCATGTTCGACGCACAAGCTAGTCACTCAGAGTATAACGAGATGATATCGAATGCAACACCTCCCTGTAGTTTGCAAACGACGTCCAATTAATATCGTCATGGTTGGTGCGATCAAGGAACACCCGATAAGGACACACAGTTTGGTTGCCTCTATTTAGAATAAACTTGACAGCCCTTGACATGAATGCCTGATAGTCGAGATCTTTTGTGTAACCATGGATGCGGTGAAAGTCTGCATCAATAAAAGCATAATGTGTAAGTACAAATAAATTAAAACTAATTAAAATTTATCGTTAAAATAAAAATGTACCGTGAGGAGTGTGCATGAGCCAGTGAGCACTCTCGTTCTCCATTTGGAACCTTCATTCAACTTCTGGTAGAGGTAGGTCAGAACAACGACACCCTAGTTTCAGTCACAAACTATAGACATGTCCATACAATATCTCAGGTAAGCCACATCAGTGTAGTGGTCACTCGTGTCCAAAAAGACGGACGTGCCTACCTGGTACATCAAAAAATATTGGATGACACAACCACGGTGAAACTGAACAAAAATATCCTCATCCACAGGCTTCCCAACTGCTTCTTTTTGCTCGTGCTGCTTGACGGAGGTGTTCCTCATATATCTCCTTTAGGTAGGAGAATTTCACGTGTGCTCCGTTTGTGTTGTCGCAGTCCTGAGCAACCCTGTAAGGATCAACTCTTAGATGCTCAACCATCCACTCAACGCCTCAGCTCTGGTTATCTTGACATGGTTTAGTAATTTACCTCTGATAGGTAGTTTGAGCAAGCAAGCAACATCATCGAGAGTTATGGTCAACTCCCCAAATGGAAAGTGGAAAGATAACGTCTCCTAATGCCACCTCTTAGCAAAAACACCCTGCATACCGATACTAATGGTATTGTAACTAGTACCGAATAATCCGGCAAGAATAGATCCGATGACAACACTATGGAACCATCGAGCTTGTGGAATATAGAGATTAAAAAATTTGCGGGAGTGGTTGACATGTTTCAAAGCCCTCCTTTCCTGAAACATAAGAATTCAACGAAAATAAATCAACATAAACCGTATTTTTGAATAAAATTTATAATACAAAATAACTCAAGTAGAATAAAAAAAATACCTGTCTACTCTAGACATAACGAGCAGCATGATCCTGATAATAAATCAGAAAAGATGTGTCATATGGCCCTCCTGGATAGCCATCATCCTCCGCAGATACACTTGCGAAACCCCTTCGTCTAGAAAGTTCCAAACCCAAAAAAATCACTCCCAAAACACGTAAATTCCTATTTTTCCTACTACATTTACCTATTATTACTTCATATACTATTTAATTTCTACAACCTAACCTAATAATCTTATAAAAATTTATATTTTTTGAATAAAAAAAGTGAAGGAAACTTACACAAATTTGAGTTTGGAGTTGATTTTGGAGGAGTTGAAATGACTTAAAATGAGTTGAAATGATGACATGTACTTAAATGAAGTGAGTTTGAAGTAGTAGAAATGTTAGGATTTGGAGTAGAGAAGTGGAAATTTGGGTGTTTTAAAATGAATGGATATTGGGGGTTATTCTGTGTGTTTTTCTAAAATAAGACCTGTAAAGTACTGCGAATTCACTTGATTTTTAAAAATAAGGTGAATTCACTTTAACCTATTTGTAAAAATTATGGATTATTTCGTAAGTGCGCTTGCGAAGTTCACCTCCAAAATAAATTCGTAAGTACACTTACGAATCTGAGGAGTATTTTTGGATTTTCACCAAGGTGGAGAAGAAGTCCACTAGGTGGATGGAGAAATTCTCTAAGAGCATGTTTGGATGAGGTAATTTAAAATTTATAGGAACTCACAATTCTAAACAATTTAAATGATTTAATTGAAATTCATTCAATTTTAAAAAATTTGTTTGGATGGAATGTTAAAATGATCCATTGTTAAATTTTTGGGGTCATTTTCATAAATTTTAAAATTTTTAGATCAAACTCAAATTATGGAGCAATCTAAATTTTTTTACTTTTTTGTGTGATTTGAAATTCTTTAAATTTGACTAGAATAAAATGTTTCATAAATTTTTATCGTTTTAACAATTCTACATAATTTTTATCTAAATAATAAATTTTGATCAAGTCATTTTAAATTCCATCAAAAAATTACTTTCTCTTATTAAAATGGTTCATCTGAACCCACTCAAGAATAAATAACGAATTTTGTTAACCACACGAGCAATAATATGATAAAACAAAAAAGCTTCCTAAACCCGATATGCCAACAGAATTAAATGCCACACTTTCATATTTAAAATTAATTATAGATACGCTTGAGATACACTTTTAATTTTAAAATGCTTGAGATACACTTTTAATTTTAAAATATTAACATGGATGAATATTATAATTCATATGTTTACTACCTTTATTCTCTTATCTAAATCAAACAGGTGGTTGAAATGATTTTCTTGTAATGTCACTCTTATAACTGAATGTTAATTTATTATTGTGAGGGGTTATGAAATGTTAGATTAATTGGTTAATATTGTTAGGTAGAACACTAATACTAACACTCAACTATGGTCTGATTTTTTTAAGAGAAAATACAACATATAATTTGGGAGTTTGAAGGGAAATGGAAACAAAAACTTTTGAAAATGAATTTAAAAAAAATATTGAATCTTTTAAAAAAAACCTTATATGTAATAATAAAAGGGTGTTTATCATTTTTAGATTTTATGATATTATATGGGAAAATTAAGCTGTTTTTATGTCATGAATAAAAGCAAATCCTTTAAAATTTTCTCAATTAAAATTCTTTAATTTTTTTTTATTCAATTTTTTTAATTTATTTCAAAGCCTTTGTTTCTCCTCTAAACTCCAACCAACGATACATATATGAGGTGAATGTTGGTGCACAAGAATCAAAGATGATGGAATAAATGTAGAGAGTAATGAGATAATGACGACTACCAAAAGAGTGGAAAAAAATAGGATTGTTGTTATAAATGACATCTATGACTTGTCTATTTATACAAAGAGTAAATTGCCACATAGACCGTAATAAAGGTAAACTTAATGACTAAGATAAAAAGTACAAATTAGGAAATACTAAATTACCCTTCAATATCATCCCTTAATTTATATTTCTAAACAAAACTAACCACACCAATTCCATCCCTTAAGAGGAGAAATTGATTTGTCTTGATTGCTTTCGTCAGAACATCTGCCAACTACTTCTGGGTGCTACAATGCACAACTTCTAATGTTCCTTTCTGGACTTGGCTTCTCAAGAATTAATACTTAGTCTCAATATGTTTGCTTCTCCCGTGCAACACAGGGTTTTTGGCAAGATTGATTGCAGACTTGTTATCAATCATCAACTTCAGAGGCTTTTTTACTTTAACCTTCAGATCTTGCAATAAATTCAGAAGTCACACAGCTTGACATGCAGCTACGACGCCTGCAATATACTCAACCTCACATGTTGATAGAGCAACAACAGATTGCTTCTTGGAACACCAAGAAATAGTACCTCCAAAAAACATAAACAATTATCCAGAAGTACTTCTTCTATCAACTCTATCTCCACACCAATCAGAATCAGAGTAGCTCATCAACTCTGAATATGCCTTTCTTCCAGAAGGAATTAATATTCCAAACTTCAGAGTTCCCTTAATATACCTTAGAATCCTGACAACAATTTGGTAATGAGACCACTTAGGTTTACTCATGAACCTGCTAACCAATCCAACTGCATAAAAAATATCAGGTCTGGTATTACACAAATACCTCAGAGAACCAACGAGCTGTTTGAAGATCTTAGCATCCACATCCTCACCCTCAGAGTCAGAATCCAATTTATGATTGGTTTTTGACGGTGTAACAACAGCCTTACAATTATCCAACTTAAATTTTTTCAGAAGTTCTGGTTCATACTTTCGCTGATGTAATATGATACCCTCCTCCGAGTATAAAATCTCCATCCCTAAAAAATATACCATATTTCCCAGATCAATCATCTCAAATTCATATTCCATCTCACACTTCTGAAACCCTTGCTTCTTGAAAATGAACCAATCTTTAAATTCCAAGCTCTGGGCGCTTGCTTCAATCCATACAGAGCTTTATGTAACTTGTACACCATCCCTTACTAATTCTTTTTCACGAAGCTAGGAGGTTGTGACACTTATACCACTTCTAGTAATGGATCGTTCAGAAATGCAAACTTCACATCTAAATGCATCAGAGGCCAATTTCTATTTGCAGCTAAAGCAATCACCAGTCTGATCGTTTCATGTCTAGCTACAAGTGATAACACGAAAATGTATCGATTATTTGGATCGATTTATATGATTTTTATTCGTATTTTAATTAATTATATTATTCTTTATTCGTATTATGCCGTTATTTTCTATGTTTTCAGGTTTTTGTCAATTATAAGGCAGGTACGAAGAAAGTCGAGAAAAAACGGATAAATCATACTCAAAGTTCACAAAATAGAAGTATTTATGCAAGTATGGGGTGTATGACAAAAAGTGGGGGTGTGAAAGAAGAAAAATTGAAAGAATTAATAAGGAACCAGTCCCATCCCACTTCCACGTGCGCTTCCTCACCAGGGCCAAGGGTGTAACGACTGTTACACCCCTCCAAGTCAAAGCCCTAGCGTTTGTCACACATTAGGGAGCAAGACTTCCTCACCAAGGAAGTTTGCAGCGACCGTTACAAACCCTAGCCAGTTCCATAGTGACCGCTACTGTTATACCCCAAAATTTTTCCTCCTATTTCTCAAGATAATCCACCTCTCTATGCTCAAGAACTCCTCAAGGGTTGACCAGATGAACCCTCTCCCAAGCAGTCAACCCACAACTAGGGTTTTGCTTCTCTCAAGACAAAATCAAGTTCTAACGCCTCAACTGTTCATCATGCCTCCTCACATGTATCAAGGGATCACCATGTCAAGTTTCAAGCCTTACAGCTCAAGTTGGCTCAGACAATTGCTCAGATGGTTGAAAATTAGTTGTATTTACAAAAAGTCAACTATGGTCAATATACAGTCAAACTTCATCATTTTTGGTCAACATCAATATTTTGAAGTCATATTCATTATTTGATCAAATGTTGATCATGATTCATTAAGAAAACTCAAGATTTGATCAAAAGTCAAAGTTTCCAAATTAGGGTTTTTGGACAAAAAGTCAACAAAACTTTGACCAGACATAACTTTCACATATTTTATCAGTAAGTTTTCCACCAAAACTCATTTTTAAGAGAATTAAATTCTCTACAACTTCATGTCTCACAAGTTTTGGCCAAAAATGCTTCATTTGAGAGTTATGGATCAAAACATTATAGGTTCTTCTAAAAGTCAACAAAAAGTCATTTTTTGCAAAGAAGTGTACATAAATATGGAAACATCAATGAAGATGAAACCAAAAGGAGTATTTAGAGGACACCTTGAGCTTTCTAAAAAATCCAAGAACACTTAAAAATGTTGAAAATTGAGCAAGATACAAGTTGTGCAAGTTTGACATTTTTGAAGAGGTGCGTGAAGAGAAATACTTAGCAAATTCAAGTTTTTTCGAAATGGGCCTAAGTTTTCATGATCCAAACTTATTCTTGAGATTTTCCATGACCTCTACACTCATTGCCACGCCTTCTCCTTATTCATTTAATTTATTTTAGAATTAAATATCCAAAATTCAAATTTAATTAAATAAAATATAAAAATAAAAGGTAAGGTGAGTTGGGCTTGTTATTTACATGACTCGGGGTCCAAGATAGCTCATCACAAGCTGTCAAAAATGCACAAGAGCATTAAGGCAAGATTTAGCCAGATTTGGGAAGATTTGATAAAATTTTCAAATCAAATATTTTGCATTCAAAGCAGTATATTTTCATTCAAGTCTTGACCTAATTTCACTCTCTTATATATACACTACAAGATCAAACATAGAGAGGACAGATTCATGCAACCAAGAGAATGAGGTTTTGCCTCAAAATTTTCAAAGAAACTTGAAAACTCGAATTCCCCATCCTCAAGCAATTCCAAGCACTCCATCGTGCTTATGAGGTATAGTAGGGTAAGGATGGCTCATTATCCATGGCCAGAACACTCTGAAACATGCCATACATGAAATATGATTGCATTACATTGATGAATCTCGAATTTTTATTTTTATCGTGTTTTAATAAGAACTAACACTACTAATGTGTTCCTGAGGTGTCATAGAACAAGTTTGATCCATCGCATAAGGTTTAGAATGCCCAAATTGTGTCATGCCATTGTTAGGGCACAAAACTTCTGTAGCTTCATATTTCAATTTCCAGGAACTTTCAGGCCAAATCGATGGTGCCATTGAACTGGCGGGGGTCGATTTAGGGGGGTAGGCTTAATCTTGTGCTTCGATTCTCTCTACTTTGCAGGTTTGATCTTGGAGGCAGTCGGAGAAGACGACTAGAGCCTTGCTCCGGCGTCTCTGATTCTTGCTTGACCAACAAGGGCAAGCGTGACACGATCTGGTTCGTCCGTTCAAACATCCAGGGTCCCACATGCGCGCGTGTTTAGTTTGTTCTGATTTTCTAATTTTTATAACACTTATATACTTATGCTTGCATCAAAATAAATAGATGTATCACCACCCCAGTGGTAACACATGTGCGCGCTATATCCCTTTCTCTATCAGGTCGCTGGTTCGAACCTGCCTTTTGCCATTTTTCTTACAATTTCTGATTTTTACAGGACAACATTTACATACAATTGGAAGCGTGTGTTAAACACCACAAATAAGTGGCGCAATGGTGTTGTTTTGGCTCAACAACCACAAGGTCCTGAGTTCAACACTTGTAGGGACCATTCCTATTTTTTACAACTTGTTTTCTCTAACTTTTTTCTATTTCTTTTCAATTTTCTAACCAATTAAATTTCTTTTCAATTAATTTTTAAACTATTTTCTAAAACTCTAAAAAATATTTTAATTTTAGATTTAGGTTTATAACACCTTTATTTAATTTTTGACACAAATTTTTTTTATTTTTCTTCATATTTAAATTATTTTTTCTAATTAAACACTAATTAATTAGAATTAGGGTTTTCTTTCATTAAAATTAATCACAAAAACTCCAAAAAAATAAATTCTTTTCTAGTAATTAGGGTTACTAACCTAAAAACATTTTTACTAATTTCCAAAACATTTTCACTAACATCTTATTGTTCTGATTATTTATTTACTATTTCTCATTTACAATTCTAGAAATCGATGTATAGGTCGCAAGGACATTTTTGTAATAGCGTAGATTTAAACTTTCTGCCTTTACATTTCACACCTATATTATGTAACTGCCCCAAAGTCATGTAATAGCGTAGGATTTACTTTCCGCACTTTTACTTTTCGCACCTTTACTTTCCTGCAAATATACACTACTAGATGTATACTAACTAGGATTTGTATGGCAAAACTAAAAGCAATCCTAGATCGCCCTAATTCAAAGATAATATATTTGAACTTAACACACTTTTCACACATGCACCCTCCTTAGGGTATCCTCTCTTGTTTCCTTTCGAATATAATGGTCATGTCCCTCGAATGTAGGGATACCATTAGCAAAGACGTTTATGAATAACATCATCATAGTCCCTTCGATACAAATCCCATAGTCCCTCAATGACCCTCGATGTTGCCTATGAATATATGATCTCGTCCCTCGACTGTTTCCTACGAATAAGTGATGATCGTACCTACGAATTGCTAAAGGTATCCTTACATGTTGTCTTCAATGACCATACGATGATCCTTCAATTGTCCCTTCACATCCAAAAGAATAAAGTTACCTACCAACTAATGGTATGGATAGCCTTATTCTAAAGGAGAAGGAAACATATCATGGAAACAACCATTCTGAGTAGGTAATAAGACTCTGTTGCTTGCTCCAATCAAAATGCTCTTCACACCTCACACTTTTCAAAACTTTTCAAAATACGTTCCAGCGTGAATCATTACAAGGTTAAACATTTTCCTAACAAACATTTCCGAACACTTCGTATACATTCCAACGAGAATCATTATGAAGTCAAAGTGAAATGTCTTTTAAAATACGTTTCAAATTACACAAACACAGAAAGAATTTTTTCCAAAGTGAGCTAAGCAACTAAGAGACCGTATATAACTACAGATGGAAAGGGTGTTAATACCTTCCCTTTTCATAATTGCCTCCCGCACTCAGAATCTAACGAAGGTCTTTTCCTGTTCTTTTCACCTTCCCTTTATTGGATAAAAGAAAAGTCGGTGGCGACTCTTGCTATCCGCAACATTTGCGATAAAAAGCAAAACAAACAAGTCAGTTCTCCCACCGTGTTACAGCTACGGAGGAGAATCCGGAGGCGACAAATACTCAACATCCCCGTTTCCAAGCACGCTCCACTCTCTATAAATAGGCCACTGGAATTCATTCTCAACACGCTTTTTTTCCTGCAATTTTATACTGTTACTCTTTCAGTTTACTTCCCAGTTTTATTTCGATTTCAATTTAATTTTGAGTGTCGATTTATTAGTTCTGTCTTTCTTTTCTCGTAGAAATTTCCACATCGAGGATTGTTGTGAACCTTTGCCAATTCTAACCTTACGTTAGAGTTGCGCCTTTTTATTCCATTCATCGCTTTTGAATTTTCGAACAACGAAGGGCAGATCTCACCGACTTGTGGGAGACTCCTGGAGCTTGCCAAATATTCTGCCTTTTATTTTCAGGTTTATTTTAATTAAATTATTTATTGGTTTATTTAATTTTGTTTATTTATTTATTGGCTTATTTAATTATTTATTTATTTTATGCCTGATTTATCTGAAATGCATGTGTTACCTGAATTGTTTGTTTATCACTGTTACGCTATAACTGAATCGTTTAACATGCTAGGCTAAATTTAGTTATCGGTATGTAAGGTCGTATAACCGACGGGGTTTAGCAATGCCATTTGATTTATCCCGTTTTAAAAAGATTAATTTTCTAGTTTCAATTACTAGTTCTTAATGTAACTGTTTTGTTACGAGAGTAAATTACAAATTAGAAGTTAGGATCAATAAAACGAGAGTTTGAGATTTTAACTGGACATTAGTAATTGAGCATCAACTTAAAATACAACGAGAGCGCTTTTAAGTTAATTAGGTTTTATTTATTTTCAAAAACTATTTTTAAACTCTAATTAAAACAACCAGAGCACTCACTTAGGTTTAATTATAGGATCTGAATCAATAAACACGAGAGTGTGATAAGAGGATTTTTAAGCAAGTATTTCCTACTGAAATACATTTTGATAATACAACTTAAGTCAATGAGTTGTTAAATTCCTAAGCCCGATCATTACATACCGATACTTCCATTCTGAATCTAAACTAGATCTTAATCAGTTAGGTTCCCTAAAACCAAACATTATTTATATTATTAGCCTTAAACTTATGTAGTAACCTAAGATAAAGGTAGATCAACATTTAGTTCCTTGGGATTCGATAGTATTTAAAATTACACGCAATAAGACTGTATACTTGCGGTCTAGATTCTATATGACGTATAAAGTCGTGATCAACAAGTGCAAACACTTCAAAGTAATCTAGCCCAGGTTTTTGAAGAAAACCTCTAGCCACTAGCCTTGCTTTGGGCTTACCAACTGATCCATCTGGCTTAAGCTTCACCTTGAAAATCCACCTGACACTGACGACTTTCTTCTTCTTCTTCTTCGGAAGCTTAGTCAACTCCCAAGTTTTGTTTCTTTCTATAGCCTCAAGTTCTTCTTTAATGTCATTCAACCATACTTTCTTCTTGAGTGCTTCTTCAATACCCAATGGTTCAGAATCTACTAACATAGCACACTGAATGAGTTCTCCCTCAGAGTCAACTTCAGTATCTTGCAACATGTCAAAATCAGCAAACCTTCTAGGTATATTTTTTATTCTTTGTGGCCTCTAAACTTGTTCTAAATATTCTCCAGAACCTGGAACAACATTAACTTCTTAACCTTTTCCATAAATCATGTCCTCAGAATTACCACTTTCAGAAACATGATCATCTCTAGAAGCTTGTCTTCCAGAACCTACGTCTTCAGAGTTTTCCCTTCCAGAAGCATGACCACCACTAGATTCTTGATCATCATGAGAATCTGGATCAGAATCATATTCATCATCTTCATCTTCAGGGTCTTCAAAATCATCTTCTGACTCTGACTCTTCTTCAAAACTTTCAACTTCTGACTTGTGTTCAGAAGTTATCTCTACACTAGAAATGGGTTGAGATTTACTCCAATCCCAAGCTTCTGACTCTTTCACAATAACATCTATGTTGACTTCAACTTTATTAGTTTCTGAACAATAAAGTTTGTATGCGTTTGTACTGTGATACCCCACCAGTAACATCACTTTGCTTCTATCATCTAGCTTTTTCCTTCTAGCTTTTGGAACGTGTTTGTAACACATAGAACCAAAAACCTTTAGATGACTAACACTTTGCATCTCTTCACCATTTTTCTAAAGGAATAATTCCCTTCAGCTTTTGCGTTGGACACATATTGAGCATATATGCTGCAGTAGCAACAACTCCTCCCCATAAGTTGTGAGGAAGCTTCTTCTCTTTTAGCATACTTCACGTCATATCAAGCAAAGTATGATTTCTTCATTCAGCAAGACCATTGTGTTGAGGAGTATAAGGAGCAGTAACCTCATGCTCAATTCCATTATCATCACAGGACTTCTAGAATTATGTAGAGTTATACTCACATTCACCATCTGTTCTGATAATCTTTAACTTCTAACCACTTTGATTCTCAGCCTTCACTTTGAACTTCTGGAATTCACTAAACACCTCATTCTTAAACTTGATGAGTGTTACCCAAGTCATTCTTGTGAACTCATCCACAAAATACCTATTTCCTCTAATTAAAGGTTCTGGAAATGGTCCACACACGTCAGAATATACTACTCCCAGAGCATGTTTTACTCTTGGGGCTACTTATGATACAAATGGCAATTTGGGTTGCTTACCTTTCATGCATACCTCACATGACTTCTCAGGCTTCATAATCTTCGGAATACCACGTACGAGATTCTTAGAACTTAGATGCCCTAAGCTTCTGTAGTTCAAATGCCCCAACCTCTTGTGCCATAGTTTACTATCTCCTTCAGAGCCTTTTACACTAAGACACTCTGTTTCAGCTATTTCTACATTCACCTTGAATGTTCCGTTGCTTCCCTATTCAGATTGCATAATCAACTTTTGATTGGAATCATACAACTTCAAGATATTGTTCTTCATAATAACTGAGAAACCTTTCTCAATGAGCTGACCCACACTCATCAGATTGCTTTTGATTCCAAGAACATACCAAACATCCTTGATCAGAACGGTCTTCCCATTCTTCACTTAACTTTGACATTTCCCATTCCTTATGCATTAAGGTACTTATCATTAGTTCATCTGATCTTTGTCCTCCTTCTAGAGTCAAAATCTATCAGCCATTATTTGTTTCCAGTCAAGTGATTTGAATAGCCAGTGTCCATATAACACCAATCTGCCAAACATCTTCCATCAGACTCAGAAGCCATCAATAACACAGGTCCATCATCTAAATCTCCTCTTGCTATGTTTGTTTCTTCTGATTTCTTTCCTTTGTTGGACCAACAATCTCTAGCAAAATGGTCAAACTGCTTACAATAGTAACATTGAACTTTCTTCTTCTCCTTTCCCTTCTGATGTTTCTTCTCATCAGAAGTTGAGGTTTCTGACTTCTGGAATCTATCACCACGTCTTTTATTGGCCTCTGACCAAGAATTCTTCTGGTCCTTCTTGACAAAAGAAGTTTCAGAGCCTGCTCAACTTCCCTATCAAAAGTTCTTTCAGTCAGATGCAACTCACGTGCTTCTAGACTACCTTGCAGCTCTTATATTCTTATGGTTTCCAGATCCTTAGAATGTTCAATTGCTACAATAATGTAATCAAATTAAGGATTAAGTGATCTCAATACCTTATATATGATTACTTGCTCATAAAGGGTTTCTCCATAAGCCTTCATCTCATTAGTGATCAGGATCACTCTGGAGATATACTCTGAAACCTCTTCATTATTCTTCATATTGAGATTCTCGTATTGCTTTCTCAGGGACTGAAGCTTCACCTTCTTTATTGATGCGTCACCACCATAATATCTAACCAGTATGTCCCATGCCTCCTTTGACGTCATCGAATCAACAATTTTCTCAAACACGTTCACATCCACACACTGATGGATGAAGAACAACGTCTTCTGATCTTTCTTCCTCTTGTTTCTCTGTGCATTTCTCTCTTCTTCCGTCGCATCTTCTGCAACCGGAATATAGCCATCAGTAACAAGCTCAAGAACATCTTGAGCACCAAATAACACGCGCATCTGAATCATCCATCTCTTCTAGTTCTTTCCATAAAAAGCTGGAAGTTTGGTACTCAGATTACCGTTTCCATTCATCTTCAACCTTGTACAATGCACTCAGATCTTCACTAAACACAGTGTTTCCCAATCCCACAGGATCAAAAATTGTGATTCTGTTACAATTTTGTTCAAAGATTCAACATGAACCCAGAAAAAAAAATCAACCACACAAACTCTCAAGTTTCACTCGTGTTTCCCTATGAATCGAACCGGAGCTCTAGATACCAATTTGTTGGTGCACAAGAATCAAAGATGATGGAATAAATGTAGAGAGTAATGAAAGAATGACGGCTACCAAAAGAGTGAAAGAAATAAGGTTGTTTTTATAAATGATATCTATGACTAGTCTATTTATACAAAGAGTAAATTGTCACATAGGCCCTAAAAAAAGGTAAACTTAATTAAGATAAAAAGTACAAACTAGAAAATACTACTAAATTAACCTTCAATAGCGAACTCTATTTAGTCACGTTTAAATTAATACTTTTTTTCTTTAATTGCATAATTTATTTATAAAATAATAATCATTGTTAAAATTGGCACATCAATTATATACAAGACCCCTTTATTTTATTACAAATGATTAGATCAAACATTAAGCTCAAACATGTTATAAATAAATTATTGAGATGAGATTGCTTATCAAACAACTGTCGTTTTTTAATTATTGAAAACGCATATATTTGTTGGTGCACAAGAATCAAAGATGATAGGAATAATGAGAGAATGACAGCTACACAAAGGAGAAAAAAATAAGTTTGTTGTTATAAATGACATCTACTACTAGTCTATTTATACAAGGATAAAATTGTCACATAGGCCCTAATAAAGGTAAACTTAATAACTAAGCAAACAATACAAACTAGGAAATACTAAAGTATCCTTAAAACTAAACTTAACAGCTACGCTAAAGAACCCAGAAGTTAAACATACTTCTAGACATAACCTCTGAAACTTCTGCTTCTGACTAAAAAAAACTTCTAGATAATCAACCTCAGAAACTCTACTGCTTCTGAACAACAACATCTTCTGAATAACAACATCAGAGCATCAGAACTTCTGATTAACAACAACTTCTGAATATTGAATTACTCTTCACTACCATCCCTTAATTCATATTCAGCTAGCCAAAATCTACAACACCAATTCCATCCCTCAAACAGATAAGGTGTTCAGTCTTGACATCCTTCATCAGAACATCTGTAAGTTTCTTCTGATTGCTAAAATGTGCAACTCCATTCATAAATGCAGATTTCTCCTTGAAAGACGATCTGGCGCTGATGGTTTTCTTCTCCCTTGGAAGCTCAGTTAACTTCCAAGTCTTGTTTCCTTCTAAAGCCTCAAGTTATCCTTTCATGGCCTTCAGCCACACTCTCTTCTTGAGAACTTCTTCAATATCCACCGGTTCAAAATCTCCTTCTAATTTTGGAATCATATCTCCTGTTGGACTTTCTTTGGAAGTTTGACTTTCACCAGAAGCTCCACCTTTTTTAGCTTATGGACCTTGTCCAAAACCACCACTTTCAAAAGTTCCTCCTTCAGAATCATGACCACCACCAGAGGCTGGACTACCTTTAGAAGCTCATCCTTTAGAAGGTCCACCTTTAGAGTCATGATTACCACCAAAATCATGATCATCTCTAGAAGCCTGTCTTCTAGAACCTACGTCTTCAGGGTTTTCCTTTTCATAAACATGATCGCCATCATATTTTTGATCATCATCAAAATCTGGATCAGAATCAGAATCACCATCTGACTCATCTTTAGAGTCACCAGAAGATTCATCATCTTCTGATTCTAACTCTTCTTCAGAACTTTCAAGTTTTGACTCATCTTCAGAAGTTTCAACTTCTGACTCTTCTTCAAAAGTTTCAACTTTTGACTCTTCAATGTTATTTTTTGACTCTGACTCATAAAGAAACACTCCTTTTGAATCAGAATATTCATAGTCATCTTCTTCCCCTTCAGAATCAAAAAATGACAATCTAACAAGTTCCTCGTCAGATTCATAATCCATCAATAACATAGGTTCATCATCTGAATCTCCTCTGGCTATTTTTGCTTCTTTATTTGACCAACAATCTCTAGCAAAGTGGCCAAACTGCTTACAATAGTAACATTGAACCATTCTCTTGTCATACTTCTCCTTTCCCTTCTGATGTTTCTAATCAGAATAGAAGACTTCTGAATTCTGAGACCTACCATGTTTTTTCAGCTTCTGGTCCTTCTTGACAAAAGAAACCTTCAGAGCCTGCAAAACTTCCCTCTCAGAAGTTCTTTCCGTCAGACGCAACTCTTGTGCTTCTAGACTACTCTGCAGCTCTTATATTCTCATGGTTTCCAGATCTTTAGAATGTTCTATTGCTACAACAATGTAATAAAATTGAGGAGTACGTGACCTTAATATCTTCTCTATGATTACCTGTTCAGAAAGAGTTTCTCCACAAGCCTTCATCTCATTAGTGATCAAAATCACTCTAGAGATATACTCTGATATCTTCTCATTGTTCTTCATGTTGAGATTCTCGTATTGCTTTCTCAAAAACTGAAACTTCACCTTCTTCACTGATGCGTCACCACTGTAACATCTGACCAGTGTGTCTCACGCGTCCTTTGACGTCATCGAATAAGCAATTTTCTCAAACACGTTCACATCCACACACTAATGGATGAAGAACAACGATTTCTTTCTCTTGTTTCTCTGCGCATCTCTCTCTCTTTCTTCTTCCGTCGCATCTTCTGCAATCGAAATATACCCATCAGTAACAAGCTCCAGAATATCTTGAGCTCCAAATAACACGCCGAATCATCCATCATTCCGGTTTTGCCATCAGCGGAAGTTTTGCTCTTTCGTGTTCCGTTCATCTTTGCAGTACACTCAAATCTTCACTCACATAGTGTTTCCCAACCCACAAAATCAGAAAAAATATGATTTTTGTTCAAGATTCAACGTGAACCCAAAAGCAAAATCAATCACACAACGCCTCACGTTTCACTCGTGTTTCCATATGAACGGAACCGGAACTCTAGATACCAATTTGTTGGTGCACAAGAATCAAATATGATAGGAATAGTGAAAGAATAATGAGAGAACGATGGTTACACAAAGGAAAAAGAAATAAGGTTGTTGTTATAAATGACATCTATTACTAGTCTATTTATACAAGGATAAAATTGCCACATAGGCCCTAATAAAGGTAAACTTAATAACTAAGCAAACAATACAAACTAGGAAATACTAAAGTATTCTTAAAACTAAACTTAACAGCTACGCTAAAGAACCCAGAAGTTAAACATACTTCTGGACATAACCTCTGAAACTTCTGCTTCTGACTAACAACAACTTCTAGTTAATCAACCTCAGAAGCTCTACTGCTTCTGAACAACAACATCTTCTGAATAACAACATCAGAACATCAGAACTTCTGATTAAAAACAACTTCTGAATATTAAATTACTCCTTAATAATATTAACAAATTAACAACAACTAATTCCTATAAAACTCACATTGAAGATAGACAAAAAAAAAAAAAATAGTCATAAACCAAGATCCCATATGCATAGGAAAGTAGCTGTTATGTTTTTGTCGGTGGAAACTAGCTGTTTTTTCTATTGGTTTAAGCTACCTGCTTTATATTCACCGAAACTAACTAAGAGTTGTCTTCATAATTTAAGTCCATCAAAATAAAAATTACTAATAAATTTTAAATTTCATTTTATATAAAATAAGTATTATTGTTAAATATATTTAGATGATATTATCTTAAATTTGTTTGGATCACAATTTAAATTAATTATTTAATGTTTGACATGCTTATATTTAATATTTTATTAGTATGATATATTATATTAATTTGTAATTAACTAATTTTACAATATTTCAATATCATTTATTAGTTTAATTTAATTAATTTTTCTTTTAAAATTTCTTATTTTTCAAACACAATTTAAACAACATTTAATATTTTATTTTGGATAACATATATTTTTGTTTTTATAAATATTTCAAATTTTATTTTCTAATTTTTATTAAAAAAATGATATATTTTAGTCCATATAAAATAATTATTTATTTAATTTTGTAATGTTTGTTGTTAAATCAACATGTATTTTTGAATGACTATCTTGTAGACATGTTTAGAATAATAGTACACTAATTAACTAGAATGCTCACTAACTAGTTTGTAATAGGCCTCATCTCAAATCTCAAGCCCGTTTAGCCCAACTTCTGAAAAGCCAAAAAAAAAAGAAAGAAAAAAAAAGGAAAATTGGCGATTCTTTCCAGACTCGTTTCATAACCAATTTAATCAGTCGTCAACGACCAACCACCACCACACTCTGATCTCCGACTCAGTTTCCGATTCCGTTCATCTTTGCATCCTCAGATTTTCAATTTTCAAATTTGCATATCTCAAATTTTGTTATTCAATGTTCAACTTCCTCATATGAGATCCAAAAAGAAACCATTTTTCTTCAAAACTCATATAAATAACACACACTCTCATTTTTCTCACATCCAAATCTGAAACCCTAACTCAAATCCCGATCTGAACCCTTCCAATGTCTTGTTTAGCGCTCTCTCTACAACCATCCAACGGATCCGATATTCTTCTCCAGACCCGCGAGTGGTTCCCACCCTCACGCGCTCTCGGCGCCCTCTCCGCTTTCCGTCACACTCGCCGCGCCTTCGCCGCCAACAAGAACAAACAAATCGTCCATGAAGACGCTTACGCCGCCGAATCCATCGGTGACGATCCCCTCGCTGCTTCCAGTGGCCAAGTCATCGTCGGCGTTGAGAGCCGTTACCGGATTGTGTATCGTTTAGTTAACGGAATCTATGTCCTTGGAATAACCGTCGCCGATCATGATAACTCCGTTAATGTGTTTGAGTGTATTCATATTGTTAATCAGGCTGTTAGTGTTGTTGTCACCGCCTGCCGTGGTGTGGATGTTACCCCGGAGAAGCTTGGTCGGAAATATGCTGAGATCTATATGGCGCTTGACATTGTTCTACGTGGAGTTAGCAATATTCGTCTTGCTGCTATGCTTTCCACTATGCATGGAGACAGTATAGCTAAGATGGTGCATTCTGCTATTGATAGTGAGAATAAGATCCGTGGGGCGGATAATTGGTCTTCGGCAGAGGTGCATTCTGTCGAACACCAAGCGAGCATTGATGCATTTGCTAATGCGAGATTTGAGTTACCGCAGGAGACTCTTGAGGCTGGGGATGAAGTGGCGGCTAGCCTTGCTGCTCCGGTGGTGAGTGAACAGACGGAAGAGATTCAACCAAAGCAAAGTCAGGATGAGGCTCAAGCGGAGAAGGATCCGTTTGCGGCTAGTGATGCCATTAACAAACCTCAAGAGCTTGTGAGTGGGTTTAAGAAGACTAAGGATGGTTCATCCAATGATTTGACTACAGCTTTGGAAGGTCTTGATGTTACCACGTTGCCTCCTCCAGAGGCAACACAATCGACGCATATAAATGTGGAGGGATTTGAAGGGAACTATGGTGGTGTTGAGTTTGGAACGGAACAAGCTTCAATTGGAGAAGCTTTTGAGGGTTTTAATGATGCTTGGGGTGGTGGACTAGATGTTTCGGAGTTTGTGGGTCCAACCAAAGCTCCAAAACCACAAGGTCTCGGTGGAGTTGAGCTCTTGCAGACAGGGCCAGATGCTGTACCTAAAGCAACAGCTGGTGAGAGTGGTGGTGCACTTGAGAACTTGGTGAAGAAAACTGAAATGAAGGGTCCTGAGATGTATATTTCGGAAGAAATTAGTGCAGAGTTCAGGGAATCAGAGCTTGCAAGGGTGGGATTAACTGGTGTTGTTTACCTCAGAACTTTGCCACCTAAAAGTTCTGGCGGTGATAAAGAAACTGAATTCTCATTCCGAATTGAGGGAACCAAAGCTGTTAAGAGATTTGCTTTGCAGAGTTCTCGTGTTAGTAGCCTTGATAATGGAATGTTCCATGTGAGGACAGCGGCTTCAGAGGAACCTATACCCATTATGAAGTTTAGTTTGCTTCCAAAGTTTACACCTTTGCCTTTGAGAGTGCGACTTATAAAACGACACACAGGGAGTTTCATTTCTGTGATGTTACAATATGTTTCAAACCCTGATTTGCTTGCTCCATTGACCGATGTTACATTCATTCTGAAACTACCAGTTGACCCAACGCTATTGAAGGTTTCTCCAAAAGCCATTTTGAATAGGGTTGATAAAGAAATTAAATGGCATGTGCCAGAGATTCCATTGAAGGGCTCTCCTGGAAGGTTGAGAGTAAGAATGCCCGTGGATTCTAACGAAGACGATGATGAAGAAATTGAGGTAGTTGGTTATGTGAAATTTTCGGTACAAACAACTCAGACATTATCCGGAGTTACTATACGGCCTGCTTCGGAGGGCAAAACAGACTTCTACGAGGTTAGTGACAAACTTGAAAGTGGGGTTTACATGTGCAACTGATTTGTATTCATAGATGATTTTTAGGACCTGTAGTTTTTTATTGTGTTCATGAGATTGTATGATTTGGTTGTTTATAAACATCTTGGATATTGAGTATGTACCTTGAGCTGTGAAAATTTGTTTGTGTGCTTCGGCTATTAATTTTCATCAATGAATTGTATTTGGTCTTCACAATATCTTATATTTACTACAAAGTACTTTCTACTGCCTTCTGAAAGTATTAGCAAAATAGCTATATGAAGTGTAGATCCTTGATAAGTTTGGATTGGGAAATGTTTTAACTGTAATACTCTGAGCTACATGCTGTAATTCCTTTGAGTGTGCTTTCAATTTAGAGAAGTCTTTTGTCCAGTAAATTTATCAGGTGCTACAATTGTCATTTGATATGGAACCTAGAGTAAGCTTCCTCCTCTTGACAGGGTACTTCTGCAATAAATAAACCAAGCATACTTTTTTTGCTTGAGTATAGTCTTGATAAACCTTAAGATCCCAAGTTTCAGATCATCTCTGGATAAGCACAAATTACAACATTATTACTAATTGATAGTTAATTATACTGAAATTATGAATTACACTACACTCCTAAAGGATATTTATAAATAATAACCCAAAGATGATGGGATTTTTTTGACAATATTGATGCTAATTAAGTATTAAGTGACTTAAGTCCCAGTAAAATATAAAATCTGGAAATATGAAATCCTAGCAATTAACTAAGAGATCTTATTAAAACAATTTTCTGAGAACTTATTGTCCTAAATTTCAAATGATAACATAATTCTTAATTTAACACTATTAATTTATGAATTTACTTCTCTACATATTGCATCATTCTCCATTGCTTTTGGATAGTTAGACATGTTGCACACATCCAAATAATTATTCAAGGGTAATATTGTATTTAATCATCTCTAGTTTGACAATGGGTGAGTAGTGACAAAGGAAGTTTGTAATCCACACACAAATTTAGGTGTGAGTAAAAGGATAGAAATAACGCCCTAATACACATTTGTTTGTTGTTAGGCGACCTAAGACTACCGCCCTTCTTTTGCAAGGGTACTAGCTGTACCAGCTGTGTGCATTAGGATTTCATCCTTCTGTAGTTATCTATCATTTGCATGAATAATACACTACTTTTCCAGTATGTTTGTTTCTATCTGTTTCGTCTATGTTCTGTAAGTTGCGGTGATACGGGTACACAACAATGGTCCGATTTGCCAGATTCGTGTCAGTGCTTTACCGAGAGGAAAATCCACAGATGGAGGAAAAATAAGACTCTAGGATATCACATGACCAACATTCAAAAGAATTTGAGAGACCTGCAGATCCAACATAAAGAAAATCACGATCAATTGGTTGCATCGTTATCCAAAAACCACATGAGTAAAAGGTGTGAGAGCAAGATTGAAGCATCTGAAAATCGCTCACTGATGGAGGTTTGTATTGCATCAAGCTGGAGGAAACTACATGGAAAATCGTTGGAAGTGCTCCATCAATCACCTCAAATGGTGGATCCGAAGATGGAAGGGAGCGATCGGGGAAGATGGATCCTGCAATGACCAAAAGTCTTGCAAATCGAGAGTAAAGGTGAGTGACGGCTGTTCCAATAATGATAGGTCATAGTTTGATGTTGACATCGATTCCTTGGCCTTGAACATAGAAGGGTGAATTTGTCTTTATGTAGGTTAGGTCAAAATTTAGACATAATAGGCCTGGTCCAATTAGATGATGTCATACCACTCCTGGACCCAATTGCAATTGGTTGTAACCAAGAAAAACCATTCAGAATCTACACGAAGAGGCACACAAAGCAGAACTTAACCAAACCCAAAACTAGATGGGTGTGCAACTTTCTCGTCAATATTTCTGGAATGAGCTTCCATGATTATGGCCACATACCATAGAAACCCATGTGTTTGGGTTTGAAGTCGAATATTTTGAAAAACACATCGAACACCAGGAGAGATTATGTATGATAAGAGAAAATGGCAACTGTAGCAGTGGCCACCTTTTGTGGGTTCACTCAATCGTCTGTTATTAAAATCCACACCGCCGCCACAGGAAACACTTTAAGTTCAGATTGTGAAGCGGCTCATACCCAATTGGTGGGGTTGTTTTTCACACTCACAAAATGCAGAGCTTGTGGCAAAGAGACGCGGTGATTCATTTCTGCTTAGCAATATTATCCTAAATCAATTACTTCAAATATTAATCATGAATAGAGGGGGATGAGCTCTCTTATTTTCTCAAATGGGGCGCAGAGGAGTCCCGGGAAGGAATTTATAGAATTTTTGGGTTGTAAAACTTGAAACCAGCAAGAAAGAGAACAAGAAGACTTATGTGGATTCAAGGACAGTTATTGGGGAAGGTATATCCTTTTTATTGAAATCTTGGTATCCGGACTTGCGACCGACTAATCCAAGAGGGACCAATCTCACCGTCCATTAACGGGGGCCCCGTTTAAAGCCAGAACAAAGTTCTATATAGACTGGTCCTACACAAGGATTGTTAGCACCTAGCAAGATTCGAACTCAGGACTTTGAGATGAGCACACTCTCAAGACCCAAGCCTCCACCGCTAGTAAGCTTTTCTAATAGGGCGATATCCAGGTATGAAAGTATTAAATCAGTACATGTTGCTACAAGTAAAACACTAGTTAATTCTGGTCAAACTGCAAATGGTGTCCTTTTGAAACCTGATGAAGAGGAGCCAAAACTTCTTATTCTTATAAATGTAGAGTCTCCCTTCCTGAAAATTACTATCAAACTGAAAATTACTTATAAATCATAGTGCTCATTTAGGCTGCAAACTAAAACTTTTGTATGACACTTCCCTGTACTTATTTACTATGTGAAATGGCTCCATACTGGAATGGAGTGAGTTTCTAGTTGCTCGTTAATACTTTTGGCGATGGGTTGCTGTCTATGTAATCATTAGCCTTGAGAAAACCCAATTCTCATCTGAAAACTATTGACTTTTTTTCTTTTTTCATCTGCATAAAATTGTATCTGCTCTTTCACAAATAGAACAACAGTAGGACATGGTCTCCCATATATCACATGAAGAGTACCTATAAATTACTGCTGCGCCAAAGTTCTGTCCATGGCAAGCAGTAAGACCAAGTTTTACGTTTTTTTTTGAAATAGACTTCCAAGCAGCAGTTAACCTCTAGTTTCTGGATGGTTTGTGGAATTGTGGAATTCCAGGTGGATTGTGGAATCCCATCCAATTCAACTCAATTATAAAGAAAAGCTGATATGAACAAAATAAAGCTTTGAAAGAAGTAGAAGATTTTAAAGTGAAAACCGAGTTGACGACAAGAACACACTTCTTCAAATTTTCCTGCAGTTCACCCAAAGTTCACCATGAGTAAACTTGGTTGCAATTTTGTGTTTAATAAAATTCAAGTTTACAGCTGAATCGACTCGAAATTAATACCCAGACTTGTGAAACTGTATGATTCCAAGAATTAACTCACTTTTAACAACCAAATCAACTTGAATTAATACTCAGACTTGTGAAACCGTATGATTCCACAAGTTAACTCACTTTTAAAAACCCTGGGCTTAAGCTGTTTTCTTATTTATATGCTCTTCAGTATATAATTTTATAAAATCAGTATGAAAATATTTTTACAATTTTGTTTTTTATTATAGAAATAACTTATACATAAGCACTTATAAGTTATATGGAAATTGTTTAGCTATAAGTGCTTATTTATCCAAACATGAACCAAATGTGGCAGCCAAACTGCTTGCACTATAGGGTACTTGAATGTAATATAAATTCTACCATATTTAGAGAGTCAATCCACTACAAACACAACATCGGTTGTGTATAGCATGGGAAACTCCAAAATGCGAATAGTGGTGGGGTAATAAGCGAAAACATTGATTTAGTGATTGAAAATCCAATGGTTCAGATTAAACATGTTGTACATACATTATTGGCCATCTGCTTACTTTTGCAACTTACATATATTGGTGTATTAATTTTTGTTTGTTTTTGCAAGCTAGCAAATCTCCCCTTAATGGAAAATAATTTTGTGCAATGTAATGTAAACTGAAGTCAATATTCTAATTACGAGTTGGACCTTGGTTGTTAACATTGAGAGGCACAATGATGATTTGAGAATTGACAGATGATTATGGATTATTGTTGTCCTTCATCATAAAGATAATTTTGTTTTTGAAATATTTCTTAATACAATGTCCACTGGTTGTGAAAAAGAATGGTGATGAAGAGAAGGACAGAAAGCTCATTTCAAAGCTAATAATGATGTTTTTGCATTTACATGGACCCTCATACTCTTTTCAATGGAATGTAATTAAGTCAGCAAGATTGGCTTTAAGGGGTTGGATCTTTTGGCTAATGAGGAAAGGAATTTGCACAAAATATTAGTTCTCCCACTTTTACTGCTTTTAGGGACACAAGCAAATTTTGATTTTTAGTGTTGCTAGGAGTGTTATGATCGTAGTAAAGCTTGCATCATTCCCTCTTTTTGTTGGGAGAGAAGTCCCCGCAATAAGTCTCCTTTTTAGTGTTGCTAGGAGTGTTATGATTGTAGTTATTTTATGTTTAGTGTAGTGAGGTATGGTTGTGCTAAACAAGCTTGGTAGCAGTGGCATGCACACATTATGGTGCTTTTCCTCACCTTTAATCCTTGTCTGCCATGTGTAATCTTCAATTCTGGTCTCCAATCCTTCAATGTTTTCCTCCAACAAATGCTTATGTTTGGTCATCCCAGTCAATATCTTGAAATGGTTTACTAGCTGGCCACATAACCTCTTTACTATTTGGCTGGTTTGAACATAATGATAGAGTGCCAACTGATTGGAATTCTGACACATGATGCTTCTGGCTTTCAATTTTTCTTTTCTTAAAAATGATACAGTCGCAACTGAAGCTGGTGTTTAAATAGTTTCATAGTGATTTAACACATAATTACAGCCTCTACTCAGATCATATAATTATGAATGCACAATTGCTACTAACTGTTGGTTCATAATTAGATATTTAGATACATTAATGTTGCATAACTGTTATGCTAATGTAGTCTATAATTGCCTCATAATTGTGATGCACAATTCAATACATAGTATACTTTCCCTGCTGGAGTATACACCTTCCGAATATGTGGTTTTTGTATTTCCTGTCAAAGTATGATGGAAATAGTGTTAAGCTCTGTAAGGACTACACAATTGATGTTGAATCTTCAAGTAGGTTTAATTTCATTATGCGTTAAATTTTGAACCAACTTTCATAATTCAATCCCCTCCACCTCATTTTAGACAGGGTTGATGACAAGATGGTGTTGAACATATTGACACATTTTCCGACACATAATTATATTGTTTGCTCAGTTTTTGTCTCTAACTTTACAAGAGTCTGTGTTTCTAACTTCATAAGGATGAATGATCGTGATTGTTGTCTTGTCCCCATAATAATTATCCCCTCCCTCTCATGTGTTTCATTTAATAAGTGTTTCATTCGTATCTTCTTCTCTTTATATATTTTAAATTAAATGTCTCTTTAGAATACTAATACAACATTTATAATTTTATAATCTTTTTCATTATTAAATTTTATTTATTAACTTTCATGTGTTTAAACTACTCTACTAACTCTAATAAATAAGTGTGTTTTTAAATGAACTAATTTTGTCATCTTATTATGAGATGGAGGGATCTTATTATGAGATGAAGGAAGTACTAGAGGAAATAGAGACATATAAATGCCATCCGCAATATAATAAGTGACTTAATTATAAAATAAAAATAGTGTATTACTCCCTCCGTTCGCTCCGTTTCAAAATGACTGTCGCTTTAGTAAATTTATTTTGTTTCAAAATGACTGTGATTTTCACTTTTTAATATAGTAATGATTACTTTTTTTCAATTGTGCATTTTATTTTTTACTTTCTACACTATTTCCAATACATTAATATGGTTAATTTTATAAAAATATAATATTTTATGACAACATTATTGTATTTCTTAATTTGTGTACAAAAACTTTAAATGACAATCATTTTAAAACAGAGAGTACGATTTAACTAATTGAAAGTAGTGCATATAAATATTAAATTTAACTTTGTAACTTTTATTTAGAATATTAATAAATATTAAATTTAACTAATGGTAATAAAAGTATGCTTCTTTCATGCATCAGTTGTAGGCTTCAGTTACTTGTTTCTAAGGAAAAAACTATGTGAAAAAAAATACGTTTTATATATAGGGTTCCAGAGTCCTCTTTCAATTGCAAGGGAAATCGAACTTTGATTTTTCATATAAAAAGTTCAATATCAATTATCACTGAATGATTAACTATAAATAATTATATCTTTAATTTAACAAAATATTGATTTTACTTATTTCTTTAATTATAAATAATTTTTCTATATATAATTTTTATAACAAACTTATGTTAATAAAATATTTTTATTAAGATATCAAAAACTTTATATTGACAGTTTTAAAAAGAATATTGATTTTAATTAATTCTTTAATCATACATATTTATCCTGTATATAATTTTTATAACAAACTTATATTAATAAAATAATTTTATTTTTGTTTTATTAAGATATCAAAAACATATTAAATTTAACTCATTTATTAGTGATGGACAACATTTGTCTCATGTATGAGTGTGTGAATCGACAATTTTTTTAATAGTTCTTTTCGAAAATTAAATGACATTTAAAATACTAATATAAAAAAATTATAATAAGTATATTGTAGCTGCTTTTACATTTTAACTAATTCTTTTATCACAATTGATTTTAATACACTCACAATAATAAATTATTTTTATTTTTATTAAGAATATATCAAAAATATATTTAATTTTACTCATTATCAATTGTTTCGGGTACCACGCGTCAATGGTTATTTAAATAACATTAAAAAAATTAGAAAAAGTATATTATATTCTCATTTTTATGTCAATATTATTAAATACATTATTTTTAAATAATTTTTAATTGTAGTTCAAAAATAGTTTGTTACTTATAATATTATATAAATTTAATGTAACAAAAACTTGTTGTATTATTAAATTAATTTAATAAAATTATATAAAAAAAAACACTTTAAAAAGATTATGTGTCATGCTTAAATAAACAAAAGAGAAACGTATATAGTTATATTTATTACTCTATAAGAGATAACAGATTTAGAGTAGGTTGGATAAGACAGATTTTTGAGCTTATGTCTTATAGCTTATAGTTTATAAGTTGATTTGATATTTTAGACCTGTTTGATAATGGTCTTTGGTCACGAGCTTATAGTTTATTTTACTAATTTATAACTTATTTTTGAGACGCTATTTTAAATAGCATTTTACCTTATAGCTTATAGCTTATAGCTTATAGCTTATTGTTTTTTCTTCCTTTTTTATCTTTATTATTTTAATAAAAATTCACTTTTATCTTCGATAATTTAGTTTAATTTAAAATAAAATAATTATATATTAAATATTTTTTATGTCACTTTACATTTATAAATTAGTTGAACCGCTAATATTATCAAACAGTTTAATTTACTTAGCAGCCATTAGTTTCAACCATCAGTTATAAGCTATAAATTATCAGTCATCAGCTATAAGCTATAAATTATCAATTATTATCAGTCAACCATTATTTTTATCAAACGGACCCTTATATAATTATTTTATTACTTATAAGATTTAAAAAACGTATATTAATAATAAAAATTTCGAAATTAAAGTCATGAAAAAAATCAATTTGCTTTGTTCTTGACATACGTAGGCATGTTTATTTATCACGGATAAAATATAGTTAGAGACTTAGAGTAATATATATGGTAGGGTCATTTCATTGGTACTAGTATGTGTTTTTTAGCACACGCATTTAAGTCATGTTTCATCAATTTTACTTGGCCATTCCATGATCCCATTATTAGGGGAAAGAGTGAAAAATAACTCAAAAGTCATAAACCACATTTAAATAATTTAAATGTCGGCATTTCTTTTTCCAATCTTGAATGTTCTCTCGTCTTTCATTTATTTATTGGGTTGAAACCGTATGAGGTTGCTTGAAGATTTAAAATATACAAATTAGATGCAAGTCAATTTTATTCTCAATAATTTTATTACTATTAACAGTCTGTTCCTTAAATGAAATAAAAAATCATTTTAAATCACATCAATTACATGACAGCATTTTATTAGCAGAGTAGATATAACAGGTAATTAAATAGAAATAAAGAATGCAAATTATAACGACAGATTTGAATTTAAATGAAGGAGCTAGTCTGAATAATATTATATTTAGTAGAAGAAATTTTATGTTAGACCAAGATTTTGGATAATTGAAAATTATTTAAATCTTTAATGATTGATTTCTTTTAATGTATAAAGGGTCAAAACTAGTTTTTATTTTTGTTTTAAAGTTATTTTAAAAAAAGTATTAATTAAATAGTGTTATAGAGTAGTATTAGATGAACTAAAAAGATTTGTACTTAATATTCATCTGTTTATAAAAGATGTATGATAGAGTGTCAAGAGATATCTTCTCGAAAAAAGAGAAAAAGTGTTAGAGTTGTCGATATTCGAGTTAATTAAGATATACAATTTAGAGTATTCAAACAAAAGGTGGAGAGATAAATGATTTCTCTATTACAATAGAATTACACTAAGGTTTAACCAAACGCTCCTATTTGTTTATTTTAATTTTGGATGTACTCACAAAACTCATTTAAGAGCTAGCATTGAGGGGTATGTTTTTGCCGATGAAATAGTCCTACTTGAAGAGTTAAAGGGAGATTTAAATGAGAGGTTGGAGACTAGCCTTAGAAACACATGGTTTTCGCATAAGATAAAGTAAGACGAAGTATATGAAATGTAAGTTCAACAAAAGAAGAATTATTTCTAACCTAGAAGTGAAAATTGATGACCATATCATCCCACAAGTCACGAGATTTAAATATATTGAGTCCATAATATAAAATGATGGAAAAATATAAGGGAGTGTAAGCCATCGAATCCAATCTAGGTGGCTAAAATGGAGGAGAATCTCAAAGATTTTATGACACAAAATTACCACTCAAGTTGAAGGGAAAATATTATCAAACATGCTACTATTGGACCATCTTGATGATAGACAGTGTGACATTTATCAAGAAATATCACAAATGCCAGAGACATGTCGATATGCACCACACTCTAGTTAAGCTCATTCCCTATACGACATAGCCATGACCTTTTGACTAATGGGGTGTGGATATTACCAGCATGTTTTCCTCTAACGCTTGGACAACTGAATTTTTTAATCATGGGAGTTGACTACTTCACAAAGTGGATAAAATCAGAGGTTGTTGAAAAAATTACAGTAGAAAGAATGCCACATTTCCCAGAAAAAAATTATGTGTAGGTTCGGCTATCAGACGTCATTATATTAGACAATGAGATCTTGTTCGCCAACACTATAGTTAGTGACTTTTTCCGCAACTTGGGAGTACAAACGAATTTCCACAAGAAGTTATTGTGCTTGCTCGTCAAGGAAATTTGCTGACCAACTAGAAATAATTGTTTCACATATTCTAGAAGCTACCTTACAAAGCATATAAGTTGGAGGAGTTGGACAGGCAACTTATCCTTTGGAATTGGAACTTCCCCCGCTCAAAATGTTATAGTTAATTCATTTGCAAAATTGTTAGAAGAAGTGTGTTTCCCGCCTGTGTATGTTTTTCTAAATAATTATGTACAAGGAAAATATTTTATTTCGCAATTAAATATGTTGGATTTTCACAAGAAGATATTTGTCGCCTCTGAAGGTAATATATAAATGCTAGACTTCCACATAAAGATCCTTGCATCTCGGAAGGAAATAAATGAATGTTGGACTTCCACGGGACAATCCTTTCCACCTTCGAAGGAAGTACATGAATGTTGGACTTCCACATGAAAATCATTGTCGCCTCTAAAGGCAATACATGAATGTTGGACTTCCATGTGAAAATCCTTCTCGTATGTAAAGGAAATACATGAATGTTGGACTTCTATGGAAGATCTTTGCCGACTATGAAGGAAATGTGTGAATGTTGGACTTTCACATGAACATATTTGCTGCCTCTAAAGGAAATACATGAATATTTGACTTCTACGAGAAGATCCTTGCCACCTTTAAAGGAAATACATGAATGTTGGACTTCCACAAGAAGATACTTGCTTTCTCTTAAGGCAATATATGAATGATGGACTTCCACGAGAAGATCTTTTTCGTATGTAAAGGCAATACATAAATGTTGGACTTTCATAGAAATATCCTTGCCGCCTTTGAAGGAAACGCATGAATTTTGGACTTTCACAAGAAGATCCTTTTCGCTTCTGAAGGAAATACATGAGTGATAGACTTCAACAAGGAGATGTTTGCCGCCCTCATGGGCAACACAAATGGTTCATATGCGGGGTGATAACCTCATATAAATATCTCGCTAGATAGACTAAGAGTATCATCAGACAAACTCATCTAAACGCCTTGTCCGAGGAACTTAACTAAGAGTCTCATCAGACAGGCTCATTTAAATGCCTTGCCTGAGAGACTTGGCTAAAAATATTATTTTGAAGGCTTGTCTAAATGTCTCGCCTGAAGGGCTCGATTAAGAGTCACATCAGACATGCTCATCTAAATGTATCTCCTAAGAACTAAGAGTCTTATTAGACAGGCTTATCTAAATAACTCGCATGAGGGACTCGACTAAGAGCCTCATCATTTAGCCTTATCTAAATGTCTCGTCTAAAGGACTAATAGTTTCATTAGACAAATTCATATAAACGCGTCGTCTAAGAAACCGAGAGTCATATCTTATAAATATCAAAAATTTATTTATATTAATATGTAAATATAAATAAATATTGTTGTTAAAAACTAGATCTTAAACCAACAAATTAACTCATTTAAAATTATCCCATATACTTGAATATTTTATTGTAATTTTAAAAAAATTAATTAATAAATGAATGTTCAAATTCAACTATTGAATATTCTTAATGTAAAAAAAAAGTATAATACACAACAATTTGAAAATCATACACACAATATTAATTTAAAACTAAAAGTTTAATATAACTTAATTAATGTTATTCCAAAAGATAAAATGTCACTTATTTTCACGTTAAAATACTCATAAGATATTTTCACTAAAGTACTAATTAAGATTTAAATACTGATTAAAACTAAAAATATTAATTAAAATGTCACGTTAAAATATAAATATATTAATTATAACTTAATAAAATGCCACGTTAAAATACAAATACATTATTAATTATATTTTCATTATTATATCTTAAGTGATTAAATTTTATTACTAACTATAATAAATAAAACTATTTTAGTTTTTTTATTATCGAAAGCAACTCTACAAATGATTTTTTTTCTTCTAAAAACCGTTTCTAACACACAAAATCATATTTAATTTTAAATGAAAAATACCATCATATACGATTTTGTTATATTATCAAAACAATAAATCATCCTTTTAAAATATATACATGTAAAACAAAATATAAACATTAAAAATATGCATAAATATGATGTAGAATAAATATATGATAATATATACTCCCTCCGTTCTATATTATAAGCAAATTTCATCTTTTTAAATTTATTGAATAATTAATATATCTGATCTATGTATAGATTAGATATACTAATTGTCCAATGAATCTGAAAAAGTGAAATTCACTTATAATATGAGACGAAGTAATATGTATTAGTCGTTTTGAAACACAAGGTGTAGGTTTGTCCCTTATTTAAATGCCTCGCATAAGGGACTTGACTATGAGTCTCATCAAGCAGACTCATCTAAATGCCTCCTCAGAAGGATTAAAAGTACCATTAGATAAGCTCGTCTAAATGCATCACCGGAGGGACTTAGATTATCATCAAACATGTTCATCTAAACGCATCACCCGAGGGATTCATCTAAGAGTCTCATCAGACCAACTCATATAAATGTCTCGCCAGATTGATTAGACTAAGAGTCTCATCAAATAGACTCATCTAAATGTCTTACCTAAGGGACTCAACTAAGAGTCTCATCAGAAAGACTTATTTAAGTGCCTCGTCCGAGGGACTCAACTAAGATTCTCATCAGACAAACTGATTTGAACGTCTCGCTTGAGGGACTCGACTAAGAGTCTAATTAGACATTCTCACCTAAATATTTTGTCTGAGGAACTAAGGATTTTATCATACAGTCTCATATAAACGCCTCACCTGAGGGACTCGACTAAGAGTCTCACCAGACAAGACCATATGAGAACCTCTCTTGAAGGACTAGACTAAGAGTCACATTAGACAGGCTCGTATGAGCACATCGTTTACAGTCAAAAGCTTCTCTAACACAAAGACCATTAAACATTTCGCTTCTTACCAAGTCTTCGTGCTTGAGGGAGTGTGTAGTTATATATATTTGTGAAAACCTGCAAGGGACGACAAGATGATGTCGCCCCCGTATCACTCGCCTAGAGTAGGAGAACATGGAAAAGTGACATGTCTCAATCCAAAGTGATACAGTGAAGGAATCTGGAGAATAATCTTCGTCTCTCTAAATAATAAGGAATTAAATGTCCTCTCTCTCCTTTACTAAGTGATTTCTATTTTTCGTGAAACCCTAAATCTAGACTTATAAACCTCTATAAATACCTAAACCTCAAGGTTAAAAACGATGAATCTTACGTTTACTGAAGACACCCCTAAAACACAACTTATCACTCTCATAAGTTTGTTTAACCCAACATAATACTAAAGCCTTGGACAATTCTTACCAATTAAAGATTGCTACACATATGTACTTATATATATTAGCAGACATTAAAAAACATAAACACTAAAAACACGATATTGACAATAACACGTCGACACTTATAATTATTTTAAAAAATAAATAAATAAAACTTAATTATAAGTGTTCGTGTTGTTTTGGACTATGACACTAACTCAGACACACATTTTTCTAAAAAGATTGTAAAGATATCAAAATACACCAACTTGCACATCAGGAATAAGCTAATTTTAATAAAACACTGACCGTAATCTTCATAATAAAACAAATATATACTTTTAATGTAATTAATACAAATAAAGGTGAGTCTATATTTTATATAATTAGGACATTATAAGAAATTAACACTAATATTTCATTCATTCTAAATAAATTATCATTTTAGCGAATAAATTTCCTTATACAATAAGTGACATTTATCTTTGATATAATATTAATTAAGTGATTTTAAATTTTTAGTTTTAAATTAATATGATTTTCAAATTGTTATGTATTATACATTTTAAAAAAAATTAAAAATTAATAATACTCAATAGTTGAATTTGAGCATTCATTTATTAATTAATTTTTTAAACTAAAATAGAAAAATTCAAGTATATGGGATAATTTAAATGAGTGTAATTTGTTGGTTTAAGATTTAATTTTTAACAACAATATTTATTTTTTAAAAAAAAACTCATTCTCTTGAAGAAATATTATTTTGAAATAAATAAAGTAGTACTATTTAAATAATATTTATTTTGAAATAAATAAAGTAGTACTATTTAACTACTTATTCTTATCAATTATTTTAAAAAAAAAACTCATTCTCTTGAAGAATATTATAAACATTTTAAAACACAAAGCTAAAGTGTAAAGACATCACTATAAAAAGTTGACAAAGTTGACACATTAGGAAAGAAATCATAAGTATACAAAAGGTGGTACACAAAACCATTCAATAGATCATTATTAGCAAGTTTGTTAGTGCAAAATATTGTCTTCCCTATACAAAAGGAGATTCACAGAACATCAAAAACGGGAGAAGTGAAAGTTAGGTTATCAAAGCAAGAATAAAACCGTCTTTTAGGAGTTTATAAGATGATTATATCACATGATTTAAAAAAACATTGTATGATTAAATTATAATCAAATAAAATTTTATATTCCATTTGACATTATGATTAAATAAAATTTGTATTTGATTTGTCAGCGTCAAACTATAATTAATCTATTTAATCTATTCAAAATCTCTCAAAACTTAATATAGCATTCTCTTACACTTAGAAACCAAAGATTGTTCCCATTCTTTTAGATGAGTTATTTGAATCCCATAACGGCACCATAAAGTTTTGGGTAAAATGCAAGTTAACCAAAACAACCATAGAAAGCATAGTTGTTCATGTCTTTGAAAATACCACCACATAATGCATGGCCACCATAGCCTCTAGTTATTGTGCCATATATATATGTTACACGTAATCCTAATGAAAAACAACATGATTCAATAGAGACATATTAGTAAAGTCGTTGTTTTTAAATTGTATAAATAATTTTTAAATACCCTACACGTGACATTCCATAAAAGAAAAGCTTTTATTAAAGAAAAAGTATAACACATTTGGAAGCTTGTAATGCAATACAAGGTGACATTCTATGTGTCATACTCGGATTTCTCGTGATTCTCATTCACTCCTTATAACTAATGATTAATAGCCACCACCTAACGTACAAAAAGTGATTTCGAATTTATAAATATTAAATTAATAAATCCTCTCATTATCTTGGTGGGCTATGAACAAGACACAAAATAAATACTCTTCTAAGTGAAGTCAATATTATGTTTTCCTCTCACTCAAGCAACACATCTATTCAAAGACCATAATACCCCTCCCAAGCACATCACTATAGGTGTAACACCTTGAATAAATTATATCTAAGTTTTTTTTTATCAAATTTAATACTAATATATAACAAAGACTATATAAAAATATAAAAAACAGACAATAGACTTGTATTCTGCTATTTCTTTTTAATGATAAAATCAATCTTTCTAAAATTACATTCAATATGAAATTTTGTACTCAAAATATTTTATGTTTTCTCATACTTAAATACTTAAAGCTTATAAAATTTAAAATTCTTTATTTCATCAATACAAAAATTACAGTTAATTCTACACATAGATATTTTTCTTTTACACTAAAGTATCTTATGGCATATCTAATGGCATAGCGTGTCAATCGCTAAATATAACATTCATTTATAAAAATACAAATATATAACAATATAAATAATTACAAATAAAAAAACTAATTTAATCATTGATTTTGTTTTTTTCATTTCTAGATATCACCGTTAATATCATGGTCATTATTGTCAATGTCAATCAACATAATCACAAGGCTAATATGGTCATTACAATAAAATCTTCACCTTGTCACCGTTAACGTGCACCTCACGTGCCTCTGCATAACACCAAGTTACTACGACGACGCTTGAGGCAAAGAGAACGACGTCGTTACGGAAACACTGTTGTGATCCTTACAACTCAGCGCTTTCAGTATTTTCCATGATACCTTACCGGAGCTCCGATTCACGTCCAAATTCTCACCGGAATCCGAACCTAGAAACATGCTTTTCGAAGAATTCCGGCGAACCTGCCGATTCTTAATATCGTTGAGTTCCATCTCCGGCGGAACCTTCATCTTCCCAAACACGATAGAATACCACCGCGGCTTCATTGCTTTCTTCGCTACTCCCTCCGACGACGACGCCACGCTTCTAACAGAAGAATCCCGAACAACTTCCGGCGCTTTCATAATCGGAAAACTCGAAGAATGCTCTCTCAACTTACAATAATTAAGCGACCTGTTTCTCATCATGAGACGGTGAGAACTAGAACCGCCGTCGAAATTACTGACACTGCTCGATCGAAGAACAGAAGAAACCGATCCCGATCTCCGGCGATGCATTTGCGGTTTATTCAAAATTTGAACGTTGAGACTTTTTCTCCGTTGCTCGTCGTTAACTAACTCTTTAAACGGCACGAGTTTGCCGCGGAAAATGATGTCGTCTGCTGGACACATATCGGAGCTACCGCTACTGCTGAAACCGCTGAAGAGCTCGGTCGATTCCGGTAACGACATTGGCCGCCGAATATTATTTCTCTTAAACGACTTGTCGTCTAAGTTTTCTGAGTGTTCGTTAATAGGAAGATCACATAGAGAAAGTGCTTCTTCTTCATCGGATTCAGATTCCACGTCAGCATAATTTGAGTCTTTCATTATATGAACATGTTCTTCTTCCATGGATGAAGGAAATGAAATTATTTTGGTTTGAAAATTATTTTGTGTGGGGATTTATATTTATTTGACGATGGTTTCTAGAATAAAATGGAAAGAAGAAAAAAAATAGTGATGATAACAGTGATAAAGAAAGGTATGTAGAATAGTACATGTTATATATAGTTTATATAATAATTCCAATGGGGCAGATATACCCGTGGGTATGTTGTTTTGTTCATTTTAGCATTGCCACGTAAGAAAATAGGCCCACTACTACGTAACATAATCTTTTACAAATACAACATTTGAGACATAATATTATTTGGTTTATTTAGATGTTATATTCATGGTTAAAGTGCAAATTGTTATATTCAATTTAAACCAAACCCAACAACATATTGAATGTAGTGTGTAGATTTAAGCATAATTTGATGTTATCAATTAAGACCGTGTAATATTTTTTAGTTTTTGTATTAAGTGTTGGTTATTTATTGTCTCCATTTTATCTTTTCAAGATATCTACCGTTTTGATTGATTACTAAAACTTATTAAATATAGGTAGATCATATAAGGAGATTCATAATAAATAAATACATATATCCTTGTAGGTTTTTATATTAAGTCTTGGTTATTATCTCTATTATATTTCTCTTTTGATGTAAGCTTTAATTGTCACACTTTAGATATGATATATATATATATATATATATATATATATATATATATATATATATATATATATATATATATATATATATATATATATATATATATATATATATATATATATATATATATATATATATATATATATATATATATATATATATATATATATATATATATATATATATATATATATATATATATATAATAAAAATTCAAGGTATACATCATAATTTATTAATTATTAAAATAAAATATTATAAATATTTTACAAAATATTATATATTAATTTAGAATATTTTTAAATTAATATATATTAAATATTCTAACATTAAATAACGAATCTGCAAATCGAATCGATTAAACTTGAAATTCGCGCTTGAAATTCCCGAACCGCCTAAATCGGACATTCTTGTTGTTTCTTTTTAACTTTTGGCAATCTCAAAGCCTTTTTTTTCTCATCAACAAAGATTTTTAAGGCACGCTTCAACAATCTCCACATTGACTTTAAACCATGTTGATACCAATTTAATCATCAACAACATTGTTGATCCCTACCAAGTTGAAACTCTAATCAATAATCTTGATCAAATTCAAGCAACCCATGAATCTTGATCACGCCATTTGCATCCACTTGTTTTCAATTATCCTTTTTTTCCTAGATAATTTAACAAGTTCATAAGTGTGATTTTTCAACCACCCTTTATTGCACCTGTTTTCAAATATCTCCCGGAAGATTTTTCTTTTTGTATTTTGCAGTCCACACCCACATTTAAAACATACTTATATACAAGGCTACCATAATCGTCCCTTTGTTATAATATCTCTCCTTACCTTATCATAAGTCAAATGATAATAAAAAATCTTTGTAACTGTTCCCTCAATACTGCGAGCATCCATAGTAGAAAACTCCACCTTAAACTAAGTTTTCTCCGTTATAGTTTTAGATAGGTTTCTCCCTTGGTTTTCACTACCCTCTGAAGAAATTCTCTACCAACCTAGTAAGTTGTTTTAACCCTATCTCTTCCAAAAAAAAAACTAATAACAACTTAGCGGTAACATGCCTTTTTATTCCTTGATTTTTGCAAAATTCATTATACTCATATGCAACTTTCTCAAGACATTCATAATGTCTTAAACTCAAATCACATAGTTCTTCCTTGTCATGAAAGCCTCCACTAGTTAACGATGAATGAATAACAATATTTGAACCTTCTAAAATATAGACCACATATTTTATACCTTTTAGTAATAATCAATTCATAACGTGAAATCTTAAACACTCCATGTTCAACTCTAGTACAATAGCATTGCTCATCAAACACTCTTATAGATAATAAATTTTGCTTTAGTTATGGAACATGCCTCACATTGTGAATAAGAAGTTCACCATCATAAAACATTTGAAATTTGAATGTACCAATACCATGAACCTTGTATGTCTTATTATCACCAAGGCGAACTACTCCACCTTGCATCATCTTCAAAGTTTTCAAGTATTCTATTCTTGGACACATGTGATAAAAGCAACCTGGGTCAACGATCCAACTATCTTCACTTTCCAAACTCTATACTACTAGTGCAATGAGATCCTCGTAACTTTTCTCATCCATAACAATTGCAGCTTGAGCACAATCTCCATTGACCTTTTCTATCAGATGTGTTTGGATGTCGTGTAACATCCAAGTAAGAAAATGTATGAGTAAATCTTCTTTTTCGGTAAACCGTGCTACGGAGCAAGAATGAAGTCATGATGTTTTTATGATGTGTGACACCCTTGTGTGGTGATTTTAAATTAAATTCTTCAAATTAATTTGTAGATTTTAGAAGTGTGTTACATCATATGAGAACATTCTAAAAGCCATAAAAACAATTTTGATGGGATCTAATCGATTAGCACATAGTTTCAATCGATTAGATTGGCGTGTTCATGAGAAACAAGGCATTTTGGATGTACTCAAACGATTAACATCGACTATATGTCAATTCTTACTTATTTTGGAAGACATTATCATTACATTTAAATGATTTAATTGATTGAGTTAATCGATTAGTAACAGTCATTTTTCATTCAATGTTGTTTCCTCTTTTGGAGGATTTGTAGACTATAAATAAAGGTCTCATTCCTCGGTTCAAATCATCTAGAAGAAGAATTGTATATTGACACACACACATTCTCTCTCTAAGTTTTTATTTATACTATCTCTCACTAGTTCTTTAACCAAATACTTTTATGAGGAAAAATATTTGGTGAGTGACGTGTTGGTGTAATTACGGATGAGTAGCAATGTAAGATTCCTTCACGGTTGTTGTTTATGCACTTCAGATGAACACAATTCGTTTTAGACATAAAAATATGTGGTTCGAAGCTAAATTCGTGAAAAGATTGGGTTGGAGTTGTGTGATCAATTTCTGATATTTAGTTAGGTTAAAGATCGTTAATATGGTTGAACTTCCATTACAGCTATTATAAAGCTTTGTTTACTTGAAGGGTGAAGTTCTACAATATTGTTGAACTTACTGTTTGTTTAATGGTTAGCTTGAATAAAACCATAAGTCATCAGATCATCCTATTAAGATGTCAAGAAATTAATGGTTATCCTGTTAAGTCATATTGAATTCAGATATTTTATGGAGAGAAGCTTAATCACTAGTTAATGAGAGACATGCGCCCAACATACCCTTTTTCATCTCACTTTATTATGAAAATGATTTTTAGATTTACGACATGAAAAAGAAACGCATTTGTAAGTTCACATATAAAAAATCAAGACACCAGAGATTTTTCTAATGTGTGCAGTCATGATTAATTTTTCTGAGGATTCAATATTTAATAAATTAATCAATTAAAAAAATCAATCAATTGATTAAGCAAAAATAGGGGAAAATTATATATTTGCAAGATTCATATTTTTGGCCAATCAACAATTAAATAACAAGTAATGAATTAATCCAAACTAGGCTTATTAACACCAAACCCATCAAGTAATCCAAATAAATAATATCCTATTTTTATCGCAAAAGCAAGATTAATCCTAATTTTAATCCAAACAAAAACCTCCTAAAAAAACAATATCCTTAGAAGAACTAATTAATTTTCTAAGAAAGATCCAAATAAGGTGTTTATTGTGAAAAAATAAACAATGGGCCCTAGAGGCCCAATCTTGATTCCAAACCAAAACCTGGTAAGGAGGTGGGAAAAAAAAGTATAAATGAGTAAAAGCATCGTTGGGCCTCTGAATCCCAACTCTTTCCATCTCAAGCCGAGCAAAAGTTAACTTATTGGGTTAGTTGAAATTAGAGTCTGTCAATTGAATTGGCTTGCCTCCATTTCATTTTTGCTACATTAAGCTTTCTCATTTGTATGTTATAGCTTGTGAACTCACATGCTTAAATGAATTTGTGTGCATAAGTTCCAATTCCTTTTTGAATGCAAATAGTTGTGAAATGAAACGTTGTATGATAATTTGTTTTATTTTGGAGATGAAAATATTAGACCATGAAAGCTTTGCTACTTGTTGTAACTTGATGAATGAATATTACATTGTGGACTGAATTAGTTTGAACTGGTATGGTGTGTAAGTTATACTTGTGTCTCATTTTGAGTTTGTTTTGAATGCCTTGGGATGAGGTCTTTGGTTCATATCAGTTGTTTCCTTGAATTCTGAACATGGCGTGTTATTTGGCTAAGTATTGTATGTGAACTTATTGAAATTATGCAAACTGTTTTGAACTTGAATTCCTTGTATCCATTTATAACATGTGTAGCATTTTTTTTTAATTGTTTGCATGGATGTTGTGAATAAAGTCACAATGTGAATTGGATTTTGAGCTTTGATTGATATGGTGTGTTAAAATGACTTCTGCACTTAGTTCGTATTGTTTTAATTTTGAATGTGTGTTTCTGATGTGAACATGTAGGAATAGCATTGCACTTAATTTCAACTTGGGATCCTTCTGCTTATTAGGCACCTGTTTTTGGATATTTTAGCATTGCCATGGTTGAATCATATGTGCTGCTGGAGGTTTGCCTTCTTTATGCAGAGTTGAGCATGAACCAAGGTCTCATGGTGTAAGGTCATGACAATGAGATGAAGTTTTTGAAGGGTAATGCAAAGGATCGTTATGGTGAAGGCTTGAAGTACAATGCATGCCCATGAATGTGACTTGATGACCAAGTTTGAAGGAAGTGGTCAAAGATTTGGGGTCAAAAAGTCAACATCTTTTTTGTATTTTTTATGTATTATTGTATTGGTTTCTTGTAACTTTGAAGTAACTTGTATAAACCTTGATATATATATATATATATATATATATATATATATATATATAATTATAAATTAAAGTCTTTTGCAAATAATGTTTATATTGTATACACTTATACTTATGTATTGATGCATGTGTCTTATGTTTTTACATTAGTAGGACCATGTGTTTGTATCCGTATTCTATCAGATATACGTGTCGGAGTCCATGCATCATTGATAAAGACCACCCCTGTTTGTTATATATTGACATTCTCTTTGCTTTCCACTTATCATAGGTGTTAGTCGTTTACTCAAGTATCTACATGCTAAAGGAGTTCCTATTTGCCTTGGCAACTGGGTACATTTCATCCATTTAGTGTAACTTTTTTGTCTTTTACTTTTAAAACAAAGTTATGTATCTGGAAGGACTTATAAAATAAAGTTGATTTGTCAAATTGCTTACAGTTCTCACAGGCATCATTTTGACTTGAAAACTCAAAGACATGGAGAAATGTTTTCCCTGGTGCATCATGTTGTTCTTGGTGATGACTCTGACGTTAAACAAGGCAAACCATCACCGGATGTATTTCTTGTTGCAGCCGAGAGATTTGAGGTAAACCAATTAATGAATTTTGTAAATATTATAATAAATTTGTCCATAAGAATCGCATATAATTTTTTTCCGATAAGTGAATTACATATAATTAATCCACACAAACATTGTCTCACCATCCTAGAACTTGTCAGGACATTATTCAACTTGAAACATCATCAAAAATAAGTTTCAAATTCAGTGGTAGGAGTTTTTTTTTTTAACGTTTTAGAAAATGGAGAACTATATTTTAGTATTTAGAAACATACAAAAGTAAAGGGGACAAATAAATATTTAAGCTAAATGATTGTATTTGCAGCTAAGAAGGCTGAGATGTATGTCATTTGAAGCACCGTGTTTTATTTTTTAGATGTTCACTAGGCTCTATCTGCTCTCTTTCCCTCTCTCTTTAATAATATCTGTTACCTACAATATGAGACGTAAAGAATTCTGAAATATGAATATTAGAAGCTGGGCTATGGATTCTATTTCGCTGTCTTTATGTTATTGTAGTGGCTGTGTTTGAATGTGTCAACTAAATTTATGTTAAGTTCATAATAACCAGGCAAATGCAGTGAAAGGAGTATGCTCCTGGGCTCATCACACTTTTTTTATGATGTTAACTCATTCCGATTTCTTACCACCCATTTCTTGCCTTATGGAGTTTCATTGCATGCTATTTCTATTAACACATGTACATGCATTGTACAATTGGGAACTAGTAAAAACTTCTTGTTCAAATTGTTGATGTTTGCTTGTTATGTCTTCCAGGTGTATTGTCATGGTTCCTGATCCAAGGTTGGACAAATCTTTTCATGGTGCAGCAGACCAAGTTTTGAACTCATTGTTGGATTTCAACCCTAGTGAGTGGGGCTTACCTCCATTTGATGAAAAAAATGGAAGTTGAATGAGAGTTTCCAAGACTGTTGGTGCGGTTGCATTTCATTGGGGGCAGAAAAAGCATCCCATACTTTCTCCCACAAACAGATGTATGAATAACCATTTCTATGGAGCTCTACTTACACTATTAGACCTTTATATTTCGATAGAGTTCCACAATCAATACCGGCTAGAGATTTTAGAGAGGATACATTCTTTATGAATATTCTCTTGTTACAGGAAACATGATTGGTTGAACTTTGCAACACAAAATATCAAATAATTGGAACGATTGGTAGAACATTCATGAGACTACTATTGTTGTTATTCGTACGTTAACAGACTTCTTCTACTCTGTTCAATTTTCTCACACACAATTAAAAGCTACTGACAGCAGATAAATGGATAGAACAAAATTAAAAATTAAAATCATCAATTTATTTTATAAATCTCGGAGAAAAGCAAAAACTAATGTTAAAAGCAAAAACTAATAGTATCTATCAAACATTGAGAATCGAACTACAAGAAACCCTAAATTGAAATAGCGATCCCCAAACCTCTAGCCGCCGAATCCGTAGAGGGTTCTTCCCTGTCTCTTGAGGGCGTAAACAACGTCCATCGCCGTAACAGTCTTACGGCGAGCATGCTCTGTGTAGGTCACGGCGTCACGGATGACATTCTCGAGAAAGATCTTGAGAACACCGCGAGTTTCTTCATAAATTAGACCGCTGATACGCTTCACGCCACCACGTCTTGCGAGACGGCGAATAGCAGGCTTGGTGATTCCCTGAATGTTATCCCTCAGAACCTTACGGTGTCGTTTTGCTCCTCCCTTTCCAAGACCCTTTCCTCCTTTGCCTCTTCCAGACATTGTTATATCTTGAGTTTTTCTTTCTTTCTTTTCTTGCTATTGAGCTGAACGTAAATGCGAATGCTTTTGTGATAGAGTATCGAGAATTGGGAGATTATATAGGTACAACTACGTGATTTTGGACCGTAGGATTCACAACGATCCGTGTGAGTGTAGAACTTAAAAGATAGAGCGTTGGATTTAAAGTGCTTCATTTTGATTGGTAGAAATATTGATTTTAGAAAACACAATATTTGAAGCTCGTGAGGGGGAAATTTCAGGGATTTTGAATGAAAGTGCTCCCCCGCTTGACAATTTGGCCGCGTTTTAATTATTTTTATTTTTTTCAAAAAAACAAATCGTATAAATATATAAATTACATGCATTTTTATACAATTAAATTGATATATAAAATGAGTTTGATTAAAAAATATTCTCTTCTTCACATTTATTTTTACTAGATTAATCTTATAAATATTTTAAAAAGAGTGTATAGAATAATAATTAAAAATATAATTAAAAAAATAATTATTATTTTTATATTAAAAAATCATAATAATATTTATTTTAAAATAAATTTTATTTGTCAAAACGATATTCATTTGAAAACGAATAAAATAATATAGTCTTATTTTTACAATGAAATTCATTTTGTAATGTATGTGTAAATAAAGTTAAATCTATTAAATACAATTTTGCTAATAATTGAAATATAATATGATCATATTAGTAGTAAGCTAGTTATGATATCAACCTAAGAGAAAATGAAGAAGAAAATACAATGATATCAATTATGTCTTTTTCAAAAAAAATAAAAAATAGGCGTATTTACATGAACTAAGAGAAAATGAAGAAGAAAATACAATGATATCAATTATGTCTTTTTCAAAAAAAATAAAAAATAGGCGTATTTACATGAACTAAATGGAGGTATTTATAATTATACTAATATATCTTTGGTGTTGCTATACTATCTTTAACAAATTGCACACTCTAATAATTTGACATTACTATTTTAAGTTTGACATTAAGATATATATTTCTAAATAATTATAATAATAAATTTCTCAATTATTGTAACATCCGCCCTTTTGAAATATTTATCATGGGGCTCCATTAAAGTCTTATCGAGAAGAATCGTATGGGAACATATATTGCATCATTAAAAAATTTATTGGCAAAAATCCATTAGGATAAAAACCTTAACAACGGAAAAAGAGTACAATATTATATGCTCTCCCTCAATAGTTTAAAGATCTCGAATGTGACGCATTTCAATTTTTGTACATATGTTTCTTGACAACTGACGTAGTAAGTGCTTCTGTGAAGAGATATGTCACATTATCACTAAAACAAATATATTGCATATCAACTTTTTTGCTCCTTTCAAGTTCTTGTGTGAACGAGATGAACTTTGAAGGGATATGCTTGGTTCTATCACTTTTTATGTAATCATCTTCTTTCATATGGGTAGCACATGCATCATCCTCTTCATACAAAATTATTGGATTACGCTAGTTGGATATGTCGAGTTATCGGTCGTAACCATTTACACTCTTTACTATTTTTATGAAAGGCAATTACTTCAGCATGATTTGAAGAAGTTGCTACAACTGTTTGCTTTTGCAATCTCCATGATATTGCAGTGTTACCATATGTAAATATATATCCATATTGCGATTTAGCATTATGTAGATCTGACAAATATCTTGCATCTCCATAACATAACCAAGCAAAACTAGTTTTGTATTGTTAGAATAAAACAAACCAACATCTGATGTACCTAGGAGATATCAAAATATAGGTTTTATTCCTTTTCAATATCTTTTTGTAGGACATGAATTGAATCTTGCTAGTAAATTTACTGCAAAAGTTATATCAAGTTTTGTATAGTTCAAGGTACATGAGTTTCCCAATGGCACTAAACTATGGTACTTCAGAGCCGGGATCTTCTTCATTACCTTCCTTAAGTCTAAATGAATCATTATCAACATTAAGTGTTCTACCCATCATTGAAAAACTCAAAGGGTTTGCTTTGTCCATTTTAAATTGTTTCAATACCCTTTTTGAATAATTTGATCGATGTACCAATATACCATAATTAGAATTTTAGTATACTCAATTTGTAAATCAGGGCAGAACCTGGTTTTTCCCAAATCTTTCATTTAAAATCATTCCTTTAAGTAATTGATTGCTTCCTTATTTTCTTTATTAGTTCCAATGATATTTAAATCATCAACAAAGACAATGATTATTACAAAACCATTTTTTTTCTTATAAAAATACAAGGGCAAATAGAACGATTCTCATAGCCTTCTTTAAGTAAATATTCACTTAGCTTATTATATCACATGCGCTCATATTGTTTTAAGTAATAAAATGATATTTATAACTTAATTGCATACATTTCTCTAGGTTTTTATGTCTCTGGTATTTTAAATTCTTCTAGAATTTTCATTTATATATCAATATCAAGTGATCCATATAAATAAGTAGTAACAACATCCAAAAAATACATATCAAGATTGTTAAATACTGATAAATCAATTAAATAATGAAAAGTAATGACATCTACAAAAGAATAATTATTTCCCGATATTTAGTAAAAACTTTGTGCAACAAGACGAGCTTTGTATTTGAAAAACCTCATTTTTCTCATTTTGTTTTCTTACAAAGACTCACTTATACCAATTTGATTTCACATCTTTCAGTATAGCCATAATAGGACCAAATATTTTTTCGAATTTTAAGATGATTTAACTCGGTGTCTATTGCATCCTTCCAATTTTTCCAATCATGTCTATTTTGATATTCATTCATAGTTCTAGGCTCAGGATCATCATTTTCATTCATAATTTCTCATGCAATAGAGAATGAAAATATTTCATTTATATTCATATCTTTTCGGTTCCACAAAGTTCATGTATTAACATAATTAATTTAGACTCAATATCATTATTGTTTTTAATTTCATTATTAATGATCTCATTATCATCGTATTGTACTTCTTCGAGAGGACATTTTCCAATCGTGTATTTATTATTATCTAGTGTCTATTCTTTCTTTCTTTTTTAATCAAAAAACAAGATATATAATGGTTATCACAAGGATCCAACCTACCAACAAAGCCCACTAAGCCATCATATTAAAAGATTGGCTATATACCTCTTATATTTCTTATTATTCCACCAACTATGAGTAATAGTTTCCATGATATTATTCACAATTATACTATTATTGCTATCATTTGTATGCCCAAAACAAACATTATTTCAGAATTTTCAACAAGCATAAATTGTCTTAGCAAAGGCAGGTTTAAGTAAGCCACTATTCTTGCTTTTTCCATGGGAACTATCCAACAACCAGGTGAAATCCATATCATAACTGAGCGGCTGTTGCACTATAGAAATCCACTGCAACACCTTACACAAGATAGTAAGCATCACACTGCAATTGAAAAACAGGTGATCTATGTTCTCCACATCGCTACAGAAAGAGCACTTAATATCATTACTAATGCCAAACTTTGCTAACCTCACTTTGGTGCGCAGCCTCATGTGGCACACAAACCAGGGGCATAAGATTGTTATTGGCCTCGTGAAAGTATGAGATAACAACTTACTCCACTCGATATTATGTCCAACATCCTGCATATGCTTATTTTGAAGCAGTTTGAGACAATACGGGTGTCCCAAAGGGCTTGAACTTCAACAACATATCTCCTGGCATTCATGATGCCCTTCACAATCTAAGATATATCTTGATTGGTGGTCATAGTCATCACACTCTGGCCTTTTATGAAGTATATATGCATCCATTTCACCCAAAGGCAATCACTTTTCTAACATAAGTTCTAGAGTAATTTCAGCATGGCTATCGTATTCCAAACCATGAGGTCGAGGACATTGAGCCCATCTTTGATCTTAGGCTTATACACCTTGTCCTATGCCACCTAACTCTTCCTACTGATATTGTTACCACCAGTCCAAATAAAGGACCTACACGCGACATGAATTTTGTGAGTGACCACTTTAGGAATTCGGAAACATTGTAACCAATAGTTAGCTATAACAAATCCTACTGACTTGACAAGATTAATTCCACCAGCGTAGGTGAGGAACTTCACGCTCCAGTGATGGCTTCACTGAGGGGAGGCTCCCTTTTTGCTACCTTGAAGTTTTAGTTACTAGTAAGAAGCTGGTTATTGCTTATCTAGTGTCTTTTCAAGATCACTTTCAATCAAATTCATATTTTCTATTCCTTTTTTTGGGGATTTTTGTCTTCGGACTCCATAGGTTATCAATGCTTCAAGTGTGCCTTAGATGTACTTGATATATCATTTCGATTCAAAATCTTAATCCTATTTGGGACATTTATAGTTTTGTTTACGGTGATTTCTCGTAAACAACCGCTAGTCTTCCAATTCTTATTAATTACTATTGATTACTTGCAGGATCGACTAGATTGATCCTAAGACACATGTGTCATAAAAGGTTTTTATGTTCAAATCCATGATCTTTAATTGATTCTTAAAGCACTTACTTAAAGTTGACTATGGAAATATACTGACTGTCTATGTAAAGATTTCGAACTTAAACTTGATTATTGACAATTAAATGTAAAGGTAAGGACACTCTTAAAAAGTAACAATTTCTGGGAAACAAAATAAAGGTTTAAAGATAAATGAATTTCTGGGGAGACAAGTATTTGAAAACGAAATAAAATAAGGACATGGAAGGGAATCGAAATGCTCTAAGAGAAGAAATGCAAGAAATTGGAAATGAATATAAACAAACTTGCATTTGAATTAAAAAAGAACATGATGTTCTTGACGTACATGATTTCTCCTTGACTCGTTTCCTTTCGATTATGGTAATTTAAGTGTTTTGAGAATTTTAGTACATAAAGTGAACACACCGAAAATCTAATAGAAAGCATCTATTTATAGTATTCGACCTAACGGTCCTATAGTAATATTGCCACGTTTAAGACATGCAACCCTTCTCCGTTCGTTGATCTCCACGCGTCCTTTTAGAATGGCGCTCTTATTCAGAATTTGAATCTTCAATCCTTCGTTTGAAATTTGAATTCTTAGATCATTTGAATTTCGAATGCCCCCTTTGTTTAGACCGCTCCACGCTAATGTATATTTTTTTTTCCAAAATAAATTTCTTCATACTCTAAACGTTGAGAGTTTTAGTCGAAATGTCATTCACCATTGGTAATCGAAGAATCCCTCATTTATGGAACCAAAAGTCTCATATTTACTCATCAATAATAAATATTGATTTCCTTTCCAGGTGAACATGAAATATTTTATTCATCTATACCTAATTTACTCTTTTCGAAATTGCCAGCTAACAAGTTTGTACAAGTGAAATTGTCACTCTTTTCAAATTAGTAAATGAATTTGGCAATTGATTTGCTAAATCTTGTAAGTGCAGTATTTTCTTTACATTTTCTTCACATGATTTATTATATGGGTTCAAATGTAATAAGTGGGGTACATACCATGTTATCTCATATTCTAGTTTTTTATTCTCTCCCTTTAGCGTTGGAAATTTAGTTTCGTCAAAATGACAATCAGAAAATCTTGTCTGAAAAACATCACATGTTAAAGGTTTAAGATATATAATAACATATGGTGATTCATACTTCACATATATTCCTAATCTCCTTTGAGGTTTCATATTAGTTCTTTGTGATGGAGATATTAGGACATATACTGCACAACTAGGAGTGGAAATTGGCCAAACCGACCTATGACCTGGCCTATTTGAGGTCAAACTAGGCCAGACTTAGGCTATTAAAAAAGTCTATGAGGCTATATTGGTCATTATATACATATATATTTGAAACAAATATATTATATATATATATATATATATATATATATATATATATATATATATATATATATATATATATATATATATATATATATATATATATAGGTCGAGCTATAAGGCTTCTTAAGTAACATGGATTAATTGAAAACCTTAATTAGAAATAGGATTTCAAATAGGCTTTTAGATCAGGCCAAACTTTTAAAAAGTCCAAGTCAGACCAAATGAGCTATAGTAGGCCATAGGCCAAACTCGGGCCTTTAAAGTTGATTGTAGGTCAAGCTCAAACCTTATAAACCCTAGCATATTTCCTCCCCTATGCACAACCAAATATCTTTAAATGAGAAATAGTTGGTTCCTTACCAATGGTAAGTTATAAAAGGTATGTTTATGATCACCACTTGGTCTTAGATATATGAGTGCTGCAACATGTAAAATTGCATGACCCGAAACAATAATTGGTAATCATTATTAATGGTCTAGTAATATATTAAAGACGTTTGATTAATGACTCGGCTAAACCATTTTATGTATGTTTGGGAGGAACATGATGTTCAACAGTAATTCTAATTCACGTGCAATAATTATTAAATGATCCAAATGTAAATTCATCGGCATCGTCGAGTCTAATTTTCTCTATAGTAAGCATACATACGACCATCTACTAAATGCATCAATTAATATCATAAACACTACAAGAAATTTGCCATATACCAACAGACACTTTTAGTGACCATAAAAAGAAGCATTGGTATAGATAATTTTTAGAGACTTCGCTACTATCTAATCTTGTCGTCAATCTCCATAATGCCTCTCAGGTTAATAATTACGCTTCCATTAATTATATGCTAGGTACTGCAATTCAATTTTTGGGAAATTTCATAAACATAATAAATCCACTAATCTCTAGATTGATTTGAAGTATTGTGACGATAATGATTGTCTTACACTATTCTCTGTTCTTAACTGTGGATACATTCCTCTTGAAATTGGATGCTTAAGGAATCTAGAGTGTCAGATATGGCTTTCACTCTTACTTCAAAAGCTCAACTTAGGTAGATTTCTAATTTTGAATTTATGTTTTCAGATTTGTGGCTATGTTAATTAATTTCAACTGAAAATGGTTTAGTAGTTTTTAGTATATGTTACACATGAATGAATAGATATTGAGTAACATTTTTGTTTCTAGCAATTGGTTATGTATTGGGCTGATTTTTCTCAACTTTTCGGCATATTTTTCAATTTTGTTGCGATGACGAAACTTTGTGTGGTGGTAGTATATCAGTTTGTGATTTAGTAAGAAATTAACTTGGTTATGGTGTCTTTGGATTTGTTGAGTTTTAGATTATAATTTACTTTATGAACCATTTTAGCTTACAAATGGTGTCCAATTTTGCAAAGAAAACTCTGGTCGTTTGTCTGCACTGTCCAAAGTCAAAGAAAGTGATAAGCTTAGTTTTTCAACTAACAAAGATGGAAAGTATGAAAGTGCTTCCAGCAGTTTTAATTTATACACGTGGCCCATGTTAAATTAATCTTCAATTTATTCCTTTCAATTGTTAATGAGACTATTTAATTGACCACCAAAGATTTGTTTTAAACTTAAAATAAAAAGTAAGTTGTGGTGTGTGTTTTGCATTTAATTTATATTTCAATGTTAAGTTTGTTACGGTTCTAGATACTGCCATTTTTTTATAGAGTTCATATGAGAACTAACTTGTTATGACTGTCTTAAATGAAACAACAGTTCTTCTTTGTCAATGATGATGAGGATTTCCGACAACTAGAATCAAGAGCAAAAATGAATGAATTGGTCAAGAGATATACGGTTTACAGTATCTGCAACATTGTACGAGGTACTTATTTCAATTTTGTATAATAATTTCTACTCCAAGGCTCAATTTATACTTGAGTGATATAACTTCTTTGGCATTCTACAGACTTTCGATGATATTAAGGTAGAACCTTCACAGTATGTTGGCACTTCCAATTCTGGAGTTGGAGAATTGCATGACGACTTAGATGAAACTTCTGTTTTTATCTCTTCTGCAACATCTATTAATTTTGACACACCTGAATTACGTTTACCCACTAGTGAAGTGCATTTGGAAGTTTATAAGCAATCTGGGGTAATTGTGAATGAAAACCAACATGAAGCTTGATAGAACTTAGTTCATTTAGCAGAGGGCTTCATGTCTCTGAACAACGGAGAAAAAAATCAATAAATTTGATTATATAAATGAAATTCACGAGGAATTCTTGTCAGAATTGGACGCTGTTGGGAATTTTCGTGTCAGTGATGTTGGTGTATTGCATCATACTGACATTGTACATGCTGAAACTAGAGATTCTCAACTTAGTCCAGTGCCAGAAGTTTTAAAGACAACAAAAGTTGAGCAAGTCAATGACATACCAGCTCTTGAAGCAAGAGCGCTTGGCGATATTGACATAGCTTTTAAGCAACTTCAAGAGAGAGTTGATGTTAATGATGCCATCTTGCCAAGTACTAGTACGATAAAAGATCAACTTGGTAGTGAAGAATGTAAAGATTATGTTGAAGTAATTATTTTGTTGTTGTTTTGATATGTTTGTAAGACTTGCTATTTTGACAATATAATTGAAATTTTATTTAATGTTTTAAATTTTGTGTGGTGCATATAGAAAGTATTTTCAAAATTTTAATATTTAATTTAAAAATATTAATTATAGGAAAAAAAAATATTTTTATAGAAAAAGGAATATACCAATGATTAATTTCATCCTATACCAACCAATGTATTTACATGGTATTAGTCGTTGCTAAAGTCCAGAAAATTTAACCAACGACAGAAATTTGTCGTTGGTATAGGTAATTATAGTTGAGTTGACGGAAACAAACATCAGTTGGTATAGGTATTTAGACTTTTACCAATGGAATTTTGTCGTCGGTAAATGTCAAATTTCTTGTAGTGAAAGTACCTGAATGGTCCTGATGGTAGATGGATAGGTCCATGTATATCGCCTTGAATTCTTTCAAGAAATGTAGGTGATTATGTCTGAATCTTGCCTAGTGAATGCTTCGTTATTAGTTTGCCAAGAGAGCAAGCTTCACATGGTCTTGTTGTACCCTAATTTTTTATCTAATATACCACATCTCTTTAAATCATTTGCATGGAATCAAGGAGATTATATCAATAATCTTGGTATCACTAACCTCATACATATGTAAGGTTTTGTTTTGTTTGCTTCATTCAACAAGATATATATATATATATATATATATATATATATATATATATATATATATATATATATATGGGTCAAGAAATTCAAGTATTTTGGTTTATCAGAGATGTATAGGTTCCTCAATGATTAAAGCATATCATTTATTCATGATGATCCAGTTATCTCTACTCATCAATAATCAAGCTCAAGTGTGCATCATTTCACGTTAATCAAGGTTCAAATTCATATGCACCTCAAATTAGGTTTTTTTTATCAAAGTTGACTAAATGTTGACCTCTAATCTAAAGCTTGATTTAATGGTTTGATACTTGATTAAAGGTTATCATATGCTTCCTTATGACATTCTCAAATTTCTCAATTGGATAAAGAAGTTTTATTCATTGATAATTTAGAGATTTGGGATTCATCTGATAAAAACTCAACTGCTCACATTCAAAGTTTGACTTTTGATATTTTTGGTCAACCCTGGACTTCTCTAGTCAAACATCATTAAAATATGGTTAATAGTTGAATTTGGTCAAGTAAAATCACAAAATTTGAGGTAACTTACAAAAAGGGTAAAGTTTAAAATGTTAAAATTTTTACTAAGAGTCAGTTTGGTTCAAACGAGGGGGAGGGGTTTTAATAGAGGGGAGGGAAGGGAAGGGGAGAGATTTTTAATCAGATAAATGTTTGGTTCAAAAGAGGTGGGGGGAAGGGAATAATTTTATTTTTAAAATATGTTTGCTTTAGGAGGGGAGGGGATGGATATTCTTAAAAATTTACATTTTTATCCTTCTGATCTTATATAAGTGATATGATATTCAAATGTGAAAAATTCATAAATAATTTTTTGGTGATAATTTTTCTAATATTGAATGACTAAAAATATTAGTATAATTTATCATATAATATTTATTAAAAAAATCGAGTACACTTAATTTAAATTGGAACTCTTGACACAAATTAAAATATATGTTGATAAGAACTTTTAAATCGGAATGAATCATCTAATAAAACAAATAGATAAAACAAGTTATTATTAAATATTAATGATTTAAATTTTTTAATAAAATGAATAAACAAAAAAAAAAGATTTAAAATTTGATATAAAATAAAATTTCATATGATACATAACAAAATCAGAAGAAAAAACCGAATATAAATAAAATATAAAAAAATATTTTAAAAAATACAATAATTATAATTAATACTAATTACGGAAATTTAAAAATTATTTAAATGCGGAGAATAATTATAATTAGTTGATGGAAGCGATTGAGAAAAATTACACAAAAGAGAAGCAATAAAACAAAAGAAAATGTATAATTTTATAATAATAAAATTATACTTAGGATATTTGAGTAAATATAATAATTTTTAAATACTAAAAATATTATATTCTCTCCCCTCCACTCAAAATTCCTCCAATTTGGAGGGATGCAAAAAATGTGTTTTGGATGGATTTTGCTCCCTTTCCCTCCTCTTCCCTCATAAAATTCGAACCAAACATATTTAATTAGAAAATTTCCCTCCCCTCCCCTCCATCTACCCCGAACCAAACACAACCTTAGTATCAAAGATTGGTGTCCAAGTATATGACTTTCCAAACTTATAACTTCTTCCCCAAGCCACCGTTTTTTATGCCCAAAGGATGTACTTAATGATGATCCTACATACTTAAACATTTTAGAAGGAATGAGTCAAAAAGATCACGAGGATTGAGAGATATGAAGTGATCAAGTTGAGGTCTCAAAGTTGACAAAATGATAAAGACTTAGAAAAATTCTATAAGTGTTTTTCAGCTTGAAACACCATTTTTGTAAGGCATTTTTCTCCATGATCCCAATTGACTTAAGTCAAATGCTCAACATGAAAGTTGTAGAGAATGATCTTATCTTTCCAAAATTATCAAGATCATGAATTTATCACACTTGAGCTATGAGTTTCGAAGAGATGAAGTTAGCATCCAAAACTAGAATTAGAGGTCCATTTTTGTGACAAGCTTCATGTAAATCTCAAACCTAAACAGAAGATCCTTCTTTTTAAGTATTCTTACTTCTAAATATGAGAATAGTTTATCATTTACACATATCTTTAATCTATTACACAAATAGTTTATGCCAAATTTAACTGACCAAATTATAGGTCATTTATTGTAGTGACCAAATTATAGGTCACTTCAAATTAAAGGTCATTTATTGTAGTGACCAAATTATAGTCAATATAATCCAAACTATAAGTCATATTTCAATATAATCCACATTAAACTTAAAAAATGACAAGTCAATAAAAACATGGCCACTAAACATTACAACATACTAGAGATTACAAGTAGTAAAGCATACCAATTATACCATAACATTTCCACTTTTATATTTAACTAACATATGGATTTTGACCATAAACAAAAAAATAAGGCAAATTGTCTTCATCTTTCCACAAAATCAATCTGACTGGAACGAGATTTATAATTCCATATTCTTCTTTACTGTAGATTCACATAGTTCCTTCAATATTTCAACAACTTGCATCTCTCTCGTCTTGCTCTTATCATATCTCCATTCTTTAACCTCACTCTCAATTACATAATTTCCTTGTGTCATATCACCATCCCATACGAAAAGATTGCACGTTTCCTACTTTTGCCAAAAGTGACATCTCCAGAAGAATATCCCTCGATTACACTTGTTCTTGCTACGATACGATATCATACAAATATTGCCAAAACACATTCTTTATGGACGGTTATTCACACTTGTGAACTGAAAGGATACTGATGTGCTTCTAATTGAAGAAGATGACGTATTTTTGCTTATTGATGAGCACGATGTCCATATGGAGAAGAAGATCAACAACGACCAACAAATGAAGATTTGTGGAAAATATAATGAATAAAAGAGGAATGAATTTAGGGTTCTGGAATTTCACATAAATATAAAACAAAAAATATTATTAAAATCATTCTCCTAAGTGAACAAAAAATATTAGAAAATTTATTCACCCACCTAGTGGATTTCTCCAACACCCCTGAAAAATCAAAAATGCCCTTCGTAAGTTAACTTACAAATTAAGCCTTCTGGTTGAATTCATAAGTTAACTTACAAATTCACCTTATTTTTGTACGTTTCATTATTTTAAACATGGTTTTAGACGTTCAGAAAATGTTTCGTAACTGAACTTACAAATTCTACTTATTTGGGGAATTTGTAAGTTAACTTACGAAACCTTTCTTGAATGTGTAAAACCATGTTTGAAACTACTATGTTTTTTCACAATAACTCGGGTTATGTTTCCGTTTTCAGAAATTCAATTAAAGAGAAAAATTGTCAGAAAATATAAATATATGCACTATCTATATACGCAAAATATGTAAATATTAATATGTCATAAATATTAAAGTGAAAAATTGTCAGAAATATCAAATTACATAAATTGATCTGAAAAAATGCGATCAAACAAAATCAACTAAAAAACATAAAGGCTACTGGGTATGCATAATCTTGCCCCTCACACCCTCCTCTTCCTGTGGTTACGCGTTGTACGTTCTACCTCAGCGACCATCCTCTCCACCAAGGCAATCGCATCAGGTCCGCCCCATCGACAATCCCATCATCCAACGCCTCATGTCAAATCTGGCGGATACTATGACAAATGGGTAGTAGATCAATGACATGATCATCCTCAGGCTGCTCGTTTTCCAAGAGTTCATCATGTGCTGGCCTCAACGGACGTCCTTTATCCTCGGGTGTCATGTAAGGGTGCGACACTGTAAAGAACCATGTCGCATACCCCTCCACAGAGTGCCACATACGGGATGCCCACAAAAACCGATACTCATATGGCACAACATTATTCTCCCAATCCTGGAAGACATCATCTTGAGCCCTCCGTGTCATGGTGTTGGGAGCAGCCTGGAAAGGAGATCGGGCAGATATTGGACCATCATGTTAGGCCCACAGACTAGCCATCCAGAGTATAACGAAATGGTATCAAAGGAGACAACCTCCCTGTAGTCCTCAAACGGGGTCCAGTTGATGTCGCCATGGTTGGTGCGATCAAGGAACACCCGGTAAGGAACCACATTATCGTTGCCCCTATTGAGAATAAACCTGACATCCATGGGTATGAAGTCCTGATAGTAAGGATCACTTGAGTAACCATGGATGCGGTGAAAGTATGATAAAATCCAGCTTTGCACCAACAAAAATATAATGTGTAAGTGCAAATCTATTAAAACTAATTAAAATTTGTCATTAAAATAAAAACGTACCGTGAGGAGTGTGCACGAGCCAGTAAGCGCCCTAGCCCTCCACCTGGAAGCTTCATTCAGCTTTTGGTAGAGCTAGGTCAGAATGGCGGCACCCCAGTTCCAGTCTTGAACTGTATAAAGATCCGTAAAATATCTCAGGTAGGCCATGTCGGGGTGGCGGCCACTCGTGTCGATAAAGGCGAACATGCCTACCAAGTACATCAGAAAACACTGGATGACAAAGCCACAGTGAAACTGAACAAAAATATCTGCCTCCACGGGCTCCCCAGTTGCCTGTGCAGTTCATTTTGCAAGAGCTGCTAGACGAAGGTGCTCCTCGTATAACTCCTTTAGATAGGAGAATTTCACGTGTGCCTCGTTTGTGGAGTCGCAGTCCTTAACAACTCTGTATGGATCAACTCCTAGATGCTCAAACATCAACTCAACCGCCTTAGTTATGGTTATCTTTAAATAGTTGAGTAACTCACCTCTGATAGGTAGTCAGAGCAAGCAGGCAACATCTTCGAAGGTGATCATCAACTCCCGAACTAGAAAGTGGAAATATGATATCTCCCTATGTCATCTCTCAACAAAAGCACCCTGCATGTCAGTGCTAATAGTACCGTAACTAGTACTGTATAATCCGGCAAGACCGATTGCGATGATAGCACTATGGAACCACAAAGTCTTTGGAGCATATAGTTCAAATATTTTGCGGGAGTGGTTCACATGTTTCAAGGCATTCCTTTCCTGAAACATAAGAATCAAACGAAAAGAAATAAATAATACTAATGGGCAGTATATGAAAAAAAAAAGAAAAAAAGAACAGACAGTAAACGAAAATAAATAATACGAAATGTAACGATAAAAATTATAATACCTCTTCAGTCCAGACATAACGGGAAGTATGGTCCCCATAATAAATCATGAAGGATCTGTCATATGGCCCTCCTGGATATCCAACATCCTCCGCCTCTGTAGGTTCCTCGACATCGTCATCGGGGACCTCAGCATTTTCGGCATCCTGGCCCTCCTCTACCAGCACCTCTACCTCTGGTACCTCATCCTCATGTGCACGCGAGGAAGACGCCTCATGGAGACGACTCCTCCGTCACGGTGCGGAAGGTGATGCTATACCAAGTTGTGCCCTTGCCATTAGCTCTCGCTCTCAACGAGCGGACGCTGTTTGGCTTTGCCTGCCATGTCTCAAACGTATCACCTAGTTGTCATTATTGGCCATTTTTCTGAAATAAACCATTACATTATTAGCATACTAATTTAGAAATAAATCAGACAAAAAATCACAAGTTAACTTGCGAATTCACCCATCCTAGGTGAATTCGCAAGTTAACCTGTGAAGTCTCTTCTGGTACACTTCGCAAGTTAACTTGCGAAACCCCCTTCGTCCAGAAATTCCGAAAACCAGAAATTCAGTCTCATAACTACCAAAATCCAATTTTTTCTACTACATTTACCTACTATTACTTCACATGCTACTACATTTCTACAACCTAAACCTAATAATCTCATAAAAATTCAGAATTTGAATAGGAGAAAATGAAGAAAACTTTCACAAATTTGTTGATTTTGGAGGAGTTGAAATGTTAGTGTCTTGGTGGAATGACTTGAAATGATGAGAGTGAATTGGAGTGAGTTTGTAAAAGTTAGGGTTTAGAGTAGAGAGGGAAGATTTGAGTATATTTTGAAATGAATGAGTATTGGAGAAAATTTTGTGTTTTCTAAAACAATATGAAGACTTCGTAAGTTAACTTGTGTATTCACTTTTTTTTTAAATCGTAGATTATTTCATAAGTGAACTTACGAATTCACCTTATTTGAGAATTCGTAAGTTAACTTACGAAACTGGAGGTATTTTGATTTTTTCCCGAAGGTGGGGAAGAAACTCATTAGGTGGGTGAAGAAATTTCTAAAATATTATTAAAATCATTCTCCTAAGTGTCAATGAAACAATACACAATTGGTAAGTCACGTCAACCTCTGGTTGCGAGGATCGTTTATTGAACAAAATTTTTAACGAAATTAGAATTCAAGGTTCACATAATTTATAAGAACTCCTAACATATTTAAACCTTAATTTTAATCATGTGCATTTATACAGTAAAAATAAAATTTTGAGAAAAGTGATGCCTAAGGTTAAATAAATATATTTGTAGAATATTTTTTTATTATGTCACTCTTTAATTCTTATATAGTTAATAATATAAAATTATGTGTTTATTCAATTTCATTATTTTATTAATTAAATTTATTTTAATATTAAAAATTAATCTTAATATCTAAGTGTTTTTAATCAAATTCATATCTTCATTAATATTTTATTATTTATTAACTAATATTTTAGTTTTTATTAATCAATTTTTTTATCAATTTTTTTTTTATTGATTAAATTTATTTTATTTTTAAATAATTTTTAATATTTATATGCATGTACGGTTGATGAGACACTGTTCACAACAAAAATCATATAAAAATTTATTAATAATACTATTCATCATTTAAATACGATAAATAATATATGTAATATCAAAATTAAATTTAAGAAAGGTGTCAAAATATTTAAATACAACAAATAATATACATAATATCAAAATTAAATTTAAGAAAGGTGTGATGATATGACATCGGCCCACTCAAAATCAGTATTCACATATTGCTTTAGTTACATACTAGTCACAAGTCAAAGCAGAACCACTGATTGAATCAGATCTACATTCTTAAAGGTTGAACTAATTATATGAAAGAAAAGATATACAGCTCGAAAGTTCTTCAATAACAAAAAAAATTATAAAAGAAAGGAATAACCGAAATTCAACAAATTAATCACTAAATTGAAAATTCAGATAATTGATTAATAGCTGAGCGAACAGCACAATTACACAGTATGTATCAACAGTGAGATTCGAACTACAAGAAACCCCAATTCATACAACAATTCCCAATTCTCTAACCGCCGAAACCGTAGAGGGTCCTTCCCTGTCTCTTGAGGGCATAAACAACGTCCATCGCCGTAACAGTCTTACGGCGAGCATGCTCTGTGTAGGTCACGGCGTCACGGATCACGTTTTCAAGAAAGATCTTGAGAACACCACGAGTTTCTTCATAGATTAGACCGCTGATACGCTTCACTCCACCACGTCTTGCAAGACGACGAATTGCCGGCTTGGTGATTCCCTGAATGTTATCTCTGAGAACCTTACGGTGACGTTTTGCTCCTCCCTTTCCGAGACCCTTTCCTCCTTTGCCTCTTCCCGACATGGCTGTGAAATTTTGTGAATGAACTTTAGATGAAACTTAATTAGCACGCAACTGATTTTCTGTTAGATGAAGAGAGAACTCTTGGTTTATATAGGATAGAGCTATGTAACTGGAACCGTTAGATTGTTGGCTATCCGTGTGAGCAGGGAACTTAAAACGATGAGCGTTGGATTTAAAAGTGCTCGACTTTGATTGGTTGAAAAAATGCAGTGCGGATTGATGAGGTTTAATTGATCTTTGGAATAATTGTCGGTGAGAAAACACAATATTGGCTGGGTTTTTTTTGTAATATTATGTAAATTTCATATATTAAAATATTGTTTGATTTTTTAAAATAATAGGACTATCATAAATGATGAATCTTCTTTACATAGAAACGATTACAGTCACTTCTTCTATAAATTCAAAAAGTTGAAATTTTAAAACATACTCAATCATTTATTTATTTTTAGATTTATTTGATTATTTAATACTAATTAATATATTTAATTCATAATTAATTTAATTTGAAGTTAAAATTTATAGCTTTTAATTTAGATGTAGTTTTTATATTTAAATTTACTAAATCTCCAAGTTTCTGATCTACAAGTTTCACATCTAGCTCCTAAATCTCTTTAATATCCGCCAGAAAATCATTGTTCACTCGATATCCTCAATCTCCCACTATGCGGCGTTAGCTCGCATACAAACTCAAGTCTCTGAACTATTCAATAAGTCCAAACTCTTTCCTAGCCACTTTTCCATCAGGTTCACGCGAAATGGTAAACGACCATCCTCTCGATAAAACGTCAAACACTTTACACACCATCAAGCCGGCAAAACAAGTCTATCACATTCAATACGATCTTGTTTACTATCAACAAGAAATTAAGAGTGATATGCTCCTCAATTTATCATTAGGTAGCTATTAGTTGAGAATTTCGGTAATGTGAGAACAAAATTGAATTTAAAGAGATATTGAAGGAAGTCGAAGACAAAGTTGTTCCTAAAAGAAATATGAAAATATTTTAAAAGGTTTTGACTGATCGAATAAAAGAGACATAAGACATTTCAAATTTGAATGTTTTTTATGAGTCACGTCATTCGATTTGGCTCTCTTGGCGAAGGAATATTTCAGAACTTAAATGATATGATCTTACTCAGAAAGACACGTGGAAGCATGAGGATTCTAAGAGCATGCAAATATCAAATGTGGCACTCTTGTAGAGTAGGATTGTTATGGTCGAAGTAGTATAGATTAGAGCTTTTGTATTAGGTTTTAGTGTATTTACTATTGTACGAATCACTTAAATTAACTCGAAGTACCAAGTGTTAGAGAAAAGAGTAATTGAGAATGTACGTATGAAATACTAGTTACTTATTCAAAGTCATTTATCTTTCGAATAAAGTCTTTACATTTCTTTTACATTGGAGCCAAAACACATTTATATTCCAGTATTTACTTTAAAGCCTTTTATCTTTACTTTTGTTGTAAACATTTCTTTTACAATAAGTAAACATTTAAGAACATTAAAAAATTTAGAACCTAGCACATGTCCTAGGATCAATCTCGTTGATCCTGTAAGTAACCATACAATAATTTTGTCTTAGAAGATTAGCGGTTGTATATCAAATTCTTGGGTAAATAAATTGGCAAGCCCAGTGGGACCGGTGTATAAATGTTTAACACGAGCTTTATTTTTTTTTTCATTTTAATTTGTTCATGAACTTTGTGGCATGAGATTAAGGAGTGGTAAATTATCCCAAAATAGCGTACCAATACAAAAAAGAAAGTACAGTAGAAAGATGGTAAACCCACCCCGCAACAATGCAGAACAACAACCCCCTTCGACCAAGGAAAGTACGATTGCATTATTAACAACCAAATTGATCCCATTCAGGCGAATACAACGGGGATATCGATAAATACTTACAAAGACACAGTTTTGTCCATATTTCACACCCAAGGTCCCCAAGACCACCAGGGACGAACAATTTCAAGCATTTTGTGTCAGGATTCACAATGGCAATAACGATAATGGAAAGACTAAGAAATAATACATCAACATTTCATGACCCAAGGGTATCCACCTTTTCACTATTGCAAACATCAGGATCTGGAAAAAATAACTTGGGTCGAAATGCCCCACCCTCATGATTCACTCCCCAATTACCTACCATCACAAAAAAATTTGTCGCGTCATTTAGACAACAAATGTATGATAGTAATCATAAAATGATTGGTGTTCTAACCCAAAAAATGGGTATAATATTTAACCCATTAATCCAAATTTCTACTCAAACCAACCAACAAAGTGCCCAGACAACTCAGCAGTTGGCAGTGCAAATGGTGCGAATTTCCGATTTCTTCGGCACCCCTCGAGCCCCATTGCAACATCCTCGCTAGGAATGGGTTAGAGAAAAACAGGGTTTGGTTTTCGAAGAAAATCAAACAGTTAACCAAGTGCAACCAGTTACGCAAAATATTGGCAAAATTAACCAACAAACTAGAGTCGAACGACCTATGGTCGACCAAGCCATACCAAGATGTTGATGAAGTCCTTCAGCATGTTAGACACGATGAATAGCTCGAAGAGAATAATTTGGCATCCATTGTTGAAATAACAATGGATCAAAATGAGGGTAAATATAGGCCTTTAAAGGCCAGACTACATTTCCCCTTTGTCTGAATATGTCCTACAGACTAAATTACCCAAGAGTTGGAAAGTCCCAAAGTTCCCACAATTTTCTAGTGATACCAGCGAACCCATTGTCGAACATATAGTCAAGTATCTTATTGAGGTTAGGGATATAGAGAACAATGAAAATTTAAGAATAAAATACTTCCCTAGTTTGCTAACCAATAATGCTTTTACATGGTTCACTACCCTCCCAATGAATTATATATGTTCTTGCTAGAATATTTCTGTGAGAATGTTTAGGAATTCAGAGTTCTAAGTTAGATTACTTAAGATCCAAGCTATATGTCTTGCTTATCCCCCAGTCACGATCCCTATTTATAGAGGTGCGAAAGACCTCATTAAATGTTGTCTGTAACTGCCATCCCTCTTCATCACTCATAACTGAGAAGTCATTATTGCTCATAACCTCTGTCGTCACTAATTATCATGAGCAGTGTAACGTGCGCCATCAGGCTTAATGAGGCATTTACGTCTTTAATAAGCCGACTTGGTCATAACCTCTTGGAGCTGCGCTGGATGAAACCTCCTTGTGTCAGGGTGTCTACCCGGTAAGAACCTCCTTGCTTTCGGCCGACTTAGTCATTGGTCCAATGGGATTGCCACCCTTTCTACCGACTCACTCATCGTCCCAATATTTGGTCTATATAATCGGAGTGTAGACATACCTCGGGTAATGGATTTTATGTATGTACATAATTCACCCGAGCATATGGCCTTTTTAGCCTTAAAGGACTTGTGGTCGCTAAGAAGAAACATAGATCAAAATTGAGGTATTCATCGGTCGCAAGCAGGCAATCAACGTGTGTGATTCACGCTCCAGATTTCCAACAGTCACCTATAATTTTAGGTGTAATGATGACATTTATTAGGTTTTAAAAGCCAAAATGCCAACCCTCTCTCCTCGTAACGTCTCTTTTCCATTTTCAAATCTCACTTCCTTTTCCAATTCCTCTCACAAAGTCACGGCCACCGCTGTCTTCAATCGGAAACCACCTTCAACCTTAACTCGATTACCACTAATATCAGGTAACCCGTTTCTCTTTCCTTGTTTATTTTTTCCCAATCTTTTCCAGAATGGTTGTTATTAGAGAATGCGATGATCTAGGGCATATAAAACACATGAATAACAATGAGCGTATAACTGTGGGTAGAATTCATGCAAGATATGAGGGATGCTCTAAGGGTAGAGAAACTATAGAGGGTTATGAACAAGATTAACTCAAACGTTACAACCTCTGATAGTGATTCTGACCTTGATTCTTCAGGTTCTGTGGAGCTACTGATGGAAACGAGCAAATTGTTTAGTGGAGAAGTTCTAGGCTTCAAACAAAGTTCTATCAAGGATATGGAGATCGCCACGCTTCGATCACTCGGGAACATCTCCTCGACTTGGAATTAGGATGATGTAATTCTGGAAGCCTGTGAAACCGGAGAGTGTGTTTGCATGTTCCGGCCAAAAGGGGTGGACCTTGAATGGTTCTATTTCTACGTCAGAGTGTTGGAGGACATTAATATGTTTTCCGTTTACTGATTTTGAATTAGACGTACTCCGAACAGTGAATATGGCCCCTTCCCAACTTCGCCCAAACAGAGGAGGCTTTATAAGGGCCTTTGAGATGATTTGTAGGACTTTGAAGTGAAGAACGTTGATTCCAAAAGCTGGGTAGCCCTAAGCGGCATTTCAAAGAGAAGTTTTCTTCAAGCCTTCACCTCAAATTACAAAGGATATAAAGAACGCTTTCTCCGAGTTAGGTGTGGTCCTCGGTGCCCATAAGTCATCTATGACGCTGACGGGCACCCCAAATTTCCTTTGTCCTGGACGAGCAATCCACTCCTTATTTTCGGCTTTGATTACGACACACTAAACAACACTGAAACCCAATCCTTTGAAGTGTTAGATTTGTTTCGGCCGATCAGGGATAAAGACTTGCTGACCTTACCCTGTGATGAAATCCCAACTTTTTTGGGTAAGTATTCCCTGTTTTTCATCTATACAAAGAACTTCATTTTCTTGACTAACCTTTTCTCCTTTATCTCTTTTATGCATACAAAATGACTGATCTTTCTGCGAAATAACAAAAGAAGTTTATGGTTGCAACTCATGCTGCCCGGATGAGTTCTGGTGGCCCTTCAGAGGCCAAATCCAACCTACCCGGGATAAAGATCCGAGTACTGAAGAAGAAGAAAAATGTCGGACCTAAAGGGAGCGCGTTGGAGGCGGTGGTGATCATTAAGTTACCAGTCAAACTTCATGTAGACGTGGGGGTGGTGTCTGACGAGAATCCCACCAAAAAGCATAAAATTGTAATGACCAATGAGATCAATCAAGTCGGTTGAGAAGTTTTTACCTTGATGAGAGAAGTCGGTGATGGTTCAACCCGACCCTCCGATGAGAAAAAATTCTGGTCTGCTGACTTTGATGGTATGCAATTCTTATATGACCATCGCAACGCCACAAAGGACGTGAATAAAGTAAAAAGCATTGGGCCATAGAAAATTACCCAACATCTCAGCTCATACCTGATGAGGTGTGCTGTTATGGCCCGAGGCCTATTTGAATCTGGGGACGCCACGGACGAGACAATCCAAGCTATAAAAAGAGATCCAGAGGCTTTTCGACAATGACAAGTCTTTTAACGAAGAGAATTCTCACTTGAAGGCCAAAGCACATGAAAGTGCCGAGAAAGAAAAAGATCTGGAGAAAGAACTCTCTGCAACAAAAACTTCAGTCGTCGAGCTAGCAGCTGGCCTACAGACCTCAGAGAAATCATGCTCCAAATTGAAAGAGGCTTTGGAGAAATCACGGATGTATATTCTCGGTGTTGGGGACATAGATTTCGATCGGGCCAAAGACTAAGTTGCCTGTCTATACCCCGAGCTCGACCCCTCTCAAGTCAACTTCTTCGAAGTCATAGTGGACGGGAAGCTAGTGGGAGCTGATAAAAATGATGAGGAGGCGATGGATGAAGAACCAATCACCATGGATACCTCTCATCTCAAAATCCCCTAGATTTATCTCTCCTTTACTTGAGTTTGTTTTAAGTTAGTCACCCTTTTTGGTGGGTGCATTTTATATAACTTCTTGACAATTTCCCTCTAGGCGTTTTAAACTATTTGCGTTTTGCTTTCGTTTCTACTCAATTTGAGTTTTTAATTTTTGCATTTTATATGCATTTGATAAGTGCAAAAACAAGATTATTCATGTATATCAGCCTCCCAGTCGAGTGGCTGCTCTTACAAGCAATAACGACTTTACATAAGAGGCATTTAGCTAGTTTTGAGCAAATCATATTATCCGACAACTTAGCCCCCGAGTCGACTATAAGGTCGACCGGAGTGGAAAGATTTGATGCCTTGGCAAGTCACATGAATGTGTTTGAGCGGTGCTAATATAACGTGTGTTAAGCCAAATTAGGGATGCAACAATGTACAAAACCCTGGTATAGAACCGTAGCATGAAGCCGATTTGGGGATGCAGCAAAGTGCAGAGCCTATGGCGACTATAAAGTCGGTAAGACAAGAAGATTTTATGCTTTGAAGGATGATTTTTGAATGCTTATATGATGATATATGAATAGGCAAATCATTCTTTCAGGTAAAGGCGTTGAGTCAAATCGGGGTGGCAGAGGAGTTAAAATTTGTATATTGAGCTTGACCACGGTGAAATATAGGCTTTGCTTTGAGAACCAACCGGAATGGAACTCGGCAAGGAGCCTTATTTGTTTTGGAACAGCGCCCCTGACGAGGTTGAACCTTGGCGAGATGCCGAGTTATGCTGGGGGAGCACCATTGAAATGGTACTCGACAGGGAACCCATATGGAGAATGCAGTGCTTTGTTGGAGAAATATCGAGATGGAACTCGACAGAGAGCCTTATTTGTTTTGGAACAGAGCCCCTGACGAGGTTAAACCTTGTGATAACACGGTTTTATATAACATATTTGATGTATTTTTCATAAATAATGTTAATGTTTTTATTTAATTATTTCACTTTATTTCTATATTACGTTGGTATTTTCTATGTTTCAGGTATTTGCATTAAATAAAGATAAACAGAGCAAAGAAGTAAAATCGAGGAAAAATCGGATTAAAAAGCAAAGAAATGATGCAAAAGGTGTGATATAGTAAAAGGGAGGTGTTATATAAGGAGAAAGCAATTACACCAAGCAAGCAAGCCCAAAGCAAGCCCAAACACGCGTGGCCCAATAGGACAAGAAAGCAACCACCTGCCACGTGGGCCGAGACGGCCGCCTCAACCTCCCACTTCCCTTGGAGGCGCCCGCCTCCTTAGCTAAGTGGGGCCCACCACTTTCCCACGTTTTGAGACGCACGTCTCAACTTGGCAGTTAGGTTTTGGGAAACACGTGGAGGCGCTCGCCTCCTCCTTTTTAGGCAGCATTTTCTCCACGATCACATGGTGCGTACGAAATTTATGGAATGGGAAGTTACCAAGTGCATCTATAAATACAAGTCCCAGTTTCAGAATCAGGGTCGGCATTTTTACCGAACAACCGTTATTTTAATATTTCGCAATTTTATTTCTAGTATTGTACTTTGAATTTATTTTATTTCAGTTTTCACTGATCTAACCTTACGTTAGATCCAGTGTTTTTTATTCCTTGTCGTATTTTATTTTCCCTTTCAATTCAAGAAGTCAAGAACAAGATTATTTCCAGTATTCTTATTTCCAGGTTTTATTTATTTATTTTATTTTATTTTATTTACTGTTGCCTGATATTATTTATTTGATTGTGGAAATGTTTAAATATATCGATCGTATTATTTATGCATGTCTAAATTAATTAATATGTCTGGCTAAGTCTTTTCGATATTGGTATGTAAATTAATCGATCCAAAGGAATCTAAAATAACCTGGCATAATGTTACGTTGTTAAAAATATTCTTTCTGACTTAGATATCTATTTTAATTTATTAAAAGGTTTAGAAACCAAAATTTGAGGTTAATAAAACTAAGGTTAGAAACCAACAGAAGTTTGAGGTTTAGAACCGGATAGTGGATACTAGGTATTAATTTTAAAGATCATGACATCGTTTTAAAAGAGATTAAACTTTATTTATTTTCAAAAAGTGTTTTTATATTCGGCGGGATAGCGAGAGCATACGTTAGGATTTAATTACATGATCCGATTCAATAGAGCGACAGTTTGAGATAGGATCTTTAGATGAATATTGTTTGCTGAAATATGATTTTTATTCAATTTGAGTAACACGTCAGTGGAAATTCAGATCCCCTTAGGTTAGACGAATTACATACTGATATCTATTTATTTATTATATTTTCCTTAGCCAAAAACCTTAAAGAATTATTCGCCGTAACCGGATAACAATAGTTCGATTTATAGTCTCTGTGGGTTCGATATCTTTTAAAACTACGCGATAGGACTGTGCACTTACAGTCTGGTGATTAATACACGATAAAGTCGCGATCACCTTGGCGAGACACCGAGTTATGCGGGGGGAGCACCATTGAAATGATACTCAGCAGGGAACCCATATGGAGAACGCGGTGCTTTGCTGAAGAATCATCGAGATGGAACTCGGCAGGGAGCCTTATTTGTTTTGGAACAGATCCCCTGACGAGGTTGAACCTTGGCAAGACACCGAGTTATGCCGGGGGAGCATCATTGAAATGATACTCGCCAGGGAACCCATATGGCGAACGCGACGCTTTGTTGGAGAACCATCAAGATGGAACTCGACAAGAAGCCTTATTTACATCCTAGTTTCTTTTACACAAATTAAGTTTGTTAAGGTGCCTCATTAAAAACCTTGGCCCTTGCCTAGGGAAAAGAGTACACCAATTTATTACATCAGCTTACAGAGTTTAACTAAAATAAAGCCTAAGAGTAGTTACATTCCAAGTCCTAGGCACCTTTATTCCATCCAAAGTCTCCAGCTTGTAGGCTCCTCTTTCCAACTTATATACAACTCGGAACGGACCTTCCCAATTAGGGGACAACTTCCTATTCTTCGTAGGATCAGTGACTTTTTTTAAGTTCAGGTCGCCTTCCTCGAAGCCTCGTTGCTTCACCTTTAGATTGTATCTTCGGGCTACCCTTTGTTTAGCTGCAATTTCTCTTACATGTGTTGCACTCCTTATTTCTTCTAAAATGTCAGCTTCAGCATTCAAAGCTTGGATGTTGACGTCCTGCTCAAAATTCTCACGTCGCCAGGTGGGCAAGCTAACTTCCACTAGGATCATAGCATCGGCTCCAAACACCATTCTGAAAGTGTTTCCCAGGTTGTTGAATGAATAGTGGTGTGATATGCCCAAAGGATCCCATGGAGATATTCCACCCATAAGCCCTTGGCATCATCTAATTTCTTTTTCAAAGCGTTCGAGATGACTTTATTAGCTGACTCTGCTTGACTGTTCACTTGTGGGTGCTCAAATGAAATAAACTTGTTGAAAATACCAAGCTATCTACAAATTTCTAATACATAAGAGCTTGCAAATTGAGTTTCGTTGTTAGAAAAATGATCTGAGGAATTCCAAATCGGTAGATAATATTCCTCCAGTAAAAACGCCGCACTCTTTTGCTATTATCCGAGCCACAGCCTCGGCCTCCACCCACTTAGTAAAATAATCTACCTGTTTTATTGTTGATTATTATTATTCCGTTGTTGGAGTTTTAAGTTTTTTTATCAAGAAGTTTGGTTGTTTTGAAGTTGTTTGAGTTTTTGGATAAAGATGCTATGTTTCATTCTCAAAAGTTTAACGTTGTGAGTCCGCAACGTGATTATTATAAAAGTAAATTTATGTTCAAGGATTAAACAGGTTGTTGAGTTCATCTTTCTGATTGAAAGTGTTATGTGTCTGGCTTAAATGAAATTACAGGTTGTGTTTTTAAGTTGAAAATGTGATATCTCAATCGTTGGTTGGAAATTTTATATCCTAATTTATTTATATTTACCGTGTAGAAATTGGGGTGTTACATCGGTAGTCGGTTAATTCTTTAAAAGACTTAAGAACTTTAATTAATAAAATTACATTTATTTTCTTAAAATAATTACAATTAGACGTGGCTTAAATTAATTTTTACTAACTAATTACCAAAATAATTAAGCTTAATTACAGTTTTGGTCCCCAATTTTTTTCAACTCACGATATCAATCCCCCTATTTTTAAGAATCAAAACGGTAATTAAAACTGGTACATCTTAGCGCTTTCTAGCAAAAACGGACATGAAAGACAAAACTGTTTTAAAAAAAAATAAAAGGACTGATATCGTGAGTTGGAGAAATAGGCAGACCAGAACTGTAATTAAGTCAAATAATTAATAAGACAATTAGTTTAGTAAATTAAATAATTAATAAAATGAATATAGAAAATCACTATTACCTCTAAGATTTCTTAATAAAATAAAATGAATATAGAAAATGACTATTGGCTCCAAGATTTCTTAATAAAATAAAATGAATATAGAAAATGAGTATGGACTCCAAGATTTTTTTTAATGACTTAACAATTTTAATTAATAAAATTATTTTAAATAATATAATTAAAATAAATAAATAATAAATTAATAAATTAATAAATTAAAATATATTGTGGGATTAAAATTAAGAAAAAAGTTAATCATTTTAAATAATATAATTAAAATAAATAAATGTTAAATTACTAAATTAATCTTAATTTTATCTATTGGTTAATGACTTAACAACTTTAATTAATAAGATATAACAATAACATAGGGAAAAATTTCAAGCACCCAAACTGTTAATTTTTCTATTTTACAATTTTTTTAGTTCTTCAGTCAAAAGAATCACAGACAAAATTCAATAAATACTTTAATTAAATTTCAAGCACCCAAACTGTTAATTTTTCTATTTTACAATTTTTTTAGTTCTTCAGTCAAAAGAATCACAGACAAAATTCAATAAATACTTTAATTATTTATTCATTCCACAAGTATTACAACAGGAGACTACAATGAAAGAAAATTATTCCTCCAAAAAAAAACTAACTTTACGCTTATGTTCAATCAAACCCAAATATACTAACTATATCACATACCCCAAAATTCAAATTCCCAACTTCCATACTAAAAGAATAATGAAACAAAGATCCATCATGAGCAAAACCTGATTATCACTGTCACTCTCCAACTCTCCCTCACCACATATCTTGTTCTAACATCGTTTAGTTTAGCAAAAATCTATATAAAGTTGTTGTTTACTTAGTAGTTTTTATTAATTCTATAATGGAATAACCAATGAACCGCATTTCATGTTGTTTACTTAGTCCTCATTAGTTCAATAATCAATTCACTTATGCAGCACAGCTCATCTTCTCCGGGGCAAATGTATTCCAGTTTGCATCACAAATTCTTTAAAATTAAAAAACCTCTTAAAATATCAATTGCAGAGATCCTTTGAAAGCTTCACAAATTCTGTGAGTGTTAGTGTTGAAGTGTTGTTAGGAAATATCTAAACAGATTTCAATTAATCGCAAACTATTTTTCTAATTTAGGAAAAAAAAATTGGAACTTAGATCTTTACATCTCTAACAAATGCTAATCATCAATTAATATCTCAGAGTAAAGCAACAAATCATGTATGTTCAATCTGAGGAGTTTATATTCAAATTGGCTATATAATTCATAATAATAGCTACTCACAACATCGTAACGCATAGGACAAATTGAAAATTCAAATAATTGATTAATAGCTGAGCGAAAAGCTCAATTACACAATATGTATCAACAGTGAGATTCGAACTACAAGAAACCCTAATTCATACAGCAACTCCCAATTCTCTAACCGCCGAATCCGTACAGAGTCCTTCCCTGCCTCTTGAGGGCGTAAACAACGTCCATCGCCGTAACAGTCTTACGGCGAGCATGCTCTGTGTAGGTCACGGCGTCACGGATCACGTTTTCAAGAAAGATCTTGAGAACACCGCGAGTTTCTTCATAGATCAAACCACTGATACGTTTCACGCCACCACGTCTTGCGAGACGGCGAATAGCAGGCTTGGTGATTCCCTGAATGTTATCTCTGAGAACCTTACGGTGTCGTTTGGCTCCTCCCTTTCCAAGACCCTTTCCTCCTTTGCCTCTTCCAGACATGGCTGCGATTTCTTGTGCTTCTTTCTCTTTCTTGAGATTAGAGTGAACGTGGATAGTGAACTGAAGCGATTCTGTTGGAGAATATAAAGGGTGCCACTACGTAATTTTGACCGTAGGATTCTTAACGATCCGTGTGAATGGAGAACTTAAAAGATAGACTGTTGGATTTAAAGTGCCTCATTTTGATTGGTGGAAAGATAGTAGCGCGGATCGACAAAGTATAATCGATTTTTGTGGGAACTGTATGAGAAAACGCAATGGTTAGGGGGAAGAAATGAATTTTTTTTTAATAACTAAGTTTTTAAAAATATTTCAAAAATAATCAGTATTTTAAAAAGAAATTTCAAAAATAACTAGTATTTTAAAAAATAATCAGTAGACATGCGTATATGGGGGTCGTGCCAACCATTTGTTGGATTGTTGTATGCACTTTCAATGGAAGCGTGTCTGTCATAAATCAAATTGAGTCCAGGTTGTGGAGCCACATAAGTTCAGAGATTTTTGAGAAAGAAACTCCAAGCAGCCGTTGTTTCTCCTTCTACCAAAGCAAAGGCTATGGGGAAATATTATTATTTACATAGTGCGACTGCCATCAGTAGCATTCCTTTGTATTTTTCATACAACCAAGTTCCATCAATTTGAAGAATCGGTTTGCAAAAAGAAAATCTGATGATGCAGGGACGAAACGCACAAAAAAGTATGGAATATTCCATTACCTTCGAGACGGGTTCCGTCTGGGGATTGTGCCGGCAAGGTCTCCATTATAACAACTGTCTCAGGTGAATATAATTTAAGTGCAGCCAAGTAGCGTGGAAGTTGTTTGTAGGATTCCTCTCAGTTACCATCGACCACTTCAATTGCCTTGGTTTTCGCTAACCAAACCTTTATGTACAACGGTCTATATTTGAACACAGAAACACAATGAGAGATAATAGTCTTGACCTTAAGTGACGAGTCAGCTTCTACGAGAGGTAATATGGTGTGACATATCATACCATGGTTTAGTTTTCTATGATCTTGAGCCATGTTTGTGTTAACACGAGTATGGGCTTGAGTAATGGATCCTATCACCCAAGCATTATATTTCTTCTTAAATGATGCCATCAGCCTATAACCACACTTTGGGTTTTTGCACAAAATGACGTACCTTTTTGGATTCGACCGATCAGCTTTGTAATCAACACAGTTTGCTAAGTGCCAATTTTTGATTGCTAGCATACAATCTTTCTTTGTAAAAAATTTGTCACCTTTTTTTAACTCCTCGTCGGACCTCATATAGGGGTTATAGAACATGTCCGACGAAGGCTCATCCTCTCCCAAGTTAAGGGTTGTGAAGTGGGCAGGCGGTGAATAGCATTGCGTCTATGGTATTTGAATGTGTTCTTCATCTTCGGAATCACATTTTACTAAGTCATCAACCACGCCTTCTACATCATCAACCACATCTTCTTCAACTAGATTTTCGGGTTTTTGTTTGTCATCAACAACTGGATCAATAACCTGCAACTGCATATTTTGGGATGGTTGAAATTGTTCCAACACAATGTACAACTCAATGTAATCGTAACCAGAATACTCGTAGTTACGAAACATGTTTTGAACCTCTATATCATTTTGAATATGTGACTGATAATACTTGACTGAGTTATTATCAGAAAACTGGGGATGTTGGTAGAAAATTTGGGATACCGGTTGTCTAATTTTGGACTCAATTTTTTTTCCAGATACGAGAAACCAACTTTTCTATTTAGACAAAATCTAGTAGAATCAGTGTTTCTAAATAGAAATTCGGCTTCGTCACATTCATATATTTCACCATTTGTGTGAGCATTGATTTTGTATTGTGTTGAGGATGCCATAAATGTGAGTATTGTGAGTATAGTGAGTATTGAGGATTTTTTTTTGTGAGTAGAAGTAAGTAGAAGTGTGAATGAATTCCAAGACACAACTTTGAATAAATAGCAAGAACAAGAACATGTAATGCATGCAAAAACAAAAGGAAACAAGACAAGACAACACAACACAACACTGTATGCATGTGAGAAATATTGACAAGACAATTTCATGCCTCTATCACTAGCCTAGCTATTAAACATGGCCTCATGCATGCCTCTCTCCCACGCACGCCTTCCCAAGTCTGATTAATTATACCTTATTAAAATTTGATTTGATATTTATAGATTGCAAATAAATTATAAAGGTGTATGATCAATTATCTATCCCAAAAAACTTAATAAAATTCAAAATGATAATAAATATTATCAAAATGTAAATTTGAAAACCAATTGCACGAGTACATGATAATTGGATATTTCATGTTTATACTTAGCTAATTAAAATTTGTTTGTTTGTATGAGATTGTTGAGGAGGACAATCTTTCAATGAGTGAGTTTATCGGAGGTAGCACCATTATTTTTTCACTTATGTTTAAATATATTATCATTTAAACTTTGCTAAATATTTTCCACTTTGTGGTTCCAATGGATCCAACCAAAACTATACTCTCAATTGACTAAACTACCTAAAATATCGTTGAATGCAAGCAAAAACACAAAGAAACAAGACAAGACAATACACCAATGCATGCATGTAAGAAACATTGACAAGACAATTGCATGCCACTTCCAATAACCTATTTATAACACATAGGGTCACTCTTCACTCTCTCTCACGCATGCCTTTCCCAAGTCTAATTTTTCATCTTTTGTAGTTCCAAAGCAAGTCGCCATGGTGAGTGGCGACTACTCTTTAAATTTGAATGATGTCGCCAAGGTGAGTGGCGACTTGCTGCCACACCATACCACCACCAATGCCTGCAATGTCGTGTCTAGAGGGAAGTGATATTAAGTTTGTGAAAAAGTTTATAAATAGCAACACATTTCTCTTCATTTCCATCATCCACAAACATTTTTACAGAGCAATACACACCTTTTGCAGAGCGAATTTCTTACTTTCATAATTTCATTCATGTCTCTTCTTACCATGGGTGAATCCCACCGAGGAACTAGGAGGAATATTTCCGCATTCATAAGTTTCTCTTCAAAATTATATTCTTCTACATGCATGCTTTATATTTATTTTTAAGGTTATTTATTTGTTTTTCATATTCCATTTTAATTATTGAATATATGATTTTTATAGGATGTCAAAAAGTTTAGGGTTCGTACACATCCTATGGAAGCTCCTGAGTTCCGTAGAATGTGGAAAGAGCGTGCCCATATGTCCTACAATTCCCGGTTGCACCAAACGAAATGAAACTGACAAGGAAATATGTGGATTGGTACAGATCAAATACCAATCCAGAAATGATTGTCTCTGACTCGTTTTATTTGGACGACCCCCGACAACAACAATCATATTTCCAACAACACCAACCACCAAATTACCCACCACAACAACAACAACATTACGAACAACAACAAGAACCACAATATTACCAAGAAAAACACCCCCAACCATACCAACACATGTCCACCCCCCAACATATGTCCACCCCCCAACCATACCAACACTACCATCCACAAACTCAACCCCAATATCAAGAACAATCCCAACACTTCCAACACAGCCAAGACATTGGTGTGGCGGACTCGTCCACATCACCACTTAGCCCCGACACCGACATACCTGAAGATGACCAACCATACTTCAACACACCACAATAATCATTGTTTTTTAACCAACCCGATTCAACCTCCAACTACCAAAGACCACATTTCGAGGGCGCACCGAACAGAAGCCACTTTATCCCACCAAGATAAAGCTTTTAGAGCGTAGAGGGCACCCGCCTATCCTACAATGGAAATTTTAGAGGTCAAGGTCGGCTGGCAGATTTTATAGACCTAGAGTGCATTGAAGGGACGTCGACCCAAACACAATAAGAACAAATAAGGGGACGTCGTAGGACTAGGGGTACGACTAGGATAGCACCACCACCTCGTGAGCCATCTACACGAGTAGTTAGACTTTCGCCTTGCGGATCATACCAGAGGCCTCCAAGGCCCCCAAATATGTAAAATATGTTGTTGACATTAAATTGTAGTATTTTTTTTGTTTATTTAATAATTAAATAATTTAATATGTATTTACTTTTTTCGTTATTGAATAATTAAATAATATAATATGTGCTTATTTTTTTTCTTTATTTCATAATTAAATAATTTAATTTAAAAAATATTTAAAAAAATTAAACACAAGTAATAATTAAATAATTAAATTAAAAAAGCAAAAAAAAAAATTAACAGAAGTCGTCACTAGGAGTGACGACTTGCCCTTAAAAAAAAGAACTCGTCATTGGAAGTGGCGACTTGCTTCAAAAATAAGTGTAGTCGCCACTGGTAATAACGACATAGTGTAATTTTGTCTGAAAATTAATCATTTTTATAATTTTTTAAAATACTGGTTATTTTTTAATAACTTAATTATTGAAAGAAAAAAAATTAAAATAAATTATAAATGAACCGCCAATAATTTCAATGAATTTAAATGAAAGTGTGCTCCCACTTGAAAATGTAGTCGCGTTAAGGTGGTTTCAAATTTTCTTTTTATATTTTATTTGCAAATTACTTTTTCTATCATATATGTACCCATAACATAGTATATAAAACTCGGGTTTTATTATAATAATATCTTTGCAATGAAAATCATTTTTAAATGTTTTAAACTCAAATAAAACATACTAAGGTTTCAAAAGAAATTACAATCTATCGAAAATAAACATACTAAAGTTTCAAAAGAAATTACAATCTATCTCAATTTAAAAAATAAATAAATTTTGGAACTAAAGTAACTTAAGATAAATTAAAGACTTCATTAAAAAAAGTAAAGACAGAATCAATCTTGTTCGAAAATCAGATCCAGGACTCAGGGCCTCAGAAAATAAGATTTTAAAATTATTTTTTTTATAAATTTATATTAATTGTTCAAAGTAAATTAGTTAGTGTAGTGATAAAAAATGTGTTTTTCACTCGAAGATCAATGATAAAAAAAATAGTCAAAATATGATATTATTTCTTTATTTGGAGTCAATTTTATAAAATTGGCACATGACCTCCAAATTGTCGGAGATGACCCTAATTAATGGGTGGAGCCAATTGAATTGGTGACTCGGCCTAATTTAGTCAATTCATTAGTGTTGGTGTGCTAAGTTTTAAGCGGTGGCGTCAGTTGAATTTGCCCATGTGTGTAGTTCTAAAAGGTGACGTTAATTCAATGGGCAATATTGTGTTAGATGTTTTTTTACTATAAATAAAGGTGTCTTTTAACATTCACTCCACACTGCACCTCTTCTTAACTTCAATAGTTCTATCATGATGGTTAGAAGAATTGGTCATGTGTTTTATTTGAAAACAAAGTCTTCGATAAAAAAATTTTTGGAACATCCAAACTTTCGAGCATCTTGAAAGGAGTTTGAACTGTTGTTTAGATGGAGAGATTGCATATAGGAAAATAATTAAAAGTATTGGGAGGATTGTTTCATATATCTCAATTGCAAATGACAATAATATCATACAGCATATGTGGGTGCGACTTAAAGATGACTATAATATTATAGCTATGATGTCTTCACCATATGATATTGTTTTGCTTATTGTAATATCTTAGACATATGTCTTTGTTAAGTGATTTTATTTGTTGTTTGCATTGCTATTATAGGCAAGTTTATGTTCATGTGTGGTTGAGACGTGTTTATGTTTTATTGGTGTTTATGGGTGTTCACCAAGCCTCTATTTAGTTCGACCTGATAATTTTCATTTGACCTCCCCTCATTATGGTCTATTGTTTCCTACACACTGAAAGTGTGTTTATGCTGTCAAAGATTGTAACTCCATGATTGCTAGCTGTGATAGTTTCCTCTTACATCACTTTCATGCAACTTTCATTTAATAGTTACCATGGTAGTAACATTTCACTTCATTTGCAAAGGCATGAAACATGATTATGCATGAATAATTATTAACAGGCTACTGCCAATTGATTTGGCGCTAGAGTTTTGCATGCATGGAAATATCACTCCTTATAAATAATACCTAAATGTTGTTGAGTTTCATCATCAACATATATCAATCTCTCATATTTGAATCACCAACAAACACTACTCTCTCATATTTTCTCACTTGTAAAATTAATCTATTGACCATGGGTGCAGGGCCGACCCTGGGCCAGGTTAACCAGGCCCATGTCTCAGGGCCTACAAAATTATAGTGCCTCAAAATTTGGTATTGGACTTTAAATATATTTAACATCAAAATTTTATATATAAAACAAAACGAAAATAAATACAAATAAGCCATAGTGGTCCGGTACTTGGGACTTTGTGCTATATACTCTAGGTGTTGAGTTCTATCCTTATTGGCCAAAATGTTTTTATCTTAATTTTTTTGCACTTTCTATTTTGTTTCAAAAGAATCCATGAATTAAGTATAATATATATTTTTACTTGACTTTTTTCTTTTTCAATTTTAAAAATAAGTGTATAATATGATTTGTTGGATTAGTTTTAATGGCAATTGAGAATGACTAGTTGGAGAATATACGATATGAAGACTTGATTGAAGAATTTGCTTCAAAAAATACTAGAAGGAAAAGTTTTTTTAAGTAGCTAAGTGGTATTTTAATAATATTTATTAGAATATGATATTTTTATGTTGTTAATAGTATTTATAATTTAAATGAAATTTATTTTTAATATTATATTATTTATCAGGGGTCCATTTTTATTACTAACCCTGAGCCTCTAAATAACCAGGATCGGTCCTGCATGGGTGAAATGCATAAAGGAATCATCGCCAAGATTGAGACTTATGTAAGGTAGTTATTGGATTGAGAGTTATAGGTTCTTAGATTTGATTCTTACTTCTTCTTTATTATACTTTGCAAGTGGTCAAGACTCATAATAGGCAGGATCACTTGTTTGTGAATCTGAATTCCTAGCAAACATCACATTTTGTTTATCTGGAAAAATGGAAAAAAAATATATAGACTCGCGAAATTAATTGGTAATGTGTTGGATAAATCTAGACAAGATGATTTGAGTCTTGAAAGAGAACACGTTAAGGATAAAGATAAAAAACGAACACTAAAGTTAGGAAAAACTTTTCAACATGGGGATGGAATGCAAGGAAGATCAAAGTTGAAGCCTACACATAAAAAAAATTATGGGTCAATTTGAAAAACACTTATGGGTCAATATGAAAAACACTTAAAGTTGTTTGTCTGCATATGGGTCAATTGATTTGGAAAGCTAAATGCATGGGAACATAAAAGACTATGTTAATGGAAAAAATCCGTAACATTATAAAAAAAGATTTCCTTTTAAATGCTTAATTCATGACATATTTAGTTATGAGTGAATTATAACATGACCATTAACTAATTGTTTGCAAAAAGTTTGATTTTACTTTTGCCAAGAGAAAATATGACAATTAAAATCAACAATCATATAAGCCTAACTATGTAAGATGCGAGCAACCTCGTGTCTTACATAGATAATAAAAACGGACATACATGCTAACCATGTGGATTTTGCATCATTCTTGCTATTACTTAGTTTATTTGAAGTCATGGATTTGATCAGCAATCATTTGACAACCCCTTCAAACTCAAAAAGTGGAATATTTTGTTCTTTTAAAGTTACAACATTTAGTTAATGTTTTAAAAGAAAAAAATATTCACAACCTTGACTTGATGATAGGAGATCACTTTAAAATAAAAGGGTATGTCAAACAATAAATTTGTGGAGAAAGGAAAAATTTTGGAAAAGAAAATCAATTCGTAATCGAAAAAGAAAGAAAAAAAATGCTTTGACAACAATAAAAAAATAAAAACAAAATAAATTAAAATAAAAGAAATCAAATGTTAAATCTAACAAAAAAAAGTCAATAAAAATAAAATGGAAAGGAAATAGTCTTTTGAAAAAAATGATACACCAAAAAGTTTATGCTCTCTTATTTATATGTTTATTGAATCAAAAGAAAAACTAATATATTTTTTTAGCTGAATATTTTACAACCCAAAGAAATAACTTAGTAATCCATGATGGATTATGTATCTCTTGGTACTGCTTAGATGATTGCAAAAAACATTTTTATAGTTTATGCATTGTACACCAATAAATGACACACTAACCTTTTTAAGAGTTAATTAGTGAGAATACGATTTTAATGAATAATTTCCTGTTGATCTAAACATATTTTAAAATCTTACTTCGGTAATCATTTGTCTAATCCAATGGGTATTTAACAACATCATTGTTTCCCTTAGAGATAAAAGGTCATTCGGTGACGGCTACCCATAGATTTTTGTCAATTAATAGAAAATGTACATACATGTTCTCTTTGAAATTTAGCATAATTCTCGCCTTTGAAAAAGTGATATATTATATGCTCCCTTTGGATTGTCATTGTTAACCATATTCTCTAAATTTGAAGTCAGTTAGACCTAATCAAAAGACTGGAGCTTAGGCCAATTGTTGAGTGAGAATATGGAGTAGAGAAACAATGTAGATAGGAGTGATTAAACCCTTATTAAAATCAGAGTTTTTTTATAAATGTGCGGAAGTCCTAAAGCGAAAATAAAGATCTTATTCTTGTATCGAAAGTCAACCACATTTACAAATACATAATTCACAAAACTCATGGATTTTTCAAATATAATATACAAAAGTTGCACACAATGATTAATTGATTAATTGTAGATTACACAAGGTGTGTCTTGTACAACGATTCATCATTCAAGTATTATCAGATCCTGACTTGCTCCGTATTCATTTTCAATCACCTTCCATTTTTTACTAAAACCACTATGATACACATGTTGTACCCATTTGTTCTTCGGAGCGTTCCCCAGAGGCACACAAGTCCTCTAGTAAGGAAACTTGTTCTTTGTCTTGAACTGTTGATACTTATAAGGTAATCCTCGGTGTTCAAACATAAACCTAGAGTTATGTCAGCAGTTCGACCTTTTATAGGGTATGCAACTCTAGCACCTTAATCTCTTTTGTAGTTTTCTCACCATACCTTGAATTGCATCTGAGACACAACATAGTCCTTGAGTTTGTCAACTTACACCTATTCAAAAAATCAATCAATTCCTCTTCAAGCTGAGGAAAGACAGTTTGCATCATTTTAGCAAAAATCTTATCAGACAACTCTTCTTCTTGTTCTCCCTTCTCAACCTCCACTTTAAGGCCCCCAGTAGCCTTTACCATCATAATTTCTACAGGTTCAACAAAATTGGTGTTACCAACTTTAAGAGGATCAGTATAAATGTGCATTGAGGCTTTTGACTTTTCGCCAAATTGAAGCCTTCATTCTTTCAATGCTTTATGTACTAAATTCCTGAAAAGAACACATTAGGTGTTTTATGACCCAAGAAACTATGGTACTTACAAAAACCTCACCTTTTGTTGTTTCAATGACGAATTTCTTAGGCCTTGAGGAACTATAATATGTCCAATTTATAATAAGACATTAAATATTTCGTCATATTTTGTAATATTGAAATTATAACTTTTAGCAACAAATTTCTCATTCTTAGGCTCAATAATATTTTTCTCGTTCGGTGGTTTTAAAGGGTTACACACATATACAGGCCATGGCTTTAAATCTTCCACATTGACATCATTCTCTTTGATGTAAGCATTGACCCATTTTGAAGGATATTCCTCTATATCAACACGTACAACTTTTTCTCTTTTTTTTGTTTAGATGTTATGGATTTTTCCAGCTTTTAAGTGTTTGACTTGGCAAACCCTATCAACAAGTCATGTCATGTCTTTAAGGTACTGAGTAGATAACTTCTTCCTAATGGAATAATCTAGACCTACTGCAGTCATATCGACTAACTTATGCTTAGGAACTTGAGTATATCATCTTGCTTTAAGAAGTCTAAACCTATAAAGATAGTCATGAAACGACTCAGACACTTTTCGTCTAACACTAGATAACTCCTTAAGGATTATCTTTGTATGGCCCATATAAAATTGCTCATGAAAAATTCTTTCTAGCTGGCTCCAAGTTTGTATGGAATATGAAGTGAGAGTTTTGAACCATGTAAAAGTGTTATTTGTTAAATAACTAGGAAAATACTTCATTTTTAAACATCCATCATTAGCAATATCGCTAGCCCTGATTTTGAATCTAGTTATATGTTCGATAATAGACTCGTTTGTGTCACTGACCAACTTAGTGAACTTGGGAACTTGCCATCCCCTAGGAAATTTTGTTTTATGAATTTAATCAAGTAGAGGGAATGTATAATTAGGCATATGTAGGCAAATGTTAAGTCCCCTCTAGGCTAGCACTTGTTCGACCATATTTGCAATATTATTGTTCCCTACTAAGTTGTTTTAATTGACATTTCATAGGACACGATCAACATCCTAATTTCTCTGCACAATCATTAGCTTGTGGTTATATTGCTCTATGTATTCTTCATCCTCCTCGCCTGGAGTGGCCTCTAAATGTCAAAACATCGCAGGTTTCCCTTGATTTACTTGGGTTGTCCCAACATCAAGAATGTCGACCCGCCTTATATTTGGCCTTTGGGGTATTGGTCGAGGCTGAGTCTGAGGAATGTCGAATGAATTGGAAATCTGACACATTTGGTCATCCATAGGGTTAAATATGATACTAGTTTATTGGGTTAAGTTATTGATCAACTCCATATTACTTTTGGTCATCTGTCGCCTCAAAGCCATCATAGAAGTTATATTCAATGAAGGCGTCAATTGGACGACATAACTTATCCCTCGTTATTGACCAATAGTATTCAGGGTCGCAGCAGGGGCATTCCGAGGGTTAAAAAATGACATGATAGCCATCTTATTATCAACATATGTCGACATATTTGAATGAAGGTCAACAATAATCGATTGTGGCATATGCCATATTGATAATATCCTTGAGGTGGCATAAAACCTAATTGAAAAAGTGTTCCATACGGGTTAACAGTTCAACCATCATGTGTAGGCATCGACATAACCATTGTTGTAGAGCTAGTAACAACAAATGTCCTAACATGGGGCAAACTTGTAGCGATTGATTTGTTGTACTAACTGGTATGACATATATATGAATTTAAGACAATTCTCCCCACTTCTCAAGTTCATACATAAACAAGCATCAATATTATGTTACGTAATACAAAACCACATGCATAGAAAAAGACAATGAGTATAATAATTTACTTAAAAATATTAGCACATGTCTCATTGGGTGTGTCAGTTTGTTTATCCTTAAATTTGGTAAACATCAATCTCTTGTTAAAGGTTGCTTTGCGATATCGACTAGGCAATCTCAAAACAATGTGCCTGGATTTTTTCGAAAAAAGAAAAAATAGTAGAAGTTTTAGTGATTTCGACTTTGGTCAAGATCACGTTTTGAAAACGAAGGCAAATGAAAGTAAAATTCTGACTAGAAATGTAAAGGGTCCGACCATGAAATATATATACATGTAGAGTAAAACTGAAAATAACATTTTGCATAAATGAAAATTTGGTGATGAAACACACATTGAAATCTTGAGACTCATTCCGCTCTTTGTTGGGAACTTTGAGTGTGAGAGTTTGTTAGTAAATTTGAAAACCTTGATTTTATCATCAAAACTACTATTTATACTAAGATATAAATAACTATTTGAAGTCTGAATTTTTACCATTGAGTGCCATGTTCTCCATTTGCTTGCCTTATTCTAAAATCGCTTCCACACGTCTTCTTTTAGATAGAGCCAAGAAGTGGTTATTCAATCATGTTCACTCGCTTCAACCACCTTAATCAAGTAACTGCTTCGGTCGAAATATTTGGCTTTGCCCTTTGGAGAAAATCTCAAGTCCACAATTATCTCTTCCGATCAGTTTTTGACATCTAGTCTACCATCTTTTTTGTCGAACTATAGCTTTCATGAGCTTCGGCCACATCCTCACCCATGAGTTAAACTTCACCCAAGGTCTCTTCATTTTCTTTTTATCTTAGTTGGGTTTTGAAGCCTTGTCAACAAATCTTAACTAACAGAGTGATTGCATATTCATAAGAAAAAATGGACTCTCACTTGAGGGAGATATTATTGATATATTAAGTGTGAGTATAAGTCCCACGTTAGATGGAAAAATGGATGTTAGACATTTCATAAGTTAAAAGATCCATAAATTCAATGTGTTAAGGTTTTAGGTTAATGTGCACTGGTTCAACTCATTTAAAATTAGTGTTATAAAGTTCAATATTATGATTTACCTAATACATATCCATCTAACAACCACCCAATGACTCCAATGGCTCCTTATGAGCTTAAGTTTAAAGAAAAAATAAGGTCCAAATATTATGAGTTACTTTTGTAGATTGTGGGCAAGAAATGATTGTGTACGTGCTTCATCTTAAACAACCTAACCTCATTGATTTTGTTAGCAAAATCTTTTTTGGTGCAACTTTTGTGTTCAATATTTAAATGATATATACTCTAAAGCAAACATGTCTTCAACATTGGTCTGTTTGGTTGGGAGTAAGTGGAGGGGAGGGGATGAGAAGGGAGAGAATATCTGATAGTTTATGTGTTTGGTTCAAATTTTAAGAGGGGGAGGGGAGGTAAATGGAGGGAACCAAAATCCCTCCTAAACCACTTTTTGCTTCCCTCCGATTTGGGGAGATTTGGAGGGGGAGGGGAGGTGTTTCATTTTAATTATAACTAGTACTTTCACCCCGTGCGATGCACGTGTTTAGGCGGGACTTTATATTAAATTTGACGCCTAAACGTGTTTTTTGTTTTAATATATAGCGTCTAAACGTGTTTTCTGTTTTAATATATTAAAGATTATATTTACATATTTACCCTTATTTATTTTTTTAAATATAAGTTAAACTTATTAAAATGTAAAAAGTTCTATTTTAAACAAATTTTATCTTTTTATATAAATCTTGTATTTTTTATATCTCCATCTTATTATTATTATATGTGTTTAAATTTTTTAATTTTATTTTTAATTTTTTAATGTAATTTTTTAATTATCGTAATGCTTTTGTATATAATAATTTTTGTTAGATTTTATTGTATTCGATAATCATTTTAAAATTATATATTACAATCGTTACGTTTTTATAAAATCTTTCATGATGTTATCTGATTGAATACTTATATTTCGTCAATGAATTTGTTTTGAATTATAAACGGTAAATATCATGATTATTATGGTAAAATTATAAGGATATAAAAGTAAATTAGCTTTGAAATACCTATCATTCCCTTGTGAACCAAACATATTTATAAATAAAATTGCTCCCCTCCCCCCTTTTATATTTTGAACCAAACACATATGTATTTAAAATCCCTCATCTTCCTTCTCTCCCCTTGATAAAAATCTTTCCCCTCAATTGAACCAAACATACCCTAAAAATGAGTGATTTGTTAATGACATTTTTTTGGGGTGATTATATAGGTGGTGGCGATTGATCAAACGAACTCAATAGTGCTCTCAACTTAATAGGAAGAAAAGATAATTATAATGTGTGTTGGGAACTATAGAATCAATGTGAAAAAAGTAATACATTTTCCAACTCATAATAGAAGTTATTAGTTGAAATTGTTATAGGGGGTTAATAGTAGGAGCATTGATATAAAGTTGAGGGACAAGCACCTTGTGAGAGACACACCACTTGTCCACCTAAAACCTTAAGGTGATAGGTGAGTGGGTTGTCCCACTTATATATGCTTAAGTCTCCATATTTCTATCCAATATGGGACTATTACTCACACTTGCTATATATTCCAACATAAATCAGATGCATCATAACCAAACTCAACATCACATAACCTATGATTAATCTTAGTTGCCTATATGTTAATGATGTATATTTGCATTAAAAGGACAAAGTACATCGCATAACGGAAGATAAAGAATTTGTGAAGTACATCATCAATTCATCATTTTACCATTTTGCATAGGGATGTCAACAAGTAGGGTATGTTTGGAGGATGCTTCCTCGCTCCCCGCCCCGCCCCCAAATTTATTCCTCATATCCATCCCCAATCTCTGTCATGGGGAAATATTTTTCTCCATCTCCATCCCCACGGATCCCTGCAGAGATCCACGATGGTCAAATTCTAAGAAAATATTTATATTTTTTTATCAAAACTATGACACTAATATTTTGTTATTTTTTGCTTTTTTAAAACTCATTTTGCATCTTTCATTTTTTAAAAATAAAAATATATCATGTATCAATAACAAAAAAAAGAAGCAAAAGCACATGTTGTTTCTAACATTTTTTTCTTAAAAAAAACAATAATTATTAACATAACTTGTTGCTACCATGCTTCCGCCAATTTACAACCACAGTGTGACTGTCATCCAACGCAAGTGGGTGATTATCTGTGGGTGTTGAAAATCCATATCTACTAATTTACTATTTGAACGAAAAACATGTATTAATGGAAGTAAAGTGAATTTGAAGAGTAATTACCAGAAAAGAAAAGGGGGAGACAATGTGTACATCTTATGTATTGGATGCACTTTTCTAGGATTGGATACTTAGATAGTGAAATAATAATATACAATAAACATAAAAAATTAAATGATCCACTAAAATGACTCTTCATTTTCTAATAAATTAATATTTTTTATGTAAAATTATATAATATATAAAACGTAAAAGTTAAATAATAAGTTCGGAATCGGGAAATCCACGGGGCGGAGGGTACTTTCCCATTCCCCGTCCCAAAGTGTCATCAGAGAAACTTTTGTCTCCATCTCCATCTCCGCGAAGGAAAAAATATCCAACTTTGGTGCTCCGAGAAGATAATATCCGCAAGGATCTACATTAACAGATGCAAATTGACATCCCTAATCTTGCAGATGAAATTCTACAAATTTGCAGTTAGATTCATGTTGTGACTTCTGATAAGAGATGTAGACATAAAATATCTATTAAACAAGACCTGGTTTATAGCTAAATTATCTGATTATAACACAATAAATATATTTTTCTAAATAGAGACTTCATTAGCTGATTTTCACATGTAAATAGATTTTCTAGATATAGAAGAACTCCCTTATTATTACATTCTTCCTTACGAGTCTCACATTAGGGTTTTCTCCTCGGTCTTTAGGGACAATTAATTAGAAAAATTAAAAATAATTTGGATATATTAGGCATGCATTATAGTGTAGCACAATATGAGTTTTCGATCTAAATTTTGCATTCAATTTGGATATATAATGAGAATTAGGAAACCAATGATTAACAGTACTTAGAATATAACAATGGATTAGACAAGATATAAATTATCAATTCAAAGCTCAGATTAAAGAGAAAACATATGTTGACGCTAAAGCTCAAGTACAATTACACAATATGTATCAAAACATTGAGATTCAAACTACAAGAAACCCTGAATTGAAATAGCGATCCCCAATTTTCTAACAACCAAATCCGTACAGAGTCCTTCCCTGTCTCTTGAGGGCGTAAACAATGTTCATCTCACTAACAATCTTACGACGATCATGCTCTGTGTATGTCACGGCGTCACGGATCACATTTTAAAGAAAGATCTTGAGAACACCGCGAGTTTCTTCATAAATTAGACCGCTGATACGCTTGACGCCACCACGTCTTGCGAGACAGCGAATAACAGGCTTAGTGATTCCCTGAATGTTATCTCTGAGAACCTTACGGTGTCGTTTCGCTCCTCCTTTTCCAAGACCCTTTCCTCATTTACCCCTTCCAGACATGGCTGCAATTTATTGAGATTTTGAGCATTGGATTTATAATGATCCATCTGAGTGGAGAACTTAAGGCTATGTTTGGATATGAAGAAAAAAAACGGAGCAGAATGGAGCGGAGCGGGATGGAATGGAGAGGAACGAAGCGGAGTGGAATAAAAATATCATTCCATTGTTTGGGTAAGTCATGATAGAATACATTTATTTTGCCATTCCACTCAAATTGGAGGGTACAAAAAAATGATGGAAAGTAATGGAATGGGATAAAATGCATTCCATCCAATACCGCTCCATTCCATCCTTTTCCAATCAATCCAAACAATGGAACATAACTTTATTCCATTCCATTCTGCTCCATTCCATCATATTCCATCAATCCAAACATACCCTAAGAGATGGAGCGTTGGATTTAAAGCGCTACATTTTGATTGGTGGAACCATTATTGTGCGGATTGATAAATATGAATTGAATTTTAGTGGGAAATGTGTGTGTGTGAGAAAACACAATATTTTAAGCTAGTTAGGGGGAAATTGGGAATTTGAAATGAACCCGCCAATATTTTCAGTGATTTTATAGGAAAGTATTGAAAGAACAATCACCTTGCTAGTTTCTTATCTTTGAAATTCTTGAGCCAATTACCAATTAAGCATGCCATGCTAAATCATAATTATTGTTTGGAATAATAATGCAATAGTTTATTATAGAAAGAAGCAAAGAATATCTCAATCTCAACGTGAAGAAAATTACATGATATACTTTAGAAGAGTGCATGAAGTATTTAAGGAGAGATTCAAGCAATTGGAATATATTTAAAATCTGAACTCTCACAAGATTCTAATCTCTTTAAATACTTAATAAATTTAATTGTTTTGAGATTAATGATAAACTTAATTAATTAAGAAAGGACTTAAGAAGAGATTACAAACCTGACTTTAATGGACTATTTAACTTAGGGTGAGCTTACAAACCACATACTCTGGTGTTAGACTGCGTTACTTAAGTTATAAGATTAAAATAGCATAGATAAAAAATTAAAGAAAGATTACAAACCTTATCTTAATAAACTATCAAACTTAGGAGGCTTACAAACCTCACCTTAATGGATTGTCTAACTTAGTGGGAGTTTACAAACCTTGGACTTTGATGTTAGACTGAGTTAATTAAATCATCAATCATTGCTCTTAAATACATTGTTATCATCAAAAGCTTTCAAGTGTCTGAATAAATCCTGTTCCAACAATCTCCCACAATTAAATCATTAATCTTTGCTCTTAAATACATGTTGGAATAAGATTTATTCAGACACTTGAAAGCTTTTGATGATAACAATGTATTTAAAGAGAATTGGGTTTTACTAATTGTTGTTCAAGTGTGCAGGATGAAAATACATAAACCTTTATATACATTAACATAATCACTTTGAAAAATCATTAAGAGATATGTAAAGATGTTATGAATATGAAGGACCACAACAAGGATTTCATACTCTTCAGAACTCAAACTCAAGTCTCTTAAATATTGTACAAAATCTTACTTGGAATTCTAAATACCAACAATATATGAAGACTATAATCATTTAAAGCAAGCAGACACTGTCATAAGGAATGACTCTGCAACTTTTGCAAAAGCTTCATCATCAATTGTAAAGTCTCTGATTCAAAGGACTATTGTCTATATCAAGTCAACAACTCTGAAAGTATTCATCCAGATTAGTTCTGATCAAGAATCTCGTAAATACACGTTTAAAACCTTTAAACTCAATACTCTGTAGTCTCATTCTAACCATGTTTTGAAGAAAAACTCTAACTTCTAATCAAGATTTAAATAATTCTATAAGAAAACACTTATTCAGGAAGTTAAGTATAATATATAACAATGACTCTATATTCAAGCTTCAATAAACGTCTACAAGAAATATCCAGTCAAAAGTCATCTCAATATATAGGTACTTTATGTCTAATCATGAAAGTAACATTGTTAGAATCTCGTATCTTCATTTGTTTTATAAACTTTACTCTACACATGGAAATACTAAAATTCTAACATCAGAACAATGTCAAGACATATATTAAAACATCTGATATGACATAATGAACAAATTTTTAAGTTATAATGCATACAGAAACGTAACTATAGAAAGATAAATAACACATAGAGTTGTTAACCCAACTTGGTGCAACAACACCTATATCTTGGGGCTACCAAGCCAGGAAGGAAGTCCACTATCAACAATATTAGTTCAAAGTTAAACTCTAACGTTTACAACTTCTCGCCTAATCCCTACCCAATGCAACTTCTACCTAGGTCCTCCTTAAATATGAGAAATCATCATCTCACTTCCAAAATCACCTCGGTGATATTTAACAGTCTCAATCCCAGTGATTGAAACAAATACAACTTAAAGATAAGATCATACTTTCATTAGAATATTTATCCCAGACTCTTGACTAAAAACAATACTTAAAGTTTCTTAAAAGCTTCCTCAAAGAACAATACTCAACTCATTACCTAAAGGATTCTGAGTGAGAATAATAACTTGACTAATAATTAAGTAACAAAAAGTCTTTACATAGTATCATACACCTACACAATACACAAGAGCCTCTCAAAGTCTAAGACTATTTTCATCCCCTAATTTTACAATTATTTAAAGACAAAAGTTGGCATTTAAGTTTAGGTATTCTCTTTAAATACACTTCTTCAATCCATGGGCTTCAAAATCTCCATCAGATATTTCTTGATGCACAAGTTGAGAATTGTATCTATTGTGTAGCAAAATCTCCTCGAATCTTGGAACACACGATACAAAGTTTCTTAAATTGTCTCAAGGCCCAATTTGCTAATCAATGAACATTTAGAGATATTATTTGTTCCAGATAAAATCTTCTCTACCTGCAAAATTAACTGAAACATATCCAAAATAAATATTTTAGAACCAAATTAGAAATGTCAAGATTTAGAAGTGTCTGCTATATCAGACCACGATGTCGTAACATCTTCTGTGACATCTAGAAGTAAAACTCATAATCGAGAAACTGATATGATAGTTGATAAAGATGCTTTAACATCTTACACGACATTAATATAGAATTTTGCTTAGCCAAAACTTAGTCAAACATAGAACTAACATGTAGCAACATTCGATATGTGCAAAAAGCGTTGAATGAGGATGATCCGGATGAAAACCAATGTCATTCACCACCAAAATAAGGCTATATTATTGAGGCAACTTCTTAACAAACAAACAACTCTCAATGATACCAATACTTAAAATTGTTTCACTTATTCCTACTTCAACAATACATGCATCAAAGTTGATAGAAAATAGGCATTGAAGCTTAACCTGTACTTGTGAAGACCCACTTGAACCCTCATTGAGTTTAGCAAGAAAACTCAGTTGAACTGGGTTTGTGTTTACTTTTGGGTTTTCCCTGACTAAAAAATATGGGGATGGATAGGGCATGAGAATACTAGTACCTCTCATGAGTCGCTCTCGAGCCCGTCCTGTTTATTTTATTATATACTTTTGATAATTTAGAATATTAAATATATGGTCAATGCTTTGTTATTTTGATTTGTACTTTATTATTTGAAATGTATGTACGGAAATTTTGAGGTTTTTTTTATTTTATCATTTGTAATGTAATTTTCTGTTGGGAAAAAATTAATATTTTTATTTTTAAAAAATTGATTCAACTACATAGATGGTGGCCAAACAAGGATACCATAACCCGTTTAGTAAAAGTTTGGGATTTGATTCTTCATCCTTGTCAGAGATCGGTGAGGAGAACGTGGATTGTTCAAGGACTCGGGTTTACGTATGGGGAGGTTAAAACTATCCAGTCTCGCCCTATTGCCATGCCTAATGTCAAAAACTTTGAGGAAATTATTCTGGACTAGACTAGGGCCAACTAAGGACGTTCTACTCACAAACGCACAAGTGAGCCTTCACTTTTGGACACTACAAAGGAGTATGGTCTTCTCCCTCGTCACAATCATTGATCAATTTAGACGGTTGCCTTCACTCTATATCAAACAAACCAATATATGCTATAACAGTCATACTATTGAAAATTCGATTTTAGTGACCGGAAAAAATATGTCTTTTAGCCACAATATTAGCCACCAAAATTTAATATTCATGAATAGATTTTTAGAGGTCACTAAATCGATCACTAGATAAAATTAGACACTAATTTAGCAACTAAAATCTATTAAGAATTTTCTGGTTGTTATTCCCAACTTTGAGGTAAAATTTATTAGGCGTCAAACAAATTCAGTTGCTCACTTGTTAGCTAGAGCAGCAAATTCTTAGACTAGACGTAGCATTATTGATTTGATTCTTCCTTGTATTGCGCAACAGTTATTGACTGAAATTATGGTCACTAAAAAAACAGGCACCACCGAAATTATGGTCGCTAGCATGTTTTGATTTTTTTTTCTTTATATTTTTTAACCTGTTTTATTATATTACTATTCCTCTCTCAACTTTTTTTAAGAATTCCCTTTTTATTTTTTATTTTTTATTTTGGTAAAAGTTTAACTTTTTATTGTCTTAACAAATAAAATATATATTAATATAAAAATTAGACAACTTTATATGTTAAATTTATATGAAAGTGAATTTTGTTTTCATTAAGAAATTTTTATATGCACATATTGAAATTGAATGATAAAATTAAATTAATTTTCATTATATCACAAATAAAAGATATATTAATATATTAGTATATCTTTAGTATATAAAAAAAAATGATATTAGTATTAAAGATTATACTATTTTCTATTTAAAATTTATATAAAAGTGGATTTTATTTTCATTAAGAAAGTTTTATTTGTGCATAATGAAATTGCACGATAAAGTTAAACTTATTTTATTGCATCACATAATTAAACCATAATTAATAATTTTTTAAATATTATTTAGAATTTTTTTTATTTTTTTTATGTATATATTTTTAAGAGTTATTACCATTTTACCCCTGTCATATAGGTCATTTCTAATTTATCCTTGTAAATAATTTCTTTCAAAAACAATCTTGTCAATTCAAAAACCAAACAATTTAATTCCTAAAATCAAAATCCGCAGGTTTTCTGCGAATTTTCTTTCGGATTTACCTGCGGATTTTGACTTTGGAGACTAAATTGTTAGTTTTTTAAAATGGCAAAGTTGTTTTTGAAAGAAATTTTTTAAACAACAAACGAAAAATGACCTATATGACAGGGGTAAAGAGGTAATAACCCTATTTTTAATTATGAAAAATAACAAGATATAAAGTGGTTTAGACCATGGTAAGGCCGCATTGATATTTGTAGAGGTCACATGTTTGATTCTTGTGTTCCACATTTTTAATATTTTCAAAAAAAGAATTTAAATTCGATCAATAAATTGTCGCAAAAACTTAGCGACTAATACATTTTTAACCGAAATGTAATAGTCGTTAAATCAATCGCAATTACAGTGATTAAGATAGAGAATAAGATGACGGAGGTTCAAGAAACCTATAAGATGGTTAAGAATAACCTTTCAAATGATCATAGAGAGTTGTAATCTAAACCCTTCACTAGAGAAGACATTCATGACGCGATTCTCAAAATGCATCTGTTTAAATCCCAAGGCCTTATGACACTGTTGCCATTTTCTACCAAAAGTATTGGCATGTTATATGTGAAAATGTTCAAAGTCTTGTTCCAGACATTCTCACAAAATCCACCTTTCTTTCTATGGGGTTTCCACAAAAGTTTGTTACATTATTTTGAGATGTACTAGTATCTCCTCACAGTCTTATCAGATTCTCATCAATGGCCAACCGAACAAAAAAATCTCCAAAAATAGATTTGAGACAAAGTGACCCTCTTTATCCCAATCTTTTTATGTGATGGTGTGCTTTCTGTGCTATTATACAAGTAAGATGAAACAATTTTCATGACGTCAAAATAGAAAGGAAGTTTTCTTCAATATCATATACTTTTTCTTTGCTTATCAAAGATTGCTCTTTGCAAGAGCAAATCTAAATGAAGCAAACTATATTCTCAAAGTTTTGTCGGTCAATAGTTAATTTAAAAAAAGTATGAGGTACCCTTTAGTTAAATTATGTTACATGAGGAAAAAGAAATGATTTGTAACAGGATCTAAATAAAGAACGTAATTTTCTACATTGCCATTTATGGAGCTTGAAGTAGCTAAAAGCTCGGTAGGAAATCTTTCTGTAGCACAGTACATCTTGATATAAGCACAGTTCAAAATTTACTCTCATAATAGAATATGTATGTAAAACTGTTTGGAATATCAATTCAGATTAAAATACAGATAATCACAAAATAGAAATTGATTGAAAAAGAGTAAAATTTCAAATTTATCAATTCATAACTCAGAGTAAAGCGAAAACAAATGTTGACGCTAAAGCAAGAGTACAATTACACAATACTTATCAACATTGAGATTCGAATTACGAGAAACCCTAATTTACTAAGGATCCCCAATTCTCTAACCGCCGAATCCGTAGAGGGTTCTCCCCTGTCTCTTGAGGGCGTAAACAACGTCCATCGCCGTAACAGTCTTACGGCGAGCATGCTCTGTGTAGGTCACGGCGTCACGGATCACGTTTTCAAGAAAGATCTTGAGAACACCGCGAGTTTCTTCATAAATTAGACCGCTGATACGTTTCACGCCACCACGTCTTGCGAGACGGCGAATAGCAGGCTTGGTGATTCCCTGAATGTTATCTCTGAGAACCTTACGGTGTCGTTTTGCTCCTCCCTTTCCAAGACCCTTTCCACCCTTGCCTCTTCCCGACATGACTGCAATTTCTTGAGTTTTTCTCTCTCTCTTTCTTTGCTATTGAGCGGAATATGAATGCGAGTAGAGAGTTCGGAGAATATATAGTGTACGACTGCGTATCTTTGAGCGTTGGATTCGTAACGATCCGCGTGAGTAGAAAACTTAAAAGATGGAGCGTTGGATTTAAAGTGCTTGATTTTGATTGGTGGAAACATTGTGGTGCGGATTGATAGATATAAATTGATTTTTGGTGGATACTGTCTATTAGAAAACACAATATTTTAAGCTTGTGATTTGTGAGATGAACGCACCAATATTTTCATAGTGATTTTGAATATTTGAATCAAAGTGTTTCCCGCTTGAGAATGGAGCCAAAGCGGAGCCACGTTTCAGTAATCAACTATAAAGTATTTATCAACTATCAACTATAAAGTATTTATTATTAGATTGATTAAACTGACTAAAATACTCTTGTCTAAAAAATAAATTACACTATATGTTGGATAAAATAGTAATTAACAAAACAATCTTATCATTTTTTTATTGACCAATAAAAATTAAAACATTTGTCAACTGTCAACTTCATCTCATTTGCAATGTTTTTCCTCTCTTTTTCCTTTATCAAAATTCAAAAAAAATCTTTAATTCTTTCCTTGGTCTTTTGGAAGGAGTAACATATATATGTTATTTTTTATATTTCTTCCACTTACATGATTCTAATGTACTTTTATGTTAAGAACTCAAATACTCTATTACTTTATTATATATTTATAGTTAAATAACTATTATTATTAAATTATAAAGAATTTGTTTAATTATGTCATTTTCGAATGATTTTTTTATGTGTTGGGACCTTTTTTTTCCACTATAAAGAGATGTAAATAATTTTAAATATTAAGGAATTAAAGAATTATTATCACTTTCACCAATAAATTATTATCACTTTAAATTAAAATAAATATAAAAGTTGTCGAATGCCTCATTGCAAAATTCAAGACCATTGTCTGTTCTCAACCTCTTGACCTTTCTGCCAGTTTAGTTTTCGACCAGAGTCTTCCAACCTTTGAAATTCTCCAAAGTCTCATCCTCAGTCTTCTGAATGAATACCCATAACTTTCTGGAATAGTCATCTATTATGGATAGAAAATACCTTGCTCCTGAATGTGATGGACACCTTGCGAGCCCCAAGATCGACATGAATGTAATTAAGGGATCCATGTGTTCTTTGTTTGCCTTTGTTGAACTTCACTGCAAGATTTTCCAAGTACAGGGGTTCACAAAACTTGACTTTTCGACTTTGTCTCCACCAAGCAAACTTTGTTTCCCAATTCGACCGGACCCTTTCAACGACATGGCCTAATCTCATGTGCACGATTTACATCTTCGACAAAGGTTTCGTGGATGCAACATTTGTCGAACCACTTACAACCAAGGGTATACAAGCCTTGTTTCTTCACCTCTCAAGACATCCTTCGACCCCTTCATGACTCTTAGGATACTTTTCTCTCCTTGAAAAACATATCCTTTCTTATCGAATTCACCAAGAGAAATCAAAATTCTCTTCAAATCGGTACATACGACTTGATCAATAACCTTATTGACTCATCATGGAGTTTGAATCTCACATATCCCACACCTGCAATCTTGCAAGCTTTGTTGTTTCCCAGCAATACAGATCCACCATCTTGATCACATAATTCCTCGAACAAGTCTTTGTTTGGAGTCATGTGCCAAGTGCACCCATAATCCATAATCCATTCCTTCGACGAGTTGCTGCTCGAAACCACAAGAACATCAGATGAGTCGAAATCATCTTGAACAATAGCTGCATCGCCATTATCCTTTCCTCCATGATTTTTTAGGCGTTCAGGGCACGCTTTTCTTATGTGACCCTCCTTCTTACAATGATAGCACCGAATACCAGATGCTTCACCATTGTAAAACTTCTGCTGACTCTTACCTTTCTTCTTCTCGAATTTATTATCCTTTCGCAAGAATTCTCCTTTAACGGCTAAACCTTCACCAACCGTCGAAGGTTTATGCTCCTTTCGTTCATTCAAGTCCTTCGAATACAAGGCTGATTGAACCTCTTCAAAGGTCAGGGACTCCTTTCCATACAAGAGAGTTTCTTTGAAGTGGGCATGTGATCTGGGCAAGGCGCACAACAGTAACAGTGCTTGATCTTCATCATCGATCTTCACATCAATATTTTCAAGATCAAGAATCAGCTTGTTGAACATATCCAACTACTCAGCCAACACTTTGTCTTCAATCATCTTGAATGAATACAAAGCTTGCTTCAGGTAGAGTCGATTCACCAACGATTTGGTCATGTACAAACTTTCAAGTTTCACCCATAACCCTGCCGCCGTCGTCTCTTTTGATACCTGTCGAAGAACCTTATCACCAAGGCTCAACAAAATTGCGTCGTGGGCATTCTCTATCATTGTCGTCTTCTCGACTGCTGTTAAAGCTTCGTTCATGGCTGATTCTCCCTTCAACGCTTCCAAACAACCCTGCTAAACCAGTAGGGCTTTCATCTTCAAGCGCCACAGACCGAAATCGTTCACTCCGGTGAACTTTTCAATCTCATATTTTGTCGAAGGCATCTTATCCACGCTCACCGCACCAATTTGTTGTGAATTAGATGCCTTGGAAACAAAATATAAACTTGTTGCTCAATGTAAGGAAAAAAAGAATGAAGAACACGATGAACACAAGGATTGGTTATTAACTGTTATTCTTTCATTTATCTTCAAAACAAGATTACAAGTATACAAGAATAACAAATAACCCTCTCACCCTAAATTAGGATTTGCAGTAATGCAATGATGAGAGACTAGTATGCTATTTATAATAAACCTAACATACTAAACTAATGGACTTTTATCACAAATACCCATTACAAGCTAACTTAGGGTACAAGCTAAATTAACCAATTGGACATAACAAACAGGCCCAATTCGATGCTAACAATCCTAGCATCCTTCGACACAATAGAGTTCGATCCAATATCTCACAGTTTTATCGATGGAAACTTTGTTTCGATAAAAGAATAATATTGTGCTCTACTGTTACAATACAACGACTTTGAATTTACTTTCGATCCCTTTGAGGCATTTCATCGAACAGTTCATGTTCACTTATAAAATAAGATAAGCAAAAAGAGGAATTCATTGAGAAAATGCAAATGACCTTTCCATTCACATTCAACGAAATCTAAAATCTAAATTCATGATGAGAAAGTTGAATAGAGAAGAGAAATAAGGTGATTTGGGTGGAGGAAGAGATGGGAAAAGGAGAAAGAAGACTCTTTTTCTTTCTTTTTTTATTATTGTTTTTCAATTATTTAACGGGGATTTCATAATCTGTCTGGTTTTTTTAGTGTTGACTTTCACTGACGTGGTGTGCCACATCAGCTTCCGTTAGATCAAATAGACGACAGAGATTAAAATTGAGAACGTAAAATTTTAGGAGGATCATGTTCAAAGGAAAATTTTAGAAGGATTAAAAGTGAAAGTTGACATATTTATAGGAACCTCAAACATATTTAATAATTTATTAATTAATATATTTAATCTATTTATAAATCATGTGTTTATAGATAAATTTAGTGCTTAGAAATCTTGACCGTATAAGGCCTCGTTTCATAATAGAGTAATGTATTTCGGTTTGTCATTGTGCAACTTCTTCCTCCTTAAATTTAAAGTTTGAAAAGTAATAATCTACTAACAATATAATAAATCTAATGCCTCTGCTAATTACATTCTAATCATGATCAATTCATCTAATTAACCAAAATTTAAGGGTTAAACAGTCATTTTGAATTTCTTAATTAAATAAAGAAAAAATAAATAAATTCTAAATCCTGGAATGTCGTTAAACAATTAATACAACCATTATAATTACTCATAAAATACAAAATCAAAAAACTTCAATGCACCAAGTCCTAAAAATTGGTCATGATAACCCTATATTGGAATAACGTGAAAAACGATTATCTTTTAATTTCAATGTTCCTTGGTGGCGGCGGCTATGCGATACATTTCGAATACAAAAACCTCTTTTGAGGGTTCCATGTTAGCATAGACTCCTTATTCAATGTCGCGACTTTATTCCTTTGGCCTCTATAATTACAATCCATTATATTCCCTTTCTATGTCAACTTTTGTAGCTTTCACAGGTTTTTACCATTGTCTTCTTCATCAACATTCGAAGCGGATAATAGGTTTTTTTGCAGGTAAATGTGTGATACGGTGAACTGACTTTTTTAGTGTTTGTATCGCAAATGTGCGGATAGCAAGAGTCGCCACCGACTTTTATTTTTATCCAATTAAGGGAAGGTAAAAGTACAGAAAAAGACCTTCGTTAGATTCTGAGTTCGGGAGAATGGTTATGAAAAGGGAAGGTATTAGCACCCCTTTCCATCCGTAGTTATCTACGGGCTCTTAGTTGCTCTAGATCATCTTTTAAAATTGCTTTCTGTGTGTTTGACAAAAATGTTTTGAAAAGGCATTTCGCTTTGACTTTGTAATGACTTATGTAGGAGTGTATACAAAGTGTTCGGAAATGTTTCATTTTGAAAAGAGTTTGAACTTTGAAAAAAGTGTGAGGTGTGAAAAGCATTAGGTTTAGAGCAAGCAACTAAAAGACTTATTTACCCACTCATAATTGATCGTTTTCGTACTTCTATGTTCCTTTAGAATGGCGCTAGCCGTACCATTAGTTAATAGGTAGCTCCATTCGTTGGATGTAAGCGGGACATTCGAAGGGACATTGGATGGTCATAGAAGGCAACTTGTAGGAAGTATCCTAGCACATTCGAAGGGACTATCATCATTTTTCGTAGGCGACAATCGAGGTCAAGATCATGTATTCGAAGCGACATCGTGGGTCTTATGATCTTTGTATCGAAGGGACTATGATGATTTGTTTGGAAGGCAGCGGTGCTAGAATACCTCTACGTTCGAGGACATGACCAATTTGAATTCAAAGGCAACGAGAGAGAATTACCCTAAGGGGTGCGTGTGTGAAAAAAGTGTGTCAAATTCAGATATATTATCTTGGAAGTTAGTGGGCTAGGTTCATTATTATCTTGCCATACACGCCTAGTTACTAGCAATTAATAGGGTGAGAAAGTAAAATGCGGAATGTAAAGATGCGGAAAGGTAAATCCTACGCTATTACAAGGCTTTGAGATACATAATTTAAAATGCGGAAAATAAAAGACCTAATTTTAAACTATTACATCCCATATCTGTTACATTATTGAAAAATAAACTGAAAAAAAAAAGCGGAATAATAACGTGAAGCGATGAGAAATTGGAAAATATGAAATCGAAATAAGAGAAAATGTTAGAAAAAATGCAAAATTTTATATGAGAAAATTACTACATGCTGGAAATAATATAAATATGCTAAGATAATTTTTGGGATTTTTTGGATGCAATTTAATAATTTAAAATGAATTAAAAGTGATTTAAATGCAAAATTATAAATAAAAATAAATATGCATGCAAAAATGTATTTTTTGATTTATTAAATTAAATAAAGATTTTATGAAAGTAATATAAAAAGAAAATTAATTTTTGATGAGTTTTTAATGCAGAAATAAAAAAATGAAATTAATTAAAATAACATGTAAATATTAAAATAAAAGGAAAATAGGAAAATATTGAAAATTTGAAAGTTTGTGAAAAGAAAAAAGAGAATGGTCCCTGGCTGGTTCGAACCCATGACCCTTGAGGGCATCTGGAAACAGTGAGAGCCTTTACCGCTACGCCATGTGTGCATTTGTGTTTGAAATCCGGATCGAGTAAAACAAAGGCAGTGTCGTCACAGCTTCTCTCAACAAAGCTTCATCGTCCCGATTCAAATTTTCAAAGCTAGCGTCATTATTCGACGCTATGTCCAGCTAATTCAAAAATCAAGCAAACATAATATAAATAAGTTCTAAGGGCATGGTTCGATTCGGGACATCATTAGAACACGATGGTATAGGTCTCATGGTCCAATTTTTCCATTTAAACAAAGCCCTAATTCGAACTCGAAACCCTAGCTATGGTATATCACGATTCAGGCCATGGAAACACGATTGGCTTACCGGATCGCTTGCAAACTTGATTCTAAACATGAACAAACAATCAAAACAGGTTAATAATGCATGAATGATGAAAATCGATTTTGAAAGAAACTTGACAAACCGAAATCGTATTTGATGAATTCTTGATGGTTTTGAATGATGTAAGAGTCTGGATCGACTCTAAAGACCTCAAGGAATGCAATGGAATCCTCAAAACGATTGAAAAAATTGGAAGTATGATTGACACTTGCTTGTTTGCCACGGTTTTTTTGCTTTTAGGTTAGGGTTCTTAGAGCCATCTTTCCCTTCTCTTTCGTGTGGTATGCATCATGTATAAGTACTGGAAGGATTTGGCATTGTTTTTGGTAAGAATCAATCACCATTCAATGTGAATCAATTTTGATTTTTTGCACAAAATCAAACTTTCAAAATTTGATTAATTCTCAATCCAATCTTGCCATTTTGATCAATTTTCGAAAATTGCTGGCATTTGTGAGTTACTTGAGTCTCAAGGAAAGAATAAAATCAATCTTGCAATTAATTTTTAATTTTATACTTTATTTTAAAATTTAATTTGTATTTAAATGAATAAATTCCAAATTAAATAGAAAAATAAAATAAAAATTCATGGAATTGGGCTTGGATATTCCTAATTGTATGAGGAATAAGTTTGGATGAAGAAAAAGCAAGCCCATTTACAAGAAATTTGATTTTTAGAAGCATCTCTCTTTGTGCACTTCTTCAAAATTGCCCAACTTGTGAATGGTGTATCTTGCTCAATTTTCCATATTTTTGAGTGTTCTTGGACTTTTTGGAAAGCTCTAAGAGTCCTCTAACCAACCTTTTTGGTCTCATCTCAATTGGAGTTTCCATGCTCAATATATCTTCAAAACAAAAAGTTGACCTTTTGTTGATTTTGAAAATGACCTGTAATGTTTTGAGCTATACCTCTCAAATGAAGCATTTTTTGGACATTCTTGTGAGACATGAAGTTGTGGAGAATTGAATTTCCTTCAAAACAAGAGGTGGTGGAAAAATTTCTAAGAAAGTATGAGAAAGTTATGATCAGTCAAAGTTCAGTTGACTTTTCACTTAGAAACCCTAATTTAGAAAGTTTGACTTTTGAGCAAATCTTGAGTTTTCTTGATGAATCATGATCAACCCTTGTTCAAATGATGAATGTAACTTCAAAATGAGAATGTTGACCAAAAATTATGAAGTTTGACTGTATGTTGACCACAATTGACTTTTGTCAATCAACCGATTTTCAACCATCCGAGCAATTATCGAGGAAATTTGACTTGTGAGGCTTGAAACTTGTCATGGAGAATCTTTGAAACATATGAGGAGGCATGAAGACCATTGGAGATTTTGGAAGTCCATCGACTGAGGATACCAAACCCTAGTTTGGGTTGATTGTCTAGAGAGAGTTTGTCGATCAACTCTTGGGGTATGTTGCCTATTCAATCTTCTTGTCTTTGGAGGGTTAGATTGACACGCTTGTCTTTCGTGACCTGGAGGTAGAAGATGATTGAACACTAGTACACGAAAATTTGCACTGTTGGTGATGATGCGGGAATGGGCTTCTGATGCCATTTGGAGAAACTGGATACTTATGGGGGATGAGTGCGCTACACTCGAGGTTGTTGATAGGAGGCCCGGAGATGGGTGAAGATGTCATCTGGAAAGATCGATCTTGGGGAGTGAGCGTGCTAGGCTCAGAAGCGTTGGAAGGAGCATGGAGATGGGCTTAAGATGCCATCCGGAGGGAGTCGTCACGTTAGACTTCGTGTCCATTTTTGGAATGAAGTTACTTGGTTTGCATTGATTTTTAACCATATATGCAGCATTAAAGTGAAGCAAGCTTTGTTAAGTAGTCGGAGATGGGCTTAAGATGCCATCCAAAGTCGCCGGACTGTAGTCGTATTGAAAATCAAGAATCGAATAAATCTTCGTCTGATTACTAGGAGGTTGTAGTTGGCCAAATGTGGATAGCTTCCTTTGTGGTGTTGATTCATTTTATCGAGAGGATGACCGAGGCGGTCTTTCGGATAGTTTTCCGTCGATTCGGGCTTAATCTTGGACCGTCGTCGGAGGACAACAAAGGCGGTCTTCGGATAGTTTTCCGTCGATTCGGGCTTAATCTGGACCGATCGTCGGAGGACAACCAAGGCGGTCTTCGAGATAGTTTTCCGTTGATTCGGGCTTAATCCTGGACCGTCGGAGGACAACCAAGGGTGGTCTTTCGGATAGTTTTCCGTCGATTCGGGCTTAATCCTGGACCTGCATCGGTGACTTTTACCTATTTTGGAAAAAACAAGAGAAACTTTGATAGAATATTCGTTAGTCTTATGCAAAGTATGATGCATGACAGTGTATATGAATGACGTATGCATGAATTATGGCTTTATGAGAAATGTATGAATGATAGCTGTTGTGGTATTTCAAAACATATCCATCTTGAAGAATATCGGATGTTTGAGGATTTCGACTCTGGGGAATTGAGTAGGTGAGATCCATGCTTTTGAAGGAGAAGAAAGATACCCTGGATTCCTCCGATGCACTATCTGACCAAGTCTCGGGCCTAGATATTGTTGAGGAAGGTAGAGATTTGAGAGGCTCGTTGTCGGAGATCTCATATTTGGACCCTGCTGAAGAGAATCTGGGAGGCGATCCGTTGGGGACCTTGTATGTAGATCCTTGAGGAAATTTACTCTGGGGATTCAGTGTAGATCTCATTGGAGAATCGATGGTTGTTGAGAGAAGAGTGCCCCGTGTGATGGGGATGAGGGAATGGAGAGATACCACCGGGGATAAAACACCGGGGTGAAGTGTTCTTGCTTAGAAGGCGTGTTGTGAGTAACACCTTTGTAGGGATCATGCTCTGTGGGGAAATGCATTGGTGACTTTCGTCGTCATCTCAATTCCTAGAGCCTGTAGTAACCACTTTTGTATGTTCACTTTTCGCATGTTTGTGAAGAGATTCTTATTGTCAAATGCATATAATCATTCAAAGCAAGCGTTGGACTTAAACGACAATAGTGAAATATGTAAAGAGAAAGAATTTGTATTCATTTGGAATGTGGCGTATGGCCAAGTAGTTTGTACACAAGAAAGGTAAAAAGCTATGCGGAAACAATCTCGTTAAGTTCCAACTATGCTAGTACTCATATATTTCAACTATCTCATCTCCTTGTCGGTAGAAAGTGAGTGAATTGATCTTCGCCATTTGAATCTTGAATCTTGATAGTAGTCTGGAAGCGGTGATGGCGAGACATAGTAAATGCGCTTAAGTCCCTAACTTTTGCCTAGACGCCCTTTCGGGTTTCATCCACGGGATACCCTTTTTGCCCAAGCCTTTTCGGTTTTCGACTTGGGTGTACATGTTTTGTATATATCCTTAACTTTTGCCGAACCTTTTTGGTTCGCAGATATATTTTGCCTAGGCATCGACCTAGCGGGTCTCTTTATCGTAGTATTTTTGACTATGTCTGCGTTCACGGTGTGGGAAGTCTTCACCATCCATAGCGCTAAGTATCATAGCTCCGTCGGTCTTGTCTTGACAAATGGTCCCTCGTGGGGAGTCCATTTGCCCATCACCAAAATGATGCGCTTGACTACTAGATCACCGACTTGGTAGACTCGGTGCTTGACCTTCTTGTTAAATGCTCGATCATTCACTCGTAAATCTATCCATGGCGGATGGACGCGAGTCGTTTCTCATCAATCAAATTAATCTGGTCAAGGCGACGATCGTCTTCACCTAACTCTGCGTCTTGGAGGACTACGGTTGAGGTATCCAACCTCCTGGGTAACGGCTTCCCGTATACAAGAGAGAAGTGTTGATGTTTGTTGAAGTGCGATAACCATGAAGAGCAAATGGTAACATCTCATGCCAATCTTTGTAAGTCATCATCTTACGATGATTTTCTTAATGTTCTTGTTGGCGGCTTCCTGCGCCATTCATCTTAGGCCGATATGGAGAAGAATTGTGATGCTTGATCTTGAAGCTGCGTGCGAGTTCGGTGATCATCTTATTGTTGAGATTGGAACCGTTATACGTGATAATCCTTTCGAGTGCCATACCGAAGATAAGATTATGCTTGCGAATCGAGCCACAACATTCTTGGTAGATGCATACGGTGCCTCTACCCACTTGGTGAAATAATCTATTGCCACAAGGATGAAGCGATGTCCATTGGAAGCCGTGGGCTTAATTTCTCAATCATGTCAATGCCCACATTGCAAAGGCCAAGGAGAAGTTAAAACATTCGAGGTGGAGGTACATGTACTTTATCGGCATAATCGGCATTTGTGACAAGATCGAGCGTAGCGGTGACAATCGACTTCCATGGTAGACCAATAGTAACTTTGTTCTCAAAATCTTCTTAGCCATGGTGTGTCCACTGGAGTGGGTACCAAATTAGCCTTCGTGTAACTCTTCCATGATACGCATTCTTTGTTTCGATCTACGGTAGTAAGCACGGATCGTGGTTGCGCTTGTATAAAATGCCGTTCTTTGAGAAAGAATTTGGAGCGAATCTTCTCATGAACTTCTTATCATTAACGGATGCCCTGGGATATTCACGAGTCTCGAGATACCTCTTCGTCATAGTACCAAGGTTTCTCTTACGTATCAAGCTCATAACAATCTTGGTTCGTCGAACTTCTCAATGATGATCGGGGAGCCTCGTTGTCCCATCGACCTTGAACATAGATGACATAGTAGCTAATCGTCGCCGATTCTCTTCTCGTGGAATGTGATTGAAAGTGATTTCTTGAGTAGGGAATCAAACTCAAAACATGCTCGATACGGAATGAGATTCGGATGCTTCGTATCCCACTCGCCTTTTATCGTGATCACTAAAAGTGAGTCTCCATACACTCGTAAGAACTTGATTCTTAAGTCAATAGCGACTTTAAGACCCATGATGCACGCCGTACTCGGCCATGTTGTTCGTGCAACTGAAACATAATCTGGCGGTGAAAGGAGTATGTCCGCCTGCAGGGGATGTAATGATGGCGCCAATGCCATTGCCAAGTGCGTTTGAGGCTCCATCGAAGACCATAGTCCATCGGGATCCTTGTTCGGGTCCTTAAATGCGGGCACGGTTCTTCATCTGTAACTAGTAAAACATCTTCATCAAATTGAACTGCATAGGCGATAGTCATCTACGGCTTGATGAGCCAAAATGATCGGCTATCACACTTCCTTTGATCGCTTTTTGAGAAGTGTACTGGATGTCATATTCGGTCAAGATCATTTGCCATCTTGCTATTCTTCCGGAGAGAGTTGGTTTCTCAAATATGTATTTTATCGGATCCATCTTGGAAATCAACAAGGTAGTGTGAGTCAACATATCTTGTCTTAGCCGTGACAGAAAAGCGTTGCAAGTTTTCTCGAGCTGCGAGTATCTTGTTTCGGTAAACTTTTGCTAAGGTAGTATATTGCATGCTCTTTCGACAGACTCGTCATGTTGCCAACACACACCCCATTGAGTTCTCTAACACTTAAGTACATGATAAGAGGTCTTCCTTGGTGGGAGGCATCGGGATAGGAGGATTACATAGGTACTCCTTGATTTTGTCAAAAGCGATCGGCAATCGTCGTTCCATTCCACTACTTGATCTTTCTTAAGTAACTTGAAGATTGGTTCACAAGTAGCGATTAAATGTGCAATGAATCGCAATGTAGTTCAATCGGCCCGAAACCTCGACTTCTTTCTGGGTGCGGCATCTCTTGGATGGCTTTAACCTTGGCGGGGTCAACCTCAATACCTTTACCCGACAACAAACCCTAGGAGTTTTCGGATCGACCCCAAAGGTGCACTTGTTAGGATTAAGTCTCAACAGCTTCTTCAACCTATCAAACAATTTCGAGATGATCAAGATGTTCTTCTTGATCGTGATCGAGCTATCATGTCGTCGGCGTAGACCTCTATCTCGTGATGAATCATGTCATGAAATAATGTTACCATATGGCGATAAGTGGCGCTGCATTCTTCGATCCGAATGGCATAACCTTGTAGCGAAAGTGCCTTGTGTAACAAAAGTAGTCTTCTCCATGTCTTGAGAGCCATTTTGATCGATTATGTAGGAGAAACCATCCATGAAGGAGAAAACCTTATCTTGGCGGTGTTGTCAACGAACATCAATGTGAGGGCGGAAAATCGTCTTCGGACTCGCTTTGTTCGGATCTCGTAATCCACACACATTCGTACTTTTACCATCCTTTACGGGTACCACATTTGCAACCCACTGCGGATAAGAAGTATGACTAAGAAACCGGTGTTGCGCTTCATAACCGGCTTTGATTTTCTCGACATCTCGGGGCGCATCAACCATACATTTCAGGGAGAAAACCTTCTTTTGTCGGCAATCGGTGTACCACAATATCAATGTCTAAACCGGGCATGTCTTCGTATGACCAAGCAAAAACCTCAATGTAGTCTCGTAGCATCCGAATCAACCTTTCTTTAAACTGTACTCAAGACCCGCTCCTATCTTGATCTCTTTTACATCTTCGTCGTACCCAAATTCACAACCTCAACTTGCTCTTCGTGTGGTCATATAACTCGCTCTTCTTCTGTGATCGGCAAGTTCTCACGGCACTTCACAATCTTCCTCACTTTCGTCTTCGCCTTGGTAGATCGGATTATCGAAGTCATATTTAGCACTAGCATAGTTGTTATTAACGAGATTGAGTGATTTGCGTGTATCACGTGGGTGTGTGTAAGAAACACATAGCTTTTTGAAGGCGTGATAAAGTAAAGAAAGCGAACAACAATTGAATGCAAAGTCCACGAATTTATTGAATGAAAATACGCAAACAAGAGATAATAACCTCATAAGCGAGCCATGATGCCGGGTAAGGCACTAGGCTTTCAAAGTTTATTGTTCAAAACATAAAGAAATCTGAAAAGCAAAACAAAACAAGAGCAATTACTCGACTAAAGGAGATTGGTATGGCGTCTTTAGTCTTCCAATTCTTGAGCCCACGATGCAGGTTGGGAAGATCCACTTGCGATGTCGAAGTTGTTGTCGTCGTCTTCTATAACATGGATTCCACTGGCGATGCGGAAAGGAAGTTGGCGGCACGTTCGCGTATCATCTTCGACCCTTGATGGTGAAGCCTAAACCAGTCTTGTCAAATTTGAAGGAAAGATCAGGGAGTTGTCCCCAAATAGCACTACCTCCTTGTTCAGCGGTGGCTTGAGCATCTTTCGGAAGCCATCCTAAGCGGAACTTTAGCAACTTTAGGAGTGCGGAGAGTCAGGCATGACTCGGGGATTGTTTCAAAAGCTTGACGGAGTCTCAAAGAATTCACCTTCCATCTCAAGGTATCGGAATGATGTAGATGTGACCATGTACTCTTCTTCACCACACTTGTAACAACCTTCCCTTTCACGGGTACTTTAGCCGATGCAAGGTAGAATATGATGTCATACCCAAAATTTGCCCTCCATCTTCTCAAAATATTTCATACATCTATACTCGAGGATTCCTCGAGAGTTGATCGGACAAACTCTCTCCTAGACAATCAACCCAAACTAGGGTTTGGTATCTCTCAAGTCAAGATGGATTTCCAACATCTCCAATGGCCTTCATACTTCCTCATATGCTTCAAAGATTCTCCATGTCAAGTTTCAAAGCCTCACAAGTCAAGTTTCCTCGACAATTGTTCGGATGGTTGAAAATCGGTGTATTGGACAAAAGTCAACTATGGTCAACATACTGTCAAAACTTCGATTTTTGGTCAACATCCTCATTTTGAAGTTACATTCATCATTTGATCAAGGGTTGATCATGATTCATCAAGAAAACTCAAGATTTGCCCAAAGTCAAACTTTCTAAATTAGGGTTTCTAGATGAAAAGTCAATGAACTTTGGTGATCATAACTTTCTCATACTTTCTCGAGAATTTTTCCACCACCTCTTGTTTTGAAGGAAATTCAATTCTCTACAACTTCATGTCTCACAAGAATGTCCAAAAATGCTTCATTTGAGAGGTATAGCTCAAAACATTCTGATCATTTTCAAAGTCAACAAAAGTCAACTTTTTGTTTTGAAGATATTTTGAGCATGGTAACTCCAATTGAGATGAGACCAAAGACATTATTTATAGGACTCTTAGAGCTTTCCAAAAAGTCCAAGAACTCTCAAAAATGTGGAAAAATGAGCAAGATACACTATTCGAAGTTGGGCGATTTTGAATGATTGCACAAAAGGACATTTGGTCAAAATGCAAAATTTTCCAAATGGGCCTATAATCTTTTGATCCAAACTTGTTCATGACAATATTCTTGACCCATAAATGCTTGGCATTGGTGATTTTCTATTTTCATGATTTATATTTGAATTTTATAACATTTAATTCAAAAATAAATTATGTAAAATATAATCAAGTTTCTTTCAAATAAGTTGGATTTATATCTTTCTTAATGACCAAGAAAGCCCACCACTCTTGCCAAATCGTGATAGCTTGCATATGGAAAGAAAAAAATCAAGTTTTTAAAGAAATTTGATTTTATTTATTGGAAAATATTTGCACATTGATGAATGGATCTTTTTTTGCTTGCTTTTGCCATCCAATTTTCTCCTATAAATATCAAGCAATACACACAAGACAAAGGACGAACCCTAATCCTTAAAGCTACCCAAACTCTTGCAAAATTTCTCAAGAATCCAAAAATTCGAATTTTTGTTTTCAGCAAGCTTGACCTCTTGACCATCCAAACGTGCTCAGGGGGTAAGTATGAGTAAGAATACATCATTGGTATTGATTAAAACAAGCCAAATCGTGCCATACACATTCATACATATTTGAATTTTTCTTGAAATTGCATTTTATTATTCTGCGTGCTTTAATCGTTTCTAATGGTTTGAATGTGTTCATGAGGTTCTACTTGACCGATCTGGGCCATCATTCTTGAGCTTGAGCGTCCAAAATTCATGATGCCATGTTTAGGGTTTGAGCTGATGACCTTGCAGGCATTTAGAGGAACTTTTAGGAAAAGCGGAGACCACCATTGAACTCATGAGACCCGATTTAGGGGTAGCTTTAATCCCTTTCGAATTTGTGTATTTTGCGGGATCGGAGAATCAGACTCGGAGCCTAGCTCGTCGTGACTTCGTATTGACCGCGAGCTGCATGCGTGGCGAAACGTTCGATTCGTCCATTTAAAATAAGCTGGGGCCCTGGCTCGGTTTGAATTCAAAGTTTTCTTGGCGTCATCACTTATGTTGATTTGTTTCGACTTTTCAAACACGGATGCACACATGGCGTGGCGGTGATATTGGTTTTAAGGTTTGAAAGGGATGTCTCCAGTTCGATTCCTGGTTCAGACAATCCCTTTTTCACTTTACAAACTCTAACTATTTTTCATATTTTTCTATTTTCCAATTTATTTTAATATTTCCATTCAATTTTAATTGTTTTCATAATTTTATTTCTGCATTTAAAAATCATCAAAAACATTTTTTCTTTTTGCATTAATTTCATAAAACCTTTATTTAATTTATAAAACTAAAAAATATAATTTTGCATGCATATTTATTTTTATTCATATTTTTGCATTTAAATCACATTTAATTGCATTTTAATTATTAAATCTTTTCCAAAAAATCCAAAAAAAATATTTTAGCATATTTATATTATTTCCACCATGTATTAATTTTTCCATATCAAAATTTGCATTTTTCTAACATTTTTTCTCTTGTTCGATTCATATTGCATTTTCCGATTTCTTCCTTTTGTATAGGTTGATCCGATTCAGACGATTTTCTCTTTATCATTTTATCATTCTATTTTTTCCAATAATGTAATTGCATATGGGATGTAATAGTTTAATTTAGGATTTTACTTTCTGCACCCCTAATTATGTATCTGCCCCAAAGCCATGTAATAGCGTAGGTTTATCTTTCCGCACCTTTACATTTCCGCACTTTACATTCCGCATTTTACTTTCCGCACCCTTATCAACTGTTAGTAACTAGGCGTGTATGGAAAGATAATAATTGGACATAGCTCACACTAATCTTCAAGATAAAATATCTGAATTTGACACACTCTTTTCACACATGCACCCCTTAGGGTAATTCTCTCTCGATGCCTTTCGATTCAAATGGTCATGTCCCTCGAACGTAGAGGTATTCTAGCACCGTTGCCTTTCAAACAAATCATCATAGTCCCTTCGATACAAAGATCATAGACCCACGACGTCGCCTCCGAATACATGATCTTGACCCTCGATTGTCGCCTACGAAAAATGATGATAGTCCCTTCGAATGTGCTAGGATATTTCCTACAAGTTGCTTTCTATGACCATCCAACGTCCCTTCGAATGTCCCGTCTACATCCAACGAATGGAGCTACCTACTAACTAATGGTATGGCTAGCGCTATTCTAAAGGAATGTAGAAGTACAACAAAACGACCAATTCTGAGTGGGTAAATAAGTCTCTTAGTTGCTTGCTCTGTCAAATGCTTTTCGCACCTCACACATTTTTTTCAAAGTTCAAATATTTTTCAAAACTAAACATTTCCGAACACTTTGTATACACTCCTACATGAGTCATTACAAAGTCAAAGCGAAATGCCTTTTCAAAACATTTTTGTCAAACACACAGAAAGCAATTTTAAAAAGTGATCTAGAGCAACTAAGAGCCCGTAGATAAACTGCGGATGGAAAGGGGTGTTAATACCTTCCCTTTTCATAACCATTCTCCCGAACTCAGAATCTAACGAAGGTCTTTTTCAGTTACTTTTACCTTCCCTTAATTGGATAAAAATAAAAGTCGGTGGCGACTCTTGCTATCCGCATTTGGATACAAAATCCTACAAAGTCGGTTCACCGTATCACGAAGCTGGCGACTCTCTTTGGGACCACCAAAGAGAGAATTGCCTTAGGGATTTCTAGATAACCTTTAATGCTTTCTGTTTGACTTGCTTGCTTTATCTTTAAGGGTTGCTAGGGTATTATATTTGTGGGGGATCCTACACCCGGATCCGGGTTTCCTTTTAGGTAAGTAGCATTAGATCATCGCGACCGTTAGGCGTATAACTACGGTCAACATGATGGCTACGTTAGCGTGACACTTTGGTTGCCCGATACTCTTCATTCCCAAGTTGAAGAAAGTATTTGGCTTCTGCGTGGTGTCATCAGCGCTAACTAAACTTTTAGAACCTTAATTGACCCATCTTGGCCATTAGAAGGTAGTGAGATGGCGGCTTTGGTGTAGACCGAGGTTGGTTGATACTCGATGCTACGCTCATTGAGATCGAGACTTTTGGGACATTTTCGATCGACCACTTGGCGTCGTATTGAAATAAGCGCCTACGAGAAAGATCGTGATATGAGATTCCTAGAACCGGTTACTATTATAGGACAGGATGAACCAACTCAAACTTTTGGTGGGGTAATCACCTATACCTCATACAAGCCTTAAACCTAGGCTCATTGTGTGAATTGTTTGTGTGTGCTAAACATGACATCATGACATCATTCGCATTGCATATCATTTCTAACTATTTCAAGGACCTAGGGATTTATCTTTGCTCTGTTTTGTAGGGATTATGGCTTCTAGAAAGACTATCCGAATCAACTTCATGGGTATCCTTCTCACTCAAAGATTTGGTTTGAAATTCCGACCATGCTCGGTTCATCAAAAGACATGGTTATCTACTTGATTTGGTTATCTCGGTTTGAAGAAGATATGATGCATGTCTATTCCAGTTCTTCGACCCGAAACACCATTGCTTTACATTCCCAGATTATCAGTTGGTTCCTACCATAGAAGAGTTCTCTAAGCTACTTGGGGTACCTATTCTTGACCAAATGCCGTTTACCGGTTTGGAAAAGGTTCCTAAGTACGAAGACATTGCATCAGCCTTACATCTTAAGCGCTCAGACATTGAAGCCAATTGGGAAACTAGAAGTGGAGTTAAGGGTTTACTTTCCAAGTTCTTAATTAAGAAAGCTCGAGAATTCCTCAAAGTTATGAGTTTCCATGCATTTGAGAACATTGTGGCCTTGCTAATTTATGGTTTGGTTCTATTTCCTAACTCGGATCAATTCATAGATGTCAATGCCATCAAGTTGTTTCTTACCCGCAATCCAGTGCCTACTTTACTTGGAGACATCTTACATTCTCTCCACACTCGTACTACTAAGCGACAAGGAACTCTCATGTGTTGTGTCCCGTTACTTTCAAGGCGGTTTATTTCGCACCTTCCTCCATCAGTTTTGAAGAATGAACAAAGGTTGAGATGGTCTCAAAGATTAATGTCACTCTCTCATTCAGATATCCGTTGGAATCTTTTCTCTCAAAAAGATTTCACCTTCATTGAGCGTTGTGGAGAATTCCCTAATGTACCACTACTTGGTATAAGGGGAGGTATTACTTACAACCCTTCTCTAGCTCTACGTCAGTTTGGTTTTGCTCGAAAAGATGGTCCGCATGATATGCTTCTCCAAGATGTTGTGTTCGACTACAATCACGATATCGAATTAAAGCGAAGGTTTATACATGCTTGGGGCATGGTAAAGAAGACCGATACCAAGACTTTGGGGCACCGGACTCCATTCCTTGGGAACCTTACCTCAAATGGGTGCGAGCTCGAGCTCAAAACCTCATGATGCCATTCACGCTTTGTCTACGGTAATTATGGAACTGTTGCTATAGGTGGCGTACCTATCTTTGTTCTCCCACGACATGCCTCTGATTTTGAAGACTTGAAGAGATCCTGGATTCAGCTTAAAGAAGAAAGGGATACCTTTGAAACTCAATGCTATGCAAGTGAGAAGAAAGTGTTAGAGTTGACCAAGCTACTTCACGAGGAGCGAAGCATCAACACCCTTATCGGCACCAGAGGAAGCGCCATGGGAGACTTAGAGCTTTAGGATGTTTATGTTTTCTTTTATTTGTTTTGAACTATCACTTGTACTTAAAAGAAAAGAGGAATAATAATGAGAAGTACTAATAAATGTTTGTTCATTGCTTGTTTAACAAATTTAAATCTCTTAGGTCCTTGAAAACATTGCATTGCATTCGCATAAACATCACATAGCATAGCATAACATTGCATCACAGGTACATTGGAGATTGGTTTTCTCATTTGCTCGCTATTTATTTTAGCGAAATGGCTCTTGAGCAGTCAAAGATCTCGGGCTCGAATGCTCGGTTTCAGCGGATGTTCACCAACTTGGTCCAAGGCCAAGAAGAAAGAAGCTCATCAACAAGAAGAAAAAGGTTGTTGGTCTCCTCAACATGGGTAGACGTTTCAAAGGAGGTCCTAAAGTGGTCAGCCGTATTGAGCTCTCCGAAGGAAGTGTCCATACCGAGGGGAGTACCAAGGGTGATGAAGGTGAACAGCGTGAACCAAAGAAAGGAGGAGAAGATCATTTTGATTATGGCCAGTACTCTGAGGAAGATGACAAGTACAAGCAACTTGAAGATCGTCTGAATCTTGTGGAAAACACGAAGATGTCCGGTTGAATTTTGATGATCGAGTCTGTTCTGGTGTTGTGATTCCTCCCAAATTCAAAGTTCCAACTTTTGCTAAGTATGATGGCATGTCTTGCCCAAAGCTGCATTTGAAGTCCTATGTCCAGAAGATCAACCCCCACGATGATGAGAAAGTTGTGGATGCACTATTTTCAAGAGAGTTTGTCCGGAACCGGTTGGAATGGTACTATCGACTAGAGAATGACCGTATCCGTACTTGGGTGACTTGGCGATGCTTTCTCTGAGCGGTATGAGTACAATCTTGAATTGACACCCACTGCATGCAACTACAAAGCATGTCTATGGGTCGTGACGAGAAGTTCAAGGGTATGCTTTAAGTGGAGATCTAGCGGAGTTCAACCACCCTTGTCCAATAGGGAGTTGGTTGATATGTTCATGGGAGCAGTGACCGTTCTTCAATCATCGATTGGAAATTCTTCATCCGGATTCACCGGCGATATTGTGGCGGCGCATTGAAGGTATCAAGAGTGGGAAGATTCATGTAGATACATCTTCAAATCTGCGAAGAGATCTTTTGGTGCTAAGAAAGAAACCAATCGTGTATGGTCGAAAAGCGAGCCAAGTCCGACCGTGCTCAATGCGGGGGCGGTTGTGATCTCCAATCCTACATCGGCAACCTCGGTGAGACAACAGCGTGGCGAGCGCGCCACGAGGCGGTTCACGAAGATCGACATGCCATTGTCGCAAGCCTTGCAACACATGTTGAAAGCGAGTTGATTACCTTGAGGATCCTCCTCGAATGTCAACACTTCCTCTCAGTACAATCCTAATGCTAAGTGTGCTTATCATTCCAAGCCGGGCATGACAACGACAATTGTTGGGCTCACGAAGAACAAGATTCAAGACATGATTGAATCTAAGCAGATTAATTTGATCCTCTGTTGAGACTCGAGATGTGATCAGCGCCTATGCCTAATCATGACAAGAGTTCCAATCATGTCGGTGGCGATACTTATGTTTTCAACATAGATGACTTGACCATTCCTCGATGATGTTAAGAAGAATTTCTTAGGCGTCAATCCAGGATGCCCGAGAATTGTCGTTGGTGCCCGTCCGCTGATGGTTGTGCTTGGTTGAGAAGGCGTGTTCGATGCATGATGGATAAGCGTGAGATACTATTTACGAAACCACCTGCGAGGCGTGTGAAGAAGTGTCTAAGTTGAAGATTGACAATGCGACGAAACTATACCATCATGTGGGATACCTTGGGGCAGCCAAGTGGAAAGTATGATTACATGGTGAAGTACACCATCACGATAGTTACAAGATTCCTATTGAAGATGTTAAGCGACCGGATGGGGTGACGATTTCCCGAAGACTATCTTTGATGTTAACAATAATAAGTTTCCTCCGATTCTGTGCCTAGAATGGCACCTCTCATTATCACTTCTCAAGACCGATGCCATATTCCTCGACAAAGCTATCCCTTGGAACTATGGGTGATGTTTACTATCATGGCGTCAAGCAAGACCCTTTGACTATTAAAGATCTTACAGTTGAAGCTACCATTCCGACATTGACAACATCACCGGATCGATGGGTGACGAGCCGGAAGGTATTCTCTTGAGATCTCTCCTCCAAAAGACAACTGCGACTCCACTCGCATTCGACTACTCAATCAATATCCCGACTAGAGGAAAGAACGGTGACTCATCTGCTCAACGGAAGTACCAAAGGAAGTTCGAAGACACCTCCAAACAAGAAATGGAGGAAACGAAGATTATCAAGAAGAGTGACTATAATGTTGTGGAGCAGTTAGGACGAGACTCAGTCAAGATTTCCATGCTCGCTTTGCTTTTGTGCTCCGAGGCTCATGCTAATGCCTTGGTGAAGTTTCGAAGAATGCTCATGTGCCAAGACACTACCACGACCAGTTCGAAGTTTGTATTGCAAACGGCTGCCAACAACGGCCTAAACTTCTACGATCTTGATTTGACTCCTTAGGAAAGAAACACAACAAAGCCTTGCATCTATCATTGAATGCAAGGGTACTACACATCTCATGTTTTGGTTGACACGGTTGCTCGAATATCTTACCGAAGACTGCTTTTGATCGGCTTGATGTCGAAGGGTTGGTTACGAGACCAGTGACATTATCGTGAGAGCTTTTGATGGTTCTAAGCGCCGATGCTTGGAAACTCACTCTGCTGTTAAAGTCGGTTCCCGGACTTTTGATTCCACTTTCTTTGTCATGGACATCCGTCCGCTTATTCTTACTTACTGGGCCCTTGGATACATGGGGCGGTACCTCTACATCGAGCTGAAATACCGGTGAAAGGAAGGTTGTTACGGATGTGGTGAAGAGGAATATATGGTCGACCATCTACAGTCATTCCGCTACCTTGAGATGGAAGGTGAATTCTTGAGACTCCTGTCAAGCTTTTGAAACAATACCCGAGTCATGCTGTTGACTCTCCCGTCCTCTAAAGTTGCCAAGTTCCGCCTAGGATGGCCTCGTTGAAAGGCGCTCAGGCTGTTGAACAAGGAGGTAGTGCTATTTGGGGTCACTCCACGATCTTCCTTTCAAATCGACAAAATGGTTTAGGCTTCACCATCAGGGTCGAGAAGATGATACGTGAGCGTGCGGCCAACTTCCTTTCGCATCAGCCAGTGGAATCCATGCTATAGAAGGCGGCGACAACGACTTCGACATCGCAGTGGATCTTCCAACTCGGATCATGGGCTCGACAATTGGAAGGCGAAGGCGTCATACCAATCTCCTTTAGCTAGAGTAATTGCTCTTGTTTTGTTTTGCTTTTTCGTATTTCTTTACGTTTTGAACAATAAACTTTGAAAGCCTAGTGCCTTGCCGGGGCATCATGGCTCGTTCGAGGTTATTATCATTGTTTGCGTATTTTCATTCAATAAATTCGTTGGACTTTTGCATTCAATTGTTTGTTTTCTTTCTTTACTTTATCACCCTTCAAAAGCTATGTGTTTCTTACACACACCGTGATACTGCAGAATCACTCCGAATCTAGTTAATAACAACTATGCTAGTGCTAAATATGACTTGATAATCCGATCTACCAAGCGAAGGCGAAAGTGAGGAAGATTGTGAAGTGCCGGAGAACTTGCGGCCCTTTCTGACAAGAAGAAGCGAGTTATCTGACCACCACGAAAGCCAGTTGAGGTTGTGAATTTGGTCTTGTGAAGGCAGAAAAGAGATCAAGATAGGAGGGTCTTGAGAGCAGTGTTAAAGAAAGGTTGGTTCGGATGCTACGAGACTATATTGAGGTTTTGCTTGGTCATACGAAGACATGCTGGTTTAGACATTGATATTGTGGTACACGATTGCCCAAAGAAGGTTTTCTCGGTGAAAAGAAGGTTCGTCGCATGCGTCTGAGATGTCGAGAGAAAATCAAAGCCGAAGTTATGAAGAAGCGGTTCAAGTTTCTAGCCGTTACTTCCTATCCCATGGGTTGCTAATGTGGTACCGTACCTAAGAAGGATGGTAAGAATACGAATGTGTGTGGATTACGAGATCCGAACAAAGCAAGTCCAGAAAGAGCGATTTCCACTTCCTCATATTGATGTTTTGGTTGAAACGCCGCTCACGAGGTTTTCTCCTTCATGGATGGTTTCTCCGGTTACAATCGGATCAAAATGGCTCGAAGACATGGAAAGACTACTTCGTTACGGTGGGGCACTTTACGCTACAAGGTTATGCCGTTCGGTGAAGAGCGGGCGCCACTTATTAGCGTGCTATGGTGGCATTGTTTCATGACATGATCCATCACGAGATAGAGGTCTCGTCGGCGATATGATAGCTCGGTCACGGTGAAGAAGAACATCTTGATCATTTGCGGTGTTGACAGATTAAAGAAATCTGATTGGTGAATCCCAACAAGTGCACCTTTGGTCGGATCAGGAAAACTCTTGGGGTTTGTTGTCGGTGGTAAAGGTATTGAGGTTGACCCGCCAAGGTTAAAGCTATTCAAGAGATGCACTCCCGCACGAGAAGGAAGTCGAGGAGGTTTCTTGGGCGATTAAATTACATTGCGATTCATTGCACACTAGCGCTACTTGTGAGCCAATCTTCAAGTTACTTAAGAAAGATCAAGTAGTGGAATGGAGCGGCGATTGCGGATCGCTTTTGACAAAATCAAGGAGTACCTACGAATCCTCCTACGATGCCGCCGCAGAAGGAAGACCTCTTATCATGTACTTGGCGGTATTAGAGAACTCGATGGGGTGTGTGTTGGGGCAACATGGCGAGTGCAGTCGAAAAGAGCATGCAATATACTACCTTAGCAAAAGTTTACATTGTGAAACAAGATACTCACATTTCGAGAAAACTTGCAACGCTTAACTTGGGCTGCTCGCCGACTAAGGCAGTATATGTTGACTCACACTACCTTGTTGATTTCAAGATGGATCGATAAAATACATATTTGAGAAACCAGCTCTCTCGGAAGAATAGCAAGATGGCAAATGGTCTTGACCGAATCGACATCGGTACACTTCTCGAAAGCGATCAAAGGAAGTGTGTAGCGATCATTTGGCTCATCAAGCCGTAGATGACTATCGATCTATGCGGTTCAATTTCGGATGAAGATGTTTTACTAATTCTGATTGCGAAGAACCGAGGCCAGACGAAGGACACGAACAAGGATCCGATGGACCATGGTCTTTGATGGAGCCTCGAGCAGCACTTGGCAATGGCATTGGCGCCATCATTACATCCCTACGGCGGACATCGCCTTTCACCGCGATTATGTTTGGTTGCACTAACAACATGGCCACTGGCGTGCATCATGGGTATCAAAATTGCTATTGACTTAAGAATCAAGTTCTTACAAGTGTATGGAGACTCGGCTTTGGTGATCGATCGGATAAGGCGAGTGGGATCGAAGCATCCAAATCTCATTCCATATCGAGCATGTTACGAGTTTGATTCCTTACTTTGAAGAGATCACTTTTAATCATATTCCACGAAGAGAATCGGTTGGCGGAGCGCATTGGCTACTATATGCGTCTATGTTCAAGATTAGATGGGACAACGAGGCTCCCGGATCATCATTGAGAAGTTTGAACGGTATTGTTATGAGCTTGATACAGAAGAAACCTTGGTACTATGGCGTGAAGGGTATCTTGAGACTCGGGAATATCCGCGGGGGCATCTTAATGATAAAAGTTCATGAGAAGATTAGCTTCAAATTCTTTCGACAACGGCATTTTATACAAAGCGCGACCACGATGCGTGCTTACTCATTGTGTAGACGAGAAGCGACAATGCGTATCATGGAAGAGTTACGAAGGCGAATTTGGTACCCCTCCGATTGGACACACCATGGCTAAGAAGATTTTGAGCAGGTTACTATTGGTCCACCATGGAAAGCGATTGTCACCGCTCGCTCGATCTTGTCACAAATGCGGTTATGCCGACAAAGTACCGCATTACCTCAGTACCTCGAATGTTTTAACTTCTCCGTGGCCTTTTGCAATGTGGGGCATTGACATGATCGGAGAAATCAAGCCCACGACTTCAATGGACATCGTTTCATCCTTGTGCAATCGATTACTTTACCAAGTGGTAGAAAGCGACCTAAATGCATACATTACCAAGAATGTTGTGGCTCGATTCATCAAACATAATCTTATGCATCGGTATGGCACTCACGAAGGATTATCACGGATAACGGTTCCAATCTCAACAACAAGATGATCAGAACTCTGCACGCGGTTCAAGATCAAACATCACAATTCATCTCCTTATCGGCCTAAGATGAATGGCACATTAGCCGCCAACAAGAACATTAAGAAGATTATCTGAGAAGATGGTGTGACTTACAAGATTGGCATGAGATGTTACCATTTGCTCTTCATGGTTATCGCTTTCACAGCGAACATCAACGAGGCAAACCCTTTCTCTCTTGTCTCTGGTATGGAAGCCGTCTTACCCATCGAGGTTCGGATACCCTCAACGAGTCCTCCGGGAGGCGAGTTAAGCGAAGGCGATTGGGTCCAGACTCGGCTTGACCGATTGGTTGATTGATGAGAAAGCGACTCGCATCCATCGCCATGGACATTTATCGAAGCGAATGATCGAGCATTTAACAAGAAGGTCAAACACCGAGTCTACCAAGTCGGTGATCTAGTAGTCAGCGCATCATTCTTCGAGGTGATCCGAGTGGACCCACCTATGAGGACCATTTGTAGTCAAAAGTATTTTCCGGCGGAGCTATGATACTTAGCACCATGGATGGTGAAGACTTCCACCACATGAAGCGTGGACATAGTCAAAAATACTACGCATAAAGAGACCCGCTAGGTCGGCGAACCTAGGCAAAAATAAGGGCATCCTGGCGAACCAAAAGGTTCGGGCAAAATTAAGGATATATGCAAAAGATGTGCACAAGTGAAAACACGAAAAGCGGCTTGGGCAAAAGGGTATCGTTGGGCGAAAACCGAAAAAAGCGGTCTAAGCAAAAGTTAGGGATTTAAAGCGTCGACTATGTTTCTTCGGATCACACCTTCGGACTACTATCGGCATTCAAGGTTCAAATGGCGAAGATCCTACTCACTTTCTCTCTTGCAACAAGGGATGAGATAGTTGAAATATATGAGTACTAGCATAGTTGGAACTTAACGAGATTGTTCCGCATAGCTTTTACCTTTCTTGTGTACAAACTACTTGGCCATCGCCACCTTTCAAATAAGCATAAGTTTCTTTCTCTTTACAATTTCCATTGTTTGTCATTTGCATAAAGTCCAACGTTTGCTTTGAATAACTATCGCATTTGACAATAAGAATCTAATCACAAACATCGAAAGTGAACATTCAAAGTACTTACTGAGGTTCGAGAATTGGGATGACGAAAGTCAACAATTAGTTCCAGAGCATAAAGGTGTCACTCGCAACACACCTTCCCACGGAGTATATGTTAATCCACAACGGTGATTCCACTCAACGAACAACGTTACATAGTCTCAGCGGTAACACTTCATCCCGGTGGATCTTTCTCAATCCTCCCTTCTCCCGGCGGTATCCGGACCCAAGACTTGGTGAGATAGTGCATCGGAGAAACATACACCTTTATCCCAGACCAAAGATTACAACGGGCTCCAGACTCTTCCAACCGGTCTCCGACAACCATCAAATGCTCTCCGGCGAGATCCACTCGGAATCCCGGTGGCGCCTCCTAAATTTCCTCGGCGAGGATCTACATACAAGGTCCTCAACAGATCGCTTCGCAGACTCTCCTCAGCAGTGTCTAACAACGAGCCTCTCAAAATTTCTACCTTCCTCAACAATATCTAGGCCCAAGACTTGGTGAGATAGTGCATCGGAAGAATCAGGATATCTTTCTTCTCTTTCAAAAGCGGGTTTCACCTACTCGGCTCCCCAGGGGGCGAAATCTTCAAGCAAGAATATCGCATCTTCTTCAAGATGGATATGTTTTGAAATATCACAACATTCATCATTCATACATTTCTCATAAAATCATAATTCATGCATATGTCATTCATATACAACTTCATGCATCATACTTTGCATAAAACCTTAATATTCTATCAAAGATTTTCTTGTTTTCTCAAGCGGTGTGATCGCTACGCGCCAGCAGGTCGAGATTAAGCCCGAGCCGGCGGAAAACTATACGAAAGACCACCTCAATGGCAGGTCCGAGTTAAGCCCGAACAAGCCGGAAAACTATCGAACCACCTCGGTTATCCTCCGATACGAGCAATGGATCAACACGGCCTGACACAGGAAGCTATCCACATTTTGCCAACTACAATCTCTCCCCGGAAATGTCAGTAGCGAATTTACGATTATCAGCAGCAACTCACGAGTCTAGCGTACGACTCGGTTGCCTGGATAACATCTTAAGCCCATCTCCGACTACTTGTCAACATCTCTTCACTCTCGAGAATCTGCATATATGGTTAAAAATCAATACAGACCAATAACTTCATTCAAAGTGAACACGAAGTCTAACGTCTGACTCCCGGATGGCATCTTAAGCCCGTCCTCTCCGTTCGGGGAACATCTGAATCGCGTCTGACTCATCCCGCCCTTTCGGATGGCATCTTAAGCCCATCTCCGTCAGCTCTCCTATTAACAACCTCGAGTCTAGCGTCGACTCGATTCCCCAAGTCTCCAACTTCTCCAAATGGCATCTGTTAGCCCATTCCGCATCATCCACCAGCGGCCAGTGCAAATTTTCGAGTGTACTCGGTGTTCAATCATCTTCTACCTCCGGTCACGAAAGACAAGCGTGTCAATCTAACCCTCGGTACAAGAAGATTGAGCAGGGCAGTTGTCATACCCCAAAATTTGCCTCCATCTTCTCAAAATATTTCATACATCTATACTCAAGATTCCTCGAGAGTTGATCGACAACTCTCTCTAGACAATCGACCCAAACTAGGTTTGGTATCTCTCAAGTCAAGATGGATTTCCAACATCTCAATGGCCTTCATACTTCCTCATATGCTTCAAAGATTCTCATGTCAAGTTTCAAAGCCTCAAGTCAAGTTTCCTCGACAATTGTTCGGATAGTTTGAAAATCGGTGTATTGGACAAAAAGTCAACTATGGTCAACATACATAAAACTTACGATTTTTGGTCAACATCCTCATTTGAAGTTACATTCATCATTTGATCAAGGGTTGATCATGATTCATCAAGAAAACTCAAGATTTGCCCAAAAGTCAAACTTTCTAAATTAGGGTTTCTAGATGAAAAGTCAATGAACTTTGGTGATCATAACTTTCTCATACTTTCTCAAAAATTTTCCACCACCTCTTGTTTTGAAGGAAATTCAATTCTCTACAACTTCATGTCTCACAAGAATGTCCAAAAATGTTTCATTTGAGAGGTATAGCTCAAAACATTACAGGTCATTTTCAAAGTCAACAAAAAGTCAACTTTTGTTTTGAAGATATTTTGAGCATAGTAACTCAATTGAGATGAGACCAAAGACATTGTTTAGAGGTCTCTTAGAGCTTTCAAAAGTCCAGAATGGAGCTACCTACTAACTAATGGTATGGCTAGCTATTCTAAAGGAATGTAAGTACAACAAAAGCGACCAATTAAAGTGGGTAAATAAGTCTCTTAGTTGCTTGCTCTGTCAAATGCTTTCGCACCTCACATTTTTTCAAAGTTCAAATATTTTCAAAACTAAACATTTCGAACACTTTGTATACACTCCTACATGATTCATTACAAAGTCAAAAGAAATGCCTTTTCAAAACATTTTGTCAACACAGAAAGCAATTTTAAAAAGTGATCTAGAGCAACTAAGAGCCCGTAGATAAATGCGGATGGAAAGGGTACTAATACCTTCCCTTTTCATAACCATTCTCCGAACTTCGAGAATCTAGCGAAGGAGTCTTTTACCATTACTTTTACCTTCCCTAGTGGATAAAAATAAAAGTCGATGGCGACTCTTTGCTATCCGCACATTTGGATACAAAAATCCTACAAAATGAGTTCAAGTATCACAAACGGCACACCTTGCATGTATCAAGGCGTCGAGTAAGCAAGAATAAAGTGGGCGAATGTCATGACAAAGAAAATGGAGTCAAAGTGCAGGAGCCGGCTTTAACGAGTGATGGGCTCGAAGAGCCTTTGTTAGCTTAGAACCATCAAAAGCTCTCACAATAATGTCTTTGGGTCTCGAACCAACCCTTGACATCAAGCCGATCAAAAGCGGTCTTGGAAGGATATTGAGGAGGAGCGGTGTCAACAAAACATGAGACAATTAGTACCCTTGCATTCAGAGAGATGTGCAAGGCTTTGTTATGTTTCTTCGGCGAGAATCAAATCGACATCGAGAAGCCTAGGCCGTTGTTGGCAGCCAGGCTAGCAATACAAACTTGACTGAGTCGGTGGTAGTGTCTTGCGGTATGAGCATTCTTCAAAAACTTCACCAAGGCATTAGCATGAGCCTCGAACCTGAAAGCGAGCATGGATATCTTGGGCAGATGCATCCCAATTGTTCCTGACATTGTAATCACTTTTCTTGATAATCTTGAAATTTCCTCCATTTCTTGTTTGGAGGTGTCTTCGATAACTTCCTTTGGTATACAGTTGAGCGGGATGAGTCACTGGTTCTTTCCTCTAGTGGGGATATTGATTGAGTAAATGGAATCTGTTTGGAGTCATGATCTTTTGGAGGAGAGATCTGGAGGAGAATACCCTTCGGGTTACAGTGCTTGATCCGGTGATGTTGTCGATGTCGGGAATGGTAGCTTCAACGGTGGATCTTCAATAGTCGGAGGATATTGCTTGACACCATGATAGTAAACATCGGCTCCATAGTTCAAGGATAGCTTTATCGAGAGGAATATGGGCAGTGCTTGGAGAAGTGATGATGAGAGGTGCCACTCACAGGCACGGGATCGTGAGGAAATCCTTATTGTGTAACATCGGCATAGTCTTTGGAAATCGTCACCCCATCCAGTCGCCTAACATCTTCAATAGGAATCTTGTAGCTATAGGGACGATGTACTTCACCATGTAATCATACTTTCCACTTGGCTGCCCCAGTATCCCACACCTGATTTAGATTACGCATTGTCGATCTTCAACTTAGACATTTCTTCACAGCTTACGCACGGTGGTTTCGAAATAGTATCTCACGGTTATCCATCATACCTTTGAACTCGTCTTCTCGACCAAGCACAACCATCGGTGCGGATGGGCACAGCGACAATTCTGGGCATCTGGATTGACAGACTGCTGACAAATTCTTCTTAACGATCATCGGAGGATGGTGAGTCATCTATGTTGAAAATGTAAGTATCGTCACCATGTGACATTGGAACTCTTGTCATGGTTAGGCATAGGCGCGTTGATCACATAGTCTCAGCGGGAGGATCAAACTCAATGCTTAGCGATCATATCTTGAATCTTGTTCTTGAGCGACAATTGTCGATTAACCGGGCATTGGAATGGTAAGCACACTTAGCATTAGGATTGTACTTGGAGAGGAAGTGTTGACATTACGAGGAGGATCCCTCGAGGTTCTCGACCTTCAACATGTGTTGCAAGGCTTGCAACAATGGCATGTTGATCTTCGTAAAGCATCTTCGTGGCGCGTTACCTTGGCGTTGTCTCGTTGAGGAGTTGTCTTGATGTAGGATTGGAGATCCTGCCCCCCTGATTGAGCACGGTCGGTCTTGGCTCGGCTTTTCGACCATACACGGCATGGCTTCTTTCTTACCACCAAAGATCTCTGCGACATTTGAAGATGACTCTACATGGATCTTCACTCTTGATACCGACTTGATCGCTCGCACATCAATATCATTCGGTGAATCCGGATGAAGAATTTCAATCGGATGATTGAAGAATGGGCTGTCGGTGTTCCATAAACATATCAACCAACTCCCTATTGGACAAGGGTGGTTGAACTACTTTAGATCTCTCCACGGCATACTCTTTGAACTTCTCATCACGACCATAGACATGCTTTGTAGTTGCATGCGGTGGGTGTCGATTCGGCGTGTACTCATCTTTATGCAGAAAGCATATTAAGTTCACTCAAGTGACGGATACGGTCATTCTCTGGTGATAGTACCATTCCAAGCGGGTTGGACAAACTCTCTTGAAAATAGTGCATCCTGACTTTACATCATCGGTGTGGGGATTGATCTTACGGACATAGGACTTAGTCGACTTAGGGCAAGACATGCCATCATACTTGGCAAAAGTAGGAACTTTGAACTTGGGAGGAATCACACCGAGGGGACAAGACTCGAGATCATCAAAATTCAGCCGGACATCTTGAGGTTTCCACGGCATTGAGGGCGTCTTCAAGTTGCTTGTACTTCATCTTCATCGATCTTGCCATTATCATAATCTTTCGGGCTCATCTGGTTCTTACTCCTCACCCTTGTTACTCTGCTCGTCTTCCTTCTTGAAACTTCCTTAGGAGCTCGATCGGTGACCACCTTGGGACCACCTTTGTAGCGTCGCCCATGTTGAGAGACCAATGACCTTCTTCTTCTTGTTGATGAGCTTCTTCAAATCTTCTTGGCCTTGGACCAAGTTGGTGAACATCTGCTTGGCCGAGCATTGAGCACAGGATCTTTGTGGTCGTTCAAAGCCATTTACGCTAAAATAAATAGCGAGCAAATGAAAAACCAATCTCAATGTACACATGATGCAATGTTATGCTATGCTATACAATGTTTATCACGAATGCAATGCAATGTTTTCAAGGACCTAAGAGATTTAAATTTGTTAAACAAGCAATGAACAAACATTTATTAGTACTTCTTATTATTCTTTTTCTTTTAAGTACAGAGATAGTTCAAAACAATAAAAAACATAAACATCCTAAACTCTAAGTCTCCATGGGCGCTTCCTCTTGGTCTTAGATGTAAGCGTTGATGTTTCGCTCCTCGTGAAGTAGCTTGGTCAACTCTAACACTTTCTTCTCACTTCATGTAACTGCAGCTTCAAAGGTATCCCTCTCTTCTTTAAAATGAATCCGGGATCTCTTCAAGTCTTCAAAATCGGTAGGCATGTCGGGATGGAAAGCGACATAAAATCGTCTATACAGAGTTCCATAATTCTTTGGTAAAGCAGTGAATGGCATCATGAGGTTTGAGCTCGAGCTTTCACCCATTTGAGGTAAGGTTCCCAAGGAATGGAGTTTTGGTGCCCCAAAGTCTTGGTATCGATCTTCTTTACCATGCCCCAATATTGTAAACCTTAAGTAATTAAGAGATCGTGGTTGTGTCGAACACAATATCTTGGAGAAGCATATCATGTGGACCATCTCTTGAGCAAAACCAATGACGTAGAGCTAAAGAAGGGTTGTAAGTAATACCTCCCCTTATACAAGTAGTGGTACATTAGAAATTCTCCTGGCCTTTCGATGAAGGTGAAGTCCTTTTGAGAGAAAAGATTCAACGGATATCGAATGAGAGAGTGACATCAATCTTTGAGACCATCTCGACCTTTGTTCATTCTTCAAAGCGGTGGAGGAAGGTGCGAAATAAACCACCTTGAAAGTAACGGTACCTGACACATGAGAGTTCCTTGTCTCTTAGTAGTGCAGTGTGGAGAATGTAGGATGTCTCAAGTAAAGTGGCCTTTGGATTGCGGGTAAGAACAACTTGATGGCATTGACATCTATGAATTGATCCGAGTTAGGAAATAGAACCAAACCATAAATTAAAGGCCACAATGTTTTCAAATGCATGGAAACTCATAACTTTGAGAATTCTCGGGCTTTCTTAATTAGGAACTTGGAAAGTAAACCCTTAACTCCACTTAGTTTCAATTGGCTTGATATCGAGCGCTTAAGGTGTAAAGCGGATGCGATGTCTTGAAACTTAGGAACCTTTTCTAAGCGGTGAATGGCATTTGGTCAAGAATAGGTATCCCAGTAACAGAGAACTCTTCAGTAGGAACCAATGATAATCTGGAAATGTAAAGCAATGGTGTTTGGATCAAGCTGGAATAGGACATGCATCATATCTTCTTCAAAGCGGAGATAACCAAATCAAGTAGATAACCATGTCTTTTGATGGCCGAGCATGGTGGGAATTTAGAAACCAATTCTTTGAGTTAGAAGGATACCCAGGTTGATTCGGATAGTCTTTCTAAAGCCATAATCCTACAAAAGCGAGCAAAGATAAATCCCTAGGTCCTTGAAATAGTTAGAAATGATATGCAATGCGAATGATGTCATGATGTCATGTTTAGCACACCTGAACAATTCACACAATGAGCCTAGGTTTAAGGCTTGCATGAGGTATAATTACCCACCAAAAGTTTGAGTTGGTTCATCCATCATAATAATGCTTAGGGTTCTAGGAATCTCATATCATAGATCTTTCTCGTAGCGCTTATTTCAATCTGACGGCCAAGTGGTCGATCGAAAATGTCCAAAGTCGATCTCGATGAGCGTAGCATCAGTATCACCAACCTCGGTCTACACAAAAGTGGCGTCTCCTTTACCTTAATGGCCAAGATGGGTCAATTAAGGTTCTAAAAGTTTAGTTAGCGCTTGATGACACCACTTGAAGCCAAATACTATCTTCAACTTGGAATGAAAGTATCGGGACAGACAAGTGTCACTAACGTAGCCATCATGTTGACCGCGTAGTTATCGTCTAGCGGTCGCGATGATCTAATGCTACTTACCTAAAAAAGGATCGGGTGTAGGATCCCAACAATATAATACCAGCAACCCAAGATAAAGCATACAAGTCAAGCAATAAGTTATCTAGAAATCCCTAAGGCAATTCTCTCTTTAGGGTAACTCCCAGTGATCGCGATTACATGTCTGTGAAGCGACTTTGTAGGATTTTGTATCCAATGTGCGGATAGCAAATCGCCCCGACTTTTATTTTTATCAATTAAGGGAAGGTAAAGTACAGAAAAAGACCGTTAGATTAAAGTTCGGGAGAATGGTTATGAAAAGGGAAGTATTAGCACCCTTTCCATCCGTAGTTATCTGGGCTCTTAGTTGCTCTAGATCACTTTTAAAATTGCTACATGTGTTTGAAAAAATGTTTTGAAAAAGGCATTTCGCTTTGACTTTGTAATGACTCATGTAGGAATGTATACAAAGTGTTCGGAAATGTTTTGTTTTGAAAAATTTGAACTTTGAAAAAGTGTGTGGTGTGAAAAGCATTTGATTTAGAGCAAGACAACTAAAGACTTATTTACCCACTCGGTGGTCGTTTTGTACTTTCGTTCCTTTAGAATAGCGCTAGCCATACCATTAGTTAGTAGGTAGCTCCATTCGTTGGATGTAAGCGGGACATTCGAAGGGACATCGGATGGTCATAGAAGGCAACTTGTAGGAAGTATCCTAGCACATTCGAAGGACTATCATCATTTTCGTGGCGCAATCGGTCAAGATCATGTATTGGGCGGCATCGTGGGTTATGATCTTTGTATCGAAGGGACTATGATGATTTGTTTGAAAACAGCGGTGCTAGAATACCTCTACGTTCGAGGACATGACCATTTGAATTCGTAAAAGGCATCGAGAGAGAATTACCTAAGGTGCGTGTGTGAAAGAGTGTGTCAATTCGAATATTTTATCTTGAAATTAGTGAGCTATGTTCAATTTTATCTTGCCATACGCCTAATTACTAGCAATTGATAAGTGCGGAAATTAAAATGCGGAATGTAAAAGCGGAAAGGTAAATCTCTATTATTACATGGCTTTGAAGCGATACATAATTTAAAATACGGAAAATAAAGTCTAAATTAAACTATTACATCCATGCGCAATTACATTATTGGAAAAATAGAATAAAAATGATAAAGAGAAAATAAATCGAATCAGATCAACTTTGTAAAAAAGAAAATCGGAAAATGCAATATGAATCGAACAAGAGAAAAAATGTTAGAAAAATGCAAATTTAATAAAGAAAAATTAATATATCTTGGAAATAAGATAAATATATTAAAATAATTTTTGGGATTTTTGGAAAAGATTTAATAATTAAAATGCAATTAAAAGTGATTAAATGCAAAATATAAATAAAAAAAAATATGCATGCAAAAATGTATTTTTTAATTTATTAAATTAAATAAAGATTTTATAAAATAAATGCAAAAAAAAAATATTTTTGTAATTTTTAATGCGAAATAAAATTATGAAAAGAAATTAAAATAATGCAAAAATATTGGAAAATTAGAAAATATGAAAATATTGAAAAAATATGCAAGTTTGAAAAAAGAAAAAAAGCTGGTCCCATGGGATCGAACCCATGACCTTGGAGAGGATCAGAATAGTGAGCATATGTATAACCAACTGCATATTATGTGCTTATTTGTTTGAAATCGGATCGAATGAAACAAAACGGATGTCAATCTCCACAGCTTCCTCAGCTCTTGTAGCAGCTTCATAAATCGATTTGAATATTTGAAGCTAGCGTCGGTACATTATTCGGCATATGTCACAACTAATTCAAAAATCAAAAGCAACATAATATAAATAAAATCAAGACCATGGTTCGATTAGACGTCATTCGGATGCGTTGGTACTAATCTCATGGTCGATTTTCCTAATAAGCGAAACCCTAAATCGAAACTCGGGAACCCTAATTATGGCATAATACGTTTGAGGCCATGAAAATGCAATTAACACCCCGGATAAACTTATGACTTTGATCAAGCATGAAACAAACATAAAAACATGTTAATAATATGAATAGTGAAACGATTTTGAAAAAAGTATGAACAAACCGATTAAGTGATTCCTTGATTACGGATGGTTTTGAGCAATGTGAGGAGTCTGGATCATTCGAGAAGGTATCAAGGAATGCAATGGACACCTTAGATAGATTAAGCAATAAGAACTAGGGTTGCAAATTGCTTGAAACACGATTTTTGAGTTTGAGAATAGGGTTTCCAAAGCAATTTTAGTCCTCTTGTGATTGGTATGCATCAATGTATATCTTTGGATGGATTTGGGATTGTTTTGGGAAAAGATTTGATCACTATTCAATGAAATCAATTTGATTTTGTCGAAAATCAAATTTTCAAAATTGATTAATTCAATCAATCTTAAATTGATTTAATTTGAAAATTCTGGCATTGGTGAGTTATTGAGTCACGAAAGAATAAAAATCAATCTTAATTAATTTTGATTTTATAATTTATTTTAAATTTAATTTGTATTTAAATGAATAAATTCAAATTAAATAGAAAAATAAATCAAAAATTCATGGCATTGAGCTTGGATATTCCTAATTGTATGAGGAATAAGTTTGGATGAAGAAAAAAGTAGGCCCGTTTGCAAAGATTTGATTTTTTGGTATCTCTTTGTGCATTCTTTCAAAATTGCCCAACTTGTGAATGGTGTATCTTGCTCAATTTTCCACATTTTTAGTGTTCTTGGACTTTTGGAAAGCTCTAAAGTCCTCTAAACAATGTCTTTGGTCTCATCTCAATTGGAGTTACCATGCTCAATATATCTTCAAAACAAAAGTTGACTTTTGTTGACTTTGAAAATGACACATAATGTTTTGAGCTATACCTCTCAAATGAAGCATTTTTGGACATTCTTGTGAGACATGAAGTTGTAGAGAATTGAATTTCCTTCAAAACAAGAGGTGGTGGAAAATTTAGAAAGTATGAAAGTTATGATCGGTCAAAGTTGATTGACTTTACTAGAAACCCTAATTTAGAAAGTTTGACTTTTGAGCAAATCTTGAGTTTTCTTGATGAATCATGATCAACCCTTGATCAAATGATGAATGTAACTTCAAAATGAGGATGTTGACCAAAATTATGAAGTTTGGTATATGTTGACCAGAGTTGACTTTTTGTCAATACGATTTTGACCATCGACAATTACGTAGGAAACTTGACTTGTGAGGCTTGAAACTTGACATGGAGAATCTTTGAAGCATATGAGGAGGCATGAAGACCATTGGAGATGTTGGAATCCATCTTGACTTGAGAGATACCAAACCTAGTTTGGGTTGATTGTCTAGAGAGAGTTTGTCGATCGACTCTTGAGGAATCCTTGAGTATGGATGTATGAAATCTTGAATAGATGGAGGGCAAATTTTGGGGTAACAATGATGACACCTTCCTTAGGGATCATGCTTTCTACGGGGAATATTTTTGGTGACTTTAGGTAAATCGTCCCGATTCTTGGAGCACCATGGCCAGCACTTTTGTATGTTCCTTTTAAGTATGTTTAAGATTAGATTTTGTTATCGAATGCATATATCATTCAAAACAAGCGTTGGACTTATTACAAATAACAACAACGAAATTGTAAAGAAAAGCTTGTGTTTATTTGAAAGGTGGCGTATGGCCAAATGGTTTACTCTGTGAAAGGTAAAAAGCTATGCGGAAACAATCCGTTAAGTTCGAGCTATGCTAGTACTCGTATATTTCAACTATCTCATCTCCTTGCTATCGGTAGAAAGTGAAGTGATCTTAGCCATTGAACCTTGAATGCGTGAAAGTAGCAATGCAGGCGGTGATCAGAAGAGACATGGTAAATGCGGCAGATCCAACAACTTTTGCCTGAACCGCCGCTCAATTTTTAGGTCTAAGGGATACCCTTTTTTAATGCTTTTCAAGTTTTCGACTTACTTGGTGTACATGTTTTGTATATATCCTTAACTTTTGCAGAACCTTTTGGTTCGCCGAGGATATCATTATTTTTCCTAGGTGGTCGACTGGCAATTTACGTAGTATTTTTGACTATATGCTGCGTTCACGAGGTGTGGGAAGTCTTCACCATCCATGGTGCTAAGTATCATAGCTCCGGCAGAAAAACATTGTCTTGACTACTGGGCCATTCCTCGTGGGTGGGAGTCCATTTGCCCACAGGATCACCTTGTGGGAAGGATGCGGCTTGACTACTGAATCAGAGCTTGGTAGACTCGATGCTTGACCTTCTTGTTAAATGCTATGATCATTCGCTTCCGATAAATCATCCATGGCGGATGGGCCAGCGGTCGTTTCTCATCAATCAAGTTAATACGGTCAAAGCGGTCGGACCCAATCGTCTTGCTAACTACGCCTCTGGAGGACTACGGTTGAGGGTGCTCCGAACCTCGATGGGTAAAAGGCGGCTTCCATTCCGTATCTGAGAGAGAAGGGGTTGCCCACCTTGGATGTCGTCTTTGTGGTCGATAACCATGAAAGCAAATGGTAACATCATTACGATCCTTGTAAAATCACGGTCATCTGTATAATCTTCTTAATGTTTTTGTTGGCGGCTTCCACTGCGCCATTCATCTTAGGCCGGTATGGAGAAGAATTGTGGTGTTTGATCTTGAAGCTGCGTGCGGTTCAATGATCATTTTGTTGTTGAGAGTTGGAACGTTATCTGTGATAATCCTTTCGAGTGCCATACGCAAGCAGATAAGGTTATGCTTGATGAATCGAGCCACTGACATTCTTAGTGCTGAATCTCTGACGAAATTTACATACCCACTTGGTAAAGTAATCGATTGCCACAGGATGAAGCGATGTCCATTGGAAGCCAGTGGGCTTGTTTCTCGTCATGTCAATGCCCCATTTACAAAGGCCAAGGAGAGGTTAAAATGTTGAAATGCGGAGTACGTGTACTATCGGCATATATCGGCACTTGTGACAAGATCGAGCATAAGGTGACAATCGACTTCCGATGGACCAATAGTAACACCATTCTCAAATCTTCTTAGCCATGGTGTGTCCTTTGGAGTGGGTACCAAATGTTAGCCGTTAACTCTTCCATCTGGCATTCTTTGTTTCGGTCTACAGTAGGGTGGCACAAGTGGGTGGTTGCGCTTGTATATGAATCTTGAATTCTTTGAGGAAGAATTTGGATGCAAATCTTCTCATGAACTTCTTATCATTATGAGATGCCCTGCGGGATATTCTGAGTCTCGAGATACCTCTTCACGTCGTAGTACCAATGTTTCTCTTGTATCAAGCTCATGACAATCTTGGTTGGTCAAACTTCTCATGATGATGCAGGGGAGCCTCGTTGTCATCGACCTTGAACATAGATGACATAGTAGCTAAGCGTCGCGGTGATTCTCTTCTCGTGGAATATGATCAAAGTAATCTCTTGAGTAGGATCAAACTGAGAACATGCTCTCGATCGGATGAGATTCGGATGCTTGTCCACTAAGCCTTTAGTGATCACTAAATTTGAGTCTCCATACACTTGTAAGAACTTGATTCTTAAGTCGATAGCGACTTTAAGACCATGATGCCGCCGTGTTGGCCATGTTATTGGTCTGTTGAAACATAATGGCGGTGAAAGAGTATGTCCGCTGTGGGGATGTAATGATGGCGTAATGCCATTTGCGAAGTGCGTTTGAGGCTCCATCAAAGCCATGCGTCATGGATCTTGTAGGTTCTTCATAATCTATAACTAGTAAAACATCTTAAATGCGGAAATTGAGTGCATAGGTGATAGTCATCTCTCTGACAGTGAGCCAAATGATCAAACCACTTCCTTTGATCGCTTTACGAGGAAGTGTCTTTGGATGTCGTATCGGTCAAGATCATTTGCCATCTTGCTATTCTTCCGGAGAAATGGTTTCTCAAATATGTATTTTATTGGATCCATCTTAGAAATCAACAAGGTAGTGTGGTCAACATATCTTTGTCTTAGTCGTGATGACGATAAGCGTTGCAAGTTTTCTCAGTATGAGTATCTTGTTTCACCTCATTAAACTTTTGCTAAGGTAGTATATTGCATGCTCTTTCGACCAGAGACTAAGTCATGTTGCCCAACCACCCCATTGAATTCTCTAACACTTCGAGTACATGATAAGAGGTCTTGCTTGGTGGTGGCATCGGATAGGAGGATTAAGGTACTCCTTGATTTTGTCAAAGCGATCGGCAATCGTCATTCCATTTCTTGATCTTTCTTTAATAACTTGAAGATCGGCTCACATGGCGATTAGATGTGCAATGAATGCAGCAATGTAATTGATATTGAAACCTCGACTTCCCTTCGGTGCGGGGGCTGGCATCTCTTGAATAGCTTTAACCTTGGCGAATCGACCTGATACCTTTACTCTGCGACAAAACCCGAGTTTTCGGATCGACTCCAAAAGTGCACTTGTTAGGATTAAGTCTTAATGCATACTTCTGACACATCTGAGATTTACGCAAGTGATCAAGATGTTCTTCTTGATTTGTGATGAGCTATCATGTCGTCAACATAGACCTACAACTCGTGATGAATCATGTCATAAACAATGTCACCATAGCCAGCGTCGATAAGTGGCGCCCTGCGTTCTTCGATCCGAACGACATAACCTTGTGAGAAAGTACCCGTGTAACAAAATAGTCTTTTCCATGTCTTGAGGCCATTTTAATCGATTATGTAGGAGAAACCATCCATGAAGGAGAAAACCTTATCTTGGCGGTGTTGTCAACGAACATCAATATGAGGAAGTGGAAATCGTCTTTCGGACTACGCTTTCGGATCTACGTAATCCACACATTCGTACCATCTTTCAAATCTGGTACCACATTAACACTTAGGGATAGAGGTGACAACTAAGAAACCGGCGTTGTTGCTTCATAACCGGCTTTGATTTTCTCGACATCTCGGGGACGCGTCGACAGACCTTCGCTTCTTGAGGAGACAACCTTCTTTTTGTTGGTAATCGGTGTACCACAATATCAATGTCTAAACCGGGCATGTCTTACGTATGACCAAGCAAAAACCTCAATTAGTCTCGTAGCATCGAATCAACCTTTCTTTAACACTGTTCTCGAAGACCCGCTCATCTTGATCTCTTTCTTGTCTTCGTTAGTACCCAATTTACAACTTCAACTTGCTCTTCATGCGGTGTATAACTCGCTTTTCTTCTTTATGTGATCGACAAGTTCTCCGACACTTCACAATCTTCCTCACTTTCATCTTCGGCTTATAGATCGGATTATCAGTGATATTTAGCAATAACATTTGTTATTACTTGAGATTGATGATTACGCGATGTACCGCATTAGGTGTGTAAGAAACACATAGCTTTTTGAAGGGTGATAAAGTAAGAAAGAAAACACACAATTGAATGCAAAATTCCAACGAATTTATTGAATGAAAATCATAAACGACGGATAATAACCCTCATGAAGCGAGCCATGATGCCGAGGCGAGGCACTAGGCTTTCAAAGTTTATTGTTCAAAACATAAAGAAATCGAAAACAAAACAAAACGAGCAATTACTCGACTAAAGGAGATTGGTATAGCGTCTTGAGTCTTCAATTCTTTGAGCCCATGATACGAGTTAGGAAGATCCACTTCTTCGATGTCGAAGTCGTTGTAAATCGTCTTCTATAGCATGGATTCCACTACGGCTAATGCGGAAAGGAAGTTGGCGGCGCGTTCGCGATATCATCTTGACCCTTGATGGTGAAGCCTAAACGGTCTTATTAAATTTGAAAGGAAGATCGGGGCATCCCCAAAATAGAACTACCTTCTTCTTGGCGGCTTGAGCATCTTTCAATGAGGCCATTCTAGGAGGAGCTTGTAACCGGAGTAACCAGGAGAGTCAGAGCATGACTACGGTATTGTTTCAAAGCTTGACAGTCTCAAAAATTCACCTTCCATCTCGAGGTATCGGAATGACGTAGATGGTGACCATATACTCTTCTTCCACTTCATATGACCTTCCACTCACCGGTACTTGATTTACGATGCAAGGTAGAAATATGACGCTGTCCCATGTATCGGGCGTCCAAGTAAGCAAGAAATAGGGTGGACGGATGTCCATGACAAAGAAAGTCAAAAGTTTGGGAAACTTTATGAGAATGAGCTCTCAATCTTGTTAGCTTAGAACCATCAAAAGCTCTCACAATTATATCACAGGTATCGAGAACCAACCCCGATATCAAGTCGATCAAGCGATCTTGGAAGGATATTGAGCGAAGCGGTATCCACTAAAACATGAAGACAATGTAGTGCCTTTGCATTCCATGAGAGATGTGAAGGCTTTGTTGTGTTTCTTCGGCGAAGTCAAATAAGCATCCGAGAAGCCTAGGCCGTTGTTGGCAGCCAGGCTAACACAAACTTCAAACTAGTCGGTGGTAGTGTCTTGCGGTACGTGAGCATTCTTGAGAAACTTCACCAAAGGCTTATGAGCCTCGAGCCTGAAGCGGCAAAGCATGGAGATCTTGGGCCAGTCATCCCGATTGTTCCACAACATTGTAGTCACTTTTCTTGATTATCTTGAATTTCCTCCATTTCTTGTTTGGAGGTGTCTTGATAACTTCCTTTGGTACTTACAGTGGCAGGATGAGTCCTTTGGTTCTTGGGAATGGATTGAATAATTGGAATGCGGCTGGAGTCGCGATGTCTTTTGGAGAGATTTGGAGAGAAAACCCTTCGGTTCTAGTCACCTTACTAGATCCGGTGATCTTTATCATGTCGAGAATGGTAGCTTCAACTGGTAAGATCTTCAATGATCGGGGGTCTTGCTTGACGCCATGATAGTAAACATCGACTCCATAATTCCAAGGGATGGCCTTTCGGAGGAATATGGGCTGGTCTTGGAAATAATGATGAGGAATGCCACTACGAGGCGAGAATCGCCGAGAGAAATCCTTATGGTGTTAACATCGGCATAGTCTTAAGGAAATCGTCACCCGTCATGCGCCTTAACATCTTCATAGGAATTTTGTAGCTTTTAAGGCGATTACTTCACCATGTAATCATACTTTCCTTGCTTTGCCCCAAGGTATCCCATCTGAGATAGTCTTTATTTCATTTGCATTATCGATCTTGACTTAGACATTTCTTCACTTTTGCGGGTGGCTTCGGAAATAGTATCTCACGGTTATCCATCATGCCTGAACCGTCTTCTCGACCAAACCTGACCATCGGTAGCGGATGGGCACCAGCGATTCTGGGTATCTGGGTTGACAAACATAGCAAATTCTTCTTACGATCATCGGAGGAATGGTCAAGTCATATGTTGAAAACATAAGTATCGTCTCCTGACATTGGAACCCTTGTCATGATTAGGCATAGTAGCGTTGATCACATTCGGTCTCAGCGGGAGGATCAAACTCAATACCTTAGCTTGATCATATCTTGAATCTTGTTCTTGAGCCAACAATCCTGATACTATATCGGGGCTATTGGAATGGTAAGCATGTAACACCCCATCTAAATACCGAAATATATTAATTAAATTAACATTTAAATCATCTTTAATCGAGTTTAACACGGTAATCACGGGATGTCACAATTAATAGGTAAAAATAAAACTTCATTCAAGCGGTAGCCATGCTACCGAGGATCAACACCTTCAAATAATTCAATATAGATAAGACCATGTCTTACAGTGAGAAAACATCACCAAACACGGAATAATTCCATCATTATTATTCCCACAAAGTTTTAAATAATTAATAAACCAATATCTAATTCCTCATCTAACATTCCCGGTGTTACAATCTAATCGAGCATGACAACGACATCGTACTAGCGATAAGCTCTGAGCCATCCTCAAACTCCTCATTTGCTAACTTTAATCGAAATGGTAAGTAAGGGTGAGACTTCTCATAATTAAAGCATATTATAAGCTTCTCAATTAACAATATATTTCAAGCATATTAACCCGCATTTCAACATAACTTCATATTCCATACACAATCACAACCATATAATCATCATGCATAACCATCATCAATGGAAAATAGTAACCTTTGGAGACATCCTAACATTCTATCCACACAATCAAAATCAGGACTCAATGCATGCGGTGCCGACTCGTGACTCGAAGTCACGACGCGATCCATCACCGGCGGATACGGTACCATCGATTCGTCCATAAACACGGGACACGAATCCGGCTAACCACCCGTCCTCCTCCGGGTATCGGTTATGGCAATCAAGTCAAATTCCGCACAATGGAGATTAACTTCACCAAAACAATGCATATGCACGCATCACCGGCATGCAACATTAATCGATTCTAGCATACATTCATTTAACATAATGAATCACAACAATCAACATGATATATCAACCCAATCATCTAACATCGGCATAAACATGCAAACCAATCAACATGATATAATCACCTATCATGAAATAATTCATCCGCAGGGCATAAATATGCAAACACTTACCCGATTGGTAAGACTATCACGATATATATCCAACAATGACAACTAAGGTCAACAACCATCGACGCCATCCCTGAACCAACAAAGATATCAATACAATCATGAATATACCAATCATCATAAACGAGATCAAACTCGAAAACATGATATTCCAACCATCATGCATACAAATAACCAGCATAACCGCTTTACATTCACTCGGTGTCAATATACTCATCACCCACGGTTTCCACTGTACATGCACCTCAAAGTCGTCGAGTCAATAATTGTTTGTTTGAAATTTGCCTCTTTTCAAAATAATTTCAACTTTTAGAAAATCTTTCCATTTTATAAGATAGAGCATTAAATTTAGAAACAACGTCAAAACAAAAGCAAGCGGACTTACGGTTTGAAAGTTATAATTTTAAAGTTTGGAAAATTTTCAAAAGTTTTCGATGGAACCGGTTCCTCCACGGAGTAAGGTTCCTGACTCAAAAATACGCCCCACGGAAAAATGTAAGAACGGGTTCCTCCGGTGAGGGAACCGTTCCCAGTAAAATTTCATTTTGGAAAATTAACGTGGAACCGGTTCCCCACCACGAAGCGGTTCACGGATCAAAAACCATTTTCACCATCTTAAAAGTTTCCCCTTTGAGGAACCGGTTCCCCGACCATCAGACCAAAAATTTAGTTTTTGCGGCACTATTTCCCAAAGCCATTTCCTCATTCATTCCAAAGCGTGCCATATTCCGACACCATGAGATCACTCATTCATCATCAATAACATACAATATAACATGTTTTATTAAATCGATGTGATCTATATCATACGGATCCATTAATCTATACATTACATTGCAATCGACATCATCGACACCATTAGGTATACATCCATATAAACTTAGAAATCCCTAAACATAGATCTCCTAGCATGCTATGATCTATAATATTAAAATCAGCCGATAATAAACCATAATCAATCGAAATCACCCCGCTTTGTGGGTTCTTGGTCCGACACCTTAGGTCTTCTTCCTCCTTTTCTCCTCTTCTCGATTCCACGTCACGGTGAGTTTTCTCCAAAAGATATTTTTTCTTTTTCCTTCTTTTATTTCTTTTATTATTCTAACATAATAAAATAACATAATTAATGTGAGTAGAGTCTTTTACTCCTCCACCCTCCTTTATTCATCATACCACCAATAAAACCCACTTCCATTTAATTCAATTGACTTCAATAATCCAAAATATTAAATATTACATTCCTAATTAAATTAATAATTAAAAATTAATTATTTAGTAATCGATTTATTCGAGATATCTGACTCCCAAAGAGTTTTCGTCCTCGAAAACACAACCTAAACAAACGATTCGGGATATGAGTCCTTCATCACGACTCCCGGTTCCGTATAACATTTCCATCTGCTGGTCCTCCCAAGCTACTCTTACCAATGCGATCTCTTTGACTGTAATCGTTTCAACTCTTCCGATCAAAGAGATACTTGGGCTCTTATGATCACTAATACCTCGGCCAGGAACCATATAAATAATGCCTCCCCACATCAAAACAAATACAACTTGCCAACTCTAAATCATGAGTCGGACAACTCCTTTCATGCACTTTAATTGTCGTGAAGCATAAGCCCAACCTGCTTATCTTGCATCAACACACCACTAATCCATTAATGGTGCGTCACGATTACCGCAACAACGGACTTAGTCGGATTGACAAAATGAAGATCGGACACTAATCGACCTCCTCTTGACTCTTGAAATCCTTCCTTCCAACTATCACGTCATGTTTGACATCATTTCCAATATCACTAACAAATATCCTTCTTATTCAACCACTAGAATCCCACACGATCCATTCTTTCCGGGTTAAGAATACATCATTTCATTCACTACTTCTTACCCTTTCTGGGTACATGATTTATCACTTCACCACACTACAACACAATTATAAGAACTTCTACATAACGCGATGTCCACAACATTTATACACAATGCTAGTACCACTGAGCTACGTTCCAACGATAGAGCTTGCAAATTAATACATCTATTATAATGGATGTAACATCAATAAGACATAGAATCCTTCACCTAAATTCTATTCGAAATTTCTAATAGTTTCATAAACTCCACCTTCTAACGTTTAATTTGTGACTTCCAATAAAAATAAAATAAAATCATACTCGCATAACAAAGTGCATCCGTTATGCTTTTGCTCTGTGACTACGATTAATTACCTTAAGTCATTATCTTCATTTGATTTTCATCAACTACCGCTCTACAAGTTTCACATTTTATCTTTAGACTTTCTCCTTAATATCTATCAAAATCACCGTTCAACTTCTTACATTCTAAACTTTCCACTCCGGCTTCAACTTGCATACACACTCGAGTCTCCGACCGCTAGATAATTTCCAAGTCTTTTCATAGTCCTTTTCCTCTTGGTTTCATGCGGTGATGAACTACTATCTTCTCATTAGGCGTCAACCACTTCACTGCTATCAAGCTTGCAAGATGAGTCTATTAAATCCAACACGATGCCGTCTATTATCAACAAGAGATTAAGGGTGATCGGTTCCTCAATTTGTCAATAGATGGCGTGATCACAATGGAGTATAAACCACGGTGCCAAACTATAATAGCGTTCCTTTAGAACTTGTGCTCGAAGTCACCCAAGCACCATGGTTCAATAATCTTCCTTTAAGGTTTACAACTTCTTCCACATATTTCTCATTTGATATCGACGATGAGATCCGTTGATCGGACGGTTTACATAATCTTCTTCACACTCACTTAGCATCGCACGATTGTTAAGTATTTTCCCTTCATGAGATGCTAACACACAAATACACCATAACTCATTTTGTTTCCATTTGAAGTCCTATACATGCGGAGAACTTTAACGACATTCACAACTCTTAGTCTCCCTTTAAATCTCATAACATCTAGGATCCATATATGCTCAATCGGATCTTATTTCAAATGAAATCTCGTAATACACCTCATCGTATGATCGGTAAAAGAAACTTCCAACATTTTCTTAACACATGTCAATATTTTGACATCTTAAACATAATTGCATTTCTATCAATTTATTTTCCTCTAATTATCACTTATCTTTTCCTCGAGGCTAACGTCACTTATCCATCCTTAATCGACATAAGCTCATCTACCGCGTCGCACTCTTATTAATACCAGCATCTCATTCATTAAAAATATCATTCTTGACCTCGTCTCAAATGCGGTATATTCTTGGTTATGTCCATGAAATCTTCAATACCATGACAAATTTTGGACTTTCCCACTACAACACTCGCGACCTCGGATGGGTCTACAGCATTACGTCGAGGATAACATGATAAAGAAGCTCACATCCTCGTACGTAATCTACACCATGAAAACTTAACAAAATTCTACTATCTCGAAGTTGGAATTCACCTCACAACATTCACATACCTATACAGGGTTTTGGAAGCTTATCTCAACTATCTTCATCAACGGCACGACCACGGTAAGTTAATCTAAACTCAACTTTACGAGGCATACTTTCCAACTAATTGATCCATCAAATCACCAATTTGAAATAGATATTTAGTCTCAATCACCACTTATCGGTTATCAAAATCCACACGCAATTCGCTACTTCCTTCCTCCTTGACTAAGGAAATTAGAGCTCTCCAACAATACACTTGGTTTTACAAATCCATTTCACGCGTCTTCCAATAGCTTCTTCCAATTCCCTTAACTCAAAGTTGACATCTTGCGCGTGTCATAGAAATAAGTTTTGTACCAAGAGCGACATCAACAACAACTCAGATTCTCCTCGAACATCATTACATGATAAATAAATTACTTTCGGTGCTAGGACCATTTTAAAACAAAGTTCATCACATTATCTTTCAAATGCTTCAAGCGGAACTCGAATCGGACATCCAAAACTCAAGTTATGAATCTTACAAGTTTAGGAAGATCTTGTCAGAAATCAATTCCTGCAATAGGTAGTCGATTTCCACCTTGTGGGAGTGAAATCCCAAACATCCTCGAATACAAAATTTGGGATCCTAACTTCAACATACCGACACACATCGTTCTCATGATCACCGTCGGGTTACAATTCCAATAACCAATTCACACTTACATACTTTATATCAACCATTGACACAATCATTCTTTTCAAGAACACAAAGTAACTCACACGACGACTCCACAATCAAGCGAAGTGTTACAACCTTCCACCACACCACCTTCTTCTCAAAGTCATCCTTCTTCATTACCAAATATCTTCTAGGCCAAGAATATGCATCGACTCATCATAACGATTCATAATCGCTTGGTTTAACTTCAAACATCCAACCCGGGATGACCTCCAATTAATCCAACATCTTGCTCGGACGATGGTCGCTATTATTCCCATGGAACATAAGAACTCACACCTCAAATGGAACATCATTGTCCATAACATCGTCCTCACTCCGGTGATCACGAACAACACGAAACATAATTGTCACCACTTAAGAGAACCTTATTTGACCATCATCAGATTTTGAATTCGTAATCCCTCAAATTCGGAAAACTACGCGATCTAATCAACATCTGCTTTCGTGTAACCAATAGCACATCGATCCAACTCTTCCACGGAACATCTTAGAAGCAAAGTTTCTCCCACTTGCTTCAAACCACTCGCAACGGATAACCGGGAAAAACAAAGCGATACCGCGGTGTTTCAAACACATGTAGGTATCTGAAGGAGTAATGACATTAAGACCTTGCGATGACAGGCTATGCTCGATACCACTTGTAACTTTTATCCCTAAATACCGAAAATATATTAATTAAATTAACATTTAAATCATCTTTAATCGAGTTTAACACGGTAATCACGGGATGTCACAATTAATAGGTAAAATAAAACTTCATTCAACGGTAGCCATGCTGGCGAGGATCAACACCTTCAAAATAATTCAATATAGATAAGACCATGTCTTACGGTAGGAAAACATCATAACCAAACACGAATAATTCCATCATTATTATTCCCAACAAAGTTTTAAATAATTAATAAACCAATATCTAATTCCTCATCTAACATTCCCGATGTTACAATCTAATCGAGCATGACAACGACTCGCGTACTAAGCGATAAGCTCAGAGCCATCCTCATGACTCCTCGTTGCTAACTTTAATCTGAAATGGTAGTAAGGTGAGACTTCTCATAATTAAAGCATATTATAAGCTTCTCAATTAACAATATATTTCAAGCATATTAACCCACCCATTTCAACATAACTTCATATTCCATACACAATCACAACCATATAATCATCATGCATAACCATCATCGATCGAGAAAATAGTAACAACTGGAAGACATCCTAACATGTTACTATTCCACACAATCAAAATGAGGACTCAATGCATGCGGTGCGGGCTCGTGACTCAAAATCATGACAACGATCCATCACCAACGGATCACGGTACCATCGATTCGTCCATAAACACGGGACCGAATCCGGCTAACCACCCATCCTCGCCGGGTTGTCGGTTGTCCGCGATCGAGTCAAATTCCGCACAATGATGGAATTAACTTCACCAAAACAATGCATATGCCGCACATCCGCAGTACAACATTAATCGGTCTATGTATACATTCATTTAACATAAGCGAATCCACAACAATCAACATGATATATCAACCAATCATGCATACATCTAACATCGGCATAAACATAAACCAATCAACATGATATAATCACCTATCATGGAAATAATTCATCCCGAGCATAAATATGCCAAACACCACCGCAATTGGTAAGACTATCACGATATATATCACAACAATGACAACTAAGGTCAACAACCATCGAGGCATATACAACACAACAAACACATGATATCAATCAATCATGAATACACCAATCATCATAAACCGAATCAAACTCAAAAACATGATATTCCAACCATCATGCATACAAATAACCACATAACCGCTTTACATTCACTCGGTATCAATATACTCATCACCGGTTTCCACATTACATGCACCTCAAAGTCGTCGGTCAATAATTGTTTGTTTGAAATTTGCCTCTTTTTCAAAATAATTTCAACTTTTAGAAAATCTTTCCATTTTATAAGATAGAGCATTAAATTTAAGAAACAACGTCCAAGCGGACTTCACGGTTTGAAAGTTATGAATTTTTAAAGTTTGGAAAATTTTCAAAGTTTTCGGTGGAACCGGTTCCTCCACAAATGTAACCGTTCTGACTCAAAATACTACGCCCACAAATGTGTAGGGGAACAGGTTCCTCGGTAGGGGCCGGTTCGATAAAAATTTCATTTTACGGAAAATTAACGTGGAACCGGTTCCTCCCACGAGAACCGGTTCTGAGTTCAAAAATACCATTTTCACCATCTTAAAAGGCTGGAACCGGGTTCTCCCAGCAGGAACGGTTCCCACGACCATCGGACCAAAAATTTAGTTTTGACGTACTTTATTCCCAAAGCCATTTCCTCATTCATTCCAAAGCGTGCCACATTCCGACACCATGAGATCACTCGTTCATCATCAATAACATACAATATAACATGTTTTATTAACCATTAATGATCCTATATCATCGGATCCATTAATCTATACATTCGACACAATCGACATCATCGACACCATTAGGTATACATCCATGTAAACTTAGAAATCCCTAAACATAGATTTCCTAGCATGCTATGATCTATAATATTAAAATCAAAGCGATAATAAACCATAATCAATCGAAATCACCCGCACCTTGTGGGTTCTTGATTCAGACACCAGGTCTTCTTCCTCCTTTTCTCCTCTTCTCATTCCACGTCACGGTGAGTTTTCTCCAAAAGATCTTTTTCCTCTTTTCTTCTTTTATTTCTTTTATTATTCTAACATAATAAAATAACATAATTAATGTGAGTAGAGTTTTACTCCTCGCTTTCCTTAATTCATCATACCACCAATAAAACTCACTTCCATTTAATTGATTGACTTCCAATAATCCAAAATATTAAATATTACATTCCTAATTAAATTAATAATTAAAATCGTAATTATTTAATAATCGATTTATTAAGGTGTCTGACTCTCCCACTAAAGGTTTGTCCTCGAAAACACAACCTAAACAACGATTCAGGGATATGAGTCCTTCATCGACTCCCGGTTCCGTAACATTTCCATCTGCTGGTCCTCCCAGCTACTCTTACCATGCGATCTCTTTGACTGCATGATCGTTTCAACTCTTCACGATCAAAGAGATACTTGAGCTCTTATGATCACTAATACCTCGAAGCGAGAACCATATAAATAATGCCTCCCGACATCAAACAAATACAAGGTATGACTCTAAATCATGGGTCGGACAACTCCTTTCATGCACTTTTAATTATCGTGAAGCATAAGCCACAACACCTTATCTTGCATCAACACACCACCTAATCCATTAATGGTGCGTCACGATACAACAACGAGACTTAGTCGGATTCGACAAAAATGAAGATCGGAGCACTAGTCGACCTCCTCTTGACTCTTGAAATCCTTCCTTCAACTATCCGCGTCATGTTTGACATCATTTCCAATATCACTAACAAATATCCTTCTTATTCAACCACTAGAATCCCACGATCCATTGCTATCGGTTAAGAATACATCATCGGCTCACTCATGCTTACCCGCTTCACTCTAGGGTACATGATTTATCACTTCACCACCTCAACACAATTATAAGAACTTCTACATAACCGATGTCACAACATTTATACACAATGCTAGTACCACTAGGCTACGTTCCAACGATAGAGCTTGCAAAATTAATACATCTATTATAATGGATGTAACATCAATAAGACATAGAACCCTTCACCTAAGAATTCTATTAAAATTTCTAATAGTTTCATAAACTCCACACCTTAACGTTTAATTTGTGACTTCCAAATAAAATAAAATAAAATCATACTCGCATAACAAAGTGCATCACGTTATGCTTTACCTCTGTGACTCGATTAATTACCTTAAGTCATTATCTTCATTTGATTTTCATCAACTACCACTCTACAAGTTTCACATTTTATCTTTAGACTTTCTCCTTAATATCTATCAAAATCACCGTTCAACTTCTTACATTCTAAACTTTCCTCCGCGGCTTCAACTTGCATACTCAAGTCTCCGACCGCTAGATAATTTCAAGTCTTTTCATAGTCCTTTTCCTCTTAGTTTCATGCGGTGATGAACTACTATCTTCTCATTAGACGTCGACCACTTCACACTATCAAGCTTGCAAGATGAGTCTATTAAATCCAACACGATCCGTCTATTATCAACGAGATTAAGGGTGATCGGTTCCTCATTTGTCAATAGATGGCCGCAATCACAATGGAGTATAAACCACCGTGCCAAACTATAATAAGCGTTCCTTTAGAACTTGTGCTCGTCACCCAAGCACCATGGTTCAATAATCTTCCTTTAAGGTTTACAACTTCTTCCACACATATTTCTCATTTGATATCGGCGATGAGATCTGGTCGATCGGACGGTTTACATAATCTTCTTCACTCTCTTAGCATCGCACGATTGTTAAGTATTTTCCCCTTCATGAGATGCTAACACACCAATACACCATAACTCATTTGTTTCCATTTGAAGTCCTTATACATGCGGAGAACTTTAACGACATTCACAACTCTTAGTCTCCTTTAAATCTCATAACATCTAGGATCCATATATGCTCGATCAGATCTTATTTCAAATGAAATCTGAATAATACACCTCATCGTATGATCGGTAAAGAAACTTCCAACATTTTCTTAACACGTCAATATTTTGACATCTTAAACATAATTGCATTTCCTATCAATTTATTTTTCCTCTAATTATCACTTATCTTTTCCTCGGAAGCTAACGTCCTTATCCATCCTTAATCGACATAATTTGCATCTCTAATACTTAGCACTCTTATTAATACCAACATCTCATTCATTAAAAATATATCATTCTTGACCTCGTCTCAAATAAGCTGCGGTATTCTTGGTTATGTCCATGAAATCTTCCAATACCATGACAAATTTTGGACTTTCCACTACAACCTTTCATGACCTCGGATGGGTCTACCGCATTCTGATCGTTGAGATAACATGATAAAGCTCACGTCCTCGTACCGTAATCTACACCATGAAAACTTAACAAAATTCTACTATCTCTCGGTTGGAATTCACCTCCTCACATTCATTCACATACCTATACGAGGTTTTGGAAGCTTATCTCTAACTATCTTCATCCTTAACGACCACGAAGGTAAGTTAATCTAAACTCAACTTTCTGAAGGCATGCTTTCCAACTAATTGATCCATCAAATCACCAACAATTTGAAATAGATATTTAGTCTCAATCACCATAAATCGGTTATCAAAATCCACCGCAATTCGCTACTTCCTTCCTCCTTGACTAAAAATTAGAGCTCTCAAACAATACACTTGGTTTTACAAATCCATTTCTGCGTATCTTCCAATAGCTTCTTCAATTCCCTTAACTCAAAGTTGACATCTTGCTGCGGTGTCATAGAAATAAGTTTTGTACCAAGAGCGGCATCAACAACACTCACGATTCTCCTCAAACATCATTACATGATAAATAAATTACTTTCGGTGCTAGGACCATTTTTAAAACAAAGTTCATCACATTATCTTTCCAATGCTTCAAGCGGAACTCGAATCGGACATCCAAAACAAGTTATGAATCTTACAAGTTTAGGAAGAAATGTTGTCAAGAAATCAATTCCACGCAATAGGTAGTCGATTTCCACCTTGTGGAGTGAGAAATCCCAAAACATCCTCGAATACAAAATTTGGGATCCCAACTTCATACATGACCACATCGTTCTCCATGATCACTTGCGTCAGTTACAATTCAATAACCAATTCACACCACTACATACTTTATATCAACCATTGACACAATCATTCTTTTCAAGAACACAAAGTAACTCACACGGTGATCCACAATCAACTGGAAGTGTTACAACCTTCCCCCACACGACTTCATCTTCTCAAAGTCATCCTTCTTCATGCAAATATCTTCTAGGCCAAGAATATGCATCGACTCATCATAACGATTCATAATCGCTTGGTTTAACTTCAAACATCCAACCCGGGATGACCTCCAATTAATCCAACATCTTGCTCGAGACGATGAGTCGCTATTATTCCCATGGAAACATCGAAACTCACACCTCGAATGGAACATCATTGTCCATAACATCGTCCTCCACTCCCGTTGATCACGAACAACACAAGCACTTAATTGTCACCACTTAAGAGAACCTTATTTGACCATCATCTTGAATTTTGATTCGTAATCCCTCAGTCGGGAAACTACGCGATCCCAATCAACATACACTTTCGTGTAACCAATAGCACATCGATCCAACTCTTCACGCACGGAACATCTTAGAAGCAAAGTTTCTCCCCACACTTCAAACCACTCCTGCAACGGATAACCGGGAAAAACAAAGCGATGCAGAGCGGTGTTTCAAACCGTATAGGTATCTGAAAGGAGTAATGACATTAAGACCTTGGTCACAATGACCGACTATGCTCACGATACCACTTATTGCACCCCATCTAAATACCGAAATATATTAATTAAATTAACATTTAAATCATCTTTAATCGAGTTTAACACGGTAATCACGGGATGTCACAATTAATAGGTAAAAATAAAACTTCATTCAAGCGGTGGCCATGCTACCTTTGAGGATCAACACCTTCAAAATAATTCAATATAGATAAGACCATGTCTTACGGTAGGAAATCATAACCAACCACGAAATAATTCCATCATTATTATTCCCAACAAAGTTTTAAATAATTAATAAACCAATATCTAATTCCTCATCTAACATTCCCGATGTTTATCTAATCGAGGAGCAACAACGACTCGCGTACTAAGCGATAAGCTCAGAGCCATCCTCACGACTCCTCATTGCTAACTTTAATCGAAATGGTAAGTAAGGGTGAGACTTCTCATAATTAAAGCATATTATAAGCTTCTCAATTAACAATATATTTCAAGCATATTAACCCCCATTTCAACATAACTTCATATTCCATACCTGCAATCACAACCATATAATCATCATGCATAACCATCATCAATCGATAAAGTAACCTTTGGAAGACATCCTAACATGTTACTATTCCCACAATCAAAATGCAGACTCAATGCATGCGGTGCCGACTCGTGACTCAAAGTCACCCAACGATCCATCACCGGCCGGATCAGGTACCATCGATTCGTCCATAAACACGGACACGAATCCGGCTAACCACCCATCCTCACTCGGGTATGGTTATCGGAATCCAGTCAAATTCCGCACAATGGGAATTAACTTCACCAAAACAATGCATATGCCGCACATCACCAGCATGCAACATTAATGGATCTATGTATACATTCATTTAACATAAGCGAATCACAACAATCAACATGATATATCAACCAATCCATACATCTAACATCGGCATAAACATACCAATCAACATGATATAATCACCTATCATGAAATAATTCATCCCGAGAGCATAAATATGCCAAACACTTACCCTTGATTGGTAAGACTATCACCGATTATATATCCATGACAATGTGACTAAGGTCAACAACCATCGAGGCATATACAACACAACAAACACATGATATCAATACAATCATGAATACACCAATCATCATAAGCCAGATCAAACTCAAAACATGATATTCAACCATCATGCATACAAATAACCACACATAACACGCTTTACATTCACTCGATATCAATATACTCATCACCAGGTTTCCACATTACATACCTCAAAGTGTCGGTCAATAATGTTTGTTTGAAACCTCTTTTCAAAATAATTTCAACTTTTAGAAAATCTTTCCATTTTATAAGATAGAGCATTAAATTTAAGAAACAACGTCCAAAGCAGCTCAAAAGCGGACTTACGGTTTGAAAGTTATGAATTTTTAAAGTTTGGAAAATTTTCAAAAGTTTTCGGTGGAACCGGTTCCTCCACAGAGTAACGGTTCCCACAACTCAAAAATACCGCCCCTGGAAAATGTATAGAACCGGTTCCTCGGTAGAGGAACCGGTTCCCAGTAAAATTTCATTTTACGGAAAATTAACGTGGAACCGGTTCCTCCACACAGAGAAGGTTCACGGGATTCAAAAATACCATTTTCACCATCTTAAAAGTTGGAACAGGTTCTCCCACGGGGAACCGGTTCCCATGACTCATCAGACCCAAAATTTAGTTTTAGCACTATTTCCCAAAGCCATTTCCTCATTCATTCCAAAGCGTGCCACATATTCCGCACCATGTCACTCATTCATCATCAATAACATACAATATAACATGTTTTATTAATCATGTGATCCTATATCATGGATCCATTAATCTATACATTCGAACCTGATCGACATCATCGACACCATTAGGTATACATCCATATAAACTTAGAAATCCTAAACATAGATTTCCTAGCATACTATGATCTATAATATTAAAATCAAAGGATAATAAACCATAATCAATCGAAATCACCACTTGTGGGTTCTTGAATTCAAACACCTTAGGTCTTCTTCCTCCTTTTCTCCTCTTCTCGATTCCACGTCGGTGAGTTTTCTCCAAAAAGATCTTTTTCCTCTTTTCCTTCTTTTATTTCTTTTATTATTCTAACATAATAAAATAACATAATTAATGTGAGTAAAGTCTTTTACTCCTTTCCCTCACTTTATTCATCATACCACCAATAAAACCCACTTCCATTTAATTCATTGACTTCAATAATCCAAAATATTAAATATTACATTCCTAATTAAATTAATAATTAAAATCGTAATTATTTAATAATCGATTTATTCGGGGTGTCACAAGCACACTCGACATTAGGATTGTATTTCGGAGGGAGGTGTTGACATTAAAGGAGGATCCCTCAAAGTAATCGTCTGCTTTCAACATGTGTTCAAGGCTTGTGACAAAGGCATGTTGATCTTCGTAAAGCTATCTTCGTTCTGGCGTTACGTTACATACGTTGTCTCGGCGAGGTTGTCTTGATGTAGGATTGAGATCCTGGCCCCCTCAGATTGAGCGGTCGGTCTTGGCTCGGCTTTTCGACCATACCTGACATTAGCTTCTTTCTTAGCACCAAAAGATCATTAGCGACATTTGAAGATGTCTCTATCTGAATCTTTCCACTCTTGATACCAGCAATCACGCTCGCTTTGTCAAAATCTTCGTTGAATCCAGAAGAGTTTCCAATCGGTGATTGAAGAATGGGCTGTCGATTGTTCCATGAACATATCAACCAACTCCTATTGGACAAGGGTGGTTGAACTCGCACTGCTAGATCTCTCCATTTACGAGCATACTCCTTGAACTTCGTCACGACCCATAGACATGCGTAGTTTGCATGCGAGTGGGTGTCAATTGACATTATCTCATGCATGCGGCAGAAAGCATCAATGATCTCCGAAGTACGGATCGGTCCTCTGGCGATAATACCACTCCATTGAGTTCGGACAAACTCTCTTGAAAATAATGCTTCCTGACTTTCACATCGTCGATTGTGGGGATTGATCTTACGGACATAGGACTTGAATGCATTTGGGCAAGACACGCCATCATACTTAGAAAAGTGGGAACTTTGAACTTGGGAGGAATCACAACACAGGGGCCGAGGCTTAGATCATCAAAATTCAGCCGGGACATCTTGGTTTTCCACGGACATTGAGACGGTCTTCAAGTTGTTTGTACTTATCATCCTCGTCGGAGTATTGGCCATCATCATAGTTCTTCTCAAGCTCGGTACGTGCCTTCACCATTACCCTTGTTACTTTGTTCGGTCTTGACACTTCCTTGAGTTCTATCGATTGACCCTCTTAGGACCACCTTTGTAGCGTCGCCCATATTGAGAGACCAACAACCTTTTTCTTTGATGAGGCTTCTTGGATCTTCTTGGCCTTGGACCAAATGGTAAACATCTCTTTGGCCCAGGCATTACGAGCTTGAAGATCTTTGTGATCTGTTCAAGAGCCATTTACGCTAAAATAAATAGCGAGCAAATGAGAAAACCAATCTCGATGTACACCTGATGCAATGTTATGCTATGCTATGCGATGCAATGTTTTCAAGGACCTTAGAGATTTAATTTGTTAGACAAGCAATGAACAAACATTTATTAGTACTCTTTTATTATTCTTTTTCTTTTTAAGTACAAGAGATAGTTCAAAACAATTAAAAGAAAAAACATAAACATCCTAAAGCTCTAAGTCTCCATAGGCGCTTCCTCTTGGTGCCGATGTAGGCGTTGATGCTTAAGCTCCTCGTGAAGTAGCTTGGTCAACTCTAGCACTTTCTTCTCACTTGCATGCAGAGCTTCAAAGGTATCCCTCTCTTCTTTAAAATGAATCCGGGATCTCTTGAGTCTTCAAAATTAGTAGGCATGTCGGGATGGAGAAACGATATAGGGTCGTCACCTATAGACAGGTTCCATAATTCTTGGTAGAGCGGGCATGAATGTCATCATGAGGTTTTGAGCTCGAGCTCGCACCCATTTGAGTAAGGTTCCCAAGGAATGGAGTTCGGGTGCCCCAAAGTCTTAGTATCGATCTTACCATGCCGGCGTGTATGAACCTTACGTGGTAGTGCGGAGATCGTGGTTGTAGTCGAACACAACATCTTGGAGAAGCATATCATGTGGACCATCTTTTAAGCAAAACCAAAGCGTAGAGCTAAAGAGGGTTGTAAGTAATACCTCCCTTATGCCAAGGAGTGGTACATTAGAAATTCTCCCGAGTTCGGTGAAAGTGAAATCCTTTTGAGAGAAAGGTTCCAACGGATATCTGAATGAGAGAGTGACATTAGCCTTTGAGACCATCTCAACCTTTGTTCGTTCTTCAAAAGCTGATGGAGGAAGGTGCGAAATAAACCACCAGAAATGTAGGGATACAACACATGAGAGTTCCTTGTCTCTTAGTAATGCAGTATGGAAGAATGTAGAATTTCTCCAAGTAAAGTAGGCCTTTGGATTGCGGGTAGAAAGCGACGATGGTGTTGACATCTATGAATTGATCCGAGTTAGGAAATAGAACCAAACCATAAATTAGCAAGGCCACAATGTCTCAAATGCATGGAAACTCATAACTTTGAGGAATTCTCGGGCTTTCTTAATTAAGAACTTGGAAAGTAAACCCTTAACTCACTTCAATTTCCAATTGGCTTCGATATGTGGCTTAAGATGTAAAGCGGATGCAATGTCTTCGTACTTAGAACCTTTTCTAGACCGTGAATGGCATTTGGTCAAAATAGGTATCCCAGTAACAGAGAACTCTTCCAAGTAGGAACAAGCGATAATCTGGAATGTAAAAGCAATGGTGTTTGGATTAAAAAGCTGAAATAGGACATGCATCGTATCTTCTTCAAAGCAGGAGATAACCAAGTCAAGAGATAACCATGTCTTTTGATGAGCCGAGCATGGTGAAATTTACGAAACCAATTCTTTGAGTGAGAAGGTATACCCGTGAAGTTGATTCGAATAGTCTTTCTAGAAGCCATAATACCCTACAAAAGCAGCAAAGATAAATCCCACAGTCCTTGAAATAGTTAGAAATGATATGCAATGCAAATGATGTCATGATGTCATGTTTACTTTTACAAACAATTCACACAATGAGCCTAGGGTTAAGGCTTGCATGAGGTATAGGTGATTACCCACCAAAGTTTGAGTTGGTTCATCCGTCCTATAATAGTAACCAATTCTAGGAATCTCATCATAGATCTTTCTCGTAGCGTTTATTTCAATCTGGCCAAGTGGTCGATCGAAAATATCCCAAAAGTCGATCTCAATAAGCGTAGCATCGGTATCAACCAACCTCGGTCTACACAAAACCCGTCTCACTACCTTAATGGCCAAGATGGGTCAATTAAGGTTCTAAAAGTTTAGTTAGCGCTTGACACCACCGCGAGAAGCAAATACTACCTTGACTTGGGAATGAAGAGTATCGGGACAACAAAGTGTCACGCTAACGTAGCCATCATGTTGACCGTTTTGATATCGTCTAACAGTCGCGGCGATTGTACTACTTACCTAAAAACCCGATCGGGTGTAGGATCCCAACAATATAATACCAAGCAACCCTAAAGATAAAGCATACAAGTCAAACAAAATTAAAGATTATCTAGAAATCCATAAGGTAATTCTCTCTTTTAGGAACTCCCAGTAATCGCCAGATTACGTGATCGAGTGAACCGACTTTTTAGTATTTGTATATAAATGTGGATATAAAGTCGCCACCAACTTTATTTTTATCCAATTAAAATAAAAAATACGAAAAACCTTTGTTAGATTACGAGTTCGGAGAATGGTTAAAAAAATGCCACCCATCCGTAGTTATCTACAACTCTTGGTTACTCTAGATCATCTTACTTTATGTTTGACAAAATGTTTTGAAAAGGCATTTACTTTGTAACATTAAATGTATACAAAGTGTTGAAAATGTTTCATTTGAAAAGAAACTTTGAAAAAGTGTGAGGTGTGAAAAGCATTAGGTTTAAAGCAACAACTAAAAGACTTATTTACCACTGAAATTGATCGTTTTATTACTTCTACGTTCCTTTAGAAAACCATTAGCTTATACCATTAAATTAATGAGCGGCCCATTTGAATGTAGCGAACCGAAGGGACGCCGGATGGTCGTAAGCACTTGTAGGAAGTATCCTAGCATATTCGAAGGGACTATCATCATTTTCGTGGCGACAATCGATCGTCGATCAGCATCGCCATCGTGGGTCATGATCTTTATCAAAAACTATGATGATTTGTTTGAAACAGCGGTGCTAAAATACCTCTGCGTTCGAGGACTAACCAATTGAATTCAACGCCGAGAAATTACCTAAAAATGCGATGTGAAAAAAAAAAGATATATTATCAAGTTAGTGGGCTTATTATTATCTTGCCACCGCCCTAGTTACTAGCAATGGCAAAAAGTAATCCGAAATGTAAAATCACGGAAAAAGTATCCCCACGCTATTACAAGGCTTTAAGGCGAATACATAATTTGAAAAACCTAATACTAACCTATTTTACTTACATCCACGGTTACATTATTAAAATAAACCGAAAGCAATACATCGGCAAACCAACAATGAGGCTGGAAAATTAAAAATATAAAAAAAAAAAAATTTTATATGAAAAATTACTACATACATAATATAATATAATATAATAAATTTTAAATGCAATTTAATAATTTAAAATAATTATAAATAAAGCAAAATACCAAAAATGTATTTTTGATTTATTAAATTAAATAAAATTTTATATAATATAAAAAAAATTAATTTAATTTTTAATGCGAAAATAAAAAAGAAATTAATTAAAATAACATGTAATATTAAAATAAAAGGAAAAAAAAATATTGAAATTTTGAAAGTTTGTGAAAAAAAAGAGACCATTTGAACCCAACCACCATTGAAAACATACATTAAAAACACTACACCGCCACCGCATCGAATAAAACAAAACATGTATCCCACTTCCTCGACCGCAACATATCCCCATTCAAATTTTCAAAGCTAGCGCCGCACTTATATCCACACAACTAATTCAAAAATCAAGCAAAATATATATTACCCATGGTTCGAAACATCATCCAAAACACGATGGTATAGGTCTCATGGTCCATTTTCCATTTAAACAAAGCCCAATTCGAAAACTAGCTATGGTATATCACGGCCAAAACCGCAAAAACACGATACTTACGGATCGCTTGCAAACAATGCGCAAACAAACATCCGCAAAATTAATAATGCATGAATGATGAAAATCGATTTTGAAAAAACTGCCCGAAATCGCCATGAATTCTGATTTTAAATGATGTAAGTCTAAATCGACTTAAAACCTCAAAAACATGGAATCCTCAACATTATGCCAATGCACTTGCTTGTTTGCCACGATTTTTGCTTTTAGGTTAGGGTTCTTAACATCTTTCTCCTTATATCGTATACCATCTTTGAAAAATTTGGCATTGTTTTAAGAATCACACATTCAATGTGAATCATTTTGATTTTTGCAAAATCAAATTTTCAAAATTGATTAATTCTCATCAATCTTGCCATTTTGATCAATTTTATTAACGCATTGTGAGTTACCAAGTCTCGAAAAAATAATCAATCTTGCAATTAATTTTTAATTTTATACTTTTTAAAATTTAATTTGTATTTAAATGAATAAATCCAAATTAAATAAAAAAAAAATAAAAATCATGGAATTGGGCTTGGATATTCTAATTGTATGAGGAATAAGTTTGGATGAAAAAAAAGCAAAAGAAATTTGATTTTACATCTCTCTTACTTCTTACCGCTTTTGCCAAAGGTGTATCTTGCTCAATTTTCCATATTTTTGTTCTTGGACTTTTTGAAATCTCTAAAGTCCTCTAACCAACCTTTGGTCAATTTTTCCACTCATATATCTTCAAAACAATTGACCTTTTATTTTGAAAATGACACCTTTTGATATCTTTCAAATATACATTTTTAACATTCTTGTGAGACATGAAGTTGTGGATTTAATTTCCAAAAGTAATGAAAAATTGGAAAAAAAATATGAAAATCAAAAAGTTGATTGACTTTTCACCTACTTATTTAGAAAAAATTTGACTTGTTTAAATCTTGAGTTTTCTTGATGAATCATGATCAACCCTTGATCAAATGAATGAATAACTTCAAAAATATTGACCAAAAATTATGAAGTTTTATATGTTGACCACAATTGACTTTTTGTCCAATCTGAGATTTTCGACCATCGAGCAATTATCAGAAATTTGACTTGTGGACTTGAAACTTGTCATGGAGAATCTTTGAAACAATGAGGAGGCATGAAGACCATTGGAGATGTTGGAAGTCCATCAACACGAGGATACCAAACCAGTTTGGGTTGATTGTCTAGGAGAGAGTTTATCTGACTCTTGAGGAATCCTTGAGTATAGATGTATGAAATCTCTTGAGTAGATGGAGGGCAAATTTTGGGGTATGACAAAATGTCATGAACACATTTTGTTTGTGATATTGATGACTCTAAAGAGGCGTAACGTCACGGTTGTTTTGTATCATTGACTTATGGAGTGTCGTTAATAGGTATCGAACAACTTGAGATGGTTGTCATGGATTCCAAGGTAAAAATTAATTTAGGGTTTTCACGATATTTGTCTATTTTATGATTCATCATGATATTTGTTAATCGTCAATTTTGAATTATGGTGTATCTCTCTTTTCCGGTGATCGTATTCAAGTTTTGGTCGCGGTGACCACATCTAAGTGGAAGCAGTTGTTGAAAGAGGATATGACACGCATCATAAATAATGGAAATGTTTATGATAATGATTTCCAATGGAAGTTATGCGATCATTCCAAGTTTGTTTTCTTGGTACAATTTGTTAAACCAATTGAGCTTAACAATATTCCTTGACAAATATTTCTTCAAAGAATTTTACGATATCCTCGAGGGAGAATGTAAAGTAGGCAGGACTTCAGGTATGAACAATATGTCATCAAAAAACCTTTGTGAATGTATTTTCATACTAGATATTTTAATTACTAACTACGATTTCTGAGATATCATAGGTGTGGTCCATGAGATGAAAGCATCGTAACGAAGTAGGAGGAAAAAGATTATTATTTCTTTCAAGTTGAAAGATTGAGGTAAACCCTTGCTATTATTTTTCTTTATGTAACACCCTTTATACATTTCCTAGGATATATGCATATGGTATTAAAATGGTACTTAGAATAATCATACATAAGTAGCGAAACATAAATAAGTATTAGTACAAGTTACAAATTTTTTCGAAGCGCTATGGCCAAAAGATACAACCCAAAATAGTACTAATACAATATCCAAAAGAGTACAAAAGCGGAATGATAGAGAGGAAACAAAACATAAATGCAAGCAAAGTCATCTTACCCTTGCCACGATCACCCTCGAAGAATACGAAAAATAATAATCGAATGGGGTGAGATTACTCTTCCATTCAAAGCGCCTTCCACGCAGGCCAATAATCTTCTTCTCATGTTCTTACTATTATGTTACAAACTGATATGTTAAACTTGTCTACTTTTTTCGTTTTTGGGAAAAAGATGAACAAATCAACTGATTTTATCGTTGTTGTGCTATTCCTTCGTCTTCCTTTTTATGAAGTTTTGTTGCTTACAAAGTTTTGGTTATGCTTCACATTTGATTTTGAACAACTTTAAAGTGTTGCTTATTATAAACAAGTTCTGATTTTACAAAGTTTTGTTTATGATTTAGATATGATTTTGTACATCTTTGAACTTTTGCTTATTATGTCTACTCTTTCAATTATGGGAAAAAGATTAACACATATGGTTTGTGAACTTGTGTGTAAGTTTGTCTACTCTTTTTAATATCGTGGAACAGATGAATATATGTTTTCCTTCGTATTACCCTATTATGTTACAAAGTATTCTTTGAACCAATTCTGTTTTTTTTTCAAGTTTTGATTTTCTTAAACTTTTGCTTCTTATAAAGTTTTTATTTTTATCAACTTTAGAGACATTGTTGTTGGTTATAAGGACAATTTTTGGTTTAGGTTCTACTTTTGGATTTTATTAATACTGGAGACTACGATTTTACTAACTATCATTTTTTTAATTTTACCATTTGTTTCTTTTTTATCTCATTCATGTTAATTTCTGTAACTTGATATTTCAGTTTTCTAAGCAACAATATCAACAACACCGATTATGATTTGCGACTTGAAACCCGAGGATAATGTATGGAAAATATCTGTTAGGGTTGTCGATATCTGGAACGTAAAGAACGACGGTCAGCACCCTCTTGAAGCTATTATTCAAGATGCAAAGGTAATTTTCTTTGTTTATATCATATGTAACACTCTGCATTTGCAAATTCCTTACACTCTAATCTCAAAGAAGAGAGAATCACAAGAAATGCAGCCATATCTGGAAGAGGCAAAGGAGGAAAGGGGCTCGGAAAGGAGGTTCATATTAGGGTTATTTCACAATTGATTGTGGTGGTTCCCGCATCTTCTTAATTTCAGGTGCTAATCTTTTGATGCCAGTTTCATCTCATTTTCTTCATTCCTTATGTAAACTAACGCATCTGCTTCCTCTATTACCGGTCTATCACAATCATCCTTTGACTCCTTATTGTTTTTTGTTATATAATTTATAATGTGATCCTCGTTTTTTTTGTTTCCTCACCTTATGCAACTTCAAGCTTATCCCACAAATATGGATAAAAACTTTTTGGGTTTGGCAAAGTGAGAATATCTCTTCTCTGATGAGCACTTTTTTGAATTTATATCATTTGACCGACCTAACGGATCTCACGGAGCCGTGAATTGCTAATGTTGTGTTACTTACTACCTTAAACTACTGAATAACTGTTGTATAACTATCTGACTGTTTGATAATTATCGACAACTTTTGCATAATTGCCCATATTGCCGGAACTCCCAGCAAAGTGTGAGAAACTGCCAAGTAACTTCCGGATAAGTGTTGGAAACTGTTAGATAATTGTTAGAAACAGCCGAATAACAGTCGGATGTTGGATCTATCGAGGAAGAGCCTATGATGTCAGAGAAGTTGCTTCCCAACTTTTAGGGGATGGATCCAATTTTTATGGAACTGAAGATGGTTACTCATAAGGACTCATTTTGAGTTTTAAATAGAAAAAAGCCAAAGTGTTTCCAAATTATTTTCGAACAAAACTTTGAAACAGAAAACTCAAATGGAAAATAAGAGGTAGTCTTATACTTAAAACTACCAACAGAAAATGAAAAGAAAACAAGCATTGTTTATTTCAAGAAATTTCATCTTCACCCAGAGGGTACCAGGGACAACTGGAACAAAATCTCTACCACCAAATATAGGTCTCATAAACTTCTCATCAAATTGTCTCCAATAGAAGTGAACCGTAGTAGCAGGATACTGCATCATCAAACTCAGACTCGCCGTCTTTGGAATGGTTGATCGTTGGTTCCGTTAATGGAAGCATCACTATCAAGGAATAGTAATCTCAGCTCATCATGATAATCATTGGAATCCGAAACGCCTTGTCTTGAATACCTTAACTGAACAGCTTCAATCAGAGGTTTTGTTATGGAACTAAATACCTGTTGCAATGGAAGTTACTATATCAGTATTTATTTATTTGATTCTATTGCAAAACATGTTATAGAAAATTATGAATATGGAACCAACCATAGTACTGAATAAGACAAGCGTTATAGTCGAGGTGATCATTAATGCAGAATCTTCTGTCGATGTTGCATTGGAGATTGAAAACTAAATTTGAAAGCAGAATAGATCAAATTTCTGAGTTACAACAGTTTTCTTTATAGAAAAAGAGTGAAGTTATATATATATATATATATATATATATATATATATATATATATATATATATATATATATATATATATATATATATATATATATATATATATATATATATATATATATATATATATATATATATGCCTGCATATAGATAATAGTCACTGCACCTCTCATTAGGCCGGGCCACCATATTATGAACTGATATCGAAACTCAATTTTCGTATTCTCTCTTGTCATGAAACAATTAATGCTCGCGATAGGGAACACTGAAGCTGCTCTTCAAAGCAAAACTAATGCAATGAATGTTGAACTGACAGCAATTGAAGTTCCTATGCTGCTCCAAACATGGTAATGTGTTAAGAAAATGATTAATTAACCATGGTTTGATTGAGATTAGATAAATTTTTAACTACACTTTGCTTGCTTTCCATTTGTCAATGTCTAAAATACCAACATATAGAAATATAAACGTTTCGGAGATGAATGAGATGGTTGCAAAGTGTCTGAAATTGTTAACAACAGTCAAACCAAACATTATATTTCAATATTTTCTAGATAAAAATGTTTAAGAAAATGTTATTACTTTGTTGTTATCCTTGAGTTTCCTGTAACATTGTGCCATGTGTGGTGCGACATAACAATACCACACGAAAATCGTTAAAATCCCACTGAGTTCCAAAAGCTGCAAAAGCCACAAAGTGCATTTGCTTATTCATTTCATAATTTCATATAGAAAATGCATTTGTATGTGACATTTTGTACCTCAGCAATCATATATGAAAAATATGCCATCAACATCATAAGTGCAACTTCGCGATCAGTTAGTGCCTGCAAATCAACATTTGCAACAATGTCTATTTGATAGGAAGCTTTTAAATAGAACTCTTACCTTCCTATGTATAATGCTTTAATTAAATAAGCATAAAAAGTCCAACCTGAAAAGTCATGATATATACCTAGTTAGAATAGAACTATGACACCACTCACAACAATAACAGATCTAAAATTTGATTTCAATATGAACTTACTCCAATGCCAAGGACAGTACTAGTACAAAAGAGGTAAAGAAAGGTTCCCAACAATTCCAAAGCTGTAACACCATTGATGGTGCTGAAATTTAGTGATTGGACTGAATTGAAAGAACAATAGACATAGCATCATTTACTACTCCTCTTGAACACAATGCTGTAAAGCAAAAGGTGTTTCATCTTGACTCAGAACCTTCACCAAGAAAATGAAAAGAAGGCATTAACTAATCAAGTTAAATAAATTTTGAATAAGATATTCATGTTTGTTTGAGCTAAGGTTAGAGTTAGAATACACCTGCAATGTACAAACTGAGTCAGTTGCTGATAGTATGGCACCAATGGCTACACATAAGTTGCACAAACAATCAAACAAAGACTTTCATTATTTGGTCATTACATGTATTGTGCGGCCGTCGTTGAATGCGATTGGTTTTAAACAAAAACTAACTATTTTACCTAGGATACCTTTGATGTCCAGGTTAACTATGCCAATCTTATTAATGAGTAGAAATGCACCTAGAAAGTTGAAGAAATAGAAAACTATATTTGATTTCCACATAGAAGATTGAGTAATTTGAAATTCAAAGGGTTGCATTGCACTACTATGATCTTACCAAGAGATATGAGACAGAATGAAATAACTGTTAAAAACTCCAAACAGAAGAATATAATTAAAATTCCTGAAGAAATGATTCTTCTTGACTTTAGAAACTGAAACACCATTCGAAGTTATTACAAAAATAAAATAT